>JARQOC010000001.1:580478726-581078726 GCA_033576535.1 Allobates femoralis
TATCCTGTACCTGTGTCAGTATACCTGTACCGGTGTCCGCTAACCTGTGTCTCACTCTAGCACCTGCCTGCATCAGCTGTGCCGCAATCCACCAGCCTGCACCTGTTGTGCCACTAAAATACAATCTCCGCCAGCCAGGCCACACCTACTCAGTCTTTCTCCATGTGAGCTCAACCCCTGGAGTCAGCTATCATGAGATTGAGACCCCCTTGGGCTGCACCTGCTGGCTACCTACCAGCAACAGCCTACCCTCAACACCTAAGACTCTAGTGAAGACTCGGTAGTCATCCAGGCTATTCTGCGAGATGTTGCGTCCGTGGTGCGGGCGAGAGTGTGTGATTTGTGCGCAGGCATCCGCATGCGCACAGATCACTAATGGCGGGCAATGAGAGCGAACGGCGGTCTGCAAGCATCTGCAGACCGCCGTGCGCTCCATTATAAACATAGGGGCCGCGGTCTGCATGCAGATGCTTGCAGATGCATCTGCAAAACGCTGCAGATGCATCTGCAAGTCTGAAGGCAGCCTAAACACTGGGGGACCCCAAGGAGGTGGGGTCCTTGTACAATTGCCCGTTTTGCCCCTCCCATCCTAATCACATACTTTTCATGTGACTAAATTAGCAAAATCTAAAAATAAAAAAATTCATATTTTGCATAGCCACATGTATAAGTGCCCCTCATAGGGTGAATGCCAAAAACAGAAAAAAATGGTAGAATTGCTGTTTTATTGGTCACATCAAGTATTCAACAAGTTTAACATAAAACTTTAAAAAAGCTGTATAGAATAAAATAACAATGAAAACTACTGTACAGCTCAACCCTCAAAAACAACAAGTAGTTATACATTTAAGAAAAAAAAAAAAAAAAAAATGGTTATGAATGATTCAATTGTTTTCTTTTTTTACAAGTTTTTCTTTAATAAGTGAAACATAAAAAATAGTAATTCATTTGGTATCACCATAACCGTATTGATTCATAGAATAAAGATACCAGGTGTTTTCACAAAACAAACATTCTGAAATAAAAACCCAGAACGACAGTAGAATTTGCTGGTTTGTTTGTTATTTTTTATTTGCCCCCAATTTTTTTTTTTTTAGGACTAAGGATGAGCGAGTACCTAAATATTCGGACTCGCTATACTTGCAACGAGTAGGTCCTGGTACTCCATACTCATTGCGAGTATAGCGAGTCCGAATACTTTTGCAGTGTATCTATTGATACATTGCAAAAGTACCCTAAAAGTGAATAAAAGTTGTTAAAAATAATAAAATTACATACTCACCTGTCCGACGCCTGCATCGGGACCGTCTCAGAAGACCTGCGATCACCAGACAAGGACCTGTGACTGCCAGCCAATCAGATGGCCAGAAGCGATCTGGCCAATTAGATGTCGACACGTCACAACCACGTGATCGGTAGCGGCCACCTGATTGGCCAGATTGCAAGGTCCTAGGTGTACTGCCAGGACCTTGCAATCTGGCCAATCAGGTGGCCGCTAGCGATCACGTGGTTGTGACGTGTCGCCATCTGATTGGCCAGATCGCTACTGGCCATCTGATTGGCTGGCAATCACAGGTCCTTGACCGGTGATCGCAGGTCTTCTGGGATGGTCCCAGTGCAGGCGTCGGACAGGTGAGTATGTCATTTTATTATTTTTAACAACTTTTATTCACTTTTAGGGTACTTTTGCAGTGTATCTATATATATATATATAAAGTAATCGGACTACTTGCTACTCCCGAGTACTCATAAGATACTCAGAGAGTAGCGAGCACCCGAATACCGCTACTATTCGGCGAGTTCCGAATAGTAGCGAGTATACTCGCTCATCCCTAGTTAGGACATTCAATGGAAAAATAAGTGGTGTCATTCAAAACTGCAAGTTGTTTGTAATAAAAACAAGCCCTTACACAGGTATCTTGACAGACATATGTACGTTGAAACCAGAAGTTTACATACACTATATAGAAAGACACATCTGCATGTATTTCTCACTATCTGACATGAAATGAGAATAAACCTTGCCCATTTTAGGTCAATTAGGATCGCAAAGTCAGCAATACACCCAAATGGGTGTACGACGTCACTATAGCCGGATATGACGCGAATAGCGTCATACCGGCTATACCGCCCATGGAGGGGGGCTAGGGAGATCACAATGCCTTAGCACGCCCATCTGGGCGTGAATAATTGATGTGCAGGCGGCGATGAGAAGCCACAGGGAACGCCCTGTGTGACTCCTCAAGAACTGAGAAGCCGCAGATCTGAAGGTAAAAAAAAGCAGTTTTATAAACTTTACAAATACCCATTTTTGACACAAAGGGATGCCTACAATGCTATACTGGTGGTGCAGGGACAGGTATAAATAGGCTGTGGGCTGATTTTTAGAGGTCAGGTTCCCCTTTAATATATACCAAATGCCAGAATAATGAGAGAGATAATGTTTAAAGGATTTTATTACTTACTGCAAAGTCAAAAGTTTACATACATTAAGATTACTATGCCTTTAAACAATTTGCGACAGCCCAAATGATAATGTCATGTGTGTGAAAGTGTGTGGAAACTTCTGATAGGTTTATTGGCAACATTATAGTTAGATAGACAGACACTTGTGGATGTATTTCAATGCACAACTGAAACACCCTCGTTCATCTGTGCAAACAGTTATATGCAAATACAAACAAGATGGGAATGTCCAGCCATCATACTGCTCAGGAAGGACACGGGTTTTGTGTCCCAGAGATGAATGTGCTTTGGTCTGACATGTACAACAAAAGCAAACCTTGTGAAGATGATGCTAGAAGATGGTAAAATTGTGTCTCTATCCACAGTGAAAGGAGTACTGTAACAACATGGGATGTAAGGCCTCTCTGCCAGGACCTGGCAGTGGAGGCTCCTTGAAGTGGGTGCCAGACTTGATCCTTAGTGGCCACTATCGAGACTAAGACCTCTGATTTTCATATTTAGCACAGGGCAGTTTCGGCATTACATATACAGTATACACAATACAGTTGGATCCTCTTTTCTCTAGTGCCACTCATTGATTTACATTTCTCATATTTATAGTAGTGTCGCGGCAGATATCCTCCTTTTTTGTAATTACCGTATATATTCGCGTATAAGCCGAGTTTTTCAGCCCAAAAATTGGGCTGAAAAGTACCCCCCTCGGCTTATACGCGAGTCAGTGCTGTATACCGATGTATACATTGGTATGTACCGATATATACATCGGTATACAGCAGCCCCCGTAATGCAGGGCCCCCCCAGCCTCGCTCCGGTCACCTGTAAAGGAAACTATACTTATCACAGTGCCGCTGTCCGCGCCCGCTCGCACCCACTCGCAGCTGCCGTACGCGATCCTCCATCTTCATGCGTCTTCTTCCTGTTTCTGTGCTCGTCGCAGGCAATGACGTCATTCCCTGCGATGAGCACATGAAACAGGAAGAAGAGGCATGAAGTTGGAGGATCGCGTACGGCAGCTGCGAGCGGGTGCGAGCGGGCGCGGACAGACAGCGGCACTGTGATAAGTATAGTTTCCTTTACAGGTGACCGGAGTCAGGCTGGGGGGGCCCTGGATTACGGGGGCTGCTGTATACTACCGCTGGGGCTGCAATATACTGCCACTGGGGCTGTATACACCACTGGGGCTGCAATATACTACCACTGGGGCTGTATACACCACTGGGGCTGCAATACCACTGGGGCTGCTGTATATAGGGGCTGCAATACCACTGGGGCTGCAATACCACTGGGGCTGCTGTATATAGGGGCTGCTGTATACACCACTGGGGCTGCAATACCACTGGGGCTGCTGTATATAGGGGCTGCAATACCACTGGGGCTGCAATACCACTGGGGCTGCTGTATATAGGGGCTGCAATACCACTGGGGCTGCAATACCACTGGGGCTGCTGTATATAGGGGCTGCTGTATACACCACTGGGGCTGCAATACCACTGGGGCTGCTGTATATAGGGGCTGCAATACCACTGGGGCTGCAATACCACTGGGGCTGCTGTATATAGGGGCTGCAATACCACTGGGGCTGCAATACCACTGGGGCTGCTGTATATAGGGGCTGCTGTATACACCACTGGGGCTGCAATACCACTGGGGCTGCTGTATATAGGGGCTGCAATACCACTGGGGCTGCAATACCACTGGGGCTGCTGTATATAGGGGCTGCAATACCACTGGGGCTGCAATACTACTGGGGCTGCTGTATATAGGGGCTGCAATACTACTGGGGCTGCAATACCACTGGGGCTGCTGTATATAGGGGCTGCTGTATACACCACTGGGGCTGCAATACCACTGGGGCTGCTGTATATAGGGGCTGCAATACCACTGGGGTTGCTGTATATACCACTGGGGGCTGCTGTATATCATACTGCTGGGGCCTGTATACCACTGCTGGGGGCTGTATACCTGTGCTGGGGTCCACCCTCGGCTTATACGCGAGTCAATAGATTTTCCCAGGTTTTGGGGGCAAAAGTAGGGGGGTCGGCTTATACACGGGTCGGCTTATACACGAGTATATACGGTACTCCAAAAGAGACATAAAAAAAAGCCAGCATATTTTTTGCATATGCACACAGGAACAAATACTTAAATATTTGGAGACATGACCTGTGGTCTGATGAAACTAAAATTGAGCTGTTTGGCCATAATGACCATTGTTATATTTGGATGAAAAAGGGAGAAGCTTGGAAGTCTAAGAACACCATCCCAACTGTGAAACACGAGGGTGGCAGCATCATGTTATAGGTTTGTTTTCCTGCAAGAAAGATTAGTGCACTTCACAAAATAAATGGCATCATGGGGAAAGAAGATTATGTCGCGCCTGCAATTGATTAACTTACAATATTTGCCTTACAAGACAAATTGGTCTTAATGTACAGGGTGGGCCATCTTCAAGTATATTTTCCCTCACTTTCCATCATACATTATTCTTGTCATTGTCTAATGGTTTCCTTGTCCTGAACTGAAAGCCCAACTCTTTTTATGCCTATGTGAAGTTTCACAGAAAGAAAAGAGCTGAGGATGTTTAAAGACTCATCCACACTTCCTGTCATCTGTCTCGGTGTCTCTGCATCTATAGTCGGATTACAATTGACAACAGGCAGTGGACAACCAACTAGACAGAAGAGAATCACGTAATAGCCGGCAGTATAAAGGCAACATAATTTATATACAAACTGATTTGGATATTTTCTATTTATCACAATGTCTATCAAACCTGATCAAAACATTGCAAAAGAAAGAGATTGTTAAAGGATAATATACCACCACACTAGAGGATCCTCTGTTAGATCTGGATTCTGATGCAATTATGACTCCCAAAGGATCAGACAACAACTACACTTGGAAATTAATTTGAAGTCAATTACTCATCACTAAAGGTACCTTTACACACAGAGATAAATTGCTTGAAATTCACTGGTTGCAGTAAAATCATGAACACATTGTTCCATTTTGTTACCATGTACAAATGTAACAATATGTCCATAATTTCACTGCAACCAGTGAATTGCAAGCAATGTATCTCTGTGTGTAAAGGTACCTTAAGGGAATGGATAGGGACATCAACTTCCTGTTTGTGGCACATTAGTATATTGGAGGGGGAAAACGTTTCCAGATGGGTGGTCACCATGGCGGCCATTTTGAAGTCGGCCATTTTGGATCCAACTTTATTTTTTTCAGTGGGAATGGGGTCATGTGACACATCAAACTTATTGAGAATTTCATAAGAAAAACAATGGTGTATTTGGTTTTAACGTAACTTTATTCTTTCATGTATCCATATAAATGGCTCACCCAGGTAATTGGGCCATTTATATGGATACACCTAAATGAAATGGGAATGAATGGTGATATCAACTTGGAATAATTCATGAAAGAATAAAGTTACGTTAAAACCAAGCACACCATACCTT
Organism: Allobates femoralis; assembly: GCA_033576535.1. Taxonomy (NCBI): domain Eukaryota; kingdom Metazoa; phylum Chordata; class Amphibia; order Anura; family Aromobatidae; genus Allobates; species Allobates femoralis. The sequence goes on from JARQOC010000001.1 coordinate 580,484,663, forward strand.
TTCTTATGAAATTCTCAATCAGTTTATTGTGTCACATGCCCCTATTCCCACTGAAAAAAATAAAGTTGGATCCAAAATGGCCAACTTCAAAATGGCCGCCATGGTCACCACCCATCTGGAAAAGTTTTATCCCTCCATTATACTAATGTGCCACAAACAGGAAGTTGATATCACCAACCATTCTCATTTTATTTAGGTGTATCCATATAGATTGCCCATCCTGTATATCATACTAATTTGTTATTCTTTTGTTTACAAAATGCCAATAAAAATTATTTGAACAAGAAGATTATGTGGCAACACCGAAGCAACATCTCAAGACATCAGCCAGGAAGTTAAAGCTTGGGTGGAAATGAGTCTTCGAAATGGACAATGACCTGAAGCATTCTGCCAAACTGGTTACAAAATTGCATAATGCAGGGTCGTATCTAGGGGGGGTCACCTGATTCCACTGCCGACATCACTCGGTGACCTAGCAGAGAGAAGACTGGTGACAAGTGCTCCAGCTACAGGAGCTGAAGACACTGAAGACCAATGTAACTAAGAGAAGGAGCGAGGGTGAAAATGTACAGTAAGAGTAGCAAACTGGGGGAGGTGGGTGAGTATGGAGGTAGTATTAGGAACAAACATGGGAGTATGGGGGCAGTATGAAGAACAAATATGGGGGGCATATGGGGGCTGTGGGAGGAACAAACAGTGGGGATATGGGGCAGTATTAGGAACAAACATGGGGAGAGTATGGGGGCAGGATGAGGAACAAATGTGGGGGGAGTATGGGGGCTGTGGGAGGAACAAACAGGGGAAGTATGGGGCAGTATAAGGGACAAACATGTGGTGGAGTATGGGGGCAGTATGAGGAATAAACAGGGGGAGTATGGGGCAGTATTAGGATCAAACATGGAGGTTATGGGGGCAGTATGAGGAACAAATGTTGGGTGTAGAGTATGGTGGCTGTGGGAGGAACAAACAGGGGGGGTATGGGGGCAGTAGTAGGAACCAACATGAGAGGAGTATGGGTGCAGAATAAGGGACAAACATGGGGAGGAGTATGGGGCAGTATGAGGAACAAAAGGGGGAGTATGGTGGCAGTATTAGGAACATACATGGGGGAGTATGGGTGCAGTATGAGGAACAAACAGGGTGGGAGAATGGGGGCTGTATGAGGAACAAACATGGTGGGTAGTATGGAGGAAGTATGAGGAACAAACTTATGGGGGAGTATGGGGACAGTATAAGGGACAAACATGTGGAGGAGTATGGGGGCCGTGTAAGGAACAAACGGGGGAGTATGGGGGTGTATGAAGAACAAACATGGTGGGTAGTATGGAGGAAGTATGAGCAACAAACGTGGGGGGAGTATGGGGACAGTTTGAGGAACAAACATGGGGGGAGTATGGGAACAGTTTTGAGGAACAAATGGGGGGGTGGAGTATGGGGGCTGTATGAGGAACAAATGGGGGAAGTATGGGGGGCAGTATAGTGGACAAATGTGGAGGGAGGGATAATAGGGGCTATATCAGGAACAAACATGGGGAGGGAGGATAGCGGCAGTATAAGGAACAAACGAGAGAGGGAGTATGGGGGCTATATGAGGGACAAATGGGTTGGGAGTAAAGGGCTGTATGAGGAGCAAACGGGGGGATTGGGGCCGTGTGAGGAGCAAATGAGGGACAGGGGGAGGCTGTATGAGGAGCAAACAGGGGAGGGGAGAGGGGCTGTATGAGGAGCAAATGGGGGAGAGGGTGTGGGCTTTATGAGGAGCAAATGGGGAGGAGAGAGAGGGGGTGTATGAGCAGCAAATAAGGGGAAGAGATTGGGGGGAGTGTATGTAGACGCAGCATGAGCACAAGCAGGGGGGATTTGAGAACACAGAAAACTGAGTGAGTGGTTGATAAGCATGGACACAGTATGGGGACACAGTATGGGGAGGACAGTATGGGAAGGAATGGGGTAAATTTGAGGATCCAGTATAAATAGTGAGAGGGGTGAGAGGGTGATGGCAGCTGAACAGTATTGGAGTAAAGCGGGATGGGTGTGGATACAGTATAACGAGTGAGGAAGGGATGGCTGCCACACAGTATGTGGAGTGAGGGAGCATGGCTACAACACAGTATGAGGAGGGAGGAGGATGTCTGCTGAGATAGCTGTAGACACAGTACGTAGAGTGAAGGAGATGTCTGCTGACACAGTATGTGGAGAGAGGGGGGATGAATGCAGACACAGTATGTGGTGTGAGAGGGAGATGGGTGTGAACACAGTATGTGGAGTGAGGGGAGGGAAGTAGTGAAGAAACTTTAGGACATGAGAAAAATGTAAGGGGGCACAGATTAGAGAGTGAGCAGTGTTAGGCTGTATGGAGAGGGGACAGCATGCGGGGACAGTGTGAGGCCACAGCTAGGAGAGGGAGTGTGATGAGGGGCAGTGTGGAAGACATGTACTAAAAGAGGAACAGTGTGTAAATCATATTTTGTGCAGGGAACAGTGAGGTAGAACAATTATTTATTCCGGGGTCAGTGTAGGGCAGATATTTTTGCTTTGGAGAATTTTGATAATTCTGCTATTTTTAAGGGTATCGTGCTGGGATTGGCTGAAGACCAGAAAAGATGGATGTCTCCAGAGATGAGCTGTGGATGTGAAAAGTCATTTTGGCATCTGGACAAGATGAAGAAAAGAAAAAGGCGACCCCAATCAGAGACAAGGTGATCTATAAAGTACCTGGATGTAAATGATTGTGATACTAATTCTCATTAGTGCTGTAAATCCTGTATCGTCTGATGATGACTGAACAACTCCAAGCATCTACTTACTATTGTAAGGATGTATTAGGAGTAGTAGGTTCATGCAGCTCAAATGTGTATGGGTCTGATCCGACATTATAATTGTTTTACCATGTACTGATGGGATTCTGATGATGATTTTTTTTTTTTACTAAATGAGGGTTGTGATGCTGTGCTTATGTACTGATGAGGGTTATATGTATGTATTTCTGTACCTCTGGTGGTTCTGGTGATGTATCCCTGTACTGATGAGAGTTTTAATGCTGTATTTCCATACTGATTAGGGTTCCATGGATGTATATCTGTACCTCTGGTGGGTCTAGTGATGTATTTCTGTACTGTTGAGGGTTTTGATGCTTTGATTCTTTACTGCTGGGAGTTACATGGATGTATTTCTTTACTGATGAAGGTTCTAGTTATGTATTTCTTTACCTCAGGTGGTTGTTGCATTTTATATTCCTGTTCAGATGGTGATTCTAATTTTGAATTTCTGGGTGGTTGTTGTGATGCATTTCTGTACTGATGAGGGTTCTGGTGATCTACTTCTGTACCTCTGGTGGGTCTGGTGATGTATTCCTGTGCTGTTGTAGGTAGTGATTCTGTACACATGTAACAATCCATAACTTATAGGCTTACTTGATACATGACTATGTTAACAAAGTATTGTGCCATCTGACAAATTAAGGGTTCTATGTTTTTAAGGCTTCAATGTTTTTATTTGCTTAGAGCATTAAAGGAGTTGTCCCAAGTTTCGGATGAGTCTTCATGCACTTTGTGTGTAACTATAGGTGACTTCTGAATTCTCACTGTGCGCACACTCCATGCTGTCAGGATTCTTTGGTGCAGGAAGTAAGACTGGGAGGTCATGAAACTGGAGGTATGTGAGTTATATGCATGCAGTCACGTGCTGACTAGTCATGAGTGGCCTCGATCAATGAAAATGAATTGAATGAGGCCGGACACGTCTAGTCAGAATGTTGCTAAAAGTATATAAATTGCATTTTTGTGCTTACATGACCTCCAATCTTCCCATTTGCACAGGAGCATCCTGAAAGTGTGCAGCCCACGCGCTGTGAGAGTTCAGAAACCCTGTAGCATCACGGATTGTGGGAGGGGGCGCCAAACTGAATTTTTGTCCAGAGTGCCAGAAAACTTAGATACACCTCTGCATAAGGATAACAAAGTCAATATTTTGGAGTGGCCATCACAAAGCCCTGATCTCAATCCTATTGAAAATGTATATTATAATTTTTGTGAGGGATTCGGACGTAAGCCCCGACGGGACCACTGGATGTGCAGCAGAACGCAATGTGAAAGCAGCCTTACAAATCTAATACAACGCAAAGTTATCAAAGATATCTATATATATACATATATAACATATAAATGATAATCAAAACAAGGTATAAAATATGACAAAGACAAGGTGGTAAACATCAAAGCAAAAAAAAGTAAAACATGTCTGAGTCTCCAAGGGATTGATCTTATAAACTATTTGTACACTATAGCAAAAAATAAATTACTCGCGCCACAAAAGTACTTTCATCCATGAGAGGAAAGACACCCCTTGAGGAAGACAAAGGGACTCATCCGGTTTGTGGATAAAGAAGTGCGATGGTTGGTCAGGGGCGACTAACACACATTTGCATCAGAAGCACCAGTCGCTCTTGTCTTTCATAGAAGCAGATACAGTTCTACTTTCTTTATTATATGCCTAATTTCAGATAGATGTAAAATTAGTGTGTGCTCATCGCCGAGCAGGTTTTCGAGCTGCTGTGTAGCCCCGACAAAAGTGTCAAGCTGAGAAATGTATTAGTCTAGCAGGAACATCTGTTTTTTTGGCAAGCTCTACATGCCACCGGCCTGGCAGCGGCACTACAATTGCCAGTGTGCGTATCATGCAGATAGGATGTTGATGACTTTCTCTCCCTAAGAGCAAAATGAAAATTAGGACAAGATCATTTCCTCCCGGCCTATATCTGATTAGAAAGAAGTGATATATTTTGAAATGATTCCGACATAAATATATTTTGAAAACTATTTATTGAAACATATACAATAAAAAAAAAAAACAGGCGAAGTAATTCACATTTCCATATTTTGAGCTGCAGGAAGGATGGATTGGAAGCTGGCGCCTGAGCGATGAACCCCCATTAAAATTTGCAACAAACCTGCCAAGTCCAATCATTTTTCAAATATTCCAAGTGTGCAAGTTTTACTCAATATGTGTCAGCTATTTCATAGACAATAAGGGTTTATTAACCCATCCAGTTCGACCTGCTGGCACACAAGGGGCAATAGCAAACTAAAACTGTGTTTTATATGTAAAATTAACTGTAATCACTGGAGCGAAAAATAAAGAAAAACTAAATGAAAGTAGACGGCACAAAACTTTCATCTTTGTTATATGGCTGTTTATTTTCTTTTTAGCTTTGCGAGATGTCGAGAAAACACAAGGCGACAAACTTCCTAAAAATATTGTCATTATATACACACATGCACGGCACCTTTCATAATCAGCAAATAAGTGTCCTTTACTCCTTCTACACATACACGCACCCTTCAAACAATATATTCTTAAAATACAGCATAGAAAGATGCGCATATGATGGAGGTTAAAACTTCACTTCAGAGTTCTCCATCCAAAAATGGACATAATAAATAAAAAGCAGGGAAAAGTTGGAATTTGCACATAAAACAACTGGGAAGGGAATGGTCTGATGTATCAAAGAGGTACTAGAAAATGTAGTTTGACTTGTAAGGTGGTGAACCAATGTACAGCTACCTGGTGTACAATTCCTAAACAAGAAGCAGGGTTATGTCTCAAAACGCGTAGAATAAACCACCGTAGGCTACAATGGTTGCTTTGGCAGCAGCGCAGATTTAATACCTTTATTCCTGATATCCTGCAAGATGGTGCATGTGACAGAGTCTCACCCTTTTGCTGGCTTGTCAGAGATCCAAACTTCTGCATGTGACTGCCAGTAGCATAAATAGAGTCCGACAGACCACGGTACAAAATTTGGAACCTGGCCCCACCTACATTTGGTCAGATGTATGGGTCCTTGTGGGGCGCCCTACTGGTCGGTGCACCACGAAGGGGTACTGCACCCAGACCAGTGTGTGCGGTATCCCAGTGATCAATGGATGGGGAGTTGATCTGTGGCTTTCATTACACATTTACACACCTAGAGCCAGGGGGCCAATTGGCTAAATCTTTTACCACGGTAACCGGTCCCAGTGGGAGGTTATATAGGTGGGAGTGAATAGTGGACAAAGAGAGAGAACGTAGAGACAGACCGTGAGGGAGGTTGAGCAAGGAGGGCCCTGCGAGAGTCGCAGAAGAGGGCGCCTGAAAAGGAACGGCGGCTCAGACAGAAGGGGGAGCCCGAGGGTGTTGGTGAACACACGGCGCCAGACTGTCCTAATACCCGGTCTGGGGGAAATCCCAGTCTGAATAGCGGGTAACCGTCTCCGAGTAATCAACGCCCGGAATCCGAGTACCTAAGGCCACTGGAGTGGGTCACTTGCAATGATCTAAATTTTATAACAACATATGTGTTCACTCCCCCTGTAATAATGTCCTCTGTACTAGCCATTTCCTGCAATCATGTGCCGTATTCTGGCCCCTTTCTGCAAACAGTGCCCTTTTCTGTAATAAAGTCCTCTTTACTGGGCCCCTTGCTGTAATGCTGTCCTTCACCCTGGGCTCCTTCATATAATAATGTCTCCCATTCTGGGCCTCTTGCACTACTAATGTCCCATATCCTGACCCCTTCCTGTAAACATGCCCACCATCATGGGCCCCTTCCTGTAATAATGTCTCCGAACCTCGGCCCATCCTGTAACAATGTCCCCATCCTGGGCTGCATCCTATAGAAATGTTCATATCATGTGCCCCTTCCTATAATAAAGTCTCCATGCTGGGTCCTTTCCTATAATAACGTCCCCCATCCTATAAGAAATACCCTTATCCTGGGCCTTTTAATATTATAATGTTCCCCATTCTGCTGCTATTTTAGGGTGCTGTCACACAGATGTTTTTTTTTAATCCATGTGGTTCCAGCTTAAACTGGATGCATCCGCATCTGTTTTCAGTCGCATTGACTTTCAATGGGGCCACAGGAACTTGTGATGCATCCAGTTCTTTCCACTTATCCCTGATCCAGGTGTGCCTGATTTTTGCACTGAGACCAAAATCGAGACCACTTTATTGCGATTTTGGTGTCCGTGTCAACACCGTGCACCCCCAGATGCGGTGCACCCTGGGCTCAATGAAAAGGGGCTCTATTGAACACGTATCTGGCGGACTCCGGATCCCGCTGGATCCTGATGCCAGATTCTGGCTTTTGAACTGCGTCTGCCCAGAACACAGTGCTAAATTACACACCCACTAGGGCGGAAATAGGTATGGACAGGATGGAACAGGATGCTCCTGCACTGGTATTATCACTGATCCATGAGACGGATCAGTGATACTACTTTTGCGGGTGAATCCAGTTGTATCATTGCGGGCGATACCGGCGGAATCCGGGGAGATGCTGGTTGGTTAAAAAAATCAGCTGTGTTAAACTAGCCTTACAAAACATTTAAAAGAAAAATAATTCTTCTCACCTTTACAAGCTCCCACTACATCTGCTGTCCCCCATAGCTGGAAGAGAGGCTGGCAGCAGACTTTGACGTCCCAGGCACTGGCAGCATATCATGTCATTATGACCAACCCCAGGGTCCTGGGCTACCCAGTTCCAGGCGTTGTAGTTCACGGGGGATGTCACGGACGGCCTGTGCCCGGTCTCGTGGCCCTAGCAGTCGCTAAAAAGGGGTTGAAAAAAAATAATAAAAGGATTCGTGATGCCACCTACGGTGTCCGGTAATGGTACTGCCGCTGCTTTCAGACCTCAGGGGATGGTGATGCTGCAGCTAGATGATAACGCTCCCTGTAGGTGGAGCGGGGTCCTCGGGGTAGTGTTGTAGAATAGGGATTTGACACAGGGAGGTGGCTCTGAAGGCGGGATGCTGGCACAGTTTATGTAAGGAAACATGAATGCAGCTTACCATACAGCCTTCTTTACTTGTCACTTCCAGCAGCAATGGGCAGCTCTGCAGGTGGCGGCTTTGCTGCAGTCTAGGCTGAGGAGACTAGAATGTAACTTCCCTGGCACGATGGAAATGAGACACAACACACAGTTCAAGCTCTGCACAGGTTTTACTGGTAACTTCAGGCAGCTTTCAGGTTTACACAGTCACGGGTAGCTGGCCTGGGTAGTAACCAGGGTTAGGGTGTTTCCTCGGGGCCCTCAGTGGTGTTCCTGCCGGCTTCTCCCTCTTTCCTTGTTCTGCGCGCTCTACTCCTGTACCATCCTGGCGCTTCCCTGCACAGAGCCCTTCGCCGATCCCCATGGATCCTGACAAAGTCTTCCTAATTACAGTGCCCCTTGATCCTACATGGGGGCTTTTGGGGATGTATGCAGGGGTGCATCGCGACTCCCTTTGGCAGCTCGTGTCCCTCTGGTTTGGCGGCTCAGGGATGAACACCTGGACAGCTCTTGGGGCTGGTCCTCCATTTCTGGACTGCGTCCCTCCGGGCCGGGTATTGTACCGGTCCAGAGTAGGGTGTTAACTAATGTGGCGCCCCGCAACAAGTGCGTCACAGGAGTGTATTGCAGCCAAGACAGCAGCAGCAATATTCTCTGACTAAGCAATGACATGGTTAAAACTCAGAGCTCCATACCCTACATGCACATCAGAATAGAGGGCCAATAAGGTCCTCGTGGGCGGAGTGTAGAGGTAGTGTGTAGTGGAGAAGTTAGTGCAGAAGTTAGTTAACGAGATCTGCAATGTAGGAGAAGGAGGAAGCAGACGTGGCCAGGAGGAACGTAGGAGAGGGGGCCTTGCACAATTCCGTGAGCCCCTAGGCCACCATCCACCCCCGGGCGCCATTGCCCCGGTGCCTCAACAACCGGACTCTGGGCAAATGAATACGGGTCAAAACATCCCCGTGCCCTTCTACAACGGAATTACTGGTTCCGAAGCTAGGAGTCGTTTATCACTTCTATGCAAACCAGGAGTGTAGGACCGCTCTACAGGAGCACCCTACCACCGCCGCACACAGAGTCGTCTTGCCAGCGGAGTACCCACCAAATGGACCCAAGGCTCCCCACACAATCCGGTCAGAATTCATCGGTAGGGAAATTGAAGCAGCCTCCTTGTACCCGATCTGGCACCCCAAGGCGACAACGGCAACACAAACTAGCTTAGAATGGAGGAACACCGCGGAGCTCTGAGACAATACCGGTCATTGCTAAGTCCACCCGGTCCGTTACCCGTTAACTGTATGCCATGTATCACCTGCTGGTTACAGTAAAGTACCCGTTACAGAGACTTTCAGTGTCCGTGCCTTTTTCAGAACTGTCCATCTCCGCGTGCTAGAAGGTAACCGCAGCTGCCTCACAACATCTTGTGCTGCTCCTGGCTCCGGGGACTCCCGCTCATCCTGTGGGGAGCGTCCCATCTTGCTGCATCCCATCCCCCGGAGGCCCAAGCAGCGCCGGTGGATATCACCGTAACTCTCACAGGTGGCGTCACGAAACAATTAACCCCTATAACTGTTCAGCCAACTCTTTTGAATCTGGACCACCGGGCCCCACTACCGGCAGGCGCGGTTTCCGTGACAAGGAGGAAGAAGAAACGTCTGCCCCGTGAAGTCCCGGCCACGGTGAGTCACTAACACCCGAGAATCCCCCTTCTGTCTGGACCACCTCTCCTGTGGTGTCCTCCTCTGTCTCTCTCCACAGACATTCTGCTCTAACTTCTTCCCACTCTTCCACTTCTCTGCCCTGAAACTCCTCCCACTTGGACTGGGTCTCCTAGCAGAGGATTTAACCCTGTAGTCCCCTGTTCTAGGGTGTGTGGATGCGTGTAATCAGGGCTCCTGATTGACATCCCATTCCCCTGGTCAAAGAGGTACTACACACTCTGGTCTGGGTGTAGTATCCCTCCGTGGCGTCCTGACCAGTGACGTGCCACAACTACCATGTGCAGCCTGTGACAGGCACGCTGATATCAACTGCTGGCCTCTGATTGGCTGGTTGCATTTTATTGCAGTTCAGGGACCCAGCAGGATTCTGCACCACAATTCATTTAAGCTGAATGTACGTCCTCAGACTCACATCCAGCCAAAATGGCATCAGTGTTGAAGGGCCTCCTACCTGCAGGGACCCAGTGGCACCCTCTGCGACCATGATGATATGCTACTTGGACTGACATAATGAATAGTGATGAGCGAGTATGCTCGGCGCGACTCGGTACTCGCACGAGTATCTCGTACTCGGGTGCTCGGCGAGCACCGAGTACTGCCGAGATGCTCGGACTGCTCGGTAATAAATAGCGATCTGAGACACATACACTGCTCCCTTCATGCACACAGTGAGCTGGCACCATACAGGGAGCAGATTAATTGATAGGATCCCTCTGGGGCCACAGCAAGGTGTTATATGCTGCGGCGATTTGAAAAGCCCACCCTCCCGCCCTTTTCCGGAATTACTCGTTTTATAAACCGGAAGTCTGTGGGCGGAGCCTGTCACTCATTGACTTACATGGGCTCGGTGCTCTGGCCGAGTACAAGAGTATCTTGAGATGCTCGGCCAGAGCACGAGCACCCGAGCATTTTAGTGCTCGCTCATCACTAATAATGAACTGTCTGGTCATTCATTAAAAGAGGCAGCCTCATTACTTTGGATATTTCTTTATATAGTGATGAGGTGGGTTATGAGTTATAATAATATTTATTAATTTATATAGTGCTATTAATTATTCCATAGCACTTTACATACATGAGTAATGCTGTCTCTCTGGGAGCTCACAATCTAAATATCCTATCAGTATGTCTTTACAATGTGGGAGGAAAACAGAGTGCCCGCAGGAAACCTACACAAACACAGGGAGAACATACAAACTCCTTGCAGATGTTGTCCTTAGTGGGAATTGAACCCAGGGCCAGGACCCCAGCGCTGCAAGGGCTGCAGTGCTAAGCACTTGAGCCACCATGCTGCCCATAAATTTGCCTTGATATTTTTGAGAGTTTTGCATTTTGTAAAACATCTGAATTTAATTTGACTTTGTGCACTGACCAACAAAGTGTTTTACTAAGAAGAATAAACCTGTTCTGAAAAGCTTAATGTCTGTACGATACTTATAGGAGCAGAAGAAGGAGACGTCTAATTGCTTAATCCAGCTGTTATAGTAGCAACACAGTAGAAACTGCTGCAAAATCAAGAGTGAAAAAATAAGAAAAAACGAAAGGTTTTACTGATGGATGATCTAAGAGATCCTTTCAGCTGGATATAATGCTCTAACACAAAAGAGGCAATCTCCTGTCATGCTTAGCCATTGACTAACCAAGAATAAGCTCAGCATGGCAAAAATTGAACTCCTCATTTTACCTCCCACGCACTTTCTCATTAAGTTTTCATTCCTCTATACATACATTAAGCAGGCTTCGCAATTTAATTTTTTTCATTGTGGTCAGCTCGCTAGTGTCAATTCTGTCAGCCAATACCTCTATACACGAAAAGCCTTCATCCATCAGGTTAAATGTGCAGTATAATGGCTACAGGAGACATCCCTAATGATTTGTACATAAGGGCACTGAACTGATTTGTAAAATCTTGTAAAGAACAATAATAAAGCCACTGACAGCATCACACCTGGCCATGGGTTGTGGTTGGAATTGCTGCTTAGGCCTATTCCCTTCATTGTCAATTGAGCTGCAATACTGCGACACCCACCAGGACCATGGGGTACTCGGAAACCAGGCCGGTGGTTGCTTGGGAGGTCACGGTGACTGTGACCCGGCTTCGTGGCCCTGGAAATATAGGGGAATATATACAAGGGATACGTTTGTGACGCCACCCATGGGTTTCGGCAATGAGGGATGGATGGCCGACACTGAAGTACAGATCCTCTGGGGCTGTTGATAATGCAGCTAGATGTTCTGCTCTCCACGGCTAGAGCAGAGGCCCCAGGCAGTTGAAACCAGTTTATAAAGGAAATCAGGAATGGTGGGATGCAGGACTGAGGGCGCAGCAAATGACTGGAGGATACACAGAGCTGAAGTTTCCTTACCTTTACTGGATGGTCGATGGTGCAGACCGAGGTACGGGCAACAGATGAGTAGTGGAGATCCGGGCAGCTGGGAAGCAATTGGGGATCCACCTAGCCAGGTGGGTTTAGATGCCTTCCTTCTGCATAGTATTGTTTGGTCCTCGCTGCCTAAAGCTAAGCTGCGACCCTTCTCCTCTGTGTCTAGTCTCTGCCCGTATGGCAGGCAGCTCGAGCCTATTACAGGTCTTTATCCTCGGTGGCGGCTCCGAGCTCTGGTATGCTGCTGTGCCGCCAGGTGTTTGTGTGGCGCCGCACTACGTGGGTGCCACAAAAGGGGTGCTGCACCCAGAAAAGCGGTGTAGTACTCCACTGCAATTGGGACAATGGTCACAAGATGGAGCCTAGAGCTGACACACCACACACACACTAGAATAGTGGGTGGCAGGGACCCCGAGAGGGAACATGACGACCTCTAGAGAGAACCAGTGAGCTCTCAGACAGGAGTCGAGTGAGGAGGGTCAGAGGTGAAAGGTGGAGGGAACCAGGCAGCCAACCTGAAAGAACCAAGAGGGTCATTTCAGGCTGAGGGGTCCTGAGAAAGGAAAGATCCAAAAAGATCCCAAAAGAAGAAGAGAAAGAAAGCAAGGAAACTCAGAAACGCAGAGTTAACTTGAGTGGGGAACGAGTAACGGATAGAGTTTGCCCCATAGGAAGTAACCCTGGTTATCGGAGCCCGCACCTGTGAGTTCTCTAAGGCTCACAGAAAATCCGTACAACAGGGATATTGCAAATATGGCCCTGACTCCCAAAGATCCCACGAGAGGAAGCCAGGACTAGCAGGGCACTACAGTCCAGACAGAAGGTTGACCCGCGGGTACAAAGGAGGAGAAGAGAATAAGAAGTAGCAGGAGGCCAGTTTATCTACAGGCGATCAGGCTTCATAACACTGGGAACAGAAAAGAAAGTAAAGGAACATAAACAGAGGGTTCCATCTTGAGCCAGAAATGCCGATTGCAGCCTAGAGCATTCGCCAGTTTACCATCTGACAAACCGTTGAACCTGTAAAGCTGAATGAAAGTGTTCAAGTAAAGTTACCCGGTGAAGTGAAGCTTTGACTCTGCTGCATCCTTTCAAATATAAACTGCTTTTTACAGCATCACTGCCCCGGTGGTCCAGTCCCACCTGTGGGGACTAATCCATCTAAGCCGCAATAAACCACCGACCACCGAGACGGGCGTCCGGGAGTTACCAACTCCAGTGGCTTCCGAGAACTGTAAGAACCCCTGAAACCAATTACCCAAAACCCAGGGCCGCGCATTGGTGTGGACAGACCTTGACCCTTTCCCACTGATAGCTGCCAGGACCAGTACCCCAAACCCTGGTCGCGCGTGTAAGACTTGCTTCCTGTCCTCCGGTTGTGAGACTTTAGTCAACAGGCGTCTGCCTTTCCCCACCCAGGTTCTCCTTGACTCCTCTGTCTCACTAGCTTTCCCTCTGTCCTGGGACGAGCTCCAACCGGCTCCAGTCCCCCGGATGTCTGTACTATTTCCAACTGAAAGTGTTCTCACTATCCCCGCCTCTGGGCCAGAAAGATTTCCCTGAAACTGGGTTCAGAGCTCCCCCTTCAGGCCTGGAGTCAGGACAAGTGTTTGATGCTGGTGTTACCTGACAAGGGGACCCCTTCTTGCTTCCAGGCATGACATTACCCCCTCTGAGGGAGGCAATGCCACTGTGGCAACCGGACTCCTGGGGTGCCACAATACCAGAGTGTCATTAGGGTACCATGATAGAGAATGGTTTCCACTTTTTCAGATGTCAAAAGATCATAGCGCATGGCTACACGCACACATGCACTGGCTTGATCTACTTTGCTTTCTAGTTAGCTGTACAGATTTTCCTTGGATGGTGCTGCAAGGGTTAAGCATTTCTTTTAATCTCCTAAAATTTTCCAGCCTGGGTTATCTCAGCTATTCTGATTTTTCCACTCCCCTCTAAGTACTCACGTTTCAGCTTGGGTACTTGCCAGTGATAGTGTCGAGCCCATAGTGTGGGGTACTCGGGTATCAGGCGGCAAGGGGTTAATTGTGTCACGGGGAATGGCGGCCGCGCCTGATCTCGTATCCTGGGGACTATTCTCTTGAAAAGAGGGAATTATTTACAAGGATTATGTACAAGTCTGTCGTGACACCACTTGCAGTACCTGGTGAGATGTCACCAGCGCCGCCACAGTCCTCTGGAGGTCGATGGTATTGCGGCCGTGATGGTGTAGTCCTCCGCAGGCAGGACTGGGCCTCCGGGGCAGTGATTCCTGTGAGGGAAATGAGTTTGCGGAAAAAGATGCAGCAGAGTCAAAAGTCACTTCACCGGGTACTGGAACTAAGCAGTCATTACAGGTCTCAATGGAGTTTGATATTACAATGACAAGCGGCTATGGGTGGCTGCAAGCGGATCTTTGATAGGTAGACTGAACCCCCAATGCATGCCTTTCTTATTCTTCTTCTTCCCTCGCTTCCCAGTAGCGGTGTGAAGCCTGACCTCATGAAAAGTAGATCTGACCTCCTGCTGTCTCTCTTTCCTTCCCTTGCTCCTGTCGGGTGAACCTTCTGTTGATCACTGCAATTGGGCGTTGTGGTGTCTGGTCCCCCTGTAATGGGTGCTTAGGAATCAGGGACATATCTGGATATACCCCCATTCTACGGATTTTCTGCAGGCTGTGAAGGTTCGTACAGGTGTGGGCTCCGGTACCCGGTTCTTTCCTTGAGCGAACTCCCGCCCAAGCCACTTGCTTCCTTCTCTGTCTGGGATCTGTTCTGGTTTCCCTGGGTCACTCAGCCGAGGTAACCCTCCTTCTTGCCTCAGGCTCCCTGCCTGAACTCTCCTAGCTCTCCAACCCGGAGGCCAAACAGACAAAAGACCTCCTTTTCTCCCCCTGGGGGTGACTATATACCCTCCCGGGTTCCCTCCCACTGCCTAATCTAATGTGGGATGTGGGTTTAGGGTTCCGCCTACCATCCATAAATCCACTTGCAGTGGGGATGACTACACCTCTTTTACGGGTGCAGTACCCCTTTGTGGCACCTACATAGTGGGGCGCCACAATAGCTTGTTATACCGTGGTCTTGGTGTAGGTGTAGAGGCTTGAGCTGTGAACAAAGAAATCATTTAAGGAACCATATACGAAGATAGCTGCTTTAAAGTTTGTTTGGTGTCTTCCCATCCTTTATTTCCTTTTTGGTTTGCCTCACTTCTCCTTTCCCTTTACTTACTCCTGTAATCTGGTGTGCATTGTACGATTGCTGTTTCTTTTACCCTTGTCTGTCTTTTCCCCTTTGTTTCTTATCCTAGGATGGGGCTAGTTTTCCTGTTGCCCTGTACACCTATCAGGGTTGTGTTCAAAGAAAGACAGGGATAGGAACGTGATCGCCGCACGGGGTGAAATAACCTGTCTAGGAACACAAGGGAGCTCAGGGTAAGAGTCAGGGGTTGCCCCTCCCTATAATTCCTTAGATTATCCCTTCCTCCCATCTCACCTTGCACTGACCAGCCATCTTGCTGGAGTGCAACAATCAGGGGCTGCACTGGAGTGGTACTGTGGCACCCCAGGGGTTAAGTGCCACAGTAACATCAACAAGGGTTAACTCCCCACACAACACTGAACACTGCACTAGCACCTCTAGGCCAGAAGGGGGAGCTAAAGCAGCTCCCCTATATATTCTGGCATAGAAAGGAAGTGAGTAGTTCAGTGCAGTGCAGCATTGGGGAATAAAGGACTGTGGTGTAAAGGAGCTACCTTAGGCTTCTCCACAGTCTGCTACTCAATTCCAGGCCTAGCCAGGGTCTGAGGAGAGGAGTACAAGAAACAGAGGAACACATCTGGGAGATTGAGTTACCCCATAACTTGCCCCGGAGGAGCGCACAGACCGGATACCGAATCCGAAACGGTGACTGACAAATGCAGCACAGTAAACACCGGGATAGTGGAGGTTATAGATCTACACTGTACCTCAGCGAAGCAACACGGCGGGGTCAGAAAGACATGGAAATACTCAAGTTGCCTAGCAAAGGGGGTACCTGTGAGGAGATACAGGGCCTGCAGCTCAGCTCAAGCAGCAGCAGGGCAACACACAACGCGCAGGAGTAGGAAACCAAGGACCCGGTCAGGGTGGGAGCGACCCGGCCCCGGTACAGGCTCCGTGGACAGTACTCTGCTACCAACATCTGCAGTAAAGACGTGGAAAACTACAAAACCATGAGTATGTGTGATCCTTGTGCTCAAACCCTACGTTCTCTCACAAACTGCCATCGCCTCTACTACCACCCCTATCCTGCAACATCCATAGCATCATCCATAGACTATTACTACCACTGCCCCAGGGAACCAAGCTCTACCCACGGAGAGACGTTACATCTCCAGCTGCCAAACATCATCCCCGGAGGTTCTGCAGCAGGGGTGGTCACCCTGACCACAACCCGTGGGTGGCGTCACGACAAACTCCCCTGTACATATCCCCCCATTACTTGTAGGCCCGGGACATGGTCCGGACCAAGACTGCCGTGACATCTCCAGCATATACCCCGGTCCGGTACCAAGTACCCCGTCCCAGTGGGCTCCACAGTACCTTGTACCTTTCATTAACCAATAAAGTTATTTATTCATTTGCATGTGGGCTACAAATGTTTTAATGGTATCAACAATAAAACATAGGTAACTTTTGACAAAGTGTAGGACAGTGAGGAGGGAGACAAGAAGACAGGTACTGAGGAGGAGAGAAAGGAGTATAAAAATGGTGGCCAGGGATGCCTATGACACTAAATGTGCAAGATGCTCGCAGTTATTTCAGGTAGGGACCAGTACACATCAGTACTAGCCCTCATTAGAGACTGAACTCAAATACCACCTGAGTAAAGTGCAAAAGTGACTATCACAGTTGTGTCCTGGCTTACCCATAGACCGTAGGTTTTCCTCCCTCACTCAGTACGTGTTGGGGCCTTCCGCATCATCAAGGGTGACTTCAACATCCCTGCTGACAAACGCTAGTCGGCAGCCTCCAAACTCTTGTTACTTGCTTCATCCTTTGGTCCTACTCTGCACCAAACTGAAAGAAACACAGTAGACCTTATCTTCACCAGCCTCTGCTTCCTATCTAACCTCACAACCCTTCCTTCCCCCTATCTGATCTCCATCTAGTCACTTCTCAAACCTGTCCTTCTCACTTGCCAGCAGCTAGCACACCCACACAGAAAATGCACACACCCAGACACTCACACAGTCTCTAACTCTATTCTACTGCTATTCTTCATATCTTCACTTCATGACACAGACAGTGCCACTGTTTTCTACAACGTCACACTCGCATCAGCTATTGATTCGGTCACCCATCTAGTGCATGGCAGAGTGCAACCAATGAATAGACAACACAGGCACAACAACTTAAAAAAATTGAAAGAAAACTTTGCAAGGGTCCATGGTTGCAGGGCAGTGCTGGAAGAAGACTTCACCGAATTAAAAAAGCAGCTTTCAAGATAGCCCTTACCTCTGCTAAACATGCCTACTTCACAACCCTTGCATTGTCTGTAGCCCAAAACCCCAAACAGTTACTCAACACTTAACTCCCTCCTCGGACCACCACTTTCCCTTTCGACTCCGCCTCATCTCTGCAGAAGACTTTGACGCACATTTCAAAATTAAGATCGACCAAACAAGGCAAGTCTTTATTGCTCAACCACCACAACCCTATGTATACCAGATCATTGCCTTTTTCCCATAACCTTCCTCTCCACCATCACTGAAGGAGAGCTTACTCATCTCCTCTCCATATTGCATTTCACCAGTTGTGCACTAGATCTGATCCCATCCCACCTTGTCCTCAACCTCAACACACACTTATTCTGACCCTAACCCAGCTCATCAACCTATCGTTAATGTCTGGCCCCTTCCCTTCTGATTTCAAACACGCCACAATCACACCTATCCTGATGAAACCATTCCTCAACTCAATCTCTACATCAAGCTTTTGTTTAATATTACTGCTCCTGTTCACCTCCAAACTCCTCAAACAGCAAGTCTATGCTGAACTTTCCTATCACCTCTCATCTAATGCACTCTTCGACAACCTACAATCCAACTTTTGCCCCAACTCGACTGAAACTAGCCTGACCAAAATTAATAATGTCTTACTGCCACAGCTAATAAACAATTCTCTATATCTCTATACTCCTCCTTATAGACCAGACACAGTTCATCACAACCTTCTACTATAAATCCTTTCTTTTCTTTTCAAAATTCTTTTTATTATGAATTTTCAATGCAAGATAATACAGAAAGATTAACAAGGTGAGGTGGTCAAGAACTTACTTTACAGCCAAGATAATGTATTAATTCGAGACCCGTAGGTCTACATCTTTGGCGTAGTTATTAGCATATATTGCAGGTGAGGGTCCTTGACCCAATATTACAATAGTAAAGTGTAATTAGGCAAAACAATGTGGTGGGGAAGTAGTGAGAGGGAAAGAGGGGCAGAAGGTAAAAACACGAAGGAAAAATGGAGAAGGGGGATAAAGAGGACAAGAAAGGAGGGGGGGAGGTACAGGACTTGTCCATTCACAGCTGGTCAGGGTCTATCTTGCATCTTTTTAGTGGTTTCTTATGTTTTCAAGGTGGCGGTAATCCAACCAAGGTTGCCAGGTTAATAAGTGGGCAGTTTTATTATTGTTTACCAAAGCTGCAATTTCAGCTACTTGATAGAGGGAGTAGGTTTTTTCCATCAGTTGAGGCAGTGTGGGTATGTTCGGGGTTTTCCAATACAGCGGTATCAATAACTTCGCCGCTGTGAGTATATATTGGGCTAGAAGCGACCCCGTTTTAATGTTGGGCCAGGTTGGAATATGTAATAGTGCCATTTCCGGTGTTAGATGAAGAGGTCTCCCTATTATAGTTTGAATAAGTCTCTCGACCGTCTTCCAAAATGTCTGCAAGTCCGGACAGTTCCACCATATATGGTAGTAGTCAGCTGTCTCTGCTCCACATCTCCAGCAACCACTCGTGAGATCCGCATTCCATTGCCGAACACGATCCGGGGTAATGTGCCATCTCGTGACTATTTTGAAAGAGGCCTCCTGAGCTCTCACACATTGAGAGGGGCCATGTGAATATCTATAAATATGTCGTATTTGCGACGGTGAAAACTTGTACCCCAGATCGCGTTCCCAGTGGGCTATGTAAGCTCTGGTCATGCTGGTTTCGGCAGTTATCAACGATTGGTATATTTTTGAGAAGATCTGTCGTGGCTTCGAGACTGAAGCACAGAGTTTCTCAAATGCCGTCAGCTCTCTCATTAGATCAGAATTTTTTAGAAGCGGCAGGAGAATGTGGCTCATGACATTATAATGGACAAAGTTTAGGCGTGAAAGACCAGGTCTAGCTCTGAGTTCAGTCAATGTGAGTATGGTTCCATCACGGTGCAGCTGATCTACAGGGCAGTCAAAGGATTTATCTTTTAAGTGATGCTCCATTGGGATTCCGCCCCCCATGTGGGCCAGCAGGTCTCTGAGAGTGGTCAGGGGGGTGAGGAGGGGCATAAGGTTCCCTCCCACCTCCCGCCAAATTTTCATTGTGGCTCTAGTGTGCGGCTGGAGCAGGGAAATGAGTTTACTCTCCGTGGAGTGGAGTAACATAATTGAGCGGAGGCTGTACGGCGCCAGTGATTCCTCTATCTTTAACCACTGTTTGTCTCTAGGTTGGCGCATAAAGTCCACCGTCCGGGTTAATTGTGCTGCTTTATAATACGTTTTAATATCCGGAGCTCCCATACCCCCCAGAGTTTTAGGAAGGGACAGTGTGCGATGGGAAATGCGGGGCTTTCTACCTTTCCACATGTAAGTGACAAACAGGGAGTTGATTTTAGAGAGAAAGGAAGATGGGACTGATATAGGCAACATTTGAAACATGTAGTTGAATCTGGGCAGAATCAGGCTTTTTAGGATATTCTTTCTCCCCATCCATGAAAGATAGCTATCTTTCCACGTTCGCATAATAGTTGTCGTGGATGTCAGGAGGGGCAACAGGTTGAGTTTAAATAAGTCCTCCTGATTTCCGCTCAGCTTCACTCCCAAATATGTTATATATTGTTTAGGCCAGGTCAGAGGATATAGTTGCTTCAGACTATGGAGTGTATGAGGGTCAATTTGGATTCCCAATGCTTCAGATTTGGCAATGTTAATTTTATAGTTAGACAGGTTGCCATATCTCTCCATGAGGTCCATAAGAGCAGGGAGGCCCCTCTTGGGGTTCGTCAAGCATATCAGAAGGTCGTCTGCGAAGGCAGCAGTTTTATACTGATCTCCTGCAATAGTAACGCCCTCAATATCACGACTACTTTGGATCGCCGCCAAGAGGGGCTCCATCACCATCACAAACAATAATGGAGACAGTGGGCAGCCCTGCCTAGTTCCATTTCCTATGGGAAAGGTGTCTGTGACAGAGTCGTTTATCTTGATGCGAGCTGTTGGTAATTTATACATTGCCATAATTGAGACGATCAGGGAAGGTGGGAGGTTAAATCTCGTCAATGTTCTCTCTAGGAAGGTCCAGTCCACCCTGTCAAACGCTTTCTCCGCGTCAGTACCTAGTAGGACCAGCGGAACTTTGCGGGTCTTAGCAAATTGGATCAAGTGTAGAACTTTATATGCATTATCTCTCCCCTCCCTACCTCCCACAAACCCCGTCTGGTTAGTAGAGATCAAGAGTGGGAGGAAGTCCGCTAGTCTACGAGCCATCATACCTGCCAAAAGCTTCAAATCCACATTTAGTAAGGATATAGGCCGGTAGGTGCTACATAGACTCGGATCCTTCCCCTCCTTATGTATCAAGGAGATCCTAGCCTCTAACATTTGTTTAGGCAGTGGCTGTCCCGCTAGAGTAGCGTTACAGATAGTTAAGAGGTGTGGCAGAAGCAGGGAGGAGAAAGTTCTATAGTAGAAAGTCGAAAACCCATCAGGGCCAGGTGTTTTACCTTTAGGGCAGCGTGACAGAGTGGACTGGAGCTCGCGGAGCGTGAATGGTCTAGTCAGTGTATTTTGGTCTTCTTCTGATAAAGTGGGAAGTCGTAGGTCTTTCAAAAAAAGGTCTATGTCTCGGCGTCTCTGAAGTCCCTCAGCCTCTGTGTCTAAGGGGCGTATATTATATAGCCGTGTGTAGTAGTCTAGGAAAGCTTGTTCTATTTGCGATTGATCGTGTGTGTCTACACCTCTGTTGTCTTTAATTGTATGTATGTATGTACGTGACTGTTTTTTGCGGAGGTGGAAGAGTAAGAATTTTGAGGCTTTGTCCCCATGAGCGTACATCCTAGTCCTCCACCTTTTATATATATCTGCCGAGGCAGTAGTTAGTAAGTCTTTAAGGCGCGTTCTCTTGGATATGAGTTTGGTGAGTATGTCTTGGCTTTGTGATTTTTTGTGTTGGAGCTCCAAATCCGCAATCTCCTCATATAAGGTTTGGGTCTCTGTATGTCGCCTCTTATTGTGGTAAGACGCTATTGATATTAGTTCTCCTCGGAGAACAGACTTGTGCGCTTCCCACAAGCATTGTGAGGATACCTCCTCAGTGTGGTTGAGTTGAAAGAACTGCTGAATCTTCTCCTGCAATCATTTCCGAACGTCAGGGGAGCTCAACAAGGTGTCATTTATTTGCCAGGTCCTATTGGTAGGGCGTTTCCTTAGTGTGGATATCGCTGTCTTTACCGCTGCGTGGTCAGAGTAAACACTAGGTACTATTTCTGACTATTCAAGGGCAGGGAGCGCTACTATAAATCCTTTCTATCTTTGCTGTCAAAAACCTTGCCCTATCCTGGATGTCCTCATATCTTTACAACCGCACATTTCGCATCTCCCACTCCCACACTGCCTCCTCATCCTGCGCTCTCTCTGTTGGTGTCCCTCAAGGCTCTGTGCTGGGACTCCTACTGTTCTGAATATATACCTTTGGCCTTCGACAACTTATAATGTCCCATGGCTTCCAGTACTGCCTGTACGCTGATGACACTCAAAGCTGCCTCTCTCGCCCAGATGTCACCTCTCTGCTGTCCAAAATCCTGAAGTACAGAAGAAAAAAGAACAGCGCCTCTCAAGTGCACTTGATAAAGGTCTGCGTACCGAAATGTTGTGCTGGGGGATGGACAGAATAAACTTTGAAGCATTGGAAAATATACCAGCTTGAGAGATGCTGTTCTTTTTACTTCTGTATGTATATGTCCAGGTGGGTCTCCCTGGCTGAATGCGTGCCTCTCACTATCTGGGGTTCGGTGAGCTCCTTCTTCATGGGGTGCTGTGGACATTCCTTTTCTCAAAATCCTGAAGTGTCTATTGGCCATATCCTCCATCTTCTTAGCACGCTTCCTAAAGTTCAATGTGGACAAAACTGAGCTCCTCATCTTTCCTCCATCTCACTTAACTCACCAACCCAATCTATCTGTCACGTAAAAAGATATCACGCTTTCCCCTATACCAGAACTCCACTGATTTGGAGTAACCCTCAACTATGCCTTGTCCTCCAAATAGCACATCCAAGCTTTCGCCACCCCTGACGCCCCTAATTCAAAAATATTTCCAGAATCCGTCCTTTCCTTAGTCTTGAATTTGCTAAATTGCTAGTGTATGCCCTCATCATGTCCCACCTCAACTAATGCAATATCCTCCTATGTGGCCTTCCTGACACCTCTCAGTCTATTCTTAACTCTGCTGCCTGACTATTCCACTCCTTGCTACTCCTCCACTTCTGCCCTTTGCAAATCCCTTCATTGGCTTCCAATTTCCCAACATCCAGTTCAAACTACTAACACTGACCTACAAAGCCATTCAAAAGCTGTCTCCGGAGTATATCGCTAAACTAATCGTACAATATTCTCCTCACGTAATCTCCACTTATCCTAAGACCTCCTTTTCCTCTCCACACTTACTTGTTCCTCACCCATCATCTCCAAGACAACTCCCAATTATCCATCCTCCTCTAGAATTTTGTACTCCAACATGTCCGATTATCTATCACATTTGGAAACTTTAGACGGAACTTGAAAACCCATATCTTCAGAAAAGATTACAGACTGCAATGACCACGCTGCCACCTCATCACCACCGGAGCAGCCACCTCATCACCACCGGCAGGGGCGGGCTGGTGCTCCAGGCTCAGGGAGGCATTGCCCTGCTGTCAGCCCAAGGTGAGGAGCGGGGGGGTAGGGGTGGTTATGGGGGGGTTAGGAGGGGGGATGCTAGTGAAACCTGGCGAGGTGAGGAGCGGGGGAAGAAGTCGGGGTGCTAGTGAAGTTTGCCGAGGTGAGAACCGTGTGGGGGGGGGGGGAATAGTGCTAGTGAAGTCTGGCGAGGTGAGTGGGGGGGTGCTAGTGAAGTCTGACGAGGGGGTGCTAGCAAAACATTCACCATGCGTCGCCCGGCCAGCTGCTGTGGATTGAGCGGCTGCAGCTGCAAAGCAGAGCCGGACCGGCCCATTCAGTATGGGGGCGGTCCTGGATGAGGCCATTATAGGCAGCCTGGGGGGCACTTGCCCCCCTGCCACCTGGGCCAGTCCGCCCCTGACCAGTGGAGCTGCCACAACCACCCACCCTACTATCTCCTCCCCTCTGTACCAGACTGTCATTGTTGGTTTGTTTGCTATAATATACAGTGCCTTGTGAAAGTATTTGGCCCCCTTGAACTTTTCAACCTTTTGCCACATGTCAGGCTTCAAACGTAAAGATATAAAATTCTAATATTTTTGTGAAGAATCAATAACAAGTGGGACACAATTGTTAAGTGTAATGAAATTTATTGGATATTTTAAACTTTTTTAACAAATAAAAAACTGAAAAGTGGGGCGTGCAATATTATTCGGCCCCTTTACTTTCAGTGCAGCAAACTCACTCCAGAAGTTTAGTGAGCATCTCTGAATGATCCAATGTTGTCCTAATTGACTGGTAATGATAAATAGAATCCACCTGTGTGTAATCAAGTCTCCGTATAAATTCACTTGCTCTGTGCTAGTATCAGGGTTCTGTTTCAAGTGCAGAGAGCATCATGAATACCAAGGAACATACCAGACAGGTCCGAGATACTCTTGTGGCAAAGTTTAAAGCCGGATTTGAATACAAAACCATTTCCCAAGTTTTAAACATCTCAAGGAGCACTGTGCAAGTGATCATATTGAAATGGAAGGAGCATCAGACCACTGCAAATCTATCAAGTCCCGGCCGTCCCTCTAAACTTTCATCTCGAACAAGGAGAAGACTGATCAGAGATGCAGCCGAAAGGCCCATGATCACTCTGGATGAACTACAGAGACCTACAGCTGAGGTGGGAGAGTGTCTATAGGACAACAATCAGTGATACACTGCACAAATCTGGCCTTTAGGGGTGTGGCCTGGCACCTAATGGAGATGGACGCATAACTCAGGAGCTCCTGGATCCATCGGCAGCTAAGCGGCTATAACCTGCTCCACAGTGCTTCTTTATCCAGCATTCTGCTCCCTGTGCGTCCCGGAGGCGGCGGTGAGTCGATGGGGAGAGTAACACCCCAGCAACAACACGCTCCCAAGAGGGTATCTGATTATTTTGCATCGGGCCACCCCGCTCCTGCACTGCAAACTGTCATGGCGCCGCCGTCTCCCCGGGCTGCTTGCGCTTCCGGCCGTGAGACCCAGGTTCTCCTACCCTCCTCACAGAGGCGGATGGCCCCCTCACACAAGCTCAGATGAAGGAGCTTCTGGCTGCACTTCAGTCTTCTTTACAGACTGATATGTGAGGAATGGTGCTGAGCTTAGAGGGAAATAAATGAACTGGGCACTCGCACAGACAAACTGGAGTTAAAAATGGTGGAACTTGTTAATTCACACAACGCTCTGCTAGATGCGCATGATCAGGTGCAGGGGGACTTGGAGAACGTGCAGGCTAAAAACAGATTTGGAAGATCGTCACAGACGAAACAATGTTAAATTAAGGGGAATCGATGAAAAGATTTCTCCTCCAGAACTACCTGGATTTCTCCAGGACTTCATACTAGAGGTGGATAAGCGAGATCTAAAAATAGACAGGATACACAGAGTGCATAAACCAGCAAGGTCCCCAAGGACCTCCCAAGAGACGTGCTAGCCAGAATCCACTATTTTGAGATCAAGGAGGATTTTCTACGAGCCCTCAGGGGCACTGCTTCCCTTTCTGACAAGTTCGCCGCCATCGAGGTCTTTCGGATTTATCTCTTGGAACACTGGCGTTATGGCGGGCTTTTAAACCCTTTACCCACATTTTTCGAGACAAAGAAATCCCTTACAGTGGTCACCCACAAGATTAATCATCAGAAAAGACAACACCTCGTTTGTTTGCCTGGTTCCGAAACTAGCGAGAAATTCCTCTCTCCATGGGGCCCCCAACCACCGAGATCTTCTCCCTCTCCTATTTTTACTGGATCTGAGGGTCTACGACACGTAAGCATCTGAGAGGAAGAATTGATCCGGAATGGGCGGTAGCCTGAGCTAGACGCTGTGGACACTTTTAGATAATTTGCTGATGGACCTTCCTTTTTTTTTCCTCGACTCCTTTTACTTATCCCAGATTTTTTTCACCTTTTTCTAATTTCTTCCTTTTTCCTTCTCCTCTCTTCCCTTTCTCTTTTTTCTTTCTGCCTATCCATACTTACTGCTTGCCTTACAACTTAATTAATTCTCTTCTTTATCTATTCCCGTCTTCACTCTATTTCTCTTCTTGATCATTACTTATAACCTCTCCTTTTTTTTCCTTTTTTCACTTGTTAGTCGTTTAACCTATACTCTTACTTATTTACTGGGATAACTGCCCGGTAGAGTGGGTTTCACCACTCTTCTTTTTAGGACCTGAATAGGGTTGTCCTACCCATTGGAGGCATGACTGGCCTTTAATATGTTTTGTTGCCTTATCTTTTTCTAGGCTTATTGTTCTTAACGTTTGATTTACTACAAATGTTACTATGTTTTTTCCCCTTAACTTTCTCTTTAACCTATGGAGTAGCATCTAACTATGTACTGAGTGATGTGCGTGTTCATGTATTTCATGCATAATACTTTCTTCCTACGATGAGTATTACAGCCTTATCACTTAATGTGAATGGGCTCAATTCGCCCGAAAAAAGAGCTCTAGTTTGGCGCCACCTTAAGAAGTCTCGCTGTGATGTGGTGATGTTGCAGGAGACCCATATCCTGCAGAAAGAGAACCATAGATGGCCTCCCGGCTATACCCCACCAGTTTTTTGCTAATACAGAGAGTAAAAAGGCAGGAGTGGCCATTTTTGTTCACCACGGGGTCTCCTTTGAGCTGATTCAGATGATTAGTAACCCTCTAGGAAGATATATTTTGGTCATTTGCCACTTGAATAATGTATTATATTCCCTTATGTCGATTTATGTCCCCAATACTGGACAAGTTAAGTTTGTTAGACTGCTTTTAGAAAAATTGACTACTTCTATTAAGGGTCGTAAGCTCTTTGCGGGTGATTTCATCTCACCTGTTGACAAATTTTTAGACTGTTCCTCGCCTTCTGCTCATAGAAATGCTTTAGCTCCAGTAGTGTCTCATTTTGGTCTCCATGACATCTGGCGTTACTTACATGGCAACGAGCGAAGCTATACTTTCCTCTCTCCCTGATATAGATCTTATAGTCGTATAGACTATTTTCTAGTAGACGATTCTCTTTTACTTCATTGCCTGAGTGCAAACAAGAGTCCATAACCTGGTCAGACCACGCTCCAATAAATCAAATTAGTGACGAGATGTCATACCCTACTAATATCATTGGCAATTGAACGAATACCTTCTTACCTCTCCCGCTAATATTGACACCTTTAACATATCAATAAAATAATTTTTATCCTAAATGAAAAAGACGATATGGCCCCGACTCACTATGGTTCGCTCACAAAGTGGTCATAAGGGGACACTTTATTAAACTAGCGCACTGGTTAAAAAGAGGTATAATGAATCGCTTAATTTGCTCTTAACTCAAATCAAAACCCTAGAAACTAGACATAAATCTCCCCTTCTGATACTACTTATGCAGATTTGCTTAATACTCGGAATCAAGTGCGAGCTCTTTTACTTCAGAAAGTAGAACATAATCTTAAAAAATCTAAAGCCTCCTATTATGGGAAGGGGATAGAGGGAGTACTCTTTTAGCACGTAAAGTTAAAAAAACGGAAGTTTGTTCTAGAATTTCATGTATTATCTCCCCAGAGGGAAATCATATTCGTAACACCATCCAGACAGCAGAACAATTTAGATCTTATTACAATTCCCTATATAACCTATCAGATTCTACCGATACATTTCAACCAACAGCGGACTCGATTAAATCCTTTTTAGCAAAGGCCAAACTCCCCACCCTCACGGCTGCCCAATTAATGTCCCTTAATAAACCCTTTCTGAAGATGAGATTTTGGGAGTAATCCGTGCTTCTAAGAAAAGATCTACCCCCGGCTCTAATGGGTTTTCATACCATTATTATGCATCCTTTGCCCCTCAGCTATCACCATATCTTTTGAAATTGTTCTCTTTTTGGCAATCCCAGGGGAAAAATCAAACAGGAAGGTTTACAAGCCACTATTTCTACTATTTTGAAACCTGATAAATCCCCCACAACACCCAGCAACTATCGTCCAATTGCCTTGCTTAATTGTGATCTTAAAATTTACGCCAAATTACTAGCTAATCGGCTCATGACAGTATTACCATCTCTGATTGCGTTAGATCAGGTGGGATTCATTCCTGGTAGACAGGCGAGAGATGCAACCAGACGAGTGGTGAACCTTCTGGAGGTATTGGAGAGGAGGGGTGACCTCGATGCACTAATTTCTTTAGATGCAGAAAAAGCGTTTGACCGAGTGCACTGGGGGTACCACGCCGCGGTTCTAGATAAATTTGCATTTCAGGGCGTATTCAAGTCTGCAATCTTAGCATTATACTCAGCCCCTAGTGCCACTGTGAGGGCCGTGGGCTTTATGTCTGTTATGGCTTATAAACTTAATATGGCAAACGGAACCCGGTAGGGTTGCCCCCTCTCTCCTCTCATCTTCCCCTTGCTCATGGAGCCATTAGCGTCAATCATTCGAACCAATCCTAACATCTCAGGCATTAAAGTGGGCCAAACAGATCACAAAATAGGGCTTTATGCTGACGATGTAATTATTACTTGCACAAAAGTCTCTTCTTCCATTCCTGAGTTAATGTCGGTATTAGACGAGTTCACTAAAGCGTCATTATATAAACTTAACCTCTCCAAGTCCTCTATCTATCCAGTAAACTTACCGTTTCTGACTCAAAACCTGTTACGCTTGCAATATCCATTTATATGGTCGACGAATGATTTAAATACCTAGGTATACAAATTACTGCTAAACAAATCGTCCGTTATAACTGTGAAACGCTCTTAAAAGACATCAAGCTCTTTTTGCCCAATACTCTTCGTTTCAGTTGTCATGGATGGCCAAAATTGATGGTTCTCCCTAAGATATTATACTTAATGAGATGTATTCCAGTGGCCTTCACCTGTAGATATCTTAACCTCTTCCTGTCGGTCTTGGGACGGTTCATCTGGAGCGGTAAACCACATCGTATTGCAATGTCCACGCTTACTCTCCACTATAAGATAGGTGGTGTTGGTGTTCCGGATATTCCTGCCTATTATAATGCAATACTGTTGAAACTTGCCAAAACATGGTGGGTGGAGTCTCTTGCCTCTCACTGGCTCCAAATAGAGGCGTGGTTTGTCCCTCGCAAATCCACTAGACTTCTCTTGGAGATGGGTCTCCTGCGACGCTCAAACTCCCCTGATTACCTACTCTCTATGAAAGCTATATTATTTCTCTGGTCCCGAGTGGGTGGGGTTCACCTTCCCTTCCTATTCTGCTATATTTCTCTCCAAGCAATGGAATCCTTGTTGGGTTCCCTTTCCCTGACGCTTTGGAGGGCGGGAGGTGCACGTTTCCTAGATGATATAATGGATCAGAACAAGCTCCTCCCCTTTAATTCTCTGGCCACTGCATATTCCTTCCATCCAACGTGTTTATTCCAATATTTTCAACTTAAGCACTTTTTATCCTCAATTACTTTCCCCTGAGAGATATCACAACATATAATTTAGCGCTACAAACTTTCTTTAAACAGAATGGTTATAGCAAACAGGGAATAGCTTTGATTTATAAGGCTATTCAGTCTCGTAGAGCTAATGTTAAACTTCCTTTTATGATTAGCTGGGAATCAAGATTGGCTTTCTTGGCCCCTTTGGAGGACTGGCACTTGGCTTCTGGTCATGCTGCTCTATCTATTTAGAGCAATCGAAGAAGCTACAATTGAATTGGTACTTGACCCCTTCTAAGATAGCTAAATTTAAAGCGAAAGGCTCTTCTAGCTCACCTCTCTGTTGGAAGGGTTGCGGTCAAGTGGAACTGAAACAACTCTTGGTTGGATTGCTCGATGGTTCTATCATTCTGGAGACGAGTAGAGTCTCTCCTCTCCTGCCTTACAGGCCTCCCACTAACATTAAGTGCCCCTCTACTTCTCCTGGGGATAGGACTAAACTCTTTTCCCTCCCAAGGCCAATAATTTCAAATGTGATAATTGCTGCCCGACTATGCATAGCTGCCCATTGACGGACTCCCTCTACTCCAACCCTTGACGAATTGCTAGCTTGACTTAACCTACATTTCACATATGAAGTAATCTTAGCTCACGATGTAGCTCGTAAAACCAGAATATTAAATTGGTGGGACCCTTAGGTAACTTCACAATACAACACGGTTGGGATTCCTCCCTAGAAGGGCTACTCCCCTGATGGTTGACTAATTCCTGTGTACTCTTAAATTATTGGTGTATTCTGTGGATATGTACAATTTCACTTCTGTATGGTCAGGTATTTACAATCCTGATGCCTCTCCTTGGTAACCCCCCTATTTTTCCTTTCTTTGGATTATTCCATGTTTGTAAATGTTAATTAATACAAAGAATGAAATTCCATGAGACCTTCAGTAATGCATAAAATCAATAAAAATCTATTGGTTTAAAAAAATCTGGCCTTTATGGAAGAGTAGCAAGAAGAAAGCCATTTCTCAAAGATATCCATAAAAAGTCTTGTTTGAAGTCTGCCACAAGCCCCCTGGGAGACACCAAACATGTGGAATAAGGTGCTCGGGTCAGATGAAACCAAAATCTAACTTTTTGGCCAGAATGCAAAACGATATGTTTGGCGTAAAAGCAACACAGCTCATCACCCTCAATACACCAGCCCCCTGGCTGCATCTGGCCACCTAGTCGCATCTGGCCCCCCTGACTACTACGGCCCCCCTGACTGCTATGGCCCTCTGGCTGCATCTGGCCGCATTTGGCCCCCTGGCTTCTTCTGGCCCCTAGCTGCATCTGACCCCCCTTGGCTACATCTGACCCCCCTGGCTGCATCTGACCACCCTGGCTGCTTCAGACCCCCTAGCCACACCATCTCATCCCCAGCTGCATCATCTCACCTCTGGCTACTTCATCTGATCCCCAGCTACATCACCTCATCCCCGGCTGCATCACTTCATCCCCGGCTGCATCACCTCATCCTCGGCTGCTTCATCTCATCCCCGGCTGCTTCATCTCATCCCCGGCTGCTTCATCTCATCACCGGCTGCTTCATCTCACCCCGGCTGTACCATCTCATCCCCGGCTGTACCATCTCATCCCTGGCTGTACCATCTCATCCCTGGCTGTACCATCTCATCCCTGGCTGCACCATCTCATCCCTGGCTGCACCATCTCATCCCTGGCTGCACCACCTCATCCATGGCTGCATTATCTCATCCCAGGCTGCATCCCATTCCCATGTACTGTACATCTCTTTGACTCTGTGCAACTTTCTCCACACTGGACATCCCCACTGCATCCATTCTCCGGCAGCATCCCATGCTTTGCAATTGCCTGACTTGATTGGTCTTGACCCGCTTTGCATACCCTTCCTACTGTTCCCTGTCGCTCCTAACCTCTACCTTCATCTCCTCCTGTCCCCCTGTAGCTCCTGACCCCCACCTCCACCTTATCCCCCTTCCTACTGCACCTGTCCCCCTGTTGCTCCTGACCCCTGCCTCCATCTCATCCCCCTTTCTGCTGCACCTGTCTCCCTGTCGCTCATGACCCCCGCCTCCATCTCATCCTCCTTCCTGCTGCACCTGCCCCCCTGTCGCGCTCATGACCCCCGCCCCCATCTCATTCCCGGCTGCACCTCCTCCCCACTGACATCACTGCTCCTCCCTGCAGCAGCTGTTGCCCCCACTACGCCTGATCCCCAACTGCATCTCATCCCCCTGCTTCACCTATCATCCCCACTGAATCCTACAGCCCAATGCAATGTTTCCCCTTATCTCCACTCTCACTCCCATCCTACTCGACTTCCTACTATCCTCCCACCCCTCCTGCTGACAACACAATATCACTCTATCCCTCCATCCTACCTAGCCATGTCAGCCATTCCTCTGAACTCTTCCTCCACACCCAATCATTTGTCTCCAAACATGCCCGCCTACCACGTAAGCTCTCCTGCCCTCCCTCCTAACCCTCTCCCTCCTCCTCCTACTTGCTGGTGACATTTCTCCCAATCCTGGTCCCCCACCACCACATCCCCACAGTCACCTCTAGTCCTCACCCACTCCCCACTACTGACACCCGCAACCCCCACAACCTTACACCTATTCCCCAAGCTGTCCCTCCCCCGATCCCCCTATCCGGTGCACTCTAGAACGCCCAGTCGATACGCAATGAACTCTCATTCATCCATGATCTCTTCTTCTCCAACAAACTCTCTTTCCTTGGCATCACCGAAACATGGCTCACCCCCTCCGACACAACCTCCCCGGCCGCCCTCTCCTACGGCGGACTCACTCTCTCCCACATACCCCTCCCCAGAAACACCTGCGGTGGAGGTGTTGACCTACTCCTGGCCAACAGCTGCTCTTTCACCCCACTTATGCTACCCCCCTCTGCCCCCCTCCCCTCCTTTGAGGCACACTCCATGCATATCTCTCCCCCTGCAACCTCCAACTGGCTGTCGTCTACCGTCCCCCAGGATCCTCCTCCATCTTCTTTGACCACTTCACAACCTTGCTTCTCCACCTCCTCTCCTCCGACATCCCCACCATCATCATGAGTGACTTCAACATCCCCATTGACACCCAGCACAACGCTACCTCTAGACTTCTATCTCTAACCTCCTCCTTCAGCCTCTCCTAATGGACCTCCTCCACCACACACAACCATGGCCACACACTAGACCCGTCTTCGCTCGCCTCTGTTCCCTCACCGACCTCGCAAACTCACCCCTCCCCCTATCTGACCACAACCTGCTGACCTTCTCCTCCTTCTCCCCCCGAACCACGCTCCCCCCCCTCTGGAAACTCCCCCACCCCCGCAGAAACCTTAAACTCATCGACTTCCACTCACTCTCCAAGTCCCTCCTCCCTCTCTCAGACTTGACTTCTTCTCAAGACGCTGACGCAGCCGCCACCCTCTACAATACCACTCTCACCACAGCCCTTGACCAGGCTACCCCCTCTATACAACACAACCCGCGCACACAGACAACCCTGGCTCACCGCCCTCACTAAAAAACTTTGACGGACATCTAGGGCGGCTGAGCAGAGATGGAAGAGCACTTCATCTTGTACAAACAGTCCCTCATTGTCTTCAAAACTGCAATCACCGCCGCAAAACAGGACTACTTCTCTTTCCTAATAACCGCCTTGTCCTGAAACCCCAAGCAACTTTTCAAAACTTTCAACTCTCTACTCCGTCCCCCTTCACCCCCTCCCTCTCCCCTCATCTCCGATGATGGCTTTACCTCCTTTTTAAAAGAGAAGATCAACAAAATCAGACAGAGCTTTGATCCACAATCCCCTTGGCCCCCCTCCATCGCCCAACCCCCGAGGCCCAAATGTAGTTTCTCCCCCATGACTGAAGATCACCTCTCCTCCCTTCTAGCACGATCACACCTCACCACTTGTGCCCTCGACCCACTCCCTTCCCACCTCATCCCTGACCTCACCAAAGTCCTCATCCCTGCCCTAACCCATCTCTTCAACATATCACTAAATTCCGGTGTCTTCCCCTCATCCTTCAAACACACCCTAATCACACCCATCCCCAAAAAACCCTCCCTCGACCCTGCAACAGTCTCCAACTATCGCCCCATATCTCTCCTCCCCTTCGCCTCAAAATTACTTGAACAACACGTCTATTCCGAACTGTCCTCCCACATCTCCTCCTCCCTCTTTGACTGCCTACAATCCATTTTCCGATCCCATCACTCCACCGAAACAGCCCTAACCAAAGTCACCAATGACCTACTGACCACCAAGAGCAAGCAACACTACTCCGTCCTCCTCTTCTCTCGACCTTTCTGCCGCCTTCGACACAGTCGATCACTCCCACCTACTTCAAATATTAGAATCTCTTTTCATCACTGACCTAGCCCTCTCCTGGATCTCCTCTTACCTAATGGACCGGACTTTCAGCGTCACCCACGCCCACACCTCCTCTACGCCCTACCCCCTATCTGTTGGAGTTCCCCAAGGCTCAGTCTTGAGGCCACTAATCTTCTCCATTTACACCCTCAGCCTAGGCCAACTCATTCAGTCCCACGGCCTCCAATACCACCTCTACGCCCATGACACCCAACTTTACCTGTCCGGCCCCGACATCTCCTCCCTACTATCCAAAATTCTGCAATGCCTGTCCGACATCTCATCCTTCTTCTCCACCCGCTTCCTCAAGCTCAACATTGACAAAACTGAGTTCATCGTCTTTCCCCCTAGTCTCTCTCCCACCTTTCCCAACCTATCCATCACTGTCAATGACTGCACACTCTCACCCGTCCCCCATGTCAAGTGCCTCGGGTAATCCTCGACTCTTCCCTCTCCTTCAAGCCCCACTTCCCAGCCCTCACCACCCCTGCCGACTCTAGCTCAAAAACATTACCCGGATCCACTCTTTCCTTGACCAAGACACTGCTAAAAGACTTGTCCACACCCTCATCATCTCCCACTATTACTGCAACATCCTGTTCACCGGCCTCCTCGCTATCTCCCTCGCACCTCTCTGAACCATCCTCAATTCCGCTGCCCAACTCATCCACCTGTCTCTCCTCTACTCCCCTGTCTCCCCCCTCTGCCAAGCCCTTCACTAACTCCCCACTTCCCAGAGATCCCGGTTCAAAACCCTAACCATGACATACAAGGCGTACACAACCTGTCCCCTCCATACATCTCCGACCTGGTCTCCCGATACTTCCCCTGTATTCCTCTCAAGAACTCCTTCTCTTCTCCCCCTGCATCTCCACCTCCCACAACCGCATACAAAACTTCTCTTGTGCATCTGCCATACTTTGGAACTCTCTCCCCCACCACATCAGACACTCCCCGATCCTAGGAACCTTCAAGAAAAACCTGAAGACCCACCTCTTCCTTCAAGCCTACAACCCACACTGAGACCTATCCACTGCACCACCTCACCCTCCCCTCTCCCCTTCCTACTGTCTCGGTACCCATCCCCTATAGACTGTGAGCCCTCGTGGACAGGGTCCTCTGCCCTACTGTACCTGTATGATTCAAATGTCGTCATTTTATGTTTTTTCCTTGTCTGCCCTTACAAATGTAAAGCGCCATGGAACCTAATGGTGCTATATAAATATTTAATAATAATAATATTAATAAATAAATAATAATAAGATTAATAATAATAATCCACATGGCTGGATGAGCTTTGTGTAATGTATATGGCACATAAACAGATTAACCAAATGTAAAATATAGGCAAAATAACGGTGGAAGGAAAAATACCAGATTCTGCTGTAAAAATGAGGTTTAAAACGATTTCAGCTAGAATTTTTCCAGCGCAAGCAGGTTTTAAAAAAAACGTGTTTCATCCTTGTCACTGAACCAGACATAGATATTTTTGCTGACACATTCTCCAGACGTGTGGACACAGGGTGAAGTGTTTCTTATTAACAAGGTTTCACAATGTTTTTCTACATAATCTGCAATGTTTTACTTATGTGAAAAGAAGCCGATGCCCCACTGACAATTACCCAGGGACATTGCTCTGATCACTTGACCACACTTGACAAAGAAATTTACCATCCTCTTTATCCGGACGCTTGAATGTCTGACCCTAATGTGTTGGAGAAGACAACGGCACATTTTTAGCAGGGTTGGATGAAAAATGTCTTTGTGCTGAAATTAATAGCGAGGCCGACTCTATATAAAACACAATGTCAATTTTTGTTGCATTTGTCTTCAATAGCAAGTGCAAAATAAGAAATACAATAAAAATGTGGAAATGCATCGAATGGTGCACATTTTAAAATAGCTGTGACTGCATTAGAAAATGTTATATCTTGGGTCAATTACAGTCTGCACTGCTAAGGCCCCGTAAGGATGGTTTCACACTGCGGTCAGATCAGATCAGGTCAGGTTTTGTGTTCCAAAACCAGGAGAGGAACTTGCAGAGAAAAACTATAATTGAAAGATTGACACCTTTTCTGGATTTTGGAGACCCTCCTGGTTTTGGCACACAAAACCTGACCTGATCTGACCTGATCTGACCACAGTGTGAAACCAGCCTAACACACGTCAACGTTCCAGCAATCCGATCAACGATCCGACTTGACCTCAATGATCGTTAGTGAAATGTCACACGTATAGATCTCGTTAACTATGCAGCAACGATTCCCCAACAAGCAAACGATACTTGCAGTCGTTATATCATCTTTGTCCTTCACTTCAGAATAGGCGAAGTCGTTAACGACATCGTTATCGAGGTGTCACAAACACCCATGCTGCAGGTTGGATGAACGATCATCGTCTGGTTTGTGCTCTGGTTCATCAACCTCCGATGAACAATCTGCCCGATAATCGTTGATCGTTTGTACATGTCACACTGAACGACGTTGTTACGACGTTGTTTGAACGACTGAAAACCCGTGACGTTTCAACGATATCATTAACGATATAGTAGTGTGAGACGGGGCCTTAAGGCTGTGTTCACACTGAACATTTTTGATCTGTTTTTGGTGTTGTGTATTTTTTTTTTATTAAAACTGCACCAAAAATGGATCAGTCACTGCACCTGCCAGCAAAGTGAATGGGATTTTCAATTTGCTGTGTTTTTGACTTGCTGCGTTAGTGGTGCAGAAAACAATGAGCGTCCATTATTTTTCTGCTGCGCTTTCTGCACCACCAACGCTCCATTACTTACCCTCCCCACAATCCCACTGTGATCCCCAGTGATGTCTTCCTTCCGGGCATCGGCAGGACCTGAGGGTACGGTACTGACAGGAACTAGCCATGTGACTCAGGCTGAGAGTCACATGGTGCCAGGTCCTGTAAGTACTCACAGGTCCTACCAATGCCTGGAATGAACACATCACCACTGCTCACAGTGGAGGGTAAGAAATGTGTGTGTGTGTTTCTGTCTGTGTGTCTTGTGTGTCTTTCTTTGTCCCCTAAACACTGCGCAAAAAAAGAAGCACAAAAGGATGATGCTTTTTTGCAAAAAGCGGATCTGTTTTTGGTACACAAACTGCACCAAAAACGGATCAACTAAAAACAGAGCATAAATCTTCTGTGTGAATGAGGCCTTAGGGCTCGTGCATATGACTGTATTGTCCAAGTGGTATCTGTCAAAAAATCAGATCAGATTCGGACCAATATTATTCTGTTAGGCGGTGCATGTCTGATTTTTTGAGCATTCCGACAAAAATGTTGCAGCATTCAAAATTTGGCTCCAAGTAACAGATGGTACTCGGCAATTCAAGTCTTTTGTCCCATGAAATAAA
The DNA here is from genome assembly GCA_033576535.1 of Allobates femoralis. Classification (NCBI taxonomy): domain Eukaryota; kingdom Metazoa; phylum Chordata; class Amphibia; order Anura; family Aromobatidae; genus Allobates; species Allobates femoralis. Next base: position 580,521,407 of record JARQOC010000001.1, read on the forward strand.
TTGGACAGCGCTCAGATTTTCATGGACTGACAGAATGGAGACAATTTTTTCTCTCAACATCTCCACAAAAAACAGATCCCACTCTGATTAGACTGTCCAAATGCTTATCAGTCTGATTAATATAATCGGACCTCTTTTCGTGGACGGAGAATATAGAATATTATCGTGTGAACTCAGCTTTAAAGGGATTTTTTTCAGAGAATAAAATTTAAATTAAAGCGCTTAGACAGTATAAAAAAATAAAAACAATATTCATTTTCAATGATTCCCAGCAGATCTCGGTCCAGCATTATCAGTCCCCATTAGGCTCTACCTATTGGTCTTGTATTGACACAAGCCGGCTCAACCACTGTTGAGTTGAGTGGACATTTTAAAGTGCGTTGAGAAAAATATAGGAATCAGGGGTATAACTACAATAGTTGCAAGGGTTGTGAAAGTACTTGGGCCCTGGAGCCCCAAAAGTCCCTGTGCCTTATATGAAATAACCAGTACTATTAAAGTCTTGCAATAATTGGGGGCACGGCTGGAGCTTTTTCATGGGGCCCATGAGCTTTAAGTTACGACACTTATAGGAAGTAAAGAAATGTGGGGACCTGTGTGTCTCAGGCCTAATAAAAATAATAGCTTATTAATAATTATCATTTATTTTACTCAATGCTTTTTATTTTTTTTTGTAATCAGATAATGTTTTATTAAACATACCCAAATTTGAAACAGAGATGACATATCAATGGTCATTTTACAATGTTTCATCAGTAGATTACCTCCCACTCCCCTCTTCCCGTACCCCCCATGGAGACTTTTCTCTGTACAAACAACACTTTCACTATTACAGCAATATCAAACAGTATTTACCTATTACTATAGCTTACAATTAACACGGTATCATCACACCAGTTTCCTTGCATTACACAACACTATAATATTTTGGTGCAACTCTAATTAAACCCTATCTACCCAAGGCTGCCATAATTTATTGAAATATTCCTGTTTGTTCCTCTTAGTGTAAATATGTTTTTCCAGTTGAATTACCGTATATACTCGTGTATAAGCCGACCCGTGTATAAGCCGACCCCCCTACTTTTGCCCCCAAAAACTGGGAAAACTTATTGACTCGCGTATAAGCCGAGGGTGGACTCCAGCACAGGTATACAACCCCCAGCAGTAAGGTATACAGGCCCCCCCAGTGGTATACAGCAGGCCCCCAGGCATATAAGCAGGCCCCCAGTGGTATAAGCAGGCCCCCAGGGGTATTCAGCAGGCCCCAGGGTATCAGCAGGCCCCAGGGGTATCAACAGGCCCCCAGGGGTATACAGCAGGCCCCATGGGTATCAGCAGGCCCCCAGGGGTATCAGCAGGCCCCCAGGGGTATCAGCAGGCCCCCAGGGGTATACAGCAGGCCCCCAGGCGTATAAGCAGGCCCCCAGGGGTATTCAGCAGGCCCCAGGGGTATACAGCAGACCCCCATGGGTATACAGCAGGCCCCATGGGTATCAGCAGGCCCCCAGGGGTATACAGCAGGCCCCCAGGGGTATAAGCAGGCCCCCAGGGGTATTCAGCATGCCCAGGGGTATCAGCAGGCCCCAGGGGTATCAACAGGCCCCCAGGGGTATCAACAGGCCCCCAGGGGTATACAGCAGGCCCCCATGGGTATACAGCAGGCCCCCAGGGGTATCAGCAGGCCCCCAGGGGTATACAGCAGGCCCCCAGGGTATTCAGCAGGCCCCAGGGGTATCAGCAGGCCCCAGGGGTATCAACAGGCCCCCAGGGGTATCAACAGGCCCCCAGGGGTATACAGCAGGCCCCCAGGGGTATACAGCAGGCCCCCAGGGGTATCAGCAGGCCCCCAGGGGTATACAGCAGGCCCCCAGGGGTATTCAGCAGGCCCCGGGGTATCAGCAGGCCCCCGGGGGTATCAGCAGGCCCCCGGGGGTATATACAGCAGGCCCCCGGGGGTTTATACAGCAGGCCCCCGGGGGTTTATACAGCAGGCCCCCGGGGGTTTATACAGCAGGCCCCCGGGGGTTTATATAATTCGTTTGGGCAATGAATTCACGTCTGGACAGGGGCTCCTCTCTAATCCAGTACTTTGCTATCAATTTTCTGGCAATAAACAATAATCTTGCAATAGCTATTTTGGTTGTCTTGTGTGTTTGTATTTCCTCAACATACCCTAATATACATGTCAGTGGGTGTCTAGGTATAACACATCCATACACCATCCCAATACGATTCAGTACTACTATCCAAAAGGAGGACAGCCTGGGACAGTGCCAAAGCATATGCAATATATCCACCTGTGATTGTGTGCAACGTGGGCAATCGGAGTTAGACCGTAGTCCAGCCTTAAATAACATCTCAAGGGTTCTATACACCCTGTGAATTACATATAGCTGTGATAATCTCCCAGGCTCGCTCATGGATATCTTAGGTAGATATTCTAGTATAGACTCCCACCTATCATCGGTTATCCCTCCCAGGTCAATTTCCCATTTCCTCCTAGCCTTTATAGCATGCACACCCCCAGAAAAACATGCAGCAAGTCCCTATACACTTCAGATACCCTCTCGTTCTACTTTCTTTTAGCCCCTTAATGACCAATGACGGCTATACCCGACATGGCTTTGAACTGACACTGTGTGTAAACACTCTCTTTGGTCAAAAAAATGCAGAAAATATCATCCTAAATTTACCGCTAACATAAAGTCCAACATGTCATGATAAAACAGTCTTGGAATCCCTGGGATATGTTGAAGCGTTCCAGAGTTATTACCTCATAAAATGACACTGGTCAGAATTACAAAATAAGGCTCGGTCCTTAAGGGGTCTTAATATAAAATCTAGCGTCAGATCTGTTTGTACTTCTGTAGGCCTTCTTCTGCCTTGGGTTTGAAATGCGTGCTGGACCTGTCTGTATTGAAAAAGGTCCAGCCTTGGGAAGTGGAATTCGTTCTGTAACATTGAGCTTCTGTAGATCAACTGATAAATCAGGGTAATCCCCACATCTTTCCACTCAATGCCTTTTATTGATGATTTCTATGGTCCACTGGGGTACGAGGCATTTAGTCTCAGCATTACTTCTTTTACTGTTCAGTTTTTTATGTTATACAGTGGTTTATTTAATAAAAAAAAAGAAAAAACCCTCAAAACATCTGGAAATCAGTCCAGGAGTGAAGCTGCCATTATCCTTGATAGCTAGTCGAGTTTTGAAGTATACAGAAAAGTGCATTTTACAGGGGTTGTCTTATTTTCATAAATAAGTGAACTTGCCAAGTGCTTGTGTGGAGCCCACTGGGACGGGGTACTCGGTGCCGGACCGGGGTACTGCTGGGGGATGTCACGGCGGTCCTGGTCCGGACCGTGTCCCGGGCCCGCACAATAAAATGGGGGTTATTTACAGGGGATTTGTCACTCGTGACGCCACCCACTATATGCGGCCAGTAATGGGGCCGCCGCTGCTGCAGAACCTCCGGGGATGATGGGATAGCAGCTTGGATGGAATAGTTCCTGTGGCAGAACTGGGTTCCCCGGGCAGTGGTAATAGTAGTTAAAGTCTGTGAAGATAGTTATTGATGCTGCAGGAGAGTAGGGGTAGCAGTAGAGATGATGAGACTAGAGGCAATGGCAGTATATGAGAGCAAGTGGGGCTTCAGCATAAGGATCACACACACTCACGGTTTCCGTTGTTTTCCAAGGCTTTACTTGTAGATGGTATAACACAATATTGTCCACGGAGTCTGTACCGGGTTGCTCTCACCCTGACCGGGTCCTTGGCTTCCTACTTAAGCGCTGTGTGTGGCCCTGCTGCTGCTTGTAGCTGAACTGCTGGCCCTGTCTCTGCTCACGGGTACCAATATGCTGGGCAACTTGAGTCCTCTCTGTCACTGACCCCTCCGTGTTGCTTTGCTATGGTATAGTGAAGATGGTGGACCTTCACTATGCCGGTGTTTACTGTCCTGTCTGTCTCAGGCACAGCCTCGGATCCGGTATCCGTCTTAAGCCTCCCCAGGGTCAAATTTTTGGGGTAACTCTTTATCCCGGGTATGTTCCTCTGTTCCTCTGTCTCCTCTCCTCAGACCTCTCAGGACCTCCACTTCTACTTGGCTCTGCTCCTGCTCCAGACTCAACTCCAACTCTCCTCTGAACTCACGACGTGTCCCAGGTACTGTACCTTTGGTTTGAGAAGGTGACACTTGGATGGCTTGATCTTCATGCCATATTTCGATAGGGCTTCGAACACTTCTGCTAGATCTTGTAGATGTTGCTCATACGTCTTGGAATAGACTATGACGTCATCTAAGTACAGAAGGACAGTTTCAAAGTTCTTGTGTCCTAAGCAGCTCTCCATCAGACGTTGGAAGGTCCCGGGTGCGTTGCAGAGTCCGAACGGCATACAATTAAACTCACAGAGGCCCATCGACGTAGTAAACGCTGTCTTCTCCTTGTCGGCCTCGGCCACAGGAACCTGCCAGTACCCACTAGTCAGATCAAGGGTGGAAAAGTAGTTAGCAGATTTTAGTGCAGCTAATGACTCCTCAATCCTAGGTAATGGGTATGCGTCCTTATGTGTGATGCGATTAATCTGCCGATAATCTACGCACATTCTCATGGTCCCATCCTTCTTTTTAACTAACACTAGAGGTGCTGCCCAGGGGCTATAACTGTCTCTTATTACCCCTGCAGATTTCATCTCTCTGAGCATATCTTTGGTGGTTTGGTAGTGAGCTGGTGGTAAGGGTATATACCTCTCTTTTATAGGCTGATGGTTACCTGTGGGTATAGTGTGCTCTACCCCTTTAATCTGCCCAAAGTCTAACGGGTGTTTACTGAATATTTGTTCATATTCCTTCACTACCCGGTATACTCCATGCTTGTGACGGGGAGGTGTAGAACTGGTACCTACATGCAACTTTTGGCACCAATCCTCCAGCTTCTCCTCTGAGCCATTGTCATCCGCCTGACATGACGGGTTCAAGGGCTCGACGGCTGTGATGTTATTGTTATCAACCGTGTACAACTTAGCCATGGTAGTATACTTAGGTAATGTGACCTCATCTTCTCCGCAGTTTAATAGGCGTAATGACACTCTTCCCCTGTGTACGTCAACTACTCCTCTCGCTGTGAGTATGGTGGGTCTGCTGTCTGAGTACACGGGTTCTACCAGGGCTTGATAGTCTTGCCCCTTAATGCCTATTGCGGCTCTACACCAGACCAACATTTCAGTTTTGGGAGGAATTACAATGGGTATTGGATCACTTACTCGTACACTGCCGATCTCACCTCCGGAGATTTCTACCTGTTGCTTCAACATCAAGGCTTTGAGCTCTTTGTGCAGAAGCCTCTGTTGTCCATTTCCGGCAGTCTCGGCGATTTGCTGCAAAACACTTAACACTTCGGAAAAACATTTCTCAATCACATTCATTCCTATCAGCATCACGGGTTCACGTTCTCGCGCCGGTTAACATTGATGATTATAATACCCTGGTTCTGCAATTCTACCTTCCCAACCTGAATATTCATCTCTCTAAACCCAACCTTTGGTATTAACTGTCCATTACTAGCCCATACCTCAAAGTTAAAGTCATCTGGCGCATTAGTAATGTCTGAATCAGCCCAGTACCTTTTATAAAGAACATGTGGGATGGATGTTATCTGGGACCCGGTATCCAGCAAGGCACTGAAGGGAATGCCATCCAACACAATAGGGATCACCGGTTTTCCTCCTACGAATCTGTCATACCAGGCTGAGGGGCCTTGAGTGTTCATTCCTGGGGAGCGGCCCGCCTGCCCAGGGAATCGTCGTTTAAAGGACACTCACGAGCAAGATGGCCTGGTTTCTGGCAACGTTGGCAAATGTGCTGTCCATCTGGTTGATAGCGAATGCTGGGTCGTCCTCTTGCTGCTGGGTATCTTCTGGACCTCATCCACGGGACATCCTCTCTGCTGGTCGCCAACTCGATCTTGGGTGCAGGCTTTGACTCTCGCAGTTCCTTGATGACCTTGGCCATGGAGATCACGGTGTCTGTCAGGGCATCTAACTTTTGATTGATTGCAGCATTAGAAATTAGTTCTCCAGTCTCAGCAGCAGTTGCTGACATGGCAGATGTCGCTGGCGCTGCCGGCTGCTGAGGTGTTGCTGCAATGTCCAGGACAGTGGGTAGCTCCCGTGGCTCTTCCAGCTGCTGCAAACGGATAGCTCTATCTTTCAGCTCAGTAAATGTCATGTCAGGGTTCTGCAGCAGTATCATGCTTAACTGTCCTCGGTGGGAAGGGGAATGAAGGCCCTCTATGAATTGGTCAAATAGCATTTTATCAGCTCCCGGGGCTAAAGCAGGTTCTGCCAGTTTAAGGGCTCTGAGTGCTTCCTGCAGGTTCAAGGCAAAGTCTCTGGCACTCTGTTTAGGTTTCTGGTGGCATGCAAAGAACCTCATCTTAGCCCGGGTATCAGCAGCAGATTCAAACGTTGCTTTCAGTCTGGCTGCTAGATGCTCTACAGTGTCCTTATCTGTGTCCAGCCAGGACGCAACCTCACGCCGTGCATTGCCCGTTAACTGTCCCATTATCATTCCTACACGTTGGGCTTCAGTGAGGGGGTACATCACATAATACTCTTTTATCTTTTGCATAAAGTCAGTTAATGTATTAGGCTCACCGGAATATTGGGGCAGCCACATTGCCCCTGGAGTATACGGCATGAGGAATGGCATTATTGGTGCTGTTCCTTGCGCCGCTGCACCGCCGGGTACTATCGCTGGGTCCGGCGCTGCAGCTCCACCTGCTGTTCCGTCGCCGCCTTGTGCACCGGGCTGCGACATCTTGGGCCCCCTTAGTTAATATCCGCCTTCCATCTTCCGCTTCCATCCGGATGTCTAACAAAGGTTCCGCTGCGCACCAGGGATTCTCTTCCCTTCCGGATGACGTCAGAGCGGTGAGCGATTTTTCTTCCCGCGCGTCGCGCGCTCTGCAATGGCGGATTCTGAAATTTACAGTATCTGTGGCGCAGTTACAATTCAGCTTGCCGCGCGCCCAGCAATGGCGGCAGATTTAAAACATTCACTAATCACGGCACACAATGCCCGGTACCGGGCACGGTAGATCCTGTTCGTGACGCTAGGTTGTGGAGTAAACCCGTGTTGTTTCTGTGGCACATTAACCCATGGGGTGCCACACTTGTACAAAAAAACAACTTTGAAATGCACCTCTTATTAAAAACTTCATTCTCGAATTGGTGGGATTCTTAATTATATAACCTATTGCTAGGTTACCGGCCAACTTTGTAGTCTATAAGTGGTGGCCAGTCTCCTAGGCAAGAATACAGAACTTGCAACAAGTGCTGCTCTGAAGTTGCATGCAATGTTTTTGGATCCGGCAGAAAAATTCCACTTCTCCCGGATTCATCTGGCGAGATGGCAGCCGGATGGCAGATAACTGCCATCCGGCTCCATCTGGCCCCATAGGATACTATGGGGCCAAAATCCGGTGTGGGGCTGTCACCCCTGACAGCCCCGGACCGGATCACGCTGCAGTGTGAAGCCAGCCTAAGTTGGATAGTGTGTTTCAACCCTTACAGTCCCAGCTGCACTTGTGGATCTTGAGAAAGACTGGAGTGCTCCAGAATGGTCCTTTGGTCCTGTAGAGAGGTTGGTTTCTTTAGCATGGGACTCCCATCTATCACATGTATCCTAATGTCCAAACATCAGTGTAATATCTCAAAATGTCATACGTTTTTGCAGATTTGATCTAATTGCCATATTTAGATTAGAAGATGGATTGGATTGATGAAAACAGCAAAAGAATAGATCCATGTCCAGCACATACCCATGTCATTTATACTCTTCATTGTTTCCTTTGTTACTTTGTGGCGCCCCTGAGTCTGGGTGGCCACAGGGGAGAACTGCAGCTGGGATTGATAAATCGGTCACCTCGCACCAACAACCCACACACACACACTTCGATCCTGAGCCTAAGTCACTTCATGTCAGGCAAGGGATGGTGAGAGGAGCAAAGTGAGGGTGGAACGTAGTACAGCACCCAGGAAAGGGTAGAGGAACTGGAATAAAACCCAGGGACACTAAGTTAGCGAGGGTCTCTCAAGTGGGAGAGTTGGAGGAAGTAGAAAACTCCTAAGCAGAAACACACATCAACTAAGCAGTGGCTGAGACAAAGCTGACGGTAGAGGGGCTAGGCGGCCTGCACCACTGATGGCCAGCCGGGAACCTAGGCTGAACCCGAGGAAGTACAGAAGGAGCCAGATGTGCCCCACTGACATGGGACACTGGTGGCTGGGCCTAAGAACCAGAGTGCCGACTCTGTAGATGTGGCTGGGTAGCTTCAAGCCCCCAACCACATGAAACCCAGCGGGGTACGGGAACTCTGTGTCCTGGTACCTAACCACCGGTATGATGAAGGAGAAAGCCATCGTACTATGGCTAGTGACCCAAGGAGTGGGACAAATCACTACAGAGCCTGTGACGGCCAGACCGTAACCCACATGCGGAGAGGAGAACGAAAGGGCCCAAGAGGTACACTGAGGGAGCGTGACGCAGATGAACCATCCCAGCTGCAGTGAAAACCTAAGCCCGTAAAGAACTGTACAGAGCTGCTGTGTGAGTTCAAGTCTGTTGTAACTTCTGTAAAAGAACTGTAAAGTGACTGTGAACTATTAAGTGTGAAGTAAAACAAAAAGCCCAGTAAAGCCCAGTACAGTATGGACTCAGTTGTTTAATCACAGGAAAGAAGAGAAGCCGCAACCGATCACAGACTGTGCATGTTGCCTGAAGGTACGGAGAACTTTACACACATATACTACACTACACCTTTGGATGCTTTGGGGATCAGCCCTACCCGTAGAGGGCTCACCATCTGGCTGCACCCATCATCACCCCAGCAGTCCCGTTAACATCGGTGGCCTCATATAGCCACACAATACGGGTGGCGTCACGAAATACTTTTGTAAACTTTATTATTTTTCCACTTTTTCTTTATTCCCTTTTTATGTGCCGCACTTGAGCATACGGAGCCGGTTCACGTCGCCGTGACTTTCCCCAGCAGATTGAAGAGAGGGCCCAGTTCCGAGTACCCCCTACGACAAAACCACTTACACAGATTATGTGAAGAGATGGCGATATGTTGATCTACAATACTTTAGTAGTGAGGTCAACAAAGGGGCGTAATTGCAACAGGTGCAGGAATTGCAATTGTACCGGGGCCCTGGAGCCTAGGGGGCCCTAAAAGTCTCTTTGACCTGTAGAAAAAGACTAATGCAATTCAAGATTTGTAATAATTGGGGGCCCTGTTGGAGCTTTTGCATAATGGCCCATGAGATTCAAGTTACGCGGCTGGGTCAACAGATCATGTAGGCAAAATATATTTTACATCTTTAATTTATTTTGCCTACCCGTTAATAGATATAATTCATATCTAAAACCCTGTATCTTACATAGTCACAAGTACGTTGACACCTGCAGAAAACGAAGGTGTGTAATACAGATATAGTGCGCCATCTAGTGCTAAAAAGTGTTTTCATGCTAACATTTTGGTGGTGTGCGGTACTAGAATATTCTGGCTAAAAAGATTTTCCTGAGCAGTGCAGTCAAATCACAATTTATTGTAGAAATTACTGAAAAATTGTGACAAAATGCAGATATTTTTTCACAATGTTGCAACCCCCCTCCATATAGTTGTATAGCAATTCTGCTGTAATTCTGGCAACAAATCATAAATTGATTCCACCATGTGAGTATACTAATATAATGAAAACGTCTGAAACTTTCGATACTTTAGATGTTTAAGGCCCCCTTCACAGAAGGTTTTTTTCCTGTCCACAAGGATCTTGTTTTTTAAGGACCACATGGACAGGAATGAACAGGTCTGGATTGCAACTCCAGATGCCATTTCTGTGTCCGGATCCAGGATTTTGAGGGATACGAACACAGAAAGAGCTGGGGGATCCGAGTCTGCAAAGACCAGGCAAGCGGGGCTGTACTTTCACTTTCACAATGTATCTACATACATTGTGAAAGGGAAAGAAAGCAATGTGTTAAACATAAAAAAAATGCTCACTTCTCCGCCGAGTGTCCAGCGTTGCAAGGCATCCATGTCCGATGGCTGCAGGACTTTAATCAGCTGACCGGGTGGAGCGGCAACCTGGTCAGCTGATATGTCACATGACAGCATCAGCAGAGTGGTTTAAATAGCCGTCCCGCCGGTGAAGTGTGCGGCTAAGACCTCTGGGGGGCGTCTGTCATTTGTGTGATGCCTGTACATGGTGCGGGGAAGCCCACCTAATCGAATAGTAAGGCATGACCAATAGGCTGCATACTGACTTTATGCGTTACACGTGCTTGTGTGACTGACGCCCTTTGGTAACCTTGTGTCTATAAATACCACCAATCACCTCCCCATAGCATGGCTGGTCGCAGGTGACACAACCGCCCCAATGTTTGGCTGGTTGCAGGAGATTTTGCACCGGTATTAAGACACTAAATTGCCTCTCAGTGGAGCTGACAGCCTCCTGCTAAGTGCAATGGATATTTTTCATGGCTATCTTTTTGGTGCGTTTTGCCCCTGTGGGAGGAGCAAGAATTATAGTGTGGGCCATTTTTGTTTCATTTTCAGTCATGCTCTTTACAGTCATGGAGTGAGAATAAAGAGCTGAAAGCTCAGGGCTGAAGAAGGAGTCTGGACTGGTGGTATTGGGAATGCTGTGAGAACAGAAACAGCAAGGACTAAGTAAGCAACATGTGAGTGACAGAAACTCAGGTGCTGGGAAGCTGGAGAAGGCCTGAGACAGACAGAGAGAAGGAAAATGAGTCCATTGAGGTGGTCAGGCTTGGAGGACCCAGAAGACAGGGTGCTGCCCGGTTGACGCACAAAGTGAGGAAAAGGCTCTGGGAGTGGCCTCCTGCAAGGGATGACTGTTCATGGTTGTGTGTGTATTTAAGAGAAGTGAGTCTAATTTAACTGTCTAGCTAAAGAAAAAGTCCATAAGTATTACGTCATTGCCAATAGCCATAAAGATTGTGGCTCTGTGTTACACAGAAGAACCAAAGTGTACCTGCTGTCTAATGTCCGTTCAAGCTGTTTACAGTAAAATGTGCCCTGGTTTTTGAGGCGTCCCCAGGCCATGTTGTTTTCAGGAACCGGATCGCTGCTACTGTCACTGGGGAGTCACAGGGGTCGTGACCCGGTCCTGTGGCCTGTGCGTCACTTGAAAAAGGGGATATGTACAGGGGAGGTTGTCGTGACCCCACCCGTGGTATGTGGTCAGTGGGAACCACCGCTGCTGCAGAACCTCCAGGGATGATGGGTAGCAGCTGAGATGGGACGGCTCTCCACGGGTAAAGCCAATCCCGGGGCAGTGTAAATAGTCTATGTGTGAGATGCACGGCGACAGACACAAGGAATAGGCAGACTCACTGTTTGTAGTTTTCTCAGTCCTTTACTGGAGCAGATGGTAAAAGCTGTCCACGGAGTCTTGAGAGCAACTTAGGGTTATTCTCACCCAATCAGGTCTTTGGCTCCCTTACTGTGCTTGCAATTTGGCTCCTGCTGCTGCTTAAGCTTGGCTGTCTGCTGTGTCTCGTCATGTGAGGTACCAGTATGACAGGCAACTCGAGTCCTTTACTTTCTGTACCCTGTTTCCGGGTGTCAGTGTTGCTGAAATCTACGCGCTGCTGTGCCTCCGGTACAGTCTGTAACCTTGGAGAATTTGGAATCCCCACTTTCACCGGTGTGTTCTTGCTTCTTTTTTCTTCAGACCCTAGCCATAGGCCTGTAGCTAGCAGTGGACCTTGGGATGAGCTTAGCACAGCTCTTTTACACCAGGTCTTCTTCACAGTCCTCCCAGGAGCTGCATTAACTTGATCCTCTCCAGACCAGAATATATAGGGAGCTCACCCTAAACCCGGGCTTGGTCTCCCCCTTCTGGCCAGGAGGTGTTGGTGTTATGTGTGTGTTGCCTGATGAGAATACTCTTTGTTGCTCTCTTGTGACACCACCACCCAGGGACAGTGATGACACTGTGGCACTTTGACCCAGTGGTGCCACATTCCCCCTTAGTGAAAGACAGTACTTCGGAACTGTGGCAGCTTTTAACAAGGTAAACACAAAGAATTAATAACAATAATAGTACAGTCTAAGTAAAACTTACAAACAAGAAATTAAAAAAAGAGTTCAAAGCAGTCTGGTGATAGTCCTTTCCGGGGTGTGAATATAAAGGATCTCTAAGTATGACGAGTTACGGTACTGTACCGCAAGTATCTCGGTACTCGGTGCTCGGAGCACGAGTAGCGAGATCCGGACGCGTAATAAAAGCGATTAGACAATACATGCTCCTTAGTGACAAGTAGTGCACATACAGGAGCAGATTAATTGATGGATCCTCTGGGCACAGCAGTGTGATTGCGCGATTGAAAACCACCTCCCGCCTTTCCGTTATCTTTTATACCGGAGTCTGTGGGCGGAGCCTGTCCTCATGATTTACATGGCCGTGCTCTGCGAGTACAAGATATCTTGAGTACTCGCAAGCCGAGACGGCATTTACTGCTGCTATCACTATCTCTACCAAAACCAATCCAGTGGTAATATGGTCCATTTTTAAATAAAGTTCAAGAATATTTAAAGAGTTCATACAGGAAAGTCTCTGTAGGTACTGAGCTTACTGGTTTCAACATTACACAGAAAATAAACATTTTCCCTACGGGTGCCTCGGCTTAGGAGGCCTGGTTTCACTCTTAGCACCCGAGGCACTTTCTTTCCCTAACTTATTGTGCATGGGGGTTAATCCAGTTCCTCCACCCTTTTGTACACTATGTTTACCGGGTTGTATATACACTTTTTAACACTAAAACATATGTACATCTCTTTCATTCACATTTTTACACTTTAATCTTTGTTCCGTACTGGGAGCTGACCCTGTGTACTACACTGTGATCTTCTTACTACAGGTGTACTGGGTGTACTAAGCATGATGCTATGTGTAGAGGTGTACATTGTAGGTGTCCCTGATTCTGAGTGAGACATAGATCTGACGGGCAGGACTGGCAAACTCACTGGGACCAGGAATCTGTTCTTCCTGTGCTTCCTCTACAGGTGCTTCTTCCAGTTCTTCCTCTCTTGCGATTTCTTGTTGCACGGGTTCAGGTACTGGTTAAGGTACTACCACTTGAGGAAATGCGAGCATTGGTACTAGGACTGCTCCATGGTAATTTGTCCAGGTTTTTGGAAAATCTCCTAAGACAGTATGGAATACATCTTCTTCTTTCTTGGTTCAACTACGGGAACTAGAGTTTCAGGTGTCTTCAGGGTTTCAGGACAAAATTTTAGTGATCTCTTGATACTGCTGAGGTGGTTTTACCTTCATCTTTACTAATTAGGCACACTTTTGTATTGTCAAAGTTTGATGCGAGAAGAGTGTATGTGTTGGTTCCCATTAGTCCATCTAATTTGTTGGTGCGTCTTTTCCTTTTAAGCACTTGCTCCCCAGGTTGCAATGAAGTTGCTGGGGCATCTTGATTGTAGGTTCTCTCCTGTTTTTCTCAAGATTGCTGGAGACTCTTCTCAACGCATTCTTGAACTTGGCGATACTTTTGCTGGCGTAGGGTATCCCAACTGGCTTCTGGAACTTCTGCGTCAGGTTTAGAATTCCCATATCCAAATCAATTGGCAGCTTGCCAGGTCTTGCTTTTGTGAGATAAGCTGGGGTGCAATTGGTAGAACTCACTGGGACATAGCTATACAAGTCTACCAGGTCTGGTAACTTCTCTGGCCATTGGTTTCTTTCTGATGCTGGTAAGGTCTTTAAGAGGTCAATCACTATGTGGTTCATCTTCTCACATAAACCATTTGTGTGAGGATGATAAGGTGTTGTGTGGATCTTCTTATATCCATATATATTATAGAATTCTTGGAACACCTCTGCTTCAAAGGATGGACCTTGATCTGCTAAGACCTGTTCAGGGTAACCATAAGGTTTGCAAAAGTACTCTGGAATGCCTTTGCTGCTGTTTTTGCCGTTAAGTCCTTCACTTACCATCACCACTAGGAAACAGGAATAGTGGTCCACTATGGTCAAGGCGTAAACATAGCCGGATCTGCTTGGTGTTAACTTGACGTGGTGTAAGGCTACTAATTCCAGGGGTTGCTTGGTGACTATGGACTGGAGTGGAGTTCTCTAGCTTTCTTGATCCTTCTTTCTCAGGTTGCATGGGCCACATTTTCTACACCATTCTTCAATTGATCTTCGCATGCCAACCCATGTAGAGTCTTTCTCTTAAGAGCCTTCCAACTTCTTCCATACAAAATGCCCTGCACCATCATGGTAGGCTTCCAAGACTATTTTGACATCTCTCTTGGGTACAATGATTTGCCAGACCAACTCATGAGTCTTGGGGTTGGTATATCTTCTGCACAACTTATTCTGATACAGGAATAGTGTCACGAAGACTTTGTCAGGACCCGCATCTCTCTGGCGCCCCCTTATCCTGCTGGACAAATCTGTTGTTGCCAGAGGATAATACAAGGAGCTCAGCTGTTCTAATTTATGTCTACTGCGGCATGTGATGTGATGGATGTATATATACCACCAGTTCCTGCCAGGAACGTATATATACCTCGATACAGTCACCCTCAGGCCCACACTACTACATAAATACAAAAATGTTATCTGCCACCACTGATCTCTTTCAGGTGGATCGGTCACCTGTTTTGGTAATGGGAATTTGTGGAAGGGACTGTTTCAGCTCGTCATAGAACAAGATCGATCGAATCTAGTAAATTATAATATTTTACTCCCAAAAGTTGGCAGTGGACTCTCCATTATCTGGGCTGAGGTGACGGGCTTGCTCTGCTTCAAGTTGTGCCAGCTCAGCGACCAAATGTTCTCTGGTTTTGCCATTGGGGTCAATGCCTTTGGTCGTACATATTCCAGCAAGAGTGGCCCTTTTCTGCTTGCTGTACCAGAACTCTCCAACCAAGACCATGATTTCCAAACAAAAAAAATAGGATAGAAAAACGAAGAAGGGTAGGGGTAACTGCTACACATACAGTATTGTCTCAGATCTAATAAACACTAATTTCGATCTTGAAAACGTTTGTGCAGAGTTCTCGTAAGAACCGTTCAAGTTTTTAGTGAGAGGAATGATTGCTCAAACCAGATCACTAATGTTCTATGATCCCACCGCTCTGCCACCATTTGTCACAAAGACTTTGTCAGGACCTGCAGCTCTCTGGCGCCCCCTTATCCTGCTGGACAAAACCTCTTTCAGGTGGATTGGTCACCTATTTTGGTAATGGGAATTTGCGGAAGGGACGTGTTCAGCTCGTCATAGAACAAGAAGAACGAAACTAGTAAATTATAATATTTTACTCCCAAAAGTTGGCAGTGTTTACAAAAGATATACAAGATATTACAAAAGAGACAATTTACAGATATGCATAAAACAGTTATTAAAATAAAAGGAATAAAAGTAAGAAACTGCAAGACCTACGCCACGACGACCCTAAACCTGTGGGCGTACGGCTCCCCAGAAGAGTAGTATTGATTCTCCTCGCAGCAAGGAGTGCTTGCTTCCAAGACCAGGGGTAGAATGCAGCCAAAATGGATGCATTGGTTTTAAGAAATGAGGCAGCAAGGTAAGACACCCCACGTTACTTACGACTTAATAGACCTTCGTCTATGTGGGCCCACATCCAAAATAGGCACCTCAGTATCATGTTTACGTTCATTTAATTCAGAGAATATTGATATCATATATGACATATTTATGATGTTCAGAAAGCCAGAACTCATTTCCTAGGTTTCTGATGGGTTCACGGTTCTCTAAGTGGTACCATTGGATCGGCAAAAATGTAACTAATCTGATCATATTATTTATGTGTGTGTGGCATGAACGGGCATTAAAAGACTAAGTTAAGACAAAGGAATACTGGAGGGACAGAACTAGTTCAGACTTGTTCAGAGCTCTGCTCTGGGGGGCAGTCTGCTTCTTCCAGCCAGGGCCCAGGTGAGGAGCAGGGGGTGGGTGCTGTCGGAGTGAGGCTAAGTGAGGAGGAGGGGGGGTGCTGTTGGAGCGAGGCCAAGTGGAGAGCGGGGGGGGGGGTCTGCTTCACTCATCAGCCTCCACGCTGCGGATCGCGCCCGCCTTCTGCTTCCTGGGTCATGCTATCACTATAAGGGCCCCCCTGTGCTCAGCTCATTTTATGGTGGATTGTAGAAATTCCTACTGGGGGAGGGCGAAGCAGAGACTAAACTCACTCTGGATGAGTTTTCAAACATCTTAAAATAATGAGAAAAATTCATACTTTCCTGACAAACAGTTTACTTCTTTCCTTCCACAACTGCTGAGCTTCAAGTGGAGCATTCTGACCAGGGTACACACCCTCCTGCATCAGTAATTCCTTATAGCTTCACAGGCGGGTCCTGTCCTGTGTGTCAGTCCATCCGTGATGTGGTAATGGGTTGAGCGTTGCCTCCTGATGCTTCTCGTACATGCTTGTTCTGTACTGTGTTGCCCTAGGGCGGTGGAAGGCCGGTAGTTCTATTTCTTCCAGCCCCTCTGGTTCCTCTTCCACGTCATTTAGGTGTGGCATCCGGGATAAGGCATCTGCATTTCCATTCTTATGGCCTGCCCTGTACTTGATAGCGAAATTGTAGTTAGACAGCTGGACTATCCACCGCTGCTCCAGCGCACCTAGTTTGGCTGAATCCAGATGGGTAAGCGGGTTGTTATCTGTATAGATGGTAAACTTTGCAGCAGCAGATAATGTTTAAAGCGTTCAGTTACAGCCCAGACTACTGCCAGTAGTTCTAACTTGAAGGAACTGTAATTCTCTGGGTTTCTTTTGGTAGGATGGAGCTTTCTACTTGCAAAGGCGATGACACTTTCTTTACCCTCTTGCACTTGAGACAGTACTGCTCCCAATCCCACGTTGCTGGCATCTGTGTACAGAATGAAGGTTGATGGTAATCAGGGTATGCCAGGATTTCATCCCCTGTCAGAGCCCACTTTAACTTCTTGAAGGACTCTTCCTTTTCATCACTTCACTGGAAAGGAGGACTCAGGGCCAGAGACTTCTTAGACTATCCTACCAGGATATCTTGTAGGGGGGCTGCCAGCTTTGTAAACCCTTTTGATGAAACTTCTATAGTAGCCAACCAGTCCCAGGAATTGCCTCACCTCTTTCACACTGGTGGGTCTTGGCCAATCCCTTATCACGGTAACCTTCTTGGGATCCGGTGCTACACTTCAGAACTTTCTACATGGCCTATGTACTGTGCCTTTCGTTTCAGCAGGTGACGCTTGGATGGCTTTAATTTTCATGCCATAACCAGACAAGGCTTCAAACACTTCCGCCAAGTGTTGCAGATGCTCTTCATACATCTTGGAGTAGACTATGACATCATCCAGGTACAGGAGAACAGTTTCAAAGTTCTTGTTTCCTAGGCAGCACTCCATCAGTCTCTGGAATGTACCGGGTGTGTTGCAGAGTCCAAACGGCATACAATTGAACTCGCAGAGGGCTATCGGCGTGGTGAACGCTGTCTTCTCACGGTCAGACTTTGCTTCAGGAACTTGCCAATACCCACTAGTCAGATCTAAGATGGAAAAGTAGTTAGCAGATTTTAATGCAGCTAGTGATTCCTCAATTCTTGGTAATGGTATGCATCCTTGTGCGTAATGCGGTTGATCTGCCGGTAATCAACGCACATCCTCATGGTCCCAGCCTTCTTTTTCACTAGCACTAAAGGAGCAGTCCAGGGCCTACAACTGTCTTTTATTACCCCTGCTTCCTTCATCTCTTTCAGCATATCCTTTGCACATTGGTAGTGAGTGGGTGGTAAGGGTCTATACACTCCTTAATAGGTGGATGATTACCTGTGGGTATGTTGTGTTCTACCCCTTTGATCTGCCTAGTGGGTGTTTACTGAAGATCTGCTCATACTCTCTCACTACCCGGTATACTCCATGCTTTTATGGGAGGGTGTAGAACTGGTACCTACATGTAGCTTTTGGCACCAATCCTCCAGCTTTCCCTCTGAGCCATTGCACTCCGCTGGGCTTCACAGGTTCAAGGGTTCAACTGTTGAGATGGCATTGTTATCAACAGTGTACAATTTAGCCATGGTAGTATACTTTGGTAGGGTCACCCCCTTTTCCCCGCAATTTAAAAGGCGTATTGGCACTCTACCCCTGTGTACTTCAACTACTCCTCTGGCCGTCAGTACAGCGGGCCTACTGTCTGAGTATACGGGTTCCACCAGGGTATGATAGTCTTGCCCTCTAAGGCCTATTGCAGCTCTACCCTAGACCAACATTTCAGCTTTGGGAGGTATTACAATGGGTATTGGGTACCTTACCCTTGCACGACCAATTTCTACTCCAGACAGCTCTACCTGCTGTCTCATCATCAACGCTTTGATTCCCTTCTGCAGGATTCGCTGTTGCCCGGAATTGGCAGTCTCGGCAGTCTGCTGTAAAAAAAACTATAACTTCTGCAAGACAACTTTCTATTACATTCATTCGTAGCAGAATAGTTGGATTATGTTCATGCCCGTCAACATCAACAATTATCACCCCTTGATCTTTTAATTCTACTCTCGCAACTTTAATGGTCATTTCTTTAAACCCAATCTGTGGTAATGGTTTACCATTGCTAGACAATAAATTAAAGTTATCATCTGGACGACGCATAATGTCTGAATCAGCTCAGTATAGTTTATGAAGGATATGAGGTATAGAGGTTATCTGTGAGCCTGTGTCCAGTAGAGCGTTCAGAGGAATGCCATCCAGCACGACAGGTATGATTAGACGTCCTCCCACGTACCTGTCCCGCCTACTTGGTGGACCTTGTGAGTTTACTCCTTGGGGGCGGCCTACTCCCCAGGACATGCTCGTTTAAAGCAAAGTGACCTGGTTCTCTGCAGTGGTGACAAATGGGCTGTCCTTCTGGGAGGTAGCGGTCGCTGGGTCATCCTCGGGTCACTGGGTACCTCCTGGGTCCACGGGACATCCTCTCTGCTCATAGCCAACTCGATCTTCTCCACGGCCTTGTATATGCGCAAGTCCTGAATAGCCTTGGTCATCTCAGCTACAGTTTTTGCTAGGGCTTCAATCTTTTGGTTTAGAGCCTCATTGGGGATGGGCTCCTGCAGGTTTAGCACTGGCCCCTGACATGGCTGCTGGGATTTGTCTCCCAGTTGCTGGTATGCTGCAGGTAAGCATTGGGCATAGTCTGTATCATGAGGCTCTTCTGTCTGCAGTATGCGGATTGCCTCTCTTTAAATTGTGTAAAGTTCAAATCAGGGTTCTGTATAGCCATCATCCGCAGCCGTCCTCTATGAGGGGGAAATAAGAGTCCATCCACAAATTGGTCAATCAGCAATTTATCTTCCCCTTGTGCCTTGTGCCAAGGCAGGTTCTGCCTGATTGAGTGCTCTGAGTGCCTCCTGTAGATTTAATGCAAAGTCTTTCACACTCTCTTGTGGTTTCTGCCGCCACCCAAAGAATCTCATTTTTGCTTTGGCTTCTCCACTGGTTTCAAAGGTATCTTTCAGCCTGGCCATTACATGTTCCACAGTGTCTTTATCATCATCTGACCAAGACTTTGTCTCCCGCTGTGCATGACCAGTTAACTGTCCCATTAGGATGCTGACACGCTGGCCCTCCGTCAAGGGTATATACTGTAATAGCTGTCTAGCTTTTCTTTAAACTCAATGAGGGTATTGGGCTCACCTGCATATTGTGGCAGCCACGTCGGTCCCGGGGTGTACAGCATCAGGAACGGCATGATTGGTGACAACCCTTTCGCTGCAGCACCGCCGGGTGCATGCTTCGGGGGCAACACCTTGTAGCGCGGGATCTTTCAGTTGCGACATCTTTCTGTCCCCTTAGTTAATTCTGACCCTTCCGGTCTACTTCCATCGGGGTGTACAACTTTAGTTCCGTGTTGGGACAGGGTTTCTCGTCCCCACCGGACATTGTCAGAGAGTAGGTTGGGCCTCATTTTGCGATCTTTGGAGGGTACCGCCCACGATGATACTCCCCTTCTGCTTCCGCGCATCGGGCACGACAACAATGGCGACAGTCCAAAGCACGTACTTCACACAATTCACGGCACACAGTACCCGGTTTAACGGGCACGGGATCCTGTTCATGAGGCTAGGAACTGAGGCGCCCCCAGGCCATGGGGTACTTAGGAACCGGATCGCTGCTACTGTCACTGAGGAGTCACAGGGGTCGTGATCTGGTCCTGTGACCTGGGCATCAGTTGATAAAGGGGATATGAACAGGGGAGGTTGTCGTGACGCCACCCGTGGTATGTGGTCAGTGGGACCACCGCTGCTGCAGAACCTCTGGGGATGATGGGTAGCAGCTGAGATGGGACGGCTCTTCACGGGTAAAGCCAATCCCGGGGCAGTGTAAACGTCTATGTGTGAGATGCAGGGCGATGGGCACAAGGAATAGGCAGACTCACTGTTTGTAGTTTTCTCAGTCCTTTACTGGAGCAGATGGTAAAAGTTGTCCACGGAGTCTTGAGAGCAGCTTGGGGTTATTCTCACCTGACCGGGTCTTTGACTCCCTTACTGCACTTGCAATTTGGCTCCTGCTGCTTAAGCTTGGCAGCCGGCTCTGTCTCATCCTGTGAGGTACCAGTATGACAGGCAACTTGAGTCCTTTACTTTCTCTACCCTGTTCCTGGGTGTCAGTGTTGCTGGAATCTATGCATTGCTGTGTGTCTCTGGTACAGTGTAGCTGAAGAATTTGGAATCCCCACTTTCTGGTGTTGACTGCCGGGACTTGAGACCCTGCACAGTCTCAGACTCCGGTTCCCGTTTTATGCGCGTTCCTCTGGGGTGAGCACGGAGTTGCTCAGCCTCCCAGGTGTGTTCTTGCTTCTCCTTTCCTCAGACCCTAGCCTTAGGCCTGTAGTTAGTCAGTGGACCTTGGAATGAGCTTAGCACAGCTCTTTTACACCCAGGTCTTCTTCACAGTCCTCCCAGGAAATGAACTCTTCACAGCCCTTCCCAGGAACTGCACTAACTTGCACCTCTCCACACCAGAATATATAGGGAAGCTCACCCTGAACCTGGGCTTGGTCTTCCCCTTCTGGCCTGGAGGTGTTGGTCTTATGCGTGTGTTGCCTGATGAGAATACCCTTTGTTGCTCTCTTGTCACCACCGGGGCGTGATGACACCGTGGCACTTTGACCCAGGGGTGCCACATTTTTCTGATGTGTCTGTCGATCCTATCTGGCAATCCAATGGACTGGGTAAGGAGCACGACTGGAGTGGTCTGAAGGTGGCTTCAATGGTGACATGGTGGCTCAGTGGTTAGCCTTGCAGTCCTGGGTTCAAATCCCACCAAGGACAACATCTATAAGGAGTTTCTATGTTCTCACTGTGTTTGTGTGGGTTTCTTCCCACATTCCAAAGGCATGATTATAGAGAATATAGATTTGTGACCCAATGGGAACAGTATTGCTGATGTATGTAAAGTGCTGTGGAATAAATACTGCTATATAAGTGAATATAAATATTATTATTATAATGTACAAAAAGTAAGATCATCTGCACCGACACACCAGGAGGGACTCATGGCAATCACCATCCCAGAGGACCCCGGCACCACTTCATATAAATGCAAAAATTGACAATCTTTTGTAGCCTGATATAAATTCTAATATTTTGCTATTTGATCCATTTTCATTGCCTCACAAACACATGTATCCCATGGTCTCCCATCATTTATTCCAACCAACAATTTTTTGTTAAACAACAACATCACATGGAGCGGCTGGCAATGGGCGAGCGGTTGTTTGTATCCTTTTTTTTTTAATGATTTAAATGATTATAGCAGTAATTACAGTGGGGGCTGAAGCTCAGGTGGAATTAATATTATAAAATCTAATGGACTTGTTGGAGCTCTCTACGAGCTCTGGGACACATGCCACCATCATTTTCTTAGTTGTAGTCGTTAGATTCAGAGAATATAATGTTCTGGGATAAAAAGATGGCAGCAGAGACGCATTGCTAAAGCAGATACAGGCAGAAAACATCAGTCAGACATAATGTGATTCAGTATTTCATAACCCTGCAGGCAGTGAACTGGCCGCAAGCAACCCAATGTTTCCATTCTGGTAACATTGAACAGACAGCCAGCATATGTGCTGGCTTTGTGCCCTCTCCACAAAAGCAAAATGGATAATGTTGGCACCAGATAATACAAAAATACCTTGTTTTCTCAATTATTGCAGTAAGAGAAGGTAATTATTGTGTTCCATGATATACTTGACACTAGAGATTTGGTTGTACATGGGAATGAATAGGCACCAAAGCCTTATAGGATGGGAGCCCCTCACAAATCTTACATGTTAGTTAACAAGCCGTAATTCCAGTCTATGTATCGTAATGAATTTCTTTCTTTGTTCAGAATATATTTTCATTTATTTCTCAATGTTATATAGAGATGAAGAGAGACAGATGGCGCTCACTGTTCTCAGCTTTTCTTTAGTTTATTTTCATTTTCAGGTGCAGACACACAAGGGGGAGGGAGGGGGAGTGGAGATACATGGACGACAGCGGCTGTTTCATGCTTGGTAGCGCTTCCACAGGTCCTGGATCAGTCAGGACCTGTGGAAGCGCTACCAAGCGCAAAACAGCCGCTGTCATCCATGTGTCTCCGCTTCCCCTCTTTCCCCCTTGTATCACTGCACCTGAAAATGAAAATAAACTAAAGAAAAGCTCACAACAGTGAGTGCCATCTGTCTCTCTCCATCTTTATTGACTCTGTCTGCCGGACAGTGAGATTGAGTACCACCAGAGCTGCTTTTACTGTGCCCACCTCCTGAAGAGTGTAAGTGCAAGGCTGTTTGCAACAGCACATGAGAGCCTGTGATAAGCGGTGCCCGGATTTTCCTCTCCTATATTTCTCAATGTTATATAGTTGATAGATTGGGATACAGAGTGGTTGAAAAAGCTTTTTTTGTAAAGTGATGGTATATTGCTAGGAATTGTCACATTATACCAGTGGAGGGAAGGCGATCTCTGGGATGCCAAAAAATACAGAGAATAAAGAATAAACAACCCCAATGAATGATTTCCCCTGCAAAGGGACACACCAATTCCCCACTGTCAGGAGTAAAGCCATGTCGGAAAAACTCAGAAGGGACACATTAATAAATCAGTGCTGCCTTTCCCTCATTCTGATGACCAGAGAGGTTGTCAGAGATCAGACCTTCAGTGATTATAAAGCAATGGCATATCCTGAGGATACGACATAACTAAAGACGTATATTTCTGTAATGTTAGAAAACCAAGAGCAACATATCCATTTCATCTATTTTCTTGCAAAAAAGTCAGTGTTATGCACATCTAGAGAGTGAGATAAAATGCGCAATAGGGTCTTATCTCCTAAATGTGGAGAGGGATGTATCAATAAGTAGAATCCGCTCACCTGATCTGGTTGTGTATACCCAAAACCAGTTTAAACGCTCAATAGGCAGCTGCTGCTGGATCCACACATCCACGGGTCACCGCGGTCCAAAAATAGCATATGTAGGACGAAGTGTCGCTCGATCCGCGCTGCTGCCAAAGAAAACCAGAAGACGATTATCTGGATGAAGGTGTATGTTTAAACTGACGCGTTTCAGAACCAATACCCAGCTTCTTCCTCAGGGACAAGGATTGATCAGTATTGTCCCAGAGGAAGGAGCTGGGTATTGGCTCCGAAACGCGTCTCATTAAACAGACACCTTCATCCAGATACTCCAGGCTTCTGGTCTTCTTTGGCAACAGCGCAGATTGAGCGACACTTCGTCCTACATATGCTAGTGTTATGCACATGTCTCGGATACATGCCTTGCTTCCCTCACCCCGATTCACTAGACTCTGTTGTCCTCCAAATTGGGCTTTGCAGATGGCTCGGTGTGATCCCATGTGAGCATCTCCCATGGCCAAAATAAAACTCATATACTTGAGTCTTGGTATTAAGACTTCAGTGTGGCTCATCTCTGAGTAGCTCTATACACCTTGAACTGCTCAGCTGCTGTCTGCAGACTTCTGGACATCTTCTGCCTACCTGCGGTTTCCTACATTCCAACTGCTTGTCAGCAGTCTCCTGGACATCTTCCACCTGCCTGCAGTCTCCTGCATTCCACCTGTTTACTTGCAGTCTTCTGTACGTCTTCTGCATGCCTTCAGTTTCCGGCATCTTGCCTGCCTGCGATTATCATCATGCCCTCAACCTGCCTGCAGTTTCCAGCATTCCACCAGCCTGCCTGCGGTTTTAATGATTCCACCACTCTGCCTGTGGTTTTTAGCATCCCACCAGCCTTTCTGTGGTTTTGGCATCCCTCCAGACTACCTGCAGTTTCTAGCATCCCACCTGCCTGCCTGCGATTTCCAGGATCCCATCTGTCTGCAGTTTCCAGAATCCCACCAGCCTGCCAGTAGATTTTAGTATCCCTACACTCTGTCAGCAGTTTTTAGCATCCTAACAGTCTGTCTGCAGTTTTTATCATCCCGCCAGCCTTCCTGCAGTTTCCAGTATCCTGCCAGTCTGTCTGCAGTTTCCAGCATCCCATGTGCTTCACCTATCTGCTCCAACGATGCCCATGGCCTGGGTACCCACCCGGACCTTGGGTTTGGAGGATCCAGCTCACCCGGTGAGTCATATAGCCAGCCTGTGGGAACCTGTAGAGCGGGATGAGTAGAAGTTGTGGTTCTGAGATTGGATCTGTCTAGATTTGGCCTGTTTTCCCTTTGTATGTGTGTCTACTTTTATCTGGTGTATTTCCTGAAGAAGTGGGAACTCACTTCGAAACACATAAAATAAATCACCATATGCATTATTACTTTCTCTGGATCATGAAATGCGACCCTGTCACTATAGGAAGGTCACCTTCCCATAGTGACATGGTCACAATCCAGTAAGCGCATACCAGCCTCCATGGGCCTCCAAAAGCCACTACAATCCGCAATATTCCCATTGGCTATTCATGAGCATACAAACTCATACTTCAACATACAACCCTCAGCTATTTATCTGATGAAGGTCCACACAAGATCGAAACGTTGTATATGCTGTTGACTCCTGATTATTACATTGATCAAATAAAATCCACACTATCGGAAAAATGATTTCAGTGCATTTCGGGTTTTATTACAATTATTGGAATTGACAATCAACACACAGTAAAGTAGAAACCATAGTACGTCTTTGTTTTTGATGGAATTAATTCCAATGAATGAACATGATATAATGCAGTGAAACCTCCTTTTGTTGATTATGGTGGTGGCCTCTTCTTTAAAGATAAAGACCTGTATGCATACAGTATGATGAAACTGAAAATCTCCTTGAAGAGGAGATGTTTTAGAAAAAATTGACTCTATTCAATTTTAGCTTTACTGGTTTCTACGATGTTGCTGGCCATAGTTTTAATGGCTTAATCAGCTCTTTGCTGAGACACTAGTATGAAAAAGCCTTTACTGTGATGAAAATAGGTAATACGTATCAGATTGATAACTGAGGGTCAGACTCCAGCACCCCTAATGATGAGCTGTTTATATCACCAATGACTGACAGAATGTAATAACTATTGCGGATAATTAAGGGGTCTAATGGTGTGGGGAGCAAAGACACAACTGAGACAAGGTATTAAAGTGAAAGTCTGTATTAAGCAAATGTGACACAATCAAGTGCAGAAATGATTAAGCTGACCTGCCCCAGGGCCGTGGGGTACTTGGTTCCGTACGTTGATTCACGGAGGATGTCACTAGGGCCTGTGCCCGGTCCCGTGGCCCTGGTAGTTGCTATAAAGAGTCAACAAAAATAATAAAAATAGTTCGTGACACCACCTACGGTTCTGGTATGGTTACCAGTGCTGCGGTCAGACCTCCGGGGTGATATTTGGGCAGCAAGATGATACGCTCCCTGTAGGTGGAGCAGGATTCCCGGGGCAGTTGTGGTATATGGGAATTGCAGGACAGTCTATGGAGGGAGCAGGATCGGGGGCCGCAACAACAACAGTCACACACAGGGTTGATTTTTTCGTACCTTTTATGGTACCTTTACACGCCGCTACAGAAGGTTAGAAACAACTGGGTGTCTCACGTGCACAAGCACGTTTCAACGGTTCCTAACGGTACCTGATACCGCCTTTACAAGGTGCTCTACAGAAGGTTTTTTCTATCCCTGGAGGCACCGACGGGTGCCGCAGGTTACCTTCTGTAGAGCACCTTCCCTTATTTACACACCGCTACCACAAGGGAATATGGGCGGACCAGGGGCAGCAGGGACAACACATGGGCGTGCCAGGGTTGTGGATTACGAGACGCTCGTACGGTGATTGGACAATGCAATAACATCATGATTGGCCAGCCAGCGCAGGAAGGCTGGCTAATACATGATGCTATTGCAATTGTGTAGTGTGACTGGTCAGCTCCTTAAATATGCCGCCCTATGCATGGACAACCAATCGTAACGCAGGAGCTTTCACCAATGATCGCTGAAGGGGGCGGTATCCCGGAGGCTGTGTCACGCCCCAGGGAGTTCACTAGGTGTCGCAAAAACCTTCCTGTTCCTCATTTACACGCCGCTACCACCGGGTTGAAACCAACCTGTTTTTGAGCACTGCTGAAAAACAGGTGTCGACAGTGACCGGTGGCAACAACCTGATTTACATGCCGCTACCTCGCGGTGTTTTGACGGTGCAAGATACAATTGTCTCTGACACCTGGTTGTTTCTAACCTTCTGTAGCGGTGTGTAACGGTACCATTACTGATTATTCAGGTATAGTCCAGGGTGCAGTCTCTGATGGTACAGTTCTGGTACAGTTCTGGATGGTTTGATAACAGTTCAGGATAGCCACACCCGGCGAGTTGTAAGGCCTTCCTGCTGCGCTGTGTGTGTTTTGGTCCCAGGCTGTCTGAAGCTAGGCTCTGACCCTCTTTTGTAGTCCTCACTTGTATGGCAGGCGATAAGAGCTCTGCTGTGGGGCACCGCTGTATCCACTGCGGTCCCTGGCTCTGCTAAGTGGCTGTGCCTCAAGTGCTGCTGTGGCCAGGAGATCTGAAGTCTCCCTGGCCTCCGGTCTTTACTGCTGGGTTGATAGATCCCTTGTAGTCACGGGCTCTGGTGTCCGGTTTCTGGGTGCTGTTCCTTTGGGGTGAACTGGTATGGCACCACTCTCCCTGCTACTACTACTCCTTGCCTCCTACCCTCGCTCCAGGGTCCCTCACGCAGGTTAGTAGCGCTTACCGGTACGGGCTTAGCACAGCTCTGTCACCAGGACGCCTTCACAGTCCTCTCTGGAACTACACTCCCTAACTTCGACGCCAGGCCTGAATTTATAGGGGACCTCCCGTGAACTCGGCTTGTAGAGCTCCCCTTCAGGTCTGGAGTGGAAGGTGTTGTGTGCGGCTTACCTGAAATGGAGATCCTTCTCTGTCCCAGGTGTATCTGTGGCAAACGAACCCTGGGGTGCCACAATACAGCACAATGAAAGTTCTAACATAGTGAAGCCAGGCAGGAAAATCTCTAAATTAAAGTTCACACTGGTAGTGGCTGATAGCATAAAAGTCAATAGGTAACAGTTCACACTGGTAGTCGCCAATAAATGGAATAGTCTAAAGGTAACAGTTCATATCCAGGGAGGCCTGGAAATAGTATAGTCTTTGAGACCACAGTTCAGAACTGGATGCAGTGCAGAGCAACAAAATGCAAGTCCCAGACAATCCAGAGCTCTGCAACTGCACTTACATTAACTTAACTGATTGATTGCAGGGGAACTGTAGAACAAAGAGGTTTACGTGAAGCAGGGCATACTGGCAGAACCTAGAGCAGGAACACACTTCAGATAGAGCAAACCTGATGCAGTGAAGCCAACAGGAAGCAGGTGGAGATGAGCTGGACTTCAGACTGCAGAGAAGCCAGGAAGAGCTGTACTGGAAGAGCTGGTAAAGGAATACTAACTTGAGATGCACAGAGGAGCAAGAGATCTAAGCAAAATACTCAAGAAAAAGTCTGACAGATAGACTGGATCTTATAAGGGCAGGACGGCAGGAATGAAGCTGCTGATTCCATTTTGGAAAAGGGCAAGGAGACACAAAGTAATCTGAAGATCTGGTGTTCTGACACAGAATGAAGCTGGAATTGCAGAGCTCTGGTCAATGTGTAGTGAGCATTTTTGGGTGCAACAGCTGTAATTCAAGACTTGGGGATGTCCGGTGCATGGCGCAACACAGAGTTCACAATAGGATCAAAAGGGAGAGTAAGACCCTGATGTTAGGGAGAGGGCAATCGGACACATTCTGACACTAACCTGTGTCTGGCCCCTGAGCTCCCCTAATGTTCTGAAGCATGTTTTTCCCCGTCATCGTCACGCGCCTAGTCCCTAACTGTCCGTTTACTCACCCTGTCTAGTGCCAAGGCCAGTGAGTACACTAGATGTCACCTGCTACAGTAATTTAACAGAGGAGAAGGAGGAAAGATGGGGATCATAGACAAACGTAAACACAACAAACTTGATTGTTGCAGCAAAACACCAGGACTGCAGACGACATGGCACCATCAACATATCTCCAATAGCAACTCTCCAGCTGCAGAACTCCAGCACCATAGACTTCCTTCCTCCAAGACAGTCAGAATAGAATACATCTATTACCGGCATCAGGTGGTGTATCATGTGACTATTTAAATGGAAGGGGAGTGGTCACAAACTGCTATAGCTGAGATGAAGTAACAGGAGCTACAAGCAAGGAAAATGTCTTTAACTCTTGATGCTCAAAAAGAAAGCAATCACACTTACAATCAAGAGTCTCACAGGTTCATATGAAGCTAAAATCTCAGACCTGTCACAAGTCTCCTAATAACAGGAGATACTCGTGACAGATACTCATAGCAGCAGCTTAGCTCCCATCCACTTCAATAGGAGCCGAGCTACCGTACGTGAAAATGGTCTCTGCACATTGAACAAAGGTCTGTTCTCTGTTTAGACAAAAGCCACCCCAATGCTGAAAACAGCTTGTCCGTTGTCATATGCCTAAAGTTTAGATCTTGATGACATATCTTAAGACCAATGCTCAGAGCTAAAGGGTATTGAATTTCAACCTGATCTGCACTTCCTAAGCGACCCATAGTGACGCCAAGGTCTGTGTGTATGGTAGGTACCTGCTGATACCTACTGACACCTGTAATTTCAGGCACCGGACGATCTTTCACTTTTGCAAATTATACTAAATCATTAAATTGCAACTTATTTCTTTACTCCTTAAAATATGAAAAATAAAAAGGCGTTCTAAATCATATAGTGCAAGATATGTGTTCAGAACGTCTCTTCTGGGTCTTTCAAGAGCCCGTGTGACCTCTCTTCGTAGCAGTCAGGTGCGAATGCATATTTTCCTCTCTTGATTAAAATCAGCAACAAATGTATATTATATAGGAGCCACGTAAGCTGGGACACCAGCGAGCTATAGAAAGGAGTCACCATGGGGTTGATTTATGACAGAATGGCACCACTAGCACAGTTACCGCGCTTTGTGGTTAGCAGACTGTTCGGATGATTGCACCATTGGGTTGAAACTAAATTTTCCGTCACATAAAAGATTCCCACCTCGGTGTCACAATGGGGTAAAAGTGTAGGAAGCAAAACAAGAAATAGATTATTTGTTGACAAGTCGACTGATTTGAAGTTGCCTTTCATTGCGTCTTTTTTAAAAGTGCCGGCACATCTGAAAATAAATACACAACCTGATTGACAAGTAGAAGCCTCCCACTAAAATAGATGTCATTCATGATAGGAAGGAAAGGGAATTGATCTCCTAGTTTGGGAAAATTACCCTTCTTCTATAACACAGACAGATGTTTCGCACAAGTATGGTCTAATTATGTTACCACTGTAGTGTAATCTAACCGAGAAGTTACTATTATTCTGTGACAGTAACATGCGCTTTACATGGCAATTCAAGGATATGTGAAGAAGACACAAAATAAGTAAGAAAAGTATAGGGTGATGAGAGTGCATGACCTCCAGGAACATACAAGCTCATCAGGGCACCAAAATACATTTTATAGCCTATTTCTGTATTACTTTGCACATTATGTCTATACGATCTACACCAATTAGAAGTGAGCATGTCAGAAAAGACTCAGTTTCACAATTATGCAAGGTTTTCATTCGGCTTTTGTGGCACCCCACGGTTCAGTTGCCACAGGAACACCTGGAGCAGGGAAGGATTTCCACATCAGTTACCCTACACATGCAACACCTTCCACCCCAGACCTGAAGGGGGAGCTCTACTTGTCGTCTTCAGGCAAGGTCCCTTATAAATTCAGGCCTGGGGTGGAGTTACGCACTTCAGTACGGTGCAGTACTGAGGAAGACATCCTGGTGGTCAGTGCCGCGCTAGGCCCATGCCAATGAGAGAGAGAGAGCCTGACCAGCGTGAGAGACCCAAGAGTGAGAGTCGGAGGTGAGGCGAGTCATTCAGAGAGAGTGGAGCCATACCGGTTCGCCCCAGTAGAGCAACGTCGACAACCCAGACACCGGAGTCCAAGACTGCACTGGTCCAGTCAGCCTAGCAGTAAAGACCGGAGGCCAGGGAGACTTCAAGACTCCTGGCGCAACAGAGCACCCAACAGAGCCCAGGACCGCAGTGGATATAGCGGTGCCCGCAGCAGAGCTCTTATCTCCTGCCATACAAGTGAGGACACAGAAGAGGGCCAGGGCTTAGCTTCAGACAGCCCAGGACTAAAGCACACATACAGCGTAACAGGAAGGCCTCATAACTCATCGGATGTGGAGATCCCGAACTGCTCCCAGACCACCCAGACTGTACTCTGGACTTCA
Source organism: Allobates femoralis (assembly GCA_033576535.1). NCBI lineage: Eukaryota > Metazoa > Chordata > Amphibia > Anura > Aromobatidae > Allobates > Allobates femoralis. The sequence goes on from JARQOC010000001.1 coordinate 580,552,254, forward strand.
CCTTGCTCATCACATCAGTAAAGGTACGGAAACAACAACCCTGCATGTGTGACTGTTATTGCGGCCCCTGATCCTGCTCCCTTCATAGACTGTCCACAACTATAACTTCCACTACTGCCCCGGGGATCCCACTCCACCTACGGGGAACATAGCCGTCTTGCTGATCCACCACCACCCCGGAGGTCTGTCCCGCAGCATCGGTAACATTACCAGAACCGTAGGAGGCATCACAAAACACTTTTATTTTATTTCCATTGACTTTAACCCACTTTTCAGCGACCACCAGGGCCATGGCACAGGCCCCAGTAACATCCCCTGTGAACTACAACGCCTTGGAACGGGTACCCCAAGGCCCTGGGGTGGGTCACTTTTATTGGCTGTAACCCATAATCATCAACATAACCAGAAATAAACACTTGAAATAGATCACTCTGTTTGTAATTATTTCAGATAATATATGTCTTTCTATTTGTAATTACTTCAGATAATATATGTCTTTCACTTTATGTATTTAATCACTGAAAATAATTAACTTTTTGATGATATTCTAATTCATTGAGATACACCTGTGTGTGTGTGTATATATATAACTAGCTGTGAGCCCGATGCAAATGCATCGGGTGTCTAGAATACTATACTTTGTATGAGGATTACCGCAAGCGCGCCGCAAGTGTAACGACTCGCTGGCGCCGACCAATTAGAAGCGCGGCTCAGGCAGCGACTCGCAATGGCCTCGCGGCCATTGCTCACGCTACCTGACCGGTAAATCGTTAACTTTGAGGCCGAGCCTCTGGTTCGATTTTCGGCCAGCGACTCGCAATGGCCGCCTCGCGGCCATTGCTCGCGCAAGCCAGCGACTCGCATTGCTCGTCCTCAGCCTGCGCGAGCAATGGCCTCGCGGCCATTGCTCGCGCAAGCCAGCGACTCGCATTGGCCGCTAAGCGGCCAATGCTTCGCCGTGCTGACGTCACAGAGTGACATAGCCACGGTCTTTTCGGGTACCCACACGAAAGTGCCTACGGCAATTATATAGTAGATACTGTACATTGCATATGGAGGGGTGAGGAGAGCGGAGGCTGGAGGGGAGAGCGGAGGCTGGAGGGGAGGGCAGAGGCTAGAGTGCAGAGCAGAGGCTGGAGGGCAGAGGCTGGAGGGGAGAGCGGAGGCTGGAAGGGAGAGCAGAGGCTGGAAGGGAGAGCGGAGGCTGGAGGGGATTGGCTGGAGGGGATTGGCTGGAGGCTGGAAAGGAGAGGCTGGAGGGGAAAGGCTGGAGGGGAGAGGCTGGAGGGCAGAGGCTTTAGGGCAGAGGCTGGAGGGGAGAGCGGAGGCTGGAGGGGAGAGCGGAGGCTGGAAGGCAGAGCGGAGGCTGGAAGGCAGAGCAGAGGCTGGAGGGCAGAGCAGAGGCTGGAGGGCAGAGCAGAGGCTGGAGAGGAGAGCGGAGGCTGGAGGGGAGAGCGGAGGCTGGAGGGGAGAGCGGAGGCTGGAGGGGAGAGCGGAGGCTGGAGGGGAGAGCAGAGGCTGGAGGGGAGAGCAGAGGCTGGAGGTTAGAGCAGAGGCTGGAGGTCAGAGCAGAGGCTGGAGGTCAGAGCGGAGGCTGGAGGTCAGAGCGGAGGCTGGAGGTCAGAGGCTGGAGGTCAGAGCGGAGGCTGGAGGTCAGAGCGGAGGCTGGAGGTCAGAGCGGAGGCTGGAGGTCAGAGCGGAGGCTGGAGGTCAGAGGCTGGAGGTCAGAGCGGAGGCTGGAGGTCAGAGCGGAGGCTGGAGGTCAGAGGCTGGAGGGCAGAGCGGAGGCTGGAGGGCAGAGCGGAGGCTGGAGGTCAGAGCGGAGGCTGGAGGGCAGAGGCTGGAGGGCAGAGTGGAGGCTGGAGGGGAGAGTGGAGGCTGGAGGGGAGAGCGGAGGCTGGAGGGGAAAGCGGAGGCTGGAGGGGAGAGCGGAGGCTGGAGGGCAGAGCGGAGGCTGGAGGGCAGAGCGGAGGCTGGAGGGGAGAGCGGAGGCTGGATGGCAGAGGCTGGAGGGCATAAGGGAGGCTGGAGAGGAGAACGGAGGCTGGAGGGGAGAGCGGAGGCTGGAGGGGGGGGGCTGCTGTCATACAGATGTAAGGGCCGGGGGGAGTGCAGACTCACCGCCACCGGCGTGCGTGTGCTGTAGGAGGAGAGGAGGGGCGGGCAGAGCTGCCGGACAGGAAGTTCCGTCCTCCCTCCTCTCCTGGCGCACGGCGGGCGGCTGGTGTCAGCACGGGGCCCCCCAGGGGGTGGAGGCAATGGGCCCCTCATGCCGAGTGGCGGGATGACAGCGGCGGTCGCAATGCCCGCTACGCGGGCAATGCCTCGCACGGCGTGGTGACGTCACAGTGTGACATAGCCACGACGTGCCGGGGGCCGACAGAAAACGTGCTACGGCAATTATATAGTAGATACACACAGCTCTGGCAAAAATTAAGAGACCACTGCAAAATTTTCAGTTTCTCTGATTTTTCTCTTTATAAGTATATTTTCGTGTAAAATGTGCATTGTTTTTTTATTCTTTAAACTACTGATGACATGTCCCTGAAATTCAATACTAAAATATTTGTATTTATTTGCAAATCGTCAAAATAATTAAAAAGAAACAGTGCTTGCATACCTCAAATAATGCAAAGACAACAAGTTCATATTCATTTAGAAACAGCAATACTAATGTTTTAACCCCTTCAGGACCCAGCCTATTTTGACCCTAAAGACCTTGGCCTTTTTTGCAATTCTGACCAGTGTCCCTTTATGAGGTTATAACTCTGGAACGCTTGAACCGATCCTAGCGATTCGGAGATTGTTTTTTCGTGACATATTGGGCTTCATGCTAGTATTAAATTTAAGTCGATAATTTTTGCATTTATTTGTGAAAAAATAAAAAATATGGCAAAAATTTTGAAAATTTCACAATTTTCACATTTTTAATTTTTTTTTCTGATAAACAAGAGAGATATGTGACAGAAAAAAGTTATTAAATAATATTTCCCACATGTCTACTTCACATCAGCACAATTTTGGAAAAAAAAAAATTTTTTGTTAGGACGTTATAAGGGTTCAAAGTTCATGAGCAATTTTTAATTTTTTAACCAAAATTTACAAAACCATTTTTTTTAGTGACCACATCACATTTGAAGTCCTTTTGAGGGGTGTACATGACAGAAAACACCCAAAAGTGACACCATTCCAAAAACTGCACCCCTCAAGCTACTCAAAACTACATTCAAGAAGATTATTAACCCTTCAGGTGCTTCACAGGAACTAAAGCAAAGTGGAAACAAAAAATGGAGATTTTAATTTTTCTTTATCAAAAATGTTCTTTTAGCCTCAATTCTTTCATTTTCACATAGGCAACAGGATAAAATGGATCTTAAAATGTGTTGTGCAAATTCTCCTGAGTACATCGATACCTCATATGTGGTCATAAATCATTGTTTGGGCGCACGGCAGGGCTCAGAAGTGAAGGAGCGCAATTTGACTTTTGGAGCTAATTTTACATTCAAAAAGTGAAATTGCGCTCTTTTCCTTCTGACCCCTGCCGTGCGCCCAAACATTGGTTTATGACCACATATGAGGTATCGGTGTACTCAGGAGAAATTGCCCAACAAATTCTAGGATGAATTTTATGCTGTTGCCATGTGAAAACGAAAAAAATTTAGGCTAAAAGAAAATTTTTGTGAAAAAAAAAGTACTATTTCATTTTCACAGATCAATTTGTAAAGCACCTGGGGGTTCAATATGCTCACTACCCATCTAGATATGTTCCCTGGGGGGTCTAGTTTCCAAAATGGGGTCACTTGTGGGGGAGCTCCAATGTTTAGGCACACAGGGGCTCTCCAAACGCGACATGGTGTCCGCTAACAATTTGAATAAAAATCAGCTCAAATTGTTAGCTGTATCCATGTTGTGTTTAGTGAGCCCCTGTGTGCCTAAACATTGGGGCTCCCCCACAAGTGACCCCATTTTGGAAACTAGACCCCCCCCAAGGAACGTATCTAGATGCATAGTGAGCACTTTGAACCCCCAGGTGCTTCACAAATTCATCCATAAAAATGAAAAAGCCCTTTTTTCACAAAAATATTTTTTTTTTCATTATTATGGATCAATTTGTGAAGCACCTGGGGGTTGAAAGTGCTCACTATGTATTAAGATCGTTCCTTTGGGGGTCTAGTTTCCAAAATGGGGTCACTTGTGGGGGAGCTCCAATGTGGAGACGCACAGGGGCTCTCCAAACGTGACATGGTGTCCGCTAACAATTTGAATGCAAAATGAGCTCAAATTGTAAGCGGACACCATGTTGCGTTTGGAGAGCACCTGTGCGTCTCCACATTGGAGCTCCCCACAAGTGACCCCATTTTGGAAACTAGACCCCCCAGGGAACGTATCTAGATGTATAGTGAGCACTTTGAACCCCCAGGTGCTTCACAAATTGATCCGTAAAAATGAAAAAGTACTTTTTATCCACAAAAATTTTTTTTTCATTAATTTGTGAAGCACCTGGGGGTTCAATATGCTCACTACCCATCTAGGTAAGTTCCCTGGATGGTCTAGTTTCCAAAATGGGGTCACTTGTAGGGGAGCTCCAATGTTTAGGCACACAGGGGCTCTCCAAACATGACATGGTGTCCGCTGACAATTTGAGCTGATTTTCCATTCAAATTGTTAGCGGACACCATGTTACGTTTAGAGAGCCCCTGTGTGCCTAAACATTGGAGCTCCCCCACAAGTGACCACATTTTGGAAACTAGACCGCCCAAGGAACTTATTTAGATGCATAGTGAGCACTTTGAACCCCCAGGTGCTTCACAAATTCATCCGCAACAATGAAAAAGTACTTCTATTTCCACTAAAATTTTCTTTTTCCATTTTTACAGATTAATTTGTGAAGCACTGGGATGTTCAAAATGCTCACCACCCATCTAGGTAAGTTCCCTTGGGGGTCTAGTTTCCAAAATGGGGTCACTTGTAGGGGAGCTCCAATGTTTAGGCACATAGGGGCTCTCCAAACGTGACATGATGTCCGCTAACAATTTGAGTTGATTTTCCATTCAAATTATTAGCGGACACCATCTCACGTTTAGAGAGCCCCTGTGTGCCTAAACATTGGAGCTCCCCCACAAGTGACCCCATTTTGGAAACTAGACCCCCCAAGGAACTTATTTGGATGCATAGTGAGCACTTTGAACCCCCAAGTGCTTCACAAATTGATCCGTAAAAATGAAAAAGTACTTTGTTTCCACAAAAAATTTATTTTTTCATTTTTACGGATCAATTTGTGAAGCACCTGGGGGTTCAAAGTGCTCACTATGCATCTAGATACGTTCCTTGGGGGGTGTAGTTTCCAAAATGGGGTCACTTGTGGTGGAGCTCCAATGTTTAGGCACACAGGGGCTCTCCATACGCGACATAGTGTCCGCTAATAATTGGAGCTAATTTTCCATTCAACTTGTTAGCGGACACCATGTCAGGTATGGAGTGCTCCTGTGTGCCACCAGCACAAGGGCAACTGGAAGAGTTGGGGTACAGCACCAGAAAATGGCACCTCTAATGTGCTATTGTCTGGGGTGGCTGTGAGTTGCAATTTGCAGCGTGGGGGGCCACAACATTTGGGTTTCTCCACGATGAGGATTGCAGCCCCCCAACTGCCAAGTTGTACCTGGCTGGCATCCAAAAATAAGGCAAAGCTCCTTGTCATTTCATTGGTAGACGTAAAAAAAAAAAAATGGCGTGGGGTTCCGCCATATTTTTGGTCCAGCCAGGTACAACTTGGCAGCTACGGACTGTCAGCAACCCCCAGCTGCCTCGTTGTACCTGGCTGGTAACTAAAAATACAGCGAGGCCCATTTTTTTTTTTCTAGGACTAATTCTAGAAAAAAAAAAATGGCGTGGGGCTCCGCTATATTTTTGGTCCAGTCAGGTACAACTTGGCAGCTACGGACTGCCAGCAACCCCCAGCTGCCTCGTTGTACCTGGCTGGTACCCAAAAATACAGCAAAGCCCCTTTTTTTTCTTTCTAGAACTAATTCTAGAAAAAAAAATGACATAGGGCTCCGCCATATTTTTGGTCCAGCCAGGTACAACTAGGCAGCTGGGGGCTGGATTCCACAGCATGGAGAGGCCCAAGCGTTCTGGGCCCCCCATGCTGCGAATTGCAGCACGCAGCCGCCCCAATAAATGGCGCATTCATTGAAGCGCCATTTTCTGGCGCTGTACCCAGACTCTTCCAGTTGCCCTGGTGCCGGTGGCAAACTGGGTAATAAAGGGGTTAATGCCAGCTTGTTATTGGCAGCTGGCACTAAGCCCCGAGATTCATAATTTAGGGCCAATGTTAGACCCGCCATTAGGAATCTCTGGTAAATAGTCAGAAAATACACACAGAGAAAAATCTTTTTATTTGAAATAAAAACAAACAAAATTTGGACTCCATCTTTATTATAAAGATCCGACGTAGTCCACAACGAAGGTCCCACGGCGCTCGACCGCCTCCGACGTAGTCCACAACGAAGGTCCCACGACGCTCGATCGCCTCTGCTCAATTCAGAGATTGCAGCAAGGGATCAAGTGTCCTCTTCCTACAGCCTATGGGGTCAGAGTTATGTTGCACTGTATGACAATGATCTGTCATACAGTGCACCATGACTATGATCCCAGAGACTACAACAAGAGGATACTTGATCCCTTGTTGCACCCATCCATTCACCTATGCACCCATCAGCCATGCGCACACACACATCCACGCCCGCTCGCTGACATCCACGCCCGCAGACAGCCACGCCCGCAGACAGCCACGCACGCAGACAGCCACGCACGCAGACAGCCACGCACGCAGACAGCCACGCACGCAGTCATCCACGCACGCAGTCATCCACGCACGCAGACATCCACGCACGCAGACATCCATTCATTCATTGATACATACAAACATACATGCATACTACATACATACATGCATACTACATACATACATGCATACTACATACATACATGCATACTACATGCATACTACATACATACATGCATACTACATACATACATACATGCATACATACATGCATACATACTACATACATACATACATACTACATACATAGATACATTCATTCATACATACATACTACATACTACATACATACTACATACATACTACATACATACTACATACATACTACATACATACATACATACATACATACATTCACACATACTTACCTGATCCAGGAGGAGGAGCCCGGAAGAGGAGGAGCCCACACCGGAGCTGGACCGCGGCTGCACCGGCGGGCCCGCCGGTAGGTGAGAGAGGGATGTGGGGGGGGGGATACGGGGCATGGGGGTGTTAGCTTCATCAGCCCCCTCCGTGATCGCATGGAGGGGGCTGTGGAAGCTGACAGGCGGCGGCGGTGATAGTCATTTACCGCCGGCGGGCATACCGCCGGCGTGATGACTGTTACCGCCGCCGTGGGGGGGGTAGGACGGCGATCGGGGGGGCCAGGAGGGCGATCGGGGGGCCCTGGAGTGAGGGGGAGCTAGGAGGGAGACGGCACATGCCATCCCGCCCCTCCAGATCTGATTGGAGAGCTCCAATCGGATCTGGAGGGGATTACTAGCACTGATTGGCAGTCTGAATTTCAACTGCCAATCAGAGGGGTCCTGGGCACAGGGGGGTTAATCCACCCCCCGTGGGGTGTACTACAGGTTGTCACTGTGCATTATGTACAGTGACACCTGAGTCACCCCCTCACACGCGCCGCAGGAGCGCGATCATTTCATGGCCCACCGTTTGGGCCAAGGGTCGGGAATGAACTTGTTTTCATGGCCCAAACGGTGGGCCAAGGGTCGGGAAGGGGTTAAAGGGATCCTGTCACCCCCAAATCGCCTCCTAAGCTATTGAAACATGTCCCTGCAGCCTCCCATCAGTAATCCCACACTCCTTTTTGCTAATAAATGCATCCTGTTAGGGTATGTGCGCATATGCCGGGTAAGCATCGGTTTAGCTGTGTAAACCGCCGGTCGGTTTCCATAAATTTTATGTAAATTTATGTTAATCCAAACCGGCGTTTGGATTAACATTAAAGCCTATGGAAGCTGTGCACACACCGGCGGTTTACACATGCTCATCTGTTGCTAAACCGCTGGGTTCCCAGCGGGTTAGCAACGAATGTGCATGTTCAATAAACTGGCCGGTTATGCAGCGGCTGCAAGCGCAGATTAATGTAGCTTCCAGCCGCCACAACACCGCCGCCGCTAACCCGCTGTGCACCCGCCCTACACCGGCCGCACATACCCGCCAGAAAGCCGGTGGACGGCTGCAGAGCTTCCTGTTGGGTCCGCCCAGCCGCCGTCACAAACCCGGCATGTGTGTGCACATACCCTAAAAGTGAAGAAAAACGTTATATATCACTTACTCATTAGTGATGATAATGAGTATAGTGGCTATTCTTTAGTCACCCAGGCGGGCCCATTTCCTCATGATAGCACGCCTTAATAGGCGTGATCTGCAAGGAATAATGATATCAGCGCCTCCCAGCGCTCCTCAGCGCTCCTCAGCGCTGGCGAGGCTGTAATGGGGCAGGAATGACGCGAATCGCATCATTTCCGGTATCGGGTGACGTTAGTACACCCACGCCGCATGAGCAGTGCAGTGCTTGAAGCCCGCAGAGCGGCGTGGGTGTACTGACGTCACCCGATACCGGAAATGATGCGATTCGCGTCATTCCTGCCCCATTACAGCCTCGCCAGCGCTGAGGAGCGCTGGGAGGCGCTGATATCATTATTCCTTGCAGATCACGCCTATTAAGGCGTGCTATCATGAGGAAATGGGCCCGCCTGGGTGACTAAAGAATAGCCACTGTCTTCATTATCATCACTAATGAGTAAGTGATATATAACGTTTTTCTTCACTTTTACAGGATGCATTTATTAGCAAAAAGGAGTGTGGGATTACTGATGGGAGGCTGCAGGGACATGTTTTAATAGCTTAGGAGGTGATTTGGGGGTGACAGGATCCCTTTAATTCTGCAGTCAGAAACTGACAGCAGCATTTAAAGGGCTAACAGCAGCATGAGCCCTGCTCACTAAATGTTAATATTGGTATGACAGGTTAATATATAGGTAAGAGAGTAACTATAATAGGTGCAGGGGTTGCAATTGCACCTGATCCCTGGAGCTTAGGGGGCCCCAAAAGTCCCTTTGGCCTATAGAAAAAGACTCATGTATTAAAGAATTGCAATAATAGGGGGCCCCGTTGGAGCTTTTACTTCAGGGCCCATGAGCTTCAAGTTACGCCACTGTATATAGGCTTCATACTGGGGCCAAGAACCTCCACACATGAAAAATAATAAAACCCAAAGTATTAATGCTTGATCACCATTCTCTCCATATGGCTGAAAGACAATGTAAAAGCGGAGGTCATCTACGGAGGTTTGATTGATGTTCTCTTTTATGCCTTGGTGTTATCTATTATATAATGATGAATCTTATAACCCGGTTGGGTTTTTGTACTTGGCACAACTTGTCCTCTACAAATCTACGCTGGGTTCCCGGAGTGTTTCTTCACGGACACAGTTACTTTCATGCTTAATGGAACTGAGATGAAGAAGATGTCACCTTACAGAACTAGGACCCAGACTAGCATCCCTTGGAGGCTGAGTTTCAGATCATTATTTCATTTGACACTGTGCAGCTGTTGAGGTTTTTTTTTTCTTCCTAGAAGCGACTTTGATTTTTTTTTTCCTTTTCGCCACAGAAGTCTTTAGCAAGAGCCGCATGGCACGCCTTGTTTGAGCTGAGATGTAACACCAGCTGACAGGTAGGATTCAGGGAGCTCTCGATGGCCACAGCCTCCTGAGTGATTTTACCACTCTAAACTCAATTACAGGGGAGTTTTATGCTCCACAGCAGACTCCGGTCCGTTTTTGATAAAACCCTGGGACGTTAATAAATCATGATGATGATATGGGTCTGCCATTTAAAATTCATACAACTACATATGTTTGGAAATTGGATGCAGCGACTCATTCATTCTTATTTATATCAACATGGAGCTTATAAATGGATACTCTTCCTGCCATTAAGCCTCCATGTACAGTAGCAAAACAAGAACGCAAAGCTCTCTCCGAGATCTAGAAAAAGCAGATGACACCTCATACAGGTTACAATGAAAAAGATCTCCTCCTGGCTTTGTGTTCATTCTCCAAATATACCCACGTGATGGTAAGATTAACTTTTTCGAGACGTGAGCTTTACATTGCATTTAAAATTTGCAAATAAAGACCTTTTCCATGGAACCGGCAACTGTAAACATGGTAACCATCGGCTGACGAACCAGCAAACACTCATCTGTTAGGCAGAAATAATCTTCGTCAGCAGCACAATATGACATTCGCGTCACCTGTCCAGTCCACATCTTTGGAACGCCACTTCTCAGTCACATCATCATTACATCACAGCATGCACTGTAAATCGCGTGCGCATGCGCAGAACATTCTCGGACCTCCTCGAAACCGGATGGCCCAGCATAAGAGACTCGGAAATTTCAGCACAAACAGTGGGGATCTGAAGATGCGTCAAGGACCGGATGTGTGATGGTGAAGAGTAGAGGACTAGACAGGTGAACGGTGATGTGACTATAAAGATTTTTTTATATTTCTTATGTGGCACCCCAGGGTCCGGTTGCCACAGTGGCATTACCTCCCTCCCAGGGAGTGATGTCATGCCTGAAAGCAAGAAGGGGTCCCCACGCCAGGTAATACTCGGCATCCAACACTTTTCCTGCTCTGAGCCTGAAGGGGGAGCGCTAACCCGGTTTCTGGGGAGCAGCAGGGAGTGCACAGTAGAAAGACAGTTTGACCAGTTATAATAGAGGGCACAAACAGGACGTGGGAGTGCAGTCAGTGTTAGGTAACCATTGGAGAGGGGAAAAACAGGAGAGAACGTTGAGGAGAGCTCTGAGGGGGAAATCGAGCTGTGACAGAGCTCATCCCACAGCTGAGCGCTACAGAAAAGGACACCGGAGTCCTGAGTTATGGGGTACTGAAGACCCAGCAGCTGAGTCTGGAGGGCAGAAGACTGCAAGCCTTCTGGCCACACGAAATACCGGGCGGCACAGCAGCAGATTAGAGCCCGGAGGTGCCAGAAGAGGAGCAGAACCTGAAAAAGGCCCAAGCTACCTGCCATATGGGTAGGAACAACTAAACACGCAGGAAAAGGATCACAGTGTAGCTTTAGGCAGCAAGGACCAAAAGGGAGAGTGCAAAAGGGAGGCCTCTAAATTCACCTGGTGTGGTGCATCACCTAATTGCTTCCAGGCCGCATGGACCTCCATTATCATCTGTAATAAGTGCCCCGGACTGCATCTGCAACCACCAAGTAAAGGTAACAGAAACTACAACCCTGTGTCCTCCGGTTCATTCCCTGCTTCTGTCACCCTGCACCCCAACGATCACTACAGGCCTGTTTGACTGTATCTGGGACCCTGTTCCACCTGTGGGAAGCTGTGTCATCTTTGCTGCGTCATCAACTGCCCGAGTGTTCCTGAACTGCAGCGCTGGCCCAATATAGCCTAATAGCCGGTTTTGAGTATCCCACGGCCCTGGTGGGCGTATCACTTACGTCTTATGATTATTATGGTCTTGTGGTGCAGAGAGACCGGAGAGCATAAGGGACATTACATTTGTGAAGAATAACTTCTCTGTCAATTGAATTTTGTAAAATAAATTACAAGAACAGACAAAATCGAATTTAGCATGACTCACTCGTACAGTACAATGCAATACTGTAATATTGGTGTATATGGTACAATTCTCTTCATATGAAGATAAAAATCACTAGTGAAGGACATTATGGTAGGAAGAATAGAAGGTACAAAATGAAGAGGAAGGCCAGCAACCCAATGGCTGATACTGTCAAGATAATGGCGGAGAAGACCCTTGTGGACCTATCTAGGCTTGCCCAGATTGATCTACCTACAGAGCGTTCATCCATCAAGTCACCATGACTAGAAACCGAGCTGAAAGCCTATAAATAATAATAGTATAATTACCATTCTCCTATGAAGTCCAGCAACCAGCTGAGCTTCATAGTTGTACAAGCATGGCAAGCACCATGGCTTTGGCTGCTAAGACAATGCCGTCGGCACCCCATTTTCTACCTCTTAAGTGCCAGTGTCACAATTGTCAGTAGCATCTAGGGGTTAAACTGCTGTGATAAGAGTTGCCTGGCACTTAAACTTGGGTGTTGGCTGACAGCAGGTAAACTCAAATGTCAGCAGATGGCATCTAATCTAATTTTAACCTGCTTTTGGAGGTGTCTGACAGCAGCTTCTCCTCTCTCCCTATAGAAAACATATAAGTGCTCATCTGTTTGGTGTTTGGTGAAATTGGGAGAGGTAGCTCTTTTCGTACTAGGCCATGTTGAGCATTTGGTGAGTTTAATTACCTTGGTATTTGCTACCCCTAAGGGTACCTTTACAAGCCGCAACCGCAGCAAGGAATCTGACCGGCAATCTGTTGCCCCGTCACCATCGCCGTGAAATTGCCTTGCAATTGCGGCGTGTAATTGGTGAATTTGGCAGCGATAAAAAAGGTTGGCAGTCGTGTGCCTGGTACATAGTGAATATGCAAATAGAGTCTGTGGAGCCTCGTTTAGGAGTCTCAACACAGGACTAGCCAGATCTTACTCTAGTGAAGGACCTAGCCATGATAACCACCATATTAAGTGGCCCTTTGAGTCAATATCCAGCTCTTTACAAGCTTAAAGATATGACAAGGGAATACCAAGGCCAGATATCCAACCACAGTGTTTTCTTGAACTGGTCTCACTGAGATCAGTGAATACTTTGTTTTGTTGGTCTACTAGGCATTGCTCCCACCTAGCCAGAATCCTACTCCACACTGATGAGGGGCAACACCCCGAAACAGCTGTCTGTGGATGGATACCTGGCCTTGGTATTCCCTTGTCATATCTTTAAGCTTGTAAAGAGCTGGATATTGACTCAAAGGGCCACTTAATATGGTGGTTATCATGGCTAGGTCCTTCACTAGAGGAAGATCTGGCTAGTCCTGTGTTGAGACTCCTAAACGAGGCTCCACAGACTCTATTTGCATATTCTAAATTCCCAGGGGGCAATTGGCCTAGGAATTCACTGTGTTGAGCGCTTTAGCCGGCTGCCCGCAGTGTTTTCTTGAACTGGTCTCCCTGAGATCAGTGAATACTTAGTGTTGTTGGTAGATAGTGAGGCGCTGTGTCACAAAATCGTGATACTCAGCCATCTGAGAAAAAAAATATCACAGGTGACACCCTACTCTGTGTGTCCAGCACATGTCCTGCAAGACTAATAACATGTGTTCTGGTAGTCAGGTTTGCTAGGCCAAATCATTATTGGCGTTAACATTTGTCCATACATGGGGCATGTCGGACAGGCCAGGTGTAGGGCTGGGCGATTTTGGGAAAAATCAAAATCTCGATTTTATTTAACCCTATGGATGATTTTCGATTTAAATCTCGATTTTTTTTTTTATATATGTATACAGAATACACAGTATATATGTATACAGAATACACAGTATATATGTATACAGAATACACAGTATACACCGTATACACCATACACACACCGTACACACAGTACACACCGTATACACCATACACACACAGTACACACCGTATACACCATACACACACAGTACACACCGTATACACCATGCACACCGTATACACCGTATACACCATGCACACCGTATACACCGTATACACCGTACACACCATGCACACCGTATACACCGTACACACCATGCACACCGTATACACCGTACACACCATGCACACCGTATACACCGTATACACCATGCACACCGTATACACCGTATACACCATGCACACCGTATACACCGTATACACCATGCACACCGTATACACCGTATACACCATGCACACCGTATACACCGTATACACCATGCACACCGTATACACCGTATACACCATGCACACAGTATACACCGTATACACCATGCACACCGTATACACCGTATACACCATGCACACAGTATACACCGTATACACCATGCACACAGTATACACCGTATACACCATGCACACAGTATACACCGTATACACCATGCACACAGTATACACCGTATACACCATGCACACAGTATACACCGTATACACCATGCACACAGTATACACCGTATACACCGTACACACCATGCACACCGTATACACCGTACACACCATGCACACCGTATACACCGTATACACCATGCACACCGTATACACCGTATACACCATGCACACAGTATACACCGTATACACCATGCACACAGTATACACCGTATATACCGTACACACCATGCACACCGTATACACCGTACACACCATGCAACACCGTATACACCATGCACACCGTATACACCGTATACACCATGCACACCGTATACACCGTATACACCATGCACACCGTATACACCATGCACACCGTATACACCGTATACACCATGCACACGTATACACCGTATACACCATGCACACAGTATACACCGTATACACATGCACACGTATACACCGTATACACCATGCACACAGTATACACCGTATACACCATGCACACAGTATACACCGTATACACCATGCACACAGTATACACCGTATACACCATGCACACAGTATACACCGTATACACCATGCACACAGTATACACCGTATACACCATGCACACAGTATACACCGTATACACCATGCACACAGTATACACCGTATACACCATGCACACAGTATACACCGTATACACCATGCACACAGTATACACCGTATACACCATGCACACAGTATACACCGTATACACCATGCACACAGTATACACCGTATACACCATGCACACACAAACGTATACACCGTATACACCATGCACAACACCGTATACACCATGCACACAACCATGCACACAGATACACCATACACCATGCACACCTGTATACACCATGCACACATAACACGTAACACCATGCACACACCATACACACATAACACCGTATACACCATGCACACACCGTATACACCATGCACACCCATGCACACACCATGCACACACCATGCACACACATGACACTCTGTATACACCATGCACACTCTGTATACACCATGCACACTCTGTATACACATCACACCTGAACACATGCAACTCTGTATACACCATGCACACTCTGTATACACCATGACACTCTGAACCATGACTGTACTCAGAACTCGTTACACCATGCACACTCTGTATACACCTACACCGTCCAGGCATCGGGATACTCACAGAACTCGGCGATGTACACTCACAGGACACAGCGTAGTTCCCTCCCACACCAGTCCAGGGCGGAGGTCGGCGGCCCCCGGTGTCCGGGCCTGTCAAGCGCCGGAGCCATGCTGCGCTCTGCTGCCAACCACCGCTGGCCGGGGAGGAGGCGGAGGTCGGCGGCCCCCAGTGTCCGGGCCTGTCCAGCACCGGCCGGGGAGGAGGCGGAGGTCGGCGGCCCCCTAGTGTCCGGGCCTGTCCAGCACCGGCCGGGGAGGAGGCGGAGGTCGGCGGCCCCCAGTGTCCGGGCCTGTCCAGCACCGGCCGGGGAGGAGGCGGAGGTCGGCGGCCCCCTAGTGTCCGGGCCTGTCCAGCACCGGCCGGGGAGGAGGCGGAGGTCGGCGGCCCCCAGTGTCCGGGCCTGTCCAGCACCGGCCGGGGAGGAGGCGGAGGTCGGCGGCCCCCTAGTGTCCGGGCCTGTCCAGCACCGGCCGGGGAGGAGGCGGAGGTCGGCGGCCCCCAGTGTCCGGGCCTGTCCAGCACCAGCCGGGGAGGAGGCGGAGCGCACCGCAGTGTGCACCGGAAGTACCAGGTGACGCGGACCGGAAATGCCGCCATTTTAAATCGAATTTCACGATTGTTAATAAAACAACAATCGTGGCGACATCAGGGGGCGAATTAATCGAATTAATTCGATTAATCGCCCAGCCCTAGCCAGGTGATATATGTATTTGGATCCACTGCAGTGAAATATGTCAAGGTCTATCATTACAAATGCCACACATGGCCTAACTAAGGACATTTGAACACACACTCCTCAGATACACACATATTTAGGGCTAAACATAGTGCTGGAGTACACATATTGTCCTGCCAAGGATCTCACAGAACATTATGTGTGCTACAAGACCCAGAGTGTATTTACGATGCGTACACGTCACTAAATACACTTCTACAGGATGCTTCATGTAGCTGCACATAAGGCGCACAGACATCACCCAACATATGGGTCGACAGCACACAGAAAAGAACTTCCAGGAGTGCCCAATAGCATGTGCCCCCACTTACCGTCTGTCCAACAGAGATCTTGTGATGAGACACTACTAGCTCAATGCACATTCCAGTCGGAGCAGGGGTTGCGCCCCAGCACGGGCTTATTTAAACACAACCTGACCAATCAAGTCGATTACAAGACACCGCTGTGTTCTGATTGGTTGGTTGGTTACCATATAAAATGCGCTCAAGGCCGAAGTCGGACACGCTTGCTGCCCAGAGTCATTAAGTACTGATGTGCAAACATGAAATGTGAGGTGGCTGTGTTGCGTTTACAGCACCTTACCATTAGGGGGTCGCTATTGTGTAGTGTAGGTGATGCCAAGTGTTGCGGTATGTACTTATGAAGTTTGTTGCCATATATACTATTATGTCCTGCCAAATGGATGCATGATTGTTTGGACTACCTAACCCTATCTGCATTGAAAAGCCATTTTGCCTTTCCCATACAGGATCATGTTTGAAGGATGCGAGTGTCTTTAGTTGCGGGGCTCATCTGAATTAAGGACACATAGTACTGTTGTTTACCACACACAATGGGATGTTTAAGGCCGAAATCAGATGTGGATTGTGGCATGTGGCTTCTGCGAATGTGTGCCTCAGAAGATCCTGCATTCACCACACATCAGGGATGTCTCTTGGACATAATGAGTATTCAATAGTTAGCTGCGTGGCATGATATTTTGAGCTACACACAAAAAAGGCTGGGTTACTTGTGTAATGTAATTATAAAGATGTTTTAAAAAGCATGATTAAATTATTGTGACCTATGTGTTTGCCCATGCCTTGTGGTCACACATCAACATTATGGCCATGTATATGGGGTTAGGCTGATGATGTGTTGCATTTGACAAGGGAGATCTATTGTACAGGACGGACAGGGGTGTACAGTGACCAGGTTTGTGTGTCACACACTGCAATGTTGTTTTTGGGCCTTGATTGGTGGTCTTTAGGTATGTGTGTGGGCTGGTGTTCACACTTGGGTATGCTGAGGTAAAGTGGCCAGGAGATGTAGAGGAAAGGAGGTGGTGTGTGCAGATGATGTGTGATGAAGCGTTCTTGTAGTGAACACTGTAGTGAACACTGTGATGCGTCGAGCTGTGCCACCTGAGGAGCGTTTGGCTGTAACTTTGCGGTTCCTGGTCAAGGACCAACCTGCAATACATTTCACGTGTATCACTGCCCCTGCTGAGCTGCCTGATCCCCGAGACGTGTGAGGCCACATGGAGTAGTCTGCTGCCATCCTATATGCAGTTTCCAACAACACCCACTGAATGGATGGATGTTGCCAGAGGGTTTGAGGACCGCTGGCAATTTACAAACTGCGGTGGTGCATTGGATGGTAAGCACGTGAGGATCACCAAACCCCCAAACTCTGGGTCTTTGTTTTACAATTACAAAGGATATTGTAGCGTGGTCCTCATGGACCTGGTGGATGCGAACTATGAGTTCCTCTACGTGGACGTTGGAATGAACGGGCGTATCTCAGATGGGGGTGTGTTCGCACACTGCTCCTTGGCCCAAGATCTAAGGACAGGTGGGCTGAACTTGCCCTCAAATGATGAGACAACCCATCATCTCAACTTTGCGGGGAATGAAGCCTTCCCACTTCAGGCTCACCTACTACGGCCATATCCCCAGAGGATCCTTACTTCTGATCAGAGCATTTTCAATTACCGGCTATCCCGGGCACGCCGTGTGGTTGAAAATGCGTTCAGGATCATGGCCAATACATTCCGGGTTTTTCATACACGTCTGCATATGAAACTGGAATCTATTGATGTGGTAGTGCTGGCCTGCTGTGTGCTGCATAACTTCCTGCGTCATAGGGATTGGTCATCATACACGCCGGCAAGTTATGTGGATTCAGTGGACCCCACAACAGGGAAGGTCCATCCCGGGGATTGGCGTGCTACCAACCATGGTGTGACGCCATTCCAGCGGCTGAGCCATGGTCGGACTCAGCAGGATACCAGGAACAGTAGAGACGCATACTGTTCCTACTTTAATGGCCCCGGGGCAGTGGCCTGGCAGCACCAGCAGGTATAGGGTGGCTGGTGCTGTGAGGCTGCAACATGATGAGGAGGGTGGAGTCACCAGGGTGGCTGCACCAGGAGTATTTGGGTTGTGCTTTTGTGTGTGCACATTCTTTAGTTAGTTAGTGACTATGTTTTGGTTTTTTACTGTGACATGTTATTTTTTTTACATTAATTCTCATCATGTTGCATTTGTTTGTGTGATGTCAACACTTCTGGTTTATGTTTTTTTTTGTGTGTTGTTGTATTGTAATGTTTTGTGGCCAAACATATAAATAAAAAAAAATTTGATCCAAAAAACAACCTGTGTGTGTCCCTACTTTGGAATACAGGGAAGTTGCACATAGCTTTATGCTGTGCACATAGGTATGTGATTGGTAAAATGGTATTGATGGTTCCATGAAACATTGTGTGGTGAAATGCAGTACACAGGCTCAGCCCTTTGGGCCACAGTGTATGGCGCAACTGTGTGTACATATCCATTGTGATGTGTTGTGGCCACAGGGGCACGTGTCCACACACATTTAGCAAGCGATGGTGTTTGTAGGGGATGTAGGTAGAGTCTATGACACACACAAACATGTGTACACACACATAGTTCAGCTGGGCCATGGCATGGACCAATGTAGGCACATATGGGCATAGTGTTGTGTGTACGTTCACACCATCAGCTACAGACGCACACATAGCAAACAATTCTGTAGTGTAAGCCACTGTCCTGCTGAAAACCGCTCCTGTGTGACACTTGAGCAGCTCGAAAGTGTCTCGCAGCAGCCACTGTCAACAACACGAGCGTGTATTCATTCAAAACTCCGAGACAATGGCGTCCCGTATTAGCCAGCCTTCCATCGCAGGCTGGCGAATCAGGACGCTATTGCATTGTCCAATGAGCGTGTTTGGGGCGCTGTGCAAAACTATTTGGCACACCTATGTTTTCGCCGCACTGAACAGGTACGCCCACATTCCTTTGGGGATTGCGGCGTGTGAAGCGGCGTCGTGAGTCTACCAGATGTTTCCCTCTGTTGGTGTGGTAACGTCGAGGGGGACACGTCGCCTGAGGTTGAGGGCGAAATTGCGGCATGTAAAAGCGCCGTCTGCGATCTGAGGCAACCATGAAAAATGTGCATGCGCACGTTAGATTGCCTCCTATCGCCAATAGTGGATAGGTAGAGCCTGTGTTCGCCAGACTTTCAGCCACTAACTTCTATCACCAGCACCAACTACAGTGTGAATATGGTGGTGCCTGGTGACAGAAGCAGATGTCTCAGGAGCAGGTTCCGATGGAGATGTGACACGCGCACAGATCACTAATGGTACCTTTACACGCGGCAACATTTCTAGGGTGTCAACAGGTAACTTACTGGCTGCAGTGAAATCATGGAGACATGATTCTATTTGTACACAGCAACAAGATAGAATCTTGTCTCCATGAGTTCACTGCAGCCAGTAAGTTACCAGTTGACACCCGAGAAATGTTGCCGCGTGTAAAGGTACCATAACAGATCATTCTGTATGTGAAGGCTGCCATTGTTCACAGGACGATGTGCTGCCGAAAATAATATATTTTTTTTAAATTTAACCAAAAGATTATTTCACCAGAAGAACCGATGTCCTGCTTGTTCGTCGGGTGATTTGCAAACGGTTAACACTGTAGGATTATTGAGAAGGAGCATTTAGCATAAATGCGCCCTAAGGCTCTTAAATGAACAAAGCTATGAAGAGAGGATGTGCGATAAAGGATAAAGAAGTGTAAATGTTCTAGTTTATGTCTATCTTTCTAATTCATAAGTTTTAGATGTGAAAATACAAAATTAATGCCTTTGATCGGCAGTTCCCGAGCATATGGCGGTAACCATAAACGATGGTATTTTCACAAAAGCCACTTCCAGATGTTTCTAATGTCATTATATGAAGGAGAGAAAAGCAGACGTGACATGGAGGAGTTAATATCATGAAACAGCCATTTATACAAGTGAATGTTTAAGCTTGGTGGTACAGCTGATGGCACCTTCTTAAATAATGCAGCACCCTGGTTTCCTAAGGGGACAGAGCTTGATTTGAAAACAGAATATGGTGCACTCTATATTCTCTTCCCCGAGGAAGGTTGACTAACTGATAAGTGCCATGAGCCAGCGTGGGGACTGATTCTGTCAAATTAAGCTCAAAGGCAAAAGCACAATGCGGAATCATCTCAAGTCCCATTGAAGTAATCAGAGCAGACACTTGTGACATTAGACAGTGCATCAGCCACGGCATGCTGTAAAAGTTCACTGTCTTACTACAAGGTGGTCTTTAGATGACAAGCGATAGAAATCAGTGCAAATTTGTTAATGTAACAACTTGGAAAAGCAGACTAAAGAAATGTCCTTCTGCTGGGATGTGTAATGCAAGGAGAAGTATGTGCCATTTGTGAACCCCTGATGAAAGCATTGTTGTAAGCCTCTGTACATCGAATGATTAAAACAGTTAGACGGTATCGAACGGCAAGAAAAACAAAAACGCACTCTCGTTAAGCACAAGTCTGTTAATGTGATGTGATGGCGGTGCATTAACGTCCCCAACTTCTAGTGAGCATTGACAGCTGAGTGGCATTAAAGTTTTCAGATGCAAATTGTTACTCTTCGATAAGTTTATTCCTTTTATGCTGTTATGAATGCTTTTGAAGCCGAGTAGACAATTTTAGTTTAAGGAGTGAAAATTTTTTTTTTTTCGAGTGATGGGGGATA
This sequence comes from Allobates femoralis, assembly GCA_033576535.1. Classification (NCBI taxonomy): domain Eukaryota; kingdom Metazoa; phylum Chordata; class Amphibia; order Anura; family Aromobatidae; genus Allobates; species Allobates femoralis. The sequence goes on from JARQOC010000001.1 coordinate 580,573,346, forward strand.
ACATGGCTGACAAGCTAATCACAGCATATTTTTCCTTTTTCCTTAATACACTGTTCTACATATCCCATGTTCCTGTAGTAGCTGCATGTTCTGTATTCAAAAAGATAAATTAAAGTATTGATGATGGTACTGCCTGTCGTAAAGCTTAGACCTGATGCCCTCATTCGCGCAAAAAATTTGCCAAAAAAAACAAAATAATAGTCTAATGGCCACTTTACACGTCCCAACGACAGTCCGATATTGGATCCAACGCTGCGGGAGCGCGCTTTTTCTGGCAAGAATTCCAAGATCGCATAGGAGAGGTTACACATGCGATATCGGCAGGCAACGCCACTACGATGTGTACGCCCCCATTGTACGGCCGACACAGGAAGACCATTTAACATGGGACAGGATAGGGGAAGTTGTAGTCCACATCGTAGTTGGGCTTTTACACAGCCCGACCCTTGCCACAACACTCATCCAATATCGGGCCATTGGAGAGCAGGCTCATTTGATCCCCGATATCGGTTTCGCATCGTTCGTGCATCATATTGGACATTTATACCACACAACGCACGAACGATATCAGGGCCAACGCACGAACCACGTGACTTTTGGTCGGAGTTGGACGCCGATATCGGGACATGTAAAGTTGCCATCAGGCCACATGCACACGTTGAGTATTTGTGAGGTTTTTACCTCAGTATTTGTAAAGCCCCGTGTACACAGTTTGAGTATTATTAATTATTATTTATTTATATAGCTATATTAGGATCCATGCTTTACATGAGGAAAGGGTAGACAAAGACAAGTACAATAAATGTGAACAATCAGTTCATACAGGTACAAGAGAGGAGAGAATCCTTTCCGCAAGGGCTCACAGTCTACGAGGGGTGGGTGGGGATACAGAGGAGGGAGAAAGTATTTGGTGAGGTTTTTACCTCAGTATTTGTAAGGCCCTGTGCACACATTGAGTATTTGGTGAGGTTTTTACCTCAGTATTTGTAAGGGTACCGTTAAAAGTCGCAATATCGCAATGCAACATCGAAAAAAAGTCACGTGGCGTGACACAAAAGTTGCGTACAATATCCTAGTTGCGTTGCCTGCCGATATCTCCCTGTGTGACATCTCCTATGCGATCTTGGACAAGCGCCAAAAACGTGCGCGCTCCCGTGAAATTGTATGCGATTTTGGAACATATTGTGACGCGTAAACGGTACCCTAAGACCACATGCACACAGTATTTGGTGAGATTTTTACCCCAGGCTTTGAAAGTGCACACTGAGTATTTGGTGAGTTTTTTCAGTATTTTTAAGACCACGTACACACGGAATTTGGGGTATTTTTACCTCAGGAATTGTAAGCTACGTGCACATGTTGAGTATTTGGGGAGTTTTTTTTTACCTCAGAATTTGTAGGACAAAACCAGGAATGGAACAGTCAGAGGAAAAGTATAATAGAAACACGTCACCACTTCTGTATTTATCACCATCTCCTGGTTTTGGCTACAAATACTGAGGTAAAAACTCACCAAATACTCAATATGTGCATGTCACCTAAGGCTTTGTGCCCATGATGAGTTTTTGGTGAGTTTTTGCGCTGTGTATTTTCAGTGTCAAAAACGCAGCATCTTGCATTTCCAGCCAAGTGGATGGGATTTATAGAAATCTTCTGTCCACTGTGCTTAATTTTTACTCAGTGTAAACTGACCCGCAGTTTGTTTCAAATCCACAACATGTCAATTTCTCCTGTGGGTATGCCGAGTGTTATATGCAGATTTTTCCCATATACTTGTGTTAGGCCCCCCCCTTCACACGTGCATATAAAACACGAAAGTGAAAAATACAGTTCCAGTATAATCATTGTTTTCAATCAGTTTGCCATCAATTTGTCATTCGTTTCTCATCCATGTTTTTCCGGTATGGCTAAAGAAAAAGATATTACAAATATATATAATAGAGATAGTACAAGAAAAATTTGGCACCAACCTCATTACTTGTTGTGCAGTACGTCCACCACTGGTATGCCACAAAGCTAAACTGAAGCCATCACACGTGCACAATCCAAGATCCCAAGCAAAGGGGCAATCCAGATCAGCAATGAAAAAGAGAAGGCTGCACTCACCAAACATTAATGCAAATCAAGTGCTTCATCAAACAGGTAGGGTTCAACAGTGAAGGGAGGGAGAGGACAGCTGGTCCTGTTGAAGTTCATTTGAACAAAACAATCGTCGTCTGTCCCCTCGGCGCCCTGCCGTCCTCTCCTTCCCCTCAAGGCCACTTTACACACACCAACTTATCTGTCCAACTTCTGACCAATTTACTGGTTGCAGTGAAATCATGGACACATTGCTCCATTTTGTGGCTGTGTACAAATGTAACAATGTGTCCATGATTTCACTGCAACCAGTAACTTGTTCAGAAGTTGGACAGATAAGTTGGTGTGTGTAAAGTGGCCATAAATGTTAGCCCAACGGCCCCTACCTGTTTGATGAAGCACGGTATTACAAAGCTTCTTCTAGACTTTTAATGTTAAGCATGGATGTGACACGGACGCCATCCGTGTGCTCTGTGTGTCTTTCATGGATTCATAGACTTGTATTGGCCCTTGTCATCTGTGCTGCCGGAATAAAACATGTGAAGATCACCATAGGTTATAACGGGTATGTGTGGTATCCATGTCAAAAACAAATGCCACACATACCACAAACACTTATGACTCGCTCCAGTGGGGGTCATGGGGCACTCGAAACCGGACCTCTTTCTCTCTCTCGACGTACTCGGACGTCTTGGGGGGTCTGTCAGGGTGGCGTGACCCGGTCCATGGCCACCCGGAATGGGTGGTCAGTAAAAAGGGGGAAAGAGGTTTTGGATTAAAGGGATTTGTGGGGGTAGTTGTCGTGACACCACCCGTGGAATGCAGTTGTTGGTGACCGCTGCTGCAGACCAGGACCTCTGGGGAGGATGGGATGACAGCTCTGATGGTATCGCTTCTCACGGGTGGAGCAGCGTCCCCAGGGCATCTGGAGTAAGGGGGATATTGGGGTGCTGGAGAGCCAGCGGGGCTGAGCTGGCTGCGAGGCAGGGTCAGGAGATCTCCCAGGCAGGATCCTGCTGCCTGCGCGGCGCGGCAGTCTACCGCTCCTCAGGCGGGAAAGAAACAGTCTGACATAATGCTGAGTTCCAAACACGGTTTACTGAGCTCTCTTTTACACGCAACACAAGTTACAGCTCAAGCACAGTGGCGGTCCAGGTAGTCCTTAGCAACCAGGATGGCTTTTCCTGTACACCCCTTTTGTGTGCCTTCCCTCTCTTACTCAGCGCTGCCTGTTCTCCTCCTTTCTGCACGCGCCTCTGCGCACAGAGCCCCAATTCGCCTGAGCCGTCCTACTACCTGGTTTCACCTGCTATCCCTGGGACCGGGTGTGTTCAGTGTGTTTGCAGGTGACTGGACTTACCAAACATGGTTACCGCAGACGGGAATACTGCCTCCGGGTGTGGGTACAGTACCCATAGTGGGGACCAGACTGCTGGGGCGCCACACTTACATGTGAAGAGCTGAGGGTTTGAATGACCCATGCACACTTCCTGTCATCTGTCTCAGTGTCTCAGCATCTATAGTCGGATTAAGGGCCTGTTACACGCAACGATATCGCTAATGATATCGTTGCAACGTCACCGGTTTTGTGACGTTCCAGCGACCTCATAGTGATGCCGCTGAGTTTGACATTTACCAATGACCAGCGATCAGCGAGCTGATCGTTGCTAAATGGCCAGGACCATTCTTTGACTGTTTGTTTCCCACTGGGCGGCCAGCATCGGCGTGTGTGACAGCGGGAGACCAACGATCAACGACTTCCCGGCCGATGCCCAGCGCCGCACAGTACACACTGGGACATGATAACCAGGGTAAACACCAGGTAACTAAGCGCAGCGCTATGCTTAGTTATCCGATGTGTACCCTGGTTACCAGCGTTCTCGCTGGTCGCTGGTGAGTCTGCCGGTGTGACAGCTCACCAGCGATCATATAGCGATGTCCCAGATCGCTGGGAAATCACAGCGTGTAACCCGACCTTTACACTTGACAACAGGCAGCGGACAACAAACCAGACAGAAGAGAATCACCTAATGTTCTTAGACTGTGAGCCCTCGTGGACAGGGTTCCTGCCCCTCCTGTACCTGTACGTCCTGATCGCCTAGATTTAGTGTACTTGTTCTTGTCTCCCTCATCCTCATGTAAAGCACCATGGAACCTAATGGCGCTATATAAATAATAATAATAATAATAATAATGGCCAGCACTATTAAGGCAAAAGGCAACATAATTTATATACAAACTGATTTGCATATTTTCTATTTATCACAATGTCTATCAAATCTGTTCAAAACGTTGTAAAAGAAAGAGATTGTTAAAGGATAATATACCACCATTCTAGAGGATCCTCTGTTAGATCTGGATTCTGATGCAATTTTGAACCCCAAAGTATCAGACAACAACTACACTTGGAATTGAATTTGAAGACAATTACCATTAAGGGTGTGTTCACACGGAAGAATAGTGGTGCAGATTTTTGGAGACAAATATATGTACCTTCAAACAAAATACACACCAAAAATGGTGCGTATTTGGTACAGGGAAAGTGCAGATTATTGTCCTGCATACAGAACTTTCTGAATAGGCATAGCTTGCACTCCTACACAAATTGCGTAGCAGAGGCAGAGAATTCCCCGCTCTGGCTGCGAAAGCCGACAGGACTTTAAACAGAGTTTATAATAAAGTAGTAGTGTAGCGACCGGTGGTAAGGCCGCGGGTGTGTGTGTATGATCTTTCTCAACAGAATCCCCATACTCAGGTTTAACCGGTAGTAACGTTTCTTTACTGTAAAACATATTTATATCACAGTCAACTGAACTATATGTGCACTTGTATATATTAGAGTCTCTGGATCTTCACTTCTGCCGGGTACGCAGCAAGAAAAAAAAACACAACAATGAAGGTATCTTTCCCTACCTTTCCCTAAAATCACGTACCAGTCTTATCACAGAAGAAGATGTCGCTCCCACATAGCAGGCCTGGGGATCTCCTCAGTCTTCTTCTTTGGTCTCCTTCCGCAGGTAACGGAATCTTTCTTTTAATGTCGCTCCCAGTCTCAGGGCACACAGAGCAGCAGGAGGGAGATCACAGCAGCCAAATGGCTCCCTTATGTCGGTCACGGCCCCTGCACATGCACTCTGGGTGCTCGGCGGGCAAGGTTTTGCAGAGCGGCCAGATACACAGCACCAAAGTCCAGTGGCCCAGGATCAGTCACAGGGGCTTCTGCGGGGTGATTTTTCTGGCAAGGTGTAGCAAAGTAGTCCACTTTCAACAGACATCCACAGGCAGATCTTCCCTTGCTCAACTCTGTGTCTGGACTGATCTCCCCCTCTCTCTCTTCCTCAGCACAAGGCTGTTGGGGGAGGGGATCAGCAATCAATGTTGTTTTTTTCCTCTCTGCAGTCATTTCAGCAATTGTCCACAAGGGGGCAGTATCGGACTGTGTAATGCTCACTTCAGTGTCCATTTCGATAATACAATCTGAATTGCTCACCTCATTACAGTAGTTTCTAAATAATCATGTAGCCCCTCACCAGGTCCCCGCAAATTATATACATGCACATAATAAATTTTAATCACAACTACACATGGGGCACAAGTCCTATTTCTGAGGCTGGGGTCAAGGAATTGGTGTATTTAGTGTAGGAAAACCCACAGCAAGAATTGACATGCTGTAGATTGTTCCGCACTAAAATATGCAGCATACCTGCTGCGTATTTTAGTGGGACCATGCGGACTGGAATTAGCAAAACCCATAGACTTTGCTGGAAAAACACACTGATGCAGATTTGGTGCAGATTTGCTGCGTATGTGTGGAGCCAACTGGGACGGGGTACTCGGTACCGGACCGGTGTATATGCTGGGGCATTCTTGGTCCGGACCATGTCCTGAGCCCACAAGTAATGGGGGGATATTTACAGGGGAGTTTGTCATGACGCCACCCATGGGTTGTGGTCAGGGTGACCACCGCTGCTGCAGAACCTCCGGGGATGATGTTTGGCAGCTGGTGATGTAACAGCTCTCCGCGGGTTGAGCCTGGTTCCCCGGGGCAGTGGTAGTTAAAGTCTATGATTGATGCTGAGTAGGGGTAGTGGTGGAGGTGATAGCTGCTTGAGCACAAGGATCACACAGACTCACGGTTTTGAAGTTTTCCAAGTCTTTACTGTTGATGGTATTCAGTAGAGTACTGTCCATGGAGTCTGTACCGGGGCCGGGTTGCTCCAAACCTGACCGGGTCCTCAGCTTCCCACTCCTGCGCTGTGTGTGTCCCTGCTGTCGCTTTAGCTAGGCTGCCGGACCTATCTCTCCTCACAGGTACCCACTTGCTAGGCAACTGGAGTCTTTCCGTGTGTTTCTGACCCCGCCGTGTTGCTTCGCTGAGCTACAGTGTAGATTTATAACCTCCACTATTCCGGTGTTTACTGTGCTGCTTGTTTCAGTCACAGGTTCGGATTCGGTATCCGGTCTGTGCGCTCCTCCGGGGCGAGTTATGAGGTAACTCGATCTCCCAGATGTGTTCCTCTGTTTCTTGTACTCCTCTTCTCAGACCCTGGCTAGGCCTGGAATTGAGTAGCAGACTGTGGGGAAGGCTAAGGCAGCTCCTTTACACGCCAGTCCTTTCTTCCTCAGTGCTGCACCACACAGAACTACTCACTTCCTCTCTACACCAGAATATATAGGGGAGCTGCTTTAGCTCCCCCTTCTGGCCTAGAGGTGCTAGCGCAGTGTCAGGTGTTGTGTGGGGAATTAACCTTGGTTGATGTTACTGTGGCACATTAACCCTTGGGGTGCCACATATGCACAGCAGATATGCACCAAATATGCAGCAAAATGTGCATCATGTGAATGGGCCCTAAGACTGTGTGCACACGATCAGTATACTCAGCGTTTTGGACGCAGCGTCTTGCCGCTGCGTCCAAAACAGTGCGTAGTACAGTATAAGCATAGTGGCTGGATTTCAAGAAATCCCATCCTCACTATGCTTAACCCGACCGCAGCGATCTAACAGCTGCGGTGCGGGTTGCCACCATTCCGCTCCTCCGCAGCATGTTCATTTCATGCTGCAGAGTCGGAGGCGGCTCCCATCGAGTGACTGAAGGGGAAAGCCACCCAGCACCCGCTGCATATGATGAGTACAGGGCGGCTGCGGTCTCCCTGTGGCCACCCGCGGCTTCACTCAGGTCCGGAGGAGCTGCATCCAACACGCAGCTCCTCCGGACCGTGAGCACACAGCCTTGTATAGGTTTTTCACTACTAATGTGATCCCCTTTCTTTTGTCTTAAATCTTCCCAACTAACACTTTCCCAATATATTCTGCTACCTACTCTGCTCCTGTAAGCTTATCTTGAGGCTTGTAAATAGAGATGAGTGAACTTTGCTCGAACATGTTCACCAAACTCAAACCTGGACGGAATTTGGCAATGTTCTTTCAGCACCTCGAATTCAAACGTTTTGCTGAAAAGTCGGGAAATTTGGGCCAACATACGGTAATGCTTCAGATTTGTATGTAGCTTAACATAGAACAGAAGCATTTGTGCAAATGCATTAATGTGTCTGTTCTATGTTATCCTAGACATACAGACACACTCAGATCATCTAAGGGTATGTGCTCACGGTCCGGAGGAGCTGCATGTTGGACGTAGCTCCTCCAGACCTGAGTGAATCTGTGGGTGGCCGTAGGGAGACCGAAGCCACCCTGTACTCATCATATGCGGCGGATGTGGGGCGGCTTGTCACTGCAGTTACCCGATGGGAGATGCTTCTGACTCCGCAGCATGAAATGAACATGCTGCAGAGGAGCGGAATGCTGGCATCCCGCGCTGCAGCTAAAAGAACACTGCGGTCGGGTTAAGCATTCTAGGCATGGGATTTCTTAAAATCACATTCACTATGCTGATACTGTACGACGCAGCGTTTTGGATGCAGCAGCAAGTCACTGCGTCCAAAACGCTGCGTCTACTGACCGTGAGTATGCAGCCTTAGGCTGCTTTCACACTGGCAAATTTTCAAATCCATGTCCATCCATTTTGAAATGGATGGCCACCGATCCGTTATGGCCTCCCATGTTATCTTATGCGCACGGATTGGTCCTGAAGTGGCAATCTGTGTTTCTGCGTTCTGTCACAGATCCATTGATGTCCGCAATTTTCATGTACCCAGAAACAGAGACTTGTGGACACCAACGGACACGGATCTGTATCTGTCGGTGTGAAATTAACATGGAGCTCTATGGAGGACGGATTTGTACGGATCTGTGAAAAAAATGGATTAGTGAAACAGATCTGTTTTGCTGCACTGAGCGTTCTCAGAAGCAATGTACAGCTCCTCCGAGCTCGATCTCTGGTAACTGATGACGGATCTATTGAAGTAACGTTCCGTGGACATCCATCGGCATCCATTTGTACAGATCCGTGCCTGTCCATGACCATACATGAATTTCATGTAACCACACGGATTTGAAAATATGCCATTTTGAAAGCAGTTTTACCAGGTCATGCTGCTTGATTGGTCTCGGTCTGCATTCCTGCATTCCCTCTCACTTCCGCATCTGAGCTGGCAGTGAGTGATGTGCGCAGTCAGCTGATCCGATCACCATAGCAATCATGTCACATGCCGAGATCATATCAGGTTGATATGGATTAATATTCTATAATATTAACTAGTTGCCTGCTCCTGGCCTATTAAATATGAACCAAGGGCTAGCGTGAAAGTATGACACCAGACACACAGAGTCAGATGTACACTCTCCTTTGTTAGCTCCCAATGTGGCTCCAAGTGAAGTGTATTTGAACAGGCATGAACTTATAAAACCTCAGTAAGGGGCTCGGCCAGCCCTACTCAGATGTATTCATTGGTTAGTGGGTTGGATAATGGGCTAGTCCATGGACGGATCCATGAGGTCATCAGGGGTGTGATCTTGATCAAGTGTGTCCTGGTGATGTGTCATTCTGTGATTTGTCAGTACTTCTATGGAATTCAGCCTCCTACAGGGACTTCTTAATAGAAATAGGATGTAGTCATAGATCCAGTCACCATCTAGCACACCATAGCAAGGTGTGCTGAAACAGGAAATGGCAGCCATGTTTAAGTCATAACTAAGTTTATGCAATGTGAAATATTACACTCTATGGGTTGTTTTTCTCAACCCCTTATTTCTAAAGGTATCTTTACACGCCGCTACAGAAGGTTAGGAACAAACGGGTGCTTCACGTTCACTAGCACGTACCAACGGTTGCAAACGGTACCCGATACCACCTTTACACGCCGCTACAAGGTGCTTTACAGAAGGTTTAATCTATCTCTGAATGCACCGCCGGGTGTCTCAAGTTACCTTCTGTAGAGCACCGTCCCTCATTTGCACGCCGTGACAGAAGGTAATATGGGAGGACCTGGTGCAGCAGGGATAACACATAGGCGTGCCAGAGTTGTGGATTACGAGACGCTCGTGCGATGATTGGACAAAGCAATAGCATCATGATTGGCCAGCCAGCGCAGGAAGGCTGGCTAATACATGATGCTATAGCAAATGTGTAGTGTGACTGGTCAGCTCCTTAAATATGCCGCCCTATGCAGCGACAACCAATCGTAACGCAGGAGCTGCCTCCAATGATCGCTGAAGGGGGGCGGTTTCCCGGAGGCTGTGTCACGCCCCAGGGAGTTAACTAGGTGGCGAAAAAACCTTACCCTACCGTATTTAGACGCCGTTACCATCGGGTTGAAATCAACCTGTTTTAGAGCACTGCTCTGAAACAGGTGCCGAAAGTGACGGCTGGCAACAAGCTACTTTACATGCCACTACCTCGGGTTGATTTGACGGTGCAAGATACATTTGTCTCCGTAACCCGGTTGTTTTCTACCTTCTGTAGCGGCATGTAAAGGTACCATTAAGGTTAATTAAGTATTTGATCCTATGGCTCTCCTCAACAAGCTGATCTGGTCACCTGACTTGATTACTATGGTGACTAGATGAACTGCCGTGCATGTCACTCACTGCCAGCTCTGCTCCAGGTGTGCAGTGACTCGCTGAGGTCACAGTTCAGGTGCAACGTCTTCTTCATTGGAGGCTGTGGTGAAGAATACAGCATTCTGTCACCACAGCATCTAGTCACTGAATTAATGATCTGTGAGTTCCGTCCATAAGCGGTGACTTGTTGAGGTCACCCGAGAACAGCTCAGGTAACCATGGTACCCACTATGAATGCCAGCCACCATGGTTACCTGAATGGTGACCTCAGTGAGTCACGGCACACCTGGAGCAAAGCTGGTGGTGAGTGATGTGCGCGGCAGCTCATCTGGTCACCATAGTAATCATGTCAGGTGTCCAGAACAGCTGACCCAATCTGGTCACATGACGTGATTGCTATGGTGATCAGATCAGCTGAACGCGCATGTCACTCACCACCAGCGGGTATGCGTAAGTGAGAGGGAGCGTGGGAATATGGACTGGAGCAATCAAGGAGCAGAGACCCGGTCAGATGATCTGTGTGTGTCTGTCATCTGTCTGTGTTTGGGAGCTTTCGGACACCATTGAAGGTGTTTTCAATGCGTTTAATGTTGCCTACCATTGATTTTAATGGTATTCGGCGAACAAGTCGGCGAATACCCCGCATTCAAACAAATCTGAATGTGAACACTCAGGTGTTCGCACATCTCTACTTGTAAATACCTTTACTGTTGTTGTAGCTTTGATCCTTTCGGCTGCAGAGCAAAATCGGATCAACTGATGGAGGGGCTGCCTTTCTGTGAGTAATAGTTGTCTGGGCACGCAGATCTTACTTCACTCTTCTCACAGCTCCCACCAGTGATGTGCCCCATTTGGTCCGATTCTGGTCTGGAGGCAGAAGGATAAAAACTACAACAAAAATAAAAGGTATTTATGAGCCTCTTATGGTACCTTTACATGCCGCTACGGAAGGTTAGAAACAACCGGGTGTCTCACGTGCACGAGCACGTTCCAACGGTTGCAAACGGTACCCGATACTGCCTTTACACGCCGCTACAAAGTGCTCTACAGAAGGTTTAATCTATCTCTGGAGGCACCGCCGGGTGCCATAAGTTACCTTCTGTAGAGCACCTTCCCTCATTTACACGCTGCTACACAAGATAATATGGAAGGACCTGGTGCAGCAGGGACAACACATAGGCGTGCCAGAGTTGTGGATTACGAGACGCTCGTACGATGATTGGACAATGCAATAGTATCATGATTGGTCAGCCAGCGCAGGAAGGCTGGCTAATAAATGATGCTATTGCAATTGTGTAGTGTGACTGGTCAGCTCCTTAAATATGCCGCCCTATGCAGCGACAACCAATCGTAATGCAGGAGCTTCCACCAATGATCGCTGAAGGGGGACGTTTTCCCGGAGGCTGTGTCACGCCCCAGGGAGTTATCTAGGTGGCGAAAAAACCTTACCGTACCGTATTTAGATGCCGCTACCATCGGGTTGAAATCAACCTGTTTTAGAGCACTGCTCTGAAACAGGTGCCGAAAGTGACGGCTGGCAACAACCTACTTTACACGCCGCTACCTCAGGTTGATTTGACGGTGCAAGATACATTTGTCTCCGAAACCCGGTTGTTTTCAACCTTCTGTAGCGGCGTGTAACGGTACCTTTAAAGATAAGATTACAGGAACAGGGAAGGTAGAAGAAACATATTAAGATAGTGTTATTTAGGGAGAGTTAGGACAAAAAGAAAGGGATATGTGATAACATGTACAATAAGATTAAAGTTTACAATGCAATAAGAATTTCATGTGAAAACGTTCTGTATAATTGGAGGGTAGGCCATTTAGAATCATTTCCAAAAATGTAATTGTACAGAAAAAAACTGCATAGTCCCAGCACCTCTCCTTTATGTGACATTATTGATTAGGCTCAGGCTCAAAAGCTGCCTAGTAATTCTAACAAAGTATGGCTACAATAATAAAACATCAATATTTTATATAGCATCAAGATTTTGGGATTGTTACAAGAGTCTGGAATATTTAACATTGCAACCTTGATTTTTACAGGACTTTATGTAGCCACGTAGGATAAGCTACAGTAACATGTTTTGGTGGTACTGTGTACAATGGGTTGTAACCTCAAAATAATCACTCAAATATGCTGTATTAGATAATATAGATGTCAGGTCCTGATTTCAAGAGCCAGGACTGAGAACCACTAATGAAGAATAGCTCAGGTAATGACAAGTCAGCCAAACCATATCGTGTGGCCATCCGGAATAATGCTGGTAGATGCCAAATGCACTGGTTACATCTGATGAAGAATAGTAATGTAACAATATTTTGATGCTTTTTGACTAAAAGGGCAGTAACTGATGTTCCAGTCACCAATAGTCCCAAAGGAAGTACAAAAATCCATGTTTCCAAATGGGGTCCTGGAATATAACCGTCTGCTCAAGGTATGAAAAATCGGGATGGAAAATGAATGCCTCCATAGGGACTAAAGCCATGATCTGGGTCATGAAATGATATAGGTCAACAGTAAGGAATGGCCTCAGTCTCTAAGTAGGAGAAGGTGATGTAACTGATGTATGTAAATTGCAGATAAATTATTATTAGTGGTATAATTAATAATATTAATATTATCACCATTATTATTATTATTATATTTTTCTAGAATGGTCAACACATGATATATATTTTTTTATCTATCAAAGTTGCTTGTGTGCTATACTACAGACTCTTGGAGCTGCTAGCGGCAATTGTTAGCCTCCTGGTGTTCGGCCCTACAGGTAAAATTGTAGTGAATTATAGGAAAGCAATTTATAAAGGTTTTTATTACCCTTGAAGAAAACCTTTACTTTACCCTGGAGTTCTCTATTAAATGTTTAAGTCTGAAGATTTCTTTGATAAGTTCTAAGAACTTTATTTGTTATGATGAAACAACTTTATCGTATTGATTTTTGTTGTAGTTGCTTTTGTTGAAGAGTTTGGTTTGGACGGAGTTGATTTAGTATCGGATTAGAGCTGCTTTGGAGACAGAATATTGTTCTTCAGCATAAGACAACCTATGGTCCACCAAGGACTTACATATCAAGTAGGCAGCCTCGGGAGCTGCTAAGGAGCCGCATCCATATTCTTAATGACAAGTGTGATCCCGTCCACTATTAACAGGAGCCAGGTGAAAACTGGTGTAAGTGTAACATTACCCTTACCTTGCAATGTATACACCTGTTGATATGACTGCAAAGGTGACGTCAGATCTATAGCACATGACTTCTGCAGCCAATCACAAGTTTGATGATCTCGTGCTATCTAGTGCACATAGGCGTGACTGTAGATTCCAGTAATTGTCTGCAGCGGTCTTATGGTTTAGCGTGAATCACTTCTTATCAGCAAAGCCAAGGCAGTGCAGGAGTAGTAGGAATTAAGGGTGATTTTGTTACTTTTAAAAAGACAAGGGTTATGAAATAGAATAGGATATCAAGAAACATTTTTGGACACCTAAAGTCCTGCTAACGGGGATATGATTTCCAAAATGTAGGTAATTAAAGGAACTCTGTCACCAGGTTTTTGCCATCTCATCTGACAGCAGCATAATGTAGAGACAGAGACCATGATTCCAGCGATGTGTCACTTACTGGGCTCCTCAGTGTAGTTTCCATAAAATCACTGTTCAATCAGTTGGAGATTAACATTGTAGGACTAATCAAATAGTCCTGCATAGTCATTTACTGCTAAATCTGAAGCAGAGAAAACAGTAATTTTATCAAAGTGACAGCAAGCAGCTCAGTAAGTGACACATCGCAGGAATCAGGGTCTCTATCTCTACATTATGCAGCTGTCAGATAGAATGGCAAAAACCTGGTAACAGTGGCCCTTCAAGGTCACATTGGTATATATTGTGGTCACAAGGCAGAAAGCTACGAAGTGTGCCTCAGGTGATCAATGCCAGTGACTCGCCCCAGCGGGGGCCGTGGGGTACTTGGAATCGGGCCCTCTTGACATCATCACGGCTGTGCGCTGTTACGGTGGTGTGACCCAGTCTGTGGTCCCTTATTGGGTGAAAAAAGGGTAAAATAAAAATAAAAATAAAAGAGTTTGTCGTGATGCCACCTGTGGAAGGCGGCCGGTAGAGGAACTGGACCGGGACCTTGGGGATGATGGATTGGCAGCTATGATGGTACTGCTCCCATGGGAGGAGCGGGTCCCCAGGGCATCTGGAGTCAAGGTGATTTGGGTGATGGAGGGCCAGAGGGGCAGAACTGGTTGCTGGTAGGGTGGAGGCAGGTACCCTGCAGGGTCTGCGGTCTGTGCAATCTGGTAGTCTACTGTTCCGAAGGCGCAGGCGGGAAATAAGAGTCTTGCACACAGTCTGAGTTCCAACCTGGTTTACTTGGCTTCTTTCGGTGGGTACGTCAGGTTACAGTACTAGTACAACGGAGACCCAGGGCAGTCCTTTGCAACCAGAATGGCTTGCCCAGTGCACCCCTTCGTGTTTCTTCCTCTTGGGCCATCCTCTCTCAGTGCTGCCTGTTCTCCTATTTCCTGCATGAGCCTCCACACACAGAGCCCTGATCTGGCAGCACAGGCCTTCCTGGGCGACCGGCAGGGTCCCCTGGCCCTAGTACGGCTGCCTTCTCTGCGCTGTGTCGGGAGTTGGCCACAGCTCTTGGAGATCTTGTGGCCCCTGGTTTTGTGGTTAGAGCTTGGAGCCTCCTCGCCACCGTCAGAGCCGGATCCATGGTTCTCGCCCTGTCCTTCTGCTTCCCAGCTGATTCGGGCACGCAGGTGGATCGCTAACTGCCGTGCGCACCAAGGACTCTTTTTGGCTTCCTGCGGTCTGTAGCTCCAGGACCCTGGACAGGCGTCATCATGGTTCAGGCCTCCAGGTCTGCTCTCTCTCTTTGTCCTCTCTGTCTCGTGTCCTCCTCTGACTTACCTCCTCCACTGAGTGACCCCTACTTCTTACTTACTTGTGGTGTCTTCCCTTTGTCCTATTCCTTTCCCTGACCGCTTCCTGTACTGACTTCCCACCCACCCACC
Source organism: Allobates femoralis (assembly GCA_033576535.1). Classification (NCBI taxonomy): domain Eukaryota; kingdom Metazoa; phylum Chordata; class Amphibia; order Anura; family Aromobatidae; genus Allobates; species Allobates femoralis. Next base: position 580,588,413 of record JARQOC010000001.1, read on the forward strand.
ACCTTTCTCCCCCCGCCGTCCCACAACTGCCTGAGCCATCCCACTACCTGGGTTAACCCGCTAGCTCTGGGACCGGGTGTGTTGCTTGTGTTTGTGGGTGACTGGACTTACCCTCCCCGGTTGCCACAGACTGGTCGTGGCGACCCAGTCTACAGGGCGACATACTAGGATGGTCCCAACAAGTTACTCTGTTTTTCCAGAATATTTAGATACAAGGCTAGTAGGGCAGCAAAAGGAAACACTGACCCAGATGATGGAAAGCTCAACAATAGCTCAGTGGTACTAATAAACCTGGATCAAACAGATCAACATAGAATTCTACAGTCTGAGTGGTGTCCCATTATGCACACTATAAAATGTGGCCTTATATAAAACTGGCTCATTATTCAAGAAACCTATGATTGACCCCCCCAAAAATATTATATTTTGTATCCCTGTTTTGTACAGGTATAGACATTATGGCAGTCCCCGACATAGGAGCATCCAACTTACGTATGACTATTGGTTACAAACGTAAAATGATGAATGAAAACATACATACTTATCTAATCGCTTGCCTAAGCAGCTGGCCCGCTGGTCCCAGTCCAGTCTTTTTTCCGCTATCACACACTACATCTCCAACTCTTCAATATAAGACAGGACATCTGACTGCATCCAGGCCTCATAGGTTATTGCAAGTTGTAGAGTCACGCATCTTGAAATCCAGACTTGTACCGCAATGTATTGATACCAGTGACCTCCGAAGCCTTGATGCAACCAGAAGTCCTGGCCCATAGTGAAGAGCCCGGAGATGTATTACAACGCGGAAAGCACTAAAAAGGAAGAAGCGCAAAATAGGGTCTTATCCGGTAAATACATTTACACTAATAGGATTTGATTTTGCTCACCTTAGTAGGTTGTGAGCCATTCACAACCATCACAAAAATTCAGAGGCTGCTGCAAGGATTCTACAATTTCAGGAATAATGTTAGATAAAGATATGGAATTCAATCCCGTGCTGCCAATTAAGGGGGCAAGGCAGAAGTGATTCTATGAGACATGATGAAGGGATAGGTAGCGATGAGGTGATATTGTAACAAAGACAACTGATACCTCTCCAGCCTCTCCACACCTCGCTGTCCAATATACCTCTTTCCATTGCCAAATGCCCCATTTCTGGCTTCTTCACTATAGGCCATGACTTCCGGGCATATGCAGGCCTCGGAGGTCACTGCACATCATAAGGTCGTGGTGTACATCTTAATTTCCCAATATTATGTCTTTTCCCACCCGCAGTGACCTTAAAGGGAACCTGACCCCTCCAAATCACCCCAACCCCATTAATGCCTGTCCCTGCACCATGACATATCATTATTAGTGGTCCTTTTCTATAAAAAAATGCGTTCTGTAATATTGCAAAAATCAACATTATGCACTTACATATGTGCGACTTCTTGGCTCTGAATAAGTCTCACAGGGCGTTCCCTGTGAGACTCTAAGCCCTCCTTAGCTGCTCATTATCGCGCCCTGATGGGCGTGATAACTAATCCTAGTACTCCTTGCCCTGCTGTAGGGGCGTAATAGCCAGTGTGACGCTATTTGCATCACATCCGGTCTTTGTGACATCTGTACACCCTTTAGGTGTAAATCTAAAGCCGCGCATGCGCAATGCGCATGGTGAGGTCGGCGTACACCTAGAGGGTGTACCGACGTCACAAAGACCGGATGTGATGCAAATAGCGTCACACTGGCTATTACGCCCCTACGGCAGGGAGAGGAGGACTAGTATTACTTATCACGCCCATCGGGGCGTGATAATGAGCAGCTAAGGAGGGTTTAGAGTCTCACAGGGAACGCCCTGTGAGACTTATTCAGAGCCAAGAAGTCGCACATATGTAAGTGCATAATGTTGATTTTTGCAATGTTACAGAACGCATTTTGTATAGAAAAGGACCACTAATAATGATATGTCATGGTGCAGGGACAGGCATTAATGGGGTTGGGGTGATTTGGAGGGGTCAGGTTCCCTTTAAGGTCACTGCGGGTGGGAAAAGACATAATATTGGGAAATTAAGATGTACACCACGACCTTATGATGTGCAGTGACCTCCGAGGCCTGCATATGCCCGGAAGTCATGGCCTATAGTGAAGAAGCCAGAAATGGGGCATTTGGCAATGGAAAGAGGTATATTGGACAGCGAGGTGTGGAGAGGCTGGAGAGGTATCAGTTGTCTTTGTTACCAATACTCACCTCATCGCTCCTTAATTGGCAGCACGGGATTGTATAGAAAAGGACCACTAATAATGATATGTCATGGTGCAGGGACAGGTATTAATAGGGTTGGGGGTGATTTGGAGGGGTCAGGTTCCCTTTAAGTCCGTCCTGGCCGCTATGGGAGAAAGAAGAGGACCAAGATGGCAGGAAAGGTCTACGATTAGGTAATAGTTTTTCTTTATTGCTGCAAACCTTGTTCCAACTTAGTCCCCTTTCACATCAGTGGTTTTCGCTGATGTGCGGCAGATCCGGCAGGTGGCGCAGCATCTGCCGGGTCCACCGCCTAAGGGCCGACTTGCGGCCCGGATCCGGGAAGCCCCATGTATTGTCTATGGGGCTTATGGTCCGGTGCGGCAAGTGCGGTTCTGCCAGATGCGGCAGATCTGGCACCTGTGGCTGCGAAAAAAATCTGCTGCTTGCAGCTTTTTTTTTCGCGCCCGCAAATGCCGGATCAGGCAGATGCGGCGCCACCTGCTGGATCTGCCGCACATCAGCGAAAACCGCTGATGTGAAAGGGCCCTTACATTCAATTTCAGGCTGCGAGCAAGCCTACAGATTGTAAGCTTATGAGCTGGGCATTCACTTCTCCTATAACTGCTGGACTATGTGTCTGTACATATCACCGCTTAATTTTAAAGTGCTGTGGAATAGGTTGGCGACATATAAAGAAAATTATAATTATTATAGAACTTTTTTCATTTGTAACCCAGGGACTACATTATATTCGATATGAGAAATGATCTTTACTCGTTTGTACAGATTAAATAGCTCAGATTTGCCGGCCAGTCATTTACTATGGGATTCCAGAGACGAACATCAAGACAAATCTATCATGTATCCACGAATGAGTAGAAATGGTTCATTTTTATTTACTTCTCTGTTAATTTTGTTTCTGTATTAATTTTATCTTGGCTTTGCCCTCACTAAGGGAATGACTTTCAAAGCCAATGCCAGCAAACGCATTGAGAATAAATGAAGTAGAAACCGGTCTCAGCTGATGTCAACAGTGATTCTTGCTGGCATTGCAAAGCTTCCACAATACACAAGGGGCTTGAAAAGCACTGAGATGGCAGAGATTGTTGTGGCAGAAGCAACTGGAAGATGTCCTGAGATTGAAACACAGACATATTAACATCACCCTTGTGGACGCTAATGACTTGCATTTTAAAATGCCACAGGCTCATACTGCTAGCTGAAACAAAGAAAAAACACATCCTTGGTCTCCTAAGACCTTAGATCTTTCCAAACTCTTAGGGCAAATTCAGCCATAATGTATTTTGCAGTATAGCTGGGCAGCTCATACATGCCGCTGGGAGAATCATTGCCCGCAGTTGCTGTAGGCGATCTAGACAGGATAGCTAAATAAAACAGCAGCTGGAAACCTTGGAGAGGTTAAACCAGTAATGAAGCATCTTCTAATGCCAACATCAAAGCTAAAGAGTTACTTCTAAAAGTGACACGAGAAGCCTCTAATCACTTTGATGGTATGACATATAGATGGATAAACACATTACTATATTTCAGGACCAAGACAGGTAGACCAGGCGGCTGTCTACGGCAGGTCGACGAAGGGAATCTTTATTTGCGGAATAAAAAATATATATTTATTTTTTGAATATACTGTAATTAAACAATGTTTCAACATTTCTACAAAAAAAAAAAAGCTGCGTAATTTGCTTTAAATCTTAAATTTGCTCGCTTTTAATCGCAACTCCATATTCATGAAATGTTGCACCTTTATGATAAATTTGGCACAGGTACTACAAAAATGGTGCAATAAATGACATAAAACAATGAGAATGTCACACCGTAGAGAGGATCGTTCAGCACAAGAGGAATGAGATGGGTCACCACCTGAACTCACCTGTGGCTTATTCCTGAGCTCCCTAATGTCCATTGACGGGTCCTTCCCCCCAGGCACAACCACGTGTCTAGGCCATATCTGAAACTGGACTTGCCCTCACTAGCAAGTGTAATGCAGTGTGATGGCAGTTTGACCAGCTGCACGCTAGCAAGAGCAGCAGTCGTCACACTTGACGCAAGCTGTCGCACTGCCACGCACCCTTGAGGGCTGGAGATAATCTTCAACCGACTGCCAGTCCTGGCGAGTAGGGACTTCGGCAGAGCCCTTAACTAGGCAGCGAACAGCATGGCGGGTGGTGACTGGGCACCTGGCAGTAGGAAGGTCAAACATGGCAAAAGGAACAGCAAAATGCAAACACCAAAGGAACAGCAAAATAAACAAAAGCAGAAATCACAGCATAAAGGGTCATTCCATGTCAAGTGATCCAAAAATGAATATTTTTTTTCCCTGACGTCCTCAGATTTTTTTAATTTTTTTTCTATATGAAGAACAACTTTAGTTAATTACAAAAAAAAAGTTTTGAATTTTTTTCTTTATCAGTTAATTTTTTACAGATTTTTAAAGTTTTAAAAAAGTGCGAATTTTGGCCTTTATGGCTTTACATTTTCTATCATATCTCGGGCTAGAAATAAGATAGAGAAACAAAATAAACACCAATCTACTCAGAACTGTGCAGGCTTTCACCAGATATGTCACAAGAGGATCTTTGTTAATATTTTACCCATGTGATCGCAAGCGCAAAACTTTAAAACGCATTTCCGAAAAATCGGCGCGCTTTAAATATTTCAAAAACTGCCCATGTGTCTGCTTTGCTCTTAGCCACATCTGTACCAAATTTCAAGTTGGGATCGCGATGGGATCATATTTTAAAATATTTTAATATTAATAGCGTCAATGGGTCATTCTATATCAAGCGACCTAAATATGAATATTTTTTTTTACCTGACGTCTTTAAATTTTTTTTATTCTTTTTCTTTATGAAGCACAACTTTAGTTAATTACAAATTAAAAGTTTAGAATTTTTTTCTTCATCAGTTAATTTTTTACAGATTTTTAAAGTTTAAAAAAAGGGTGAATTTTGGCCTGGTATGACTTTACATTTTTTTTTATCTCAGGCTAGAAATAAGATAATGAAGTGGGAGATGCATCATTTTACTCAGAACGGTAACAGCTTTCATTTGATATGTTACAAGACTATGTTTCTTTATATCAAATTCAAACTATTGACGGGCAATTGTGAAAAAATTACTGATTGTGTTCTTGGTTATATTTGTGCAGAGATTCAACTTGGGACCTGTCAAATTTATATATTTTTTATTTTATGCTTGTATGAGTTAGCACAACTTATTGAATAAAACATTTATATGCAACAAAAAAGAAACACAAAAAACAAATCCCATAAGTGCCAGGATAAATACATCTTAATCATCAGAACACAACGCTCAGCATTTTCAACTTGAATGTATTGAACAAACCAAAAGAAGAAAGGTGATCATATCCTCAAGTTTGATTAAACAAGATTAAAAGAACCAAAAATGTTAACCCCTATTTACCGTATTTTTCGCTTTATAAGACGCACCTGATTATGAGACGCACCCCCAAATTTGGTGAAGGAAAAGAGAAAATAAATTATTTTTAATGTTAAATGGGGTCCGTCTTATAATGCCAGTGTCCGTCTTACAAATCAGTATATATGTCCCTCGTCCTGGTACATAAACCCCCCCATCCTGGTATTCCGGTATATATGTCCCCTCCATTCTGGTATATATGTCCCTCATCCTGGTATATATGTCCCCATACTGTATATATGTCCCCATCCTGGTATATCGCTCATCATGGCATACATGTCCCCATGCTGTAAATACGGCCCCCCATCCTGTATATATACCCCATTCTGGCATATACATTCCCCCATCTTATCTATATGTTCCCCAACCTGTATATATGCCCCCATCCTGTGTATATGTCCCCCATCCTGTACATATGTCCCCCAACCTGTATATATGCCCCCATCCTGTATATATGTCCCCCATCCTGTATATATGTCCCCCATCCTGTATATATGCCCCCAACCTGTGTATATGCCCCCCAACCTGTATATATGTCCCCCATCCTGAAACTATGCCCCCCATCCATTCTATATGTCCCCCCATCCTGAAACTGACCCCCCATCTTGTATATATGTCCCCATCCTGCTTATTGCCCCTTTTGTGAATGCCTCTTCCCCATTCCCCCCCTCCGGACCCCAATGGCTTACTGACATGCGGCTGCTGAGCGGGGGTCAGGAGGATGAGAGGCACAGGAGCAGGGCCGATGCTGCAGCGGGGGCACGGGTGCAGGAGCGGAGTACCGGGGATGAGAGGTGGCAGCAAGCAGTGAGCACCGCCATGTTTCTTTTGGCTGGCTGCATTCACTAACTGTGCAGCCAGTCAGGTAAGACTTCAACAAAATGGCCGCGGCCATAACGGAGACCCGCGGCCATTCTGGAGTCTCTACCTCTACCGGCCGGCTGCACACTGCTTAGTGAATGCAGCCGAGTAGAGGGAAGATGGCGTCGCCCACCCCTCGCTACCGCCAGTCATCCCCTGCAGCTCCGGTAGGGCAGCTGTGCCCCTCAACCCATGTAAGCTGCCTCCGGCACCCCCACTTGGCAGGCCCCCCCTCCCCCTGGTAATATTTGATTATTTTTTTTAAATTGCATATATTTTCACATCCGCTTTTTAAGACGCACCCCCTTTTACCCACCCAGTTTGGGGGAGGCAAAAGTGCGTCTTAAAAAGCGGAAAATACGGTATACATATAAATTTGTTTTCTATTCTATCACTAAACATGTGATTTATGAAGTGTTTAATAAGAATAGTACAGTAGTTAAATCATCATTCTATAAATTATGAACTAATCAAACAATTAATAGTATGTTTTTAAAGTGGCATTTTATCAATTTGTCCCTTCTAGTGGGTGAAATGTAATCTTGTCCATAAACGCTTACTAGCAATCGCCATTTCCTTGTGTGCCAAAGAGTATGTCCGGCCTGTCACGGTGTTAGGCACCGCCTGAGTTAATATCTGATTTTTGTGCACTTTTAAAATGTCTGGCTTTCTTGGATACACAAAGGATGGCGCTGGACCAGAAGGATGCAATAAAGTCAATTCTACTTCTTCATTTTCACAATCTTTGGAGAGTACAGTAGCCAGCCACCAGCGCCAATCATATTCATATTTTTTCAAAAGGATTGCAACAGTGTCTATGATAAAATGCTGTTTCTTGAGAAGTAGCAGCCATTGCTGTGTGGGAAAAATACAGTTAATATTAAGTAAGGAAGATAGGTAATAAAAATAAAGATTTACAGTACACTAGAGATAGAACTGTATTACTATAAAGTGAGTTTTAGGGCTAGCGCGCACAGTTTTTTCTGTCTGCAGATACACGCTGCAGTTTTGGCAGCTTGTTTTTCTACCAAGTTTTTACCACATATGCGTTAGTTTTTTTAATCGCTAGTGAAAAAAATGGCAGCTTTTTTTATATAAATCATAAATGCTGTGTTTATTGCAGCGATTAAAAAGTAGTTCAAGCAGTGATTTACTCACTCTTGAGTGTTTCCAAAAACACTGCATGTGGTGAACCCCATAGAAATCAATGGGGCTGTTTTTCTGAATGATGATCCCTAAGAATAGCACTGTGTGTATTGGCCCTTAATAATAAAAGCATTAAACTATTAATATATTTACTCACCCATATTTTAGCACACAGCCTTGATGGCTTTGTACAGAATATTGTTTGTTCAGGAGTGAAGATGTCCAGACATGTCAGGACATGAAAGGTCTGAACAAGCTGTCTTACTTCCTGAATGCAGTGGGTAGACACTTAACATGATTGACAGAGCTGCTGGCCTATCATCTGCTCTGCATTCACTGTCTATCCCTGTGCTTTCTCAGGTTGAGCCCTAACAAAGCTTTTTCCTATATGTCCTCTCCTGCTTCTAAGCTGTAACATATCAAAATAATACAGTAATGTCTAAAAATAATGGATTTGATAAATATAGACCCCACGCTTTTAGACCACAGGTTGAACAGATCTGAATTCAAGATTTTTTAATTGACACTATAATAGTTAAATATTTTAAAATATGATCCCATCACGATCCCAACTTGAAATTTGGTACAGATGTGGCTAAGAGCATAAAAGACACATGGGCAGTTTTGGAAAATTTTTATTAAAACGTTTTTTCGGAAATACGTTTCAAAATGTTGCGTTTGCGTTCGCATGGGTAAAAAATTAAAATGAACAAATATACTCTTGTGACATATCTGGTGAAAGCCTGGACAGTTCTGAGTAGAATGGTGTTTATTTTGTTTCTCTATCTTATTTCTAGCCCAAGATAAAAAAATGTAAAGTCATACCAGGCCAAAATTCACCCTTTTTTTAAACTTTAAAAATCTGTAAAAAATTAACTGATGAAGAAAAAAATTCTAAACTTTTAATTTGTAATTAATTAAAGTAGTACTTCATAAAGGAAAAAAAATAAAAAAAATGTAAAGACGTCAGGTAAAAAAAAATTTTCATATTTAGATCACTTGATATGGAATGACCCATTGACGCTATTAATAGTAAAATATTTTAAAATATGATCCCATCACGATCCCAACTTGAAATTTGGTACAGATGTGGCTAACAGCAAAGCAGACACATGGGCAGTTTTTGAAATATTTAAAGCGCGCCGATTTTTCGGAAATGCGTTTTAAAGTTTTGCGCTTGCGATCACATAGGTAAAATATTAACAAAGATCCTCTTGTGACATATCTGGTGAAAGCATGTATAGTTCTGAGTAGAATGGTGTTTATTTTGTCTCTCTATCTTATTCCTAGCCTTAGTTATGAGGAGAAACGTAAAGGCAGGCAACAGCGAAATTCGCACTTTTTCCGAACTTTGAAAATCATTTAAAAAAAAAAAATTTTTTTTAAATTTTTCTCTTCACATTTTGCATTGTCTGACATGCTATTATCAAATTGCAAAATCTCAAAAGAATTAAAAATATAGAGGTAATAATCATTGGTTCACTTGACATGGAATGACCCTAAACCAAAAGAGAAAGCTAAATCACAGCAGTAACAAAAGAAAGAGCTGCAAACAGCAGCAACCTCAGAGTACATGGACTGACCTAACCACCCAACATAATTAAAATAATCAGCAGCTAAGCACAGCACAGGGTAGGCTTAAAACTGCATCCCAGCAGATACGTGACCTACTGAGGCAACACAACTCCTCACCTTCTGCACACAGAATCATGGGAGGAAAGGAGGAGAGTGAAGTGGTGGGAACCTCCCACCATCTGACTGTCCTCACTGATACAACATTCCGTATCTGCTGGCAACAGCAAACACCAGGGACCTGGTGTTTTGGGACCCCTGAGTGGCACAGTCGCTGGAAACAGCAGCGACACCCAGATTAAAGCTATTAACAAAACCTACCTAGTCATAATGGGTACCCACGCAAGCCCCACCCCAAAGGTGACACCCCACCCCTTGTGGCTAGCAAAGGGCAATAGGCAACCTAATGGACAGCCAGAACATGCACAAGAGCACAATAGATCTGCTCAGGTGCAGAACCACCAGACCTGACAGCAGGCCAGCAAAACAATAGTCTTACTACTACTATAAAGACAACATAGGAAAGGAGAGACAAACAAGGAAGACAGATTCAAGATAGAACTCCAATTCTTCTCCAGAGGGAGACTCCACCACATCCGGTGGAAATATCACCACAGCTTTCTCCAGAGACAACTCTTTCACTGGTCAGCATAGATGAACTATAGCTGTCATAGGAAAGGGCAACTAATAGGTTTATGTAGCAGAAGGGAGTGGCAGAAACTGGGATTACAACTACCTGTTTAATCCCAACAGGATAGAAAGAAACCTTAACCCCTTCACTGCCAGTTGAATTTAAATAAACTCCAACTCAGGTTAAACAACGAGCAGGCATTAAAAAGGATCTGCGATCAACTAAACATTGTGACAGTGACGACCGTTCGATGCAAAGGCTGATCGGCTGGTAAGGCAGCACCCCGATAAATTAGGAGAATCTTTACCACTATACAGGGATCTGGAATTACTACAGAGCCCATTAGGTAACTGCTTACAGTTAAGCAGCAGATCAGAGCAGGGAGGTTGCCAGGCAGGGTAAAGGTTAGGAGATCAGGAATAAAAAAATCAGGATCCAAAAGAGTAGTCAGAAGGCAGCATCAAAACCGGGATGGCAACACAAGTACAATATCATCAGGCGGTAGAAGAGTCCAAAATCCAGGCAAGAGTCAGAGTCAAAAATAGAGGAACACAAAACTAGACAGCAGGGGAAGCCAAGAATATATCTGGCAGTTTGCAGGGCAGGCCCCAAGGTATGTGAAGGGTGTGGTCCCCTCTCATAAACTGGAGCTCAGAGCCTGATTGACATGTCCATTCCAGGGCTGGGGAAGACTTGGGAACCGGGCAGTTACTCATTCTACTTCACCTCTTCTTCGGTTATTTTTACGAAGACAGACGAGGGCCGAGACCCAGTCCCGTGACCCAGGTGGTGTAATCTAAATAAACGGGGGTGATGTTAGGGAAAGTCTGAGGGAACAAAAGGGGTATTCGTGACGCCACCTGCAGTATGCGGCTAGTGCGGCCGCCGATGCTGCAAAATCTCTGGGGATGATGACCGGCAGCTTAGATATTCCCGCTCCCCGCAGGTGGAGCACTTTCCCCAGGGCAGTGGAGTGGTATCCCCCGGCTCGTACCTGCAGTTGGTCACTAGTTCACAGTACTCTTTGTGTTTCGGGCGGCCTCTGCAGCCGATGTTCGCTGCAAATAAAAGTCTCTCACACCATAGCTGCAGTTCTGTTACTTTTACTCAGGTGTTAAACATGGCCACTGGGTACGCTCCTGGAATAAAACGATGTTTGGGTGAGCGCTGGGATATGAAGACAGCTACACTTCAACAAGTATTTTACCTGTAAGTTTATTGTTCAAATCACACTAGGTCCTCTCCCACAACATGTTTCAACGCTCAGGGCGTCTTCCTCAAGTGGAAGACGCCCTGAGCGTTGAAACATGTTGTGGGAGAGGACCTAGTGTGATTTGAACAATAAACTTACAGGTAAAATACTTGTTGAAGTGTAGCTGTCTTCATATCCCAGCGCTCACCCAAACATCGTTTTATTCCATTGCCTGCATATCCATCTCCCTATGGGGAGAGCGGTGGAGCAGCTCCGGAGGAGAAGACAAATCTAACAGAGGAGAGGAAAACACGTAACGGACCACGTGCAATTACACAGGCAGACACCGAGGAAAAAGGAAAAGAAATCCACACCGTCCAGAGAGAGACCCCGTGCATTCACTACGTGAGCCCCCCTGTTGTGTGGACAGCACAACAGGAAAAGGTGAGTGTAACAGTGACTTAACAGAGGGTGGATATAAAACATAAAGCAGCGTGGCGCAACCAATTTCTATATCTCATTACTGGGTACGCTCCTGACAGTCTCTGGTACTGTTCTTTCTCCAGAGTCGGGTCGGTGCAGTCAAGCCACGGTTGGTGCCCTTACTCTCCACTCTCGAAGGGGTTAGTTCTCCTCTGAGGCAAGCGTATCGTCACTCTGATCCCCAGGCTCTCAATGCTCTCCGAAGCACAGAGCTCAAGTACCGGTGGCCACGGTTGCTTGTAGATCCTGGGCGCCATCAGGTCAGTCTCCTGGGAGCTGCTCCGTAGTTCGGCCACTTTCCCCAAGATGTGTCGGGTGTTCGGCCACAGCTCCCTTTAGAAGTCTGGGGCCTCCGGGTTTACGGCTCGGGCATGCAGCTTCTGCACCGTCTGCAGGGCCGGGTCCCTGTATCGTCCACCAACCCCTCTGTCTCGGATGATGTCTTCTACGTTATCTACACAATTCGCAAAGCCTCACACTAAGTTGTTAATAAACAACATTTGACACATTTCTACTTTACATCAGCACCATTTTTGAAACATAATTTTGTTGTTAGGAAAGGGTTAAAATGTTATCAGCAATTTTTGCAACAAAATATTACAAATCCATTTTTTTAGGGACCACATCACATATGAAGTGATTCTGAGGGGCCTACATGACAGAAAATACCCAAAAGTGACACCATTCGAAAAACTGCACCCCTCCAGCTACTCAAAACTACAATCGAGGAGTTTATAAACCCTTTAGGTGCTTCACTAAAATTAAAGCAATGGAAGGAAAAAATCATAATTTTAATTTTTCTCACAAAAATGTTGCTTTAGACCCAAAGATTCCATTTTCACAACAACAGGAGAAAATGCACAATAAAATTTGTTATACAATTTATCTTGAGTACACCGACTACACCGATAACCCATATGTGGCAGAAGCTGCTGTTTGGGCGCACAGCAGGGCTCGGAAGGGAAGGTGTACCATTAAACTTTTTATGCACAAAATTGGATGGATGAGAACAGATGCCATGTTGCAGCTGCATAGTCCCTAATGTGCCTAAATAGTGGAAACCCCCACAGAAGTGACCCCATTTTGGAAAGTAAACCCCACAAGGAGTTTATCTAGAGGTGTTGTGGGTACTTTGAACTTGCAGTTGCTTCACAGAATTTTATCAAGTTGAGCCACAAAACTAAAAAATGTAATTTTTCCCTGAAAAATGTTGGTTTAGCCCCAAACTTTTCATTTTTACAAGGGTAACAGGGGAAAATGCACCATAAAATTTGGTATGTAATTTCTCCTGAGTACACCAATACCCCATATGTGGTTGAAAACTACTTTTGAAGCACGGTGCAAAGCTCTGAAGGGAAGGAGTGCCAGATTGGAGAATAGATTGTGCTGAAATGGTTCGCGGGTGTCACATCACATTGGCAGAGCCCCTGAGGTGCCAGAACAGCAGAGCCACTTCTATAAGTGATGCCATTTTACAAAGTACACACCTCAATGAATATATCGAGGATTACAGTGAGGAAATGAACACAAGTGCTTCACTGAATTTTATACCATTGGGTGAGGAGAAAAAATAATTACATTTTTTTCACTAAATGTTTTAGTTTTAATTTTTAAAAGGGCGTATAGGAAAAAATGAATCACACAGTTTGTTGTGTAATTTCCTCTGGGTACACCAGTACCCAGATGTGATCATAAACTTCTTATTTGCTGGAATGGTTTGCAGGTGTCTGTCATATTGGCGGAGTCACTGAGGTGCCAGGAAAGCAGAACGCCCAGAAGTGACCCCATTAAACAAACTACATGACACCACCCCCCAGGGCCAAGGGGGACTGTGGAGAGTCACAGGGGTTGAGACCCTGCTCCGTGACCCTGGCTGTGTCAATAAATGTTCAAAGGGGAATTGGGATTAAGAATGGGTATTCGTGACGCCACCTGTAGTGTTCGGCTATTGATGGCCGACGCTGCGATGTGGGACCTCTGGGCATGATGGATCTGAAGCTGTGGTGGTATCGCTCCCCACTGGTGGAGCGGTTCCTCAGAGCAACCAGTGTGGTGTCTGGCGATGGTAGGTCAGCGGGGCTGTTCTGACAGGAGAGGAGACTTGGAGCGACTCACAGGCAGGTCTCCTGTGGCCTGCACGCCTTATCAGTCTACCGCTCTGCAGGCGGGAAATCAACAGTCTCACATATGGTTTTGAGTTCTAAACCGAGTTTACTTAGCTTTCCACTTCAACGTTGCCACAGGGTACTGTTCTTGCAAGGATTCCATCCGGAGAGTCCTCAATGAACCGGAATAGCTCGTCCAAGACACCCCCTTTATGTTCCTTTCTTCACAGGTTGCTCTTTCTCTCTATCAGCGCTGCCTATCAGCCTCTCTCCTGTGAACTCAACACACAGTGCTCTAATCCAGTAGCCATGGGTCCTTTCGGGCAACTGGTACCAAGTCCCCTGACCCTAGTACAGCTACCTTCTCGGCAGATGTCTCGGGAGTGGGCCACAGCTCCTCTAAATCTCATGGCCTCCGGTTCTGTGGTTGCAATGTAGAGTCTCCTTGCCACCTTCAGGGCCAGTTCCCTGGTTTCCAACCAGCCCTTCCGTCTGACTCCTGTGAAACTTAGATTCGGGCGCACGGGTGGTTCTTCTTGCCTCTGCCCGTGCCCCTAGGGCTCCCTCTGTCTCTCTGCAGTCTGCTGTTCCAGGACCCAGATCAAGCTCCTCACTGCTAAAGTCCTCCGGATCCTTCTCCTCTCACTACTTCCACTCGACTAACCTGTACTCACTTCCCACCATCAACCTTTCTTCCCTCCATCCCACTGACTGACTGAGTCCTGCCTCTAGCAGGTCCGCCACCGTCCCTGGGACCGGGTGTGTTGGGTGCTTTTGTGGGTGTCTGGACTTACCATCTTGCTTCCTGACAAAAGGAATACCACACCCGTTGAATGGGTGCAGTACCCCTTTATGGCGACCAGACCGCAGGGGTGCAACATACACATTTCAATAATTTCATCTAGAGGTGCAGTGAGCATATTGAAATCACAGATGCTTCACAGAGTTCTTTACCATTTGGTGGTAAACATAATATAATACATAGTTACATTTTTACCACAAAAAGTTTAGTTGGCCACAATTTTACATTTTCTCAAGAGGGAATAGTTAAAAATGGAACCAAATTTTCTGTTGAATGTGGCAATACCCCTATGTGCTTCTATAGTACGTTTTATGAAATGGCCAGGTTCAAGAGGGAAGGAGCGCCATTTGATTTTTGGTAAATGGGGAAGAAAAAGGGGAGAGGAAAATGATCACTGGAAATTTCCTGGATCCGCTAGTGCATGGAAAGTATGGCTGGCAGCTATATGAAATCTATCTTTGATGGAAGGACAAAAATCCAGCTCTTGGTATTTTTATCTACTATATAATTGCCTAATCGTGTCTGTCTGTCCAGAAAATAGCGCCAGTGCTCAGTGGTCACCGCTAGCCATGGCAACCATTGAGCAAAGTGTATGCAAAACAGCCGCGCGCATTCAAAACTCGCGCCAAGCTGAAACCTGCCAACGGCGGCGCATCGGCGTCGCTATCGCCAGGATACACGCGTCCGGCCGCAACTATCGTCAGGAGATCTGACGGTAGCTGCGGCTCACCTACTGCCGTACAGATGTCCGTGGCAAGCCAGCCGGGAGATGACCGCCGTCAGCTTGCAGTGGTAGTACCCCGACCGCCATATTGGAACACCCACATGATGGGTATTTCTATATGGCGGCCGGAATTCAAATCCCCCGCCAAGCCGTGCTACTTCTCTGATTTGTCACCGTGGCCAACAGCGACCAATCAGCGAAGCAGCGCGGCTTAGCAGGAAATCTGAATCCCGCGCCGCTGATTGGTCGCCGCTGAGAGTGACGACCAATCAGCGGCGCAGGATTCAAAACCCCTGCCAATCCGTGCTCCGCTTCGCTGATTGGTCATCACGGCTGGCAGTGACCAATAAGCGGAGCACGGCTTGGTATATTGGTGTGCAATTTGAACTGCCGCTCATAGTGTGACACACTTCTCTGCTTTTTACAAGGCTGTCAGTCAGTGTGACGCAGTTCACTCCTGTTTATTAGGCTGTCAGTCAGTGTGACGCACTTCACTCCACTTTACAAGGTATTCAAGAATACCTGATGCGTTAGAATCGGGCCACCATCTAGTAAAATATAATCATGTAACCCTAAAGGCCACGTTACACACACAGATATATTGGTCACAGATCTCTGGTTGCAGTGAATTCATGGACACATTGTTCCATTTTGTGGCTGTGTACAAATAGAACAATGTGTCCATGATTTCACTGCAACCAGAGATCTGTGACCAATATCTGAACAGATATCTGTGTGTGTAACGTGGCCTTAAGACTAAAGACCTTGTCTAAAATGCACAGGGCATGGCGGGGGCTGTATGGCCTAACTTTGAGGTTTTTATTTCTCTTGGAACATGAATAAACAATAAAGGATTATTTTTTATGCAGATATGAAGTGCTGGGGTTTTTCCTTCCATCAAAGATAGATTTGATTTTTGGAGCACTGATTTTCCTAGAATAGCTTACACACTCCATTTGCAGAGCCACTAAATGGCAGAACCGAAGAATCCCCCTTCAAGCTTCCCCATTTTGAAAATGACACCCCTATGTGAGCCTCAAAAGGGAGGGTAATATGGGAAAGTAAACGGTGTTCACCAGTCCGTGCTGCCAGGATCCACTGTCGACCTGCCGCCTGTCTCCAGCATTTCCCACTATTCCCGCCGCTTCCAGTGTAAGGAAGGAGCCGCGTCTACAGGAAGTGACAGTTGCTGCAACTGTCACTTCCTGTAGACGCGGCTCCTTCCTTACACTGGAAGCGGCGGGAATAGTGGGAAATGCTGGAGACAGGCGGCAGGACGACAGTGGATCCTGGCAGCGCGGACTGGTGAACACCGTTTCCTTCCCCATATTACTGTGTGATTCCACGTGCAAGTGGTCGGTGGGAGTCCAGCAGCAGCCATCTGGATAAAACACTACATGTCTATATACCAGTTGTGGGTCGCACAACTGAAATAGGTGAGTGGTTCCTTTATATCACCGTACTGTGAGTGTCTAAGTGATAAGGCACTATTGCGCCTCTTGTTCCCCTTCCCCTTTTTTCTTTCATTCAAAAGGGAGGGGGCACTTTGGATTTTGGAGTGCATATTTGGCTGGATTTTTTGAGGAATTGGAGGAAGTCGAACTATGGCTATCAGTACAGTGGACCATGGGCGAGGGGTTAATAAAGATGCAGTCCCTTTTATTTACATTGTTTTATGGATTTGTCAGAAAACAATTTGACGTGGGCTTCGCCGTATTACTGGAACCAGCCGGATCCAGCAGGCAGCGACGGGCTGCCCCCAACCCCCAGGTGCCTATTTGTACCTGGCAGGACACAAGAATATAGGGGAGCCCTTTTTTTTTATTCATGAATTTCATGAAATAATTTAAAAAAAATGCATGGGGCTCCGCGCAATTTCTATGTCTAGCCAGGTACAGCTAAGCAGCTGGGGGCTGGAATCCGCAGCGCAGGGAGGCCCAAGCTTTCTGGGCACCCCCCGCTGCAAATTGCAGCCCGCAGCCGCCCCAGAAGATGGCGCGTTCATTTAAGCGCCATCCTCTGGCGCTGAACCCCGCTCTTCCAGCGGCCCTGGTGGCGGTGGCACGCTGGGTAATAAAGGGGTTAATACCAGCTTTGTTATACAAACTGGTATTAAGCCCGAGATTCTTAATGTCAGGCCAGGTTTGACCCGGCCACTAAGAATCTCCAATAAAGGGTTAAAAAAAACACCACACACAGAGAAAAATTATTTATTAAAAATAAAGACACAGACACCATTGGGGACTCCAACTTTATTACCACCACATATCCTTCCAAAGACCCAGGTCTTCTCTCTTCTTTCTTCTCTCTTCTGTCTTCCTTCTTCTTCTTGTTGCCGGTAAGCAGAGAGTTAACTGTGCAGTGACAGCGGGAGCCTATTAAACATGATTTAGCTATTGTAGCAGATAGAGCCTGAAGCTTCTGAGACACATCTGCGATTTGTAAATCGCACATTACTCGCTATTACTCGCTTCCCCATTCATTAACATTGGCCTCACTAGACTCGCAACGAGTAGCGAGTCCCGGGCTCGGACTCGCTAGAGTCAAGCGATTCCGAGTATTTAGGTCCGGAGCGATCCGGGACCATAGAGCCCCATGTTATGGGGAGCCGGATTGCACCGAGCGGGTACAATCCGGGAGAATCCGGTTTTCAAAACCGGATTCTCCCGGATTGTACCGGTCTGGTGCAATCTGGTGCCCCATAAAATGGGGCTCTATGGTCCCGGATTGCTCCGGACCGGGGCAATCCGGTTTTCAATCCAGTTTTCAAACCGGTTTTCTATTTTTAACCTTGCTTGCCTGCATGAACTCACATGAACTTTCCCATGCCAGGGTGCACAGCTCTGCTACATCTCTGGTGGAGGTTCTCTACCAGAGATGTAGCAGAGCTAAAGAAGAACCCTGGATTGGACTACGTCGGACGGAAGAGGATTTTTTTTAAATAAAGATGGAGTCTCTAAGCGTGTTTTTGTTTTTTTTTTTCAAATAAAAATATTTTTTCTCTGTGTTGTGTTTTTATTTAAACAATTTAATACAAATTCATGGCGGTCATGTCTAATATTGGCGTGACCCCATGAATGTCGGGCTTAGGGCCAGCTGATAACAAAAAGCTGTCCCTAACCCCTTTATTACCCAGTGAGCCACCGCACCAAGGCCCTGGAAGAGTTGGGTTCAGTGCCAGAACATGGCGCTTCAATGAACGCGCCATTTGCTGGGGCGGCTGCGGGCTGCCATTCGCAGCGGGGGGTGCCCAGAAGGCAACTACAGAGAGAAGCCGGCGGCCGCGGAGGACGGTGAGTGAAGCAGACTTCCCCCGCAGCCTCCCCACCCGATCCTAAGTTAGGATAGGGTGGGGAGGCGGTTAGGGGAGTGGAGGATCCCACTGTCAGGCGGCAGGGAAGCTGTCAGCAGCTGTATGCATTATTTAAAAGCCGGCGGCTTTTTACCGCTGGCTTTTAAACAATGAAATGGGGAATTGCAGCCTTTTCCTCTGCTGCCAGACCTCTTTATAGGGTCCAGCAGCAGAGGAATTGCATTTCCCTTAATATAAATTGGACTCGTTACTGTGCGAGTAATCGCAAGGATACTCGCAGAGTAACGAGTAGAGCGAGTACCTTACTACTCGCCGAGTAACGAGTCATAACGAGTACCTTACTACTCGCCGAGTAACGAGTAGAGCGAGTACCTTACTACTCGCCGAGTAACGAGTCATAACGAGTAGAGTCGCACATCCCTAATTACAATACTATTTGTGGCAACCAGACACAGGGGTTGCACAACTACAGGGCAGCAGGTTTACTAGTGATAATCTCCTGCTAATAAAACTGTGATTTTTATCAAAACTAACGCTAGCAGGCCGGTGAGTGACACATCGCTGGAATCAGTTGCTCCTATATCCTGCTTCTCTTAGATTAGGTGACAACAACCACAATGACAGATTCCCTTTAAATACATTCTTAAGTTTGTAAAAAAAACTACATTTGTTCGTGTTTCACAATTTTTGATTTGTAACTTTGTGTATTTTTCTGCTGAGAAACTTGTTTTGCCATTTTTATCAGGGCCTATATGTTTTAATCACTTTTCTTGCAGTTTTTGGGGGGACAATCAATGACCAAAAACAGTATACCATAGCCAGCACCTGCCCAGTGTTGTTTTGAGTCCTCTCCATGACAGACATAGGCTTTGTCCACACTGTGCTTTTTTTATCCGTTTTTTGCAGTAAAAATGCAGTAAACGCATCACTTAAAGGGACACTGTCAGGTTATTTTTCAGTATGATACTAGTATTACCCTTGAATAGGGCCTGAGCAGACCTTTTAAAAACATGTAAAATTATTATTGTATAGTTTGTAGTTTCCATGTTATCAGCATTGTCAGACCCTGCAGACAGCTGCTGCATTAGTCCTCTCCATTATAAGCAGAGGTGATTAGTCCTGTGCTGTATAAACAGTCATGTAATTATGCACTCCCTCTCTGCAGATCTCTTCTCCCTCCTCCCTCTGGTAACAGTGCTGTGTCAGGTTTTCACTTACAGGAGGTCTGTTCTGACACCACGGAGAGAGAGAGCTATTACAGATCTGCCCTAAGGTACCGTTGCACGGCATGATGTTGTTACGATATCGACAGCGATTTTGCGGGCACGTGTACATTTTTGGAGGTCGTTACCGCATCGCTGGATACATGTCACACGTTCCGATATCACGTACAACCACCTACGATCCTGCGCCTTCGACTTCACCCAGACAACACAGCGAGCGATGCTCCTCAATGTTGTGAATAGGCAAAATCGTGAAGGAGATCGTTATTGCCGTGCCACACAGTACGATACTAGCAGATTGCTTGAACGACATCGCCAGGTTTCACAACATGGTCATAAACCTGTCAACTCTGATGCAGCGATTTATCGTTGTCGTATCGTGCTGTTACACGCAGCGAGGCACTTGCGATGTTTTTTCAACGTCGCTCAAGCCATGACGCTTCAGCAATATTGCGGCCGATATCGTGCAGTGTAACGGGGCCTTTAACTAGACTCCATTTGCTTCTGGAAGAAGATATCCTGCTGTCCTGCGACAGTTTTCTGTGCTGTATTTGACCTCTTGTGATGCTGCAAACACAGAGACCAGAATACAGTTCCCCCCCCCCAGTGATCTCCTGTGCTGTGATGTGACATGCATATTCATGTATGGGGTGTGGACAGCAGAGAACTAAGTGTATTACTCACTGTGAGTGACAGATGGAATTAATCTCTTTATTTGAAGTTTACAGAAGATATGAGGGGAGTATAAATAAAAGAAATACAAGAATAGAGAGAGTTTAAAGGGGGAATTAGAAAATTATAGCAGTTACACATAGATTGTTGACCTGACAGTTTCCCTTTAAATGGAATCTCAGCAAAGTCAATGGCCTTTCAAGTTTTGTTGTTCAATCTGTGCTTTAATGACCTGCTGCGTTTTTTGGGTAGAAAAGTGATCCTGTAAAACAGAGGTCCCCAACTCCAGGCCTCGAGGGCTGCCAACAGTGCAGGATTTCAGGATTTCCTTAGTATTGCACAGGTGTTAATGTGATCAAATGCACAGGTGATGATTCCAACCCCTGTGCAATACTAAGGAGATCCTGAAGACATGCACTGTTGGCGGCCCTCGAGGCCTGGATTTGGGGACCCCTGCTGTAAAAGAACGAGCTGTCAATTCTTGCTGTGTTTTTCTGATCTGCTTTTCCCATTGATACCATTGTCTATTGGCTCAAAAATATACCAGAACAAATGCAGCCAAAATAGATCAATAACGGTTCAAAAAGGGTATGAAACGTTTCAGATGTGTTTTTTTTTAAGAGCAGTTCCAATTTTCCTGCTAAAAAGAGTGAAAAACAAGTCAGAAAAAGTGGGTCAAAAACGCAGTCTGAACATAGCCATACATCAGGTGAAATGAGTATTGACGACGTCACCAGTTTTCTACGTAAATATATGTTGACAGGTGCTATTGACATTAATTTCTCACCAGATGTTGGTAACAACCCATCCGAACCCGGGCAAATAAATCAAACCATAGATGTTGTAAGATGGTGACCGGCTTGTCGTCTCCATTTAGCATGAGATGTATTAGACTGAATAAATATTGAAGGAACTCCGGCACCAGACTTGTTGCAGTTAAAATTCCAGATCTTTATTCAGACATCCTTAAAAGCATTAGTGGGGTACACAGCCCCCTTCCTCCACGCCAAGGCAATCTGGAATTTTAACTGCAACAAGTCTGGTGCCGGAGTTCCTTCAATATTTGCTTCAATAAATTCATTGAGATGTTGGACTTACGTAACAGAGCGGCTCACCCAAGACAGACAGACAGACAAGCATCAGAAGAAGTAGCTCTCTCTTTGTTTTAATGCACAGTGAGTTTATTACATCATTTTAAATTTATATATGAATTTCATTGTAATCTCGTCATTGGTCAACTTATCTTTTGTCATTAACATATATGCATCCTATTGGGTGAACATTAGCCACTTTTGCACACTGCTCAAAGTACTCAAAGTCTGAAATAGTCTTATGGTCCATATTCCAATGATCCTAAGACCCTGTTACACATAACGTCCGCTCCAGCGATCCCGATAGCGATAACGACCTGCCGGGATTGCTGGAGTGTCACTGGGAGCTGTCAAACAGGCAGATCTCCCCAGCGATCAGGGCCATGGGAATCACCTCCCACATCGCTGAAGGCAATGTCAGCGTCCTCCCTGCTTAGCGCTGCCTTACAGGCAGCGCTAAGCATGGAGGACGATAGTAACCATGGCAAACTCCAGGTATCTAGGCAGCGTGCGCTGCCTGGATACCAGGTGTTTGCCATGGTTGCCAGCCAGTGAGGACACTGATTGCTGGTTTCTCGCTGTCACATCGCAGCGATGCTGTCACATCGCCATTGGACTCGGTGGATGGTGTTCCTGCCTCGGCCGCTGGGAGGCGCCGGATTCCTTCAGCTGATGGTGCCGGTGATAGGAGTGCCTTGTCCTCATATGGACCTGCTCCTTCGACGTCTGCCTCTGTCGCTGAACGCCGCCGTGTTTCTCCTTTGGGTGATGTTGGTTGCAGAGGAGCGGGCCCTGCAGAGGTGTCTGATAGGCGCAGCCTTTGTTCTTCTGTCAGAAGTGGGGTGGTTGGTGCCAGTTGTGCATCACCATCTGGCCTGGTTCTAGGGGCGGTCCGGATGAGATCATCAGGCTGTGAGCTCCAGCCTATGGGAGGTAACCGCACCCTTCAAATACATTGGAGCCTGTCTTGCAGGCCGCCAGATATAGTCTTGGTTCTCCAATGATATAGTGTGTGTTTAGTTTTGACTCTGACCTTTGCCTGGATTTTCGACTCTGCTATAGCCTGACGATTTTGTACCTTAGCTGCCCTCTCAGTTTTGACTCGGACTCCTGACTACGTTTTTCGGGTCCTGATTTTTCCCCTGGCGACCTTCCTGCTCTGTTGCTCATAATAGGCAGCTACCCCTGGGCTCCGCTGTAATTTCAGATCCCTGTATAGGGGTTAAGGGTCTCAGGGTTTCTCGGGGTGCTGCCTTACCAGCAGCTCAGCCTCATAGCGGATGGTCGTCACAGATGCGTGCTGACCAGCGGGAAACCAATGATCAAAAAATGACCCAGAACACTTTGCAGCAATCAGCGACCTCACAGCAGGGGTCTGATCGCTGCAAAGTGTCACACAGAACAACATCGCTGGAGAGATCATTGTAACGTCACAGTTACAATGATCTCTCTAACAATATCGTTATGTGAGACAGGGCCTTTAGGTTTCGTTTCTAACAGACAAACTATATAGTCCTTATCTAAAATAAACGGTGGTCTCCATTTCACAGATGAAAGACACTGAAATACAGATATTTACAAAATGAAGTCTAGAAATAATGAAATAAATCCTGCTCTCACAATTCTCCTCACTTGTGGCAGTGGGTGGATGTTCCAGTCGAAGTGCATGCCCACAGAGTTACCCAGATACCTTCTCCTCCCCAATAGAAGAAGCCGAATTTCTTACACCCTTTCTCCAGATTCTCCAGATCGACCAGCGCGTCACACCGTCAGATGGACACGCACACACACACACACACACAAGCCACAACAAGCAAGGAAACTATATGGCTACCACGTTCATGTATTTTTAAAGGTACCGTCACACGCGGCAATATTGCTAGGCAATTTCACTGGCAATTTGCTGGTTACAGTGAAATCATGGACACATTGTTTTATTTTGTTTGTTACCGTGTACAAATGGAACAATGTGTCCGTGATTTCACTGCAACCAGCAAATTGCCAGTGAAATTGCCCAGCAATATTGCCGCGTGTGACGGTACCTTTAGAGTTCGCATCCAACTCTATAGGTCTATAGATTTTGAAACAATGCGCCAAACACAGGGTATGAGGTAGCAGCCGAGTACCTCAATGACCCACAAGAAGTATCAGCAGGACACACGCTATGTTACTAAGAAGGGATCCCCGAAGTCTACAAGAAATATAAAGACATGTTACTTCCCACTTTGATGGAGGTCTACACTGCGAGTTTGGCAGGGGGGGAGTTGCCACGTTCCATGCCGGAAGCCATAATTGTTATATTGCCGAAACAGGGTAAAGATCTGACGGATCCAACCTCATATCGTCCAATTTCACTGTTGACCACTGATGTCAAGCCATTGGCTAAAATGATGGCTAACTGACTTAATAAGGTAATTGAATCACTAACACACCAAGATCAATCAGGGTCCATGCCCAATAAATCCACAGTAATTAACCTCCGGCGATTATTTCCGATATACGCAGGCAATGTGGGACAGAGGGTGATAGTTTCCCTAGATGCCGCCAAGACCTTTGATAGCATGGAATGGAGGTACATGTGGGCGGTAATGAGAACCATGGGATTTGGAGATCAGTTTATTAGTTGAGTATGGCTGCTTCCCCAGTACTAAAATACGGGAAAATGGCCTTTTGTCAGGGTGCTTCTACTTACATAGAGGGACGAGGCAGGGGTGCCCCTTATCCCCCTTGGTGTTTGCTATTGTCGTGGAGCCTTTGGCTGCAAATCTTCGGGGTACTGAGGACATTCGGGGCTTCCAATATGGGTGCCATGTGGAGAAAGTGGCCTTATATGTGATAATGTGTTGCTGTTTCTGGCTGACCTGCAAGACTCCCTGAGATTGGCCATGACAACCATTGGAAAATTTGGCTCTATTTCAAGACTGACCATTCACTGGGATAAGTCCGTGTTGCTTCCCTTGGATGCGGCTGCTCCCCTGATGTTAGACCCTGGGATCCCTTTGCAAGTGGTTAGTGAATTTAAATTCCTGGGTATTGTGGTTTCGGCTTAATTAGAGGATTATGAGTGCATCAATCTGACTCTTCATATTAATAGATTTAAGCAAAAGATCGGAGCGTGGAAGAAGCTGCTCCTGTCGGTGGCGGGTAGAGCTTATCTACTTAAAATGATCCTTTTGCCCCAACTTCTTTATGTACTTCATAATACCCCAGTTTGGCTAGCACAAAATAAATTCTACCAGATTAATTCTCTTTTTTGGGATTTAATTTGGAAAGGTAGCAGGGCACGCATTAAGTTAAAGCATTTACAAAGGTCAAAAGAGGAGGGGGGTCTGGCGGTCCTGAACCTATGGGTTTACTATGTGGCATCTCAGTGTCAGCATTATGGTGGGTTGGGGGTGATCCCATAGAATCTACATCAGCTGGTAAGATTCTTGAGTTTACAGTGGGAAGGGCCCGCTGCTTGATAGTTTAGAGGCTGGTAGATTCCAAGTGAGTCCCCGACGATTCGCGACGATTGCCATGTTAGATGATATTTGGAAAAGAGTTAGCAATGGAGGGCATAATGGTGTTCTCGCACTACACGTCAATCTGGTTTGACCCCAGGTTGGTGGAGTTGCTGCGCTTGAGGGGATTTGGCCAATGGAGACGTGTTGGGATATGGTTTGTGTTGCAGCTGTTTGTTGGTGGCATACTCAAGACTTTTGAAGAGCTCAGGAAGGAATTCCCTTTGAGTCAATCATTATTTTTCTAATACTTACAGCTGCGGCACACCATTACTCGTCAACTTAAAATATCACAAATAGTGGTGCAATCAGATAATTTGGTGAATCTTATTGGGTCGCTGAGGGGCACCAGGGGGTTTATCTCACTTATATATAGGGGGTTCTTAGACTCACTTCTGCAATGACACCCAGCTAAGTTCAGAGAGAAATGGGAGGCGGATGTGGGACCAATTTAGGGGCTTCTCTCCCCCTTCCATGTTCCATGCAGCTTCTCTCCCCCTTCCATGTTCCATGCAGCTTCTGTCCCCTTCCATGTTCCATGCAGCTTCTCTCTCCCCTTCCATGTTCCATGCAGCTTCTCTCCCCCCTTCCATGTTCCATGCAGCTTCTCTCTCCCCATCCATGTTCCATGCAGCTTCTCTCCCCCTTCCATGTTCCATGCAGCTTCTCTCCCCCTTCCATGTTCCATGCAGCTTCTCTCCCCCTTCCATGTTCCATGCAGCTTCTCTCCCCATTCCTTCTATGTTCCATTCAGCTTCTCTCCCCCTTAGAGAAATGGGAGACGGATGTGGGACCAATTTAGGGGCTTCTCTCCCCCTTTCATGTTCCATGCAGCTTCTCTCCCCCTTCCATGTTCCATGCAGCTTCTCTCCCCCTTCCATGTTCCATGCAGCTTCTCTCTCCCCTTCCATGTTCCATGCAGCTTCTCTCTCCCCATCCATGTTCCATGCAGCTTCTCTCCCCTTCCATGTTCCATGCAGCTTCTCTCCCCCTTCCATGTTCCATGTAGCTTCTCTCCCCCCTTCCATGTTCCATGCAGCTTCTCCCCTCCCTTCCATGTTCCATGCAGCTTCTCTCCCCCTTCCCTGTTCCATGCAGCTTCTCTCTCCCCTTCCATGTTCCATGCAGATTCTCTTCCCCATCCATGTTTCATGCAGCTTCTCTCCCCCCTTCCATGTTCCATGCAGCTTCTCTCCCCCTTTCCTGTTTCATGCAGCTTCTCTCTCCCCTTCCATGTTTCATGCAGCTTCTCTCCCCCCATTCATGTTTCATGTAGCTCTCTCCCCCCTTTCATGTTCCATGCAGCTTCTCTCCCCTCTTCCATATTCCATGCAGCTTCTCTCCCCCATCCCATCTATGTTCCATGCAGCTTCTCTCCCCCTTAGAGAAATGGGAGGCGGATGCGGGACCAATTTAGGGGCTTCTCTCTCCCCTTCCATGTTCCATGCAGCTTCTCTCTCCCCTTCCATGTTCCATGCAGCTTCTCTCTCCCCATCCATGTTCCATGCAGCTTCTCTCTCCCCATCCATGTTCCATGCAGCTTCACTCCCCCCTTCCATGTTCCATGCAGCTTCTCCCCTCCCTTCCATGTTCCATGCAGCTTCTCCCCTCCCTTCCATGTTCCATGCAGCTTCTCTCCCCCTTCCCTGTTCCATGCAGCTTCTCTCTCCCCTTCCATGTTTCATGCAGCTTCTCTCCCCCCTTCCATGTTCCATGCAGCTTCTCTCCCCCTTCCATGTACCATGCAGCTTCTCTCCCCCATCCCATCCATATTCCATGCAGCTTCTCTCTCCCATCCCATCCATATTCCATGCAGCTTCTCTCCCCCTTTCCACCTTCCATGTTCTATGCAGATTCTCCCCCAATCCCTCTTTCATGTTCAAAGCTTCTTCCTCCCCATCCCGCATCCATGTTACATCCAGATTCTCTCCCCATCCCCCTTCCATGCAGCTTCTCCCTCCCCCATCCAACCTCCATGCAGCTACTCCTCCCCATTCACTCACCAGCTTGTAGTAGCAGTAGCCTCTCCCCACACAGCATGTAGTAATAGCAGCCTGTGTTCCCCCTCACTCCCAGCATGTATTAATAGCAGCTTGTGTCCCCCCCCCTCACTCCCAGCATATAGTAATAGCAGCCAGTGTCCCCCTCTCACCCCAGCACGTAGTAATAGCAGCTTTTCTATCCCATTTCCCCCAGTCTTCTGCTCTATGAACGCTCACCTGCTCCTCTCCTGCCTCCTGCAATCTTCTCCTGGTCCCCATGTTATCTTCTTCCTCCTCCACCACACTGTCCTGTGACGTCTGCAGTGGTGAGATGAAGCCACTGCACAGCAGAGATGCAGCAGTTTCTCGGAGCAGGGAGCTGAAGGGCTCCTCTGACTCCGGAAGTGAAAGTGCTAGTGCTTCCGGGGTGAGTCTACTGAGCTCCCGGTGCCTGAGATTCATTTGTATCTGCTATGCAAATACAAATGAATGGAGGTACGTGCACAACCCCCTCCCCTCCAAAAAGACAATGGATTTCCTAGATTGTCGGAGGGGAGGGGGAAGTTTAAAAAAAGCAAACAAAAAAAAATTTTATTCCCTGACTCGGTGCCGCCCCTGTAGCCCGGTGCCCTAGGCATTTGCCTTCCAGTGCCTAGTGGCAAATACAGCCCTGATTAAGCAATAGACTGGACTGCATATGATACATACTAGTTGGGAGTCACTTGGGTAATAGTGATTACAAAAATAATACGTTTTCATAAATCTTTTAATAAGATGTGTAGTAGAGGGGATACAAGGACACTAAACTTCAAGAAGGTACAGTTGCATTAGAGATAAGAGATGATCTTAGTGTAATAAACTGGGATGATATCCTGAGACATAAAGTTACACAAAGCAAATAGGACACTGTAGTAAGCATCCTGAATAGTACTTGTGCACAATATATACCCTATGGGAATAAACATGCTAGAAATAGGAGGAAACCACTATGGCTAAATAGAGCTGTAAGGGGCACAATAGGCGACAAAAAGAAAGCATTTAGATAATTAAAGCAAGTAAGTAGTGATGTGGCATTAAATATATATACTCAAGTATAAGCCGAGGCCCCTAATTTTACCCCCACAATCTGGGGAAACCTGTTGACTTGAGTATAAGCCTAGGGTGGGAAATGCAGCACCCCATCATGGTATATAACCCCTCATCACTGTAAATAGCTCCTCATAATGGTGTATATAGCCCTGTATATACACTATATATAGCCCCTCATAATATCGTGCCTCCATCACTGGTATATAGCACCCCCATCACTGGTATATAGCGCCCCCATCACAGTATATGCCCCCATAACTGGTATATACCGCCCCCATCACAGGTATATAGCCACCCATCACAAAACATAGCCACCATCATTGGTATATACTGTAGCCCCTCATCACTGTTATATAGCCTCCATCACTGGTATATGGCCTCCATCACTGGTATTTAGCCCCTCATTACTGTATATAGCCCTCCATCACTGGTATAGCACCCCCATCTCTGGTGTATAGCCTCCATCGCAGATATATGGCCCCCATCACTGGTACATAGCCCCATCACTGGTATAGCGCCTGATCTCTAGTATATAGCCTCAATCGCTGATACATGGCCCCTATCATATAGGTGCCCATCACTGGTATATAGCCTCCATCACTGATATATGGCCCTCATCATTGTATAAAGCCCCCCATCACTGGTATAGTGCCCCCATCTCTGGTGTATAGCCTCCATTGCAGATACAGTGTTGGCCAAAAGTATTGACACCCCTGCAATTCTGTCAGATAATACTCAGTTTCTTCCTGAAAATGATTGCAATCAAAAATTCTTTGGTATCATTATCTTTATTTAATTTGTCTTCAATGAAAAAACACAAAAGAGAATGAAGCAAAAAGCAAAACATTGATCATTTCACACAAAACTCCAAAAATGGGCCAGACAAAAGTATTGGCACCCTCAGCCTTATACTTGGTTGCACAAACTTTAGCCAAAATAACTGCGATCAACCGCTTCCGGTAACCATCAATGAGTTTCTTACAATGCTCTGCTGGAATTTTAAACCATTCTTCTTTGGCAAACTGCTCCAGGTCCCTGATATTTGAAGGGTGTCCTTCTCCAAACTGCCATTTTTAGATCTCTCCACAGGTGTTCTATGGGATTCAGGTCTGGACTCATTGCTGGCCACCTTAGAAGTCTCCAGTGCTTTTCTCTCAAACCATTTTCTAGTGCTATTTTGAAGTGTGTTTAGGGTCATTGTCCTGCTGGAAGACCCATGACCTCTGAGGGAGACCCAGCTTTCTCACACTGGGCCCTACATTATGCTGCAAAATTTGTTGGTAGTCTTCAGACTTCATAAGGCCATGCACACGGTCAAGCATCCAGTGCCAGAGGCAGCAAAGCAACCCCAAACATCATGGAACCTCCGCCATGTTTGACTTCTTGATGACACTGCACACGGTAGACACAGGAACATTCAGGTCTTTGGAGATGGACTTGTAGCCTTGAGATTGCTCATGCTTCCTCAGAATTTGGTTTCTCAAGTCCTCAGACAGTTCTTCAGTCTTCTTTCTTTTCTCCATGCTCAATGTGGTACACACAAGGACCAGGACAGAGGTTGAGTCAACTTAATCTATGTCAACTGGCTGCAAGTGTGATTTAGTTATTGCCAACACCTGTTAGGTGCCACAGGTAAGTTACAGGTGCTGTTAATTACACAAATTAGAGAAGCATCACAGGATTTTTCTACAGTGCAATACTTTTGTCCACCCCCTTTTTTATGTTTGGTGTGGAATTAGATCCAATTTGGCTTTAGGACAATTCTCTTTTATGTTTTTTCATTGAAGACAAATTAAATGAAGATAATAATACCAAGGAATTTGTGATTGTAATCATTTTCAGGAAGAAACTGAGTATTATCTGACAAATTGTAGGGGTGCCAATATTTTTGGCCACAACTGTATATCAAGAAGACATGAGTCAATTGACTTCAAGAAGAAATCCAAAAACCACAGAAAATGGATGCTAACTGGCCAATTTTGGGGGGAAAAAATGATTGAGACAGTACAGACTGCATGTGAAAAAAAATTGCAGCTTGCCCGAGTTCCCTCTGTAAATTAGATGAGACTCATCCATTCAAGTTGATAGGTATGTGTCACAGCGTGACTATAGGGAAGCAAGGGAATCAGGGCAACTTAACTGACCCTCCTGCTTGGGGTATCTGGTTTATCCCTAACCCCAGGATTACCCCTGAAGGTGGGGATGTCAGGGTCTCATACTTATCATACTCGTAGATATGACTCCACAATATGCCGCTCCCCTCAAGGGAATGCAAGGAAATGCACCGACAAACAGGCAGGGTAACAAATGTGAAAGGACACCAGATCTTCTTCTGTAGGAATCTTTGCTGCTACAATTGGAATGAAGACCTCAGCTTTACAGAGAAAAGGTCCTACAAAGTGGTCAATGTAGGTGATCTATATTGGGATGGAGTGAAGCCAGAGAGAGTAGATATAGCAGAAGGGAGAGAAGATAAGCTGCAGCTGAGATTGAGATGGGTAGATATAGCAGAGGGGAGAGAAGATAAGAAGCTGCAGCTGAGATTAAGGTTGAGAGAAATATCACACAGAAGGGAAAGGGTCCTTAACCCCTACAGCATAGAAAGAAAAGTACATCAAGTAAGCTCCACAGAGGACCTGTGATTGACTAAACACTGACACCTCCTGATCCGCAGAGGTAACCTCAGGACGTGACACACTCATGACAATATGTGAAAAATATTGGACACAGTATAGCCACTGGCTACATTCCAATTCTATAACATTGAAAGAATAAATGTAAATACTTAATACTAATACAAAAAGTGGACGGCACATGGATGACAAATGAGAAAAAACTTGTTCCAGTTATTTTATGAAACTCTGAGCGATCTTTAGATGGTTGTGTGTGTTGGCATCTAAAATTTGTGACGTCACCTAGCCTGAGACTCCTTCCACCAGCTGAGTCTCCGCCAGGAAGGAGAACAAGTATCTTCCAAAGCTTTGAAACTTTTTTCATTTTACAAAACAATTCGACATTTTCTCTTTTAAACAAGTTGAGTTCACGTTTCCATCACGCGGCGGTGAGTGTGGAATAGTTAAGCTCCCTGTTAACCAACATTATAATTATTACAGGAGTACGACAAAGACAGACATATTTGGTCATGAGAAGCTTTTTATCTGCTGCACAGTGACACGTAACATTACATGTTGTCTTATACTTGATTATTATTATTTTAAATGCATTATTTAAATCATCCTCGTGAAGGGAAGGTAGTCTGCGCTCTGCAATTATCTGTCTAAAGCTGACATTTTACAGAGCTTTTAGAAAAAAAAAGACTTTTATTGTTCTCCAAACAACTTTGCTTTAAAAGTTTTTTTTTTTTTTTTTCATTCCTAATTCTGCAGGCTTTTAATAGCATGCTATTATTTATCAGCATTAAGCTTTTATCCATTTTGTTCCAGCTAAATATGGGTATGGGTCCCATGGAAAATCACTTTGATTGCAATGATTGCGAAGCCACTGGGAGAAGTGATCCGGGTGTCAGCTTTACTGAATTGTACATCTTGTTGCATCCTTTTCTTTTTGCAATTATTGACTATGTAAAACAACTAAATGTATAGAACTAATAGAGCTAGATAGTGTGTGCAGTAAGTAAAGTTATCCAGGTATGATAGCTTCCATAGACCAACATTGAACTCATTCATGTTGCAGAATAGGAATAAGCAATTTAACATTAATGAACCTCATATATGCTTATTGGATGGCAGAAAGGTAAGTGTTGCAGGTTTTTATTTGACTATGCTTTAGAATTGACAACATACATTTATTTTGAATCCATAACTAGTAGACGGTTAAAGGATTTATGTGCCGAGGGTCTCCCATCCTTGGGAGACGTGACTCTGGGTTTCAAACGTTTTAGCTTCTTTTGGTGCAGCAAGGGTTAAAGGCTCTATTCTTGCTGGTTGTTCCTTGTTGGTCCAATCTCAGGTGGAGCCAGTTTGTGACCATTCCCTTTCCCTTTTAATTATTGTATTTTTCGGCTTATAGGACGCACTTTTTTCCCCCTCCAAATTGGGGGCTGCAGCGGCACTTGAGCAGAGGTACAGGAAGATATTGGTGGCTTGCGGGCCTGAAGCTGGTGGGAGGGGGGGCTTTTGACGGTGTGCGGCAGTGTTGATCGGGCATTGATACCTCCAGGTACTGACAAATGACTACAGAGGCAGAACAGGCATAGCTAAACATCTCAGAGAGCCAAGAGCTCAATCTGTGCCTGTGCTGCCTCTACAGGATGGACTTCAAGAAAATGGCTGCAGAGAAGGCGGCACATACGCAGATGGAGATTTCGGCAGTCCGAGATCTTCATCTGCGCCTGCATTGCCTCTGCAGCCATTTGCCAGTACCCAGAAGTATCAATGGCCGCTGAACAACACCGCCAATGTCACACGCTTAGATGGCGTTGACATTGCTGGATGCTGCTGTGTATGTGTTTGTCTTTAAGAGCTGCATGGTTGACGGTTGTGAGGGTTTTTGCCTCCTGTGTTGTGTTACAGAACTGCATTCACTATTAGGTTCAACTGCTAGTTGAGGGGTTAATGTGTGACTCACCTGAACTGCCCTCCCCC
Organism: Allobates femoralis; assembly: GCA_033576535.1. NCBI lineage: Eukaryota > Metazoa > Chordata > Amphibia > Anura > Aromobatidae > Allobates > Allobates femoralis. The sequence goes on from JARQOC010000001.1 coordinate 580,621,092, forward strand.
TAGCCTTTAAGTAGCCTCTCCTTCCACCAGGTGGTGCTGCTGATAGAGTCTCACTCTATGCCTGGAAACTGTGCTGTGCTGACCTGTGTGTTTGTGTTGCTGAAGTCCTTTCTTTTGGAGTTGCTGTATCCCAGTTCTGTGGAGGGAAGTGAGGGGGGAATAGTGCAGGGCTGGTGGAGGAGTTTTAGGGAAAGGCTGGAGGCCCGAACCATCTCACCATCAGAGATACCTTCGGGATCAGGGCCATTCAGGGTTTCTAGACTAGGGTCAGACTAGTCTTCCCTGGTCACCCTGCCTGTAACTACCATTCCCTCACCAGCAGTTCCACTACACCGTGACAGCCAAACACTATGACACAACCAGCTCCAGGCCCGAAAGCATTGCCCCACTTCTGACACCCACCTGCAACCCTGTCTCCTTCCCGCAGCATTGCCACCGACAATGACCTCCACTATTAGGATCCTGCCTGCTTTGACCCTGTCGCTCCCCCAATGGACCCCTTATTTTAAATACATTTTTTTTCCTAATTTCTTCCTCTAAATTTGGGGGTGCATTTTATAATCCAGTGCGACTTATGAAGTGAAAAATACGATAGTCACTTGTTAAATGACATGTTTTTCTTGGTTATAGAATAATTTCTATGCTGACACCCATATGTAAAGAAAAAACAACAACAGCTTGTAGTGCGCCTGTACACATGGGGCTGTTAACGGGCGGTTCTTTTGCGTTTAAACTCAACAGGTCTGGTTGTAAACCACAGCCCGTAGATAAGCTTATTAATATGAAGCAGCGGAATCCTCCGGTTCCGTCCTCGTGCTTCCTACGAGGTCTTCTCCGGGGAAACACTAGTGCCGGGCGGCGTCACGTGTCTAGTAAAGGGGCCGATCCAGCTGACGTCTTCTCAGGTCCTCTCCCTCCTCTGCAGCTCACTCCACCACTCTCCCCATAGGAGTCAGAATGATACAAAAAGATGGAAGCGTGGTGTATGTTTGGGCGCTGAGGTAAGGAAGATCTCTGATGCTGACTTCTTTTCCGGACTTTATTAAAATAATTGCAGTTATAATTATTCAAGCTTAAGGCTCTCAAAACCCACGATGCATTTCGACGTGCACACACGTCTTTCTCAAGTGAAAGACTTGAGAAAGACGTGTGTGCACGTCGAAATGCATCGTGGGTTTTGAGAGCCTTAAGCTTGAATAATTATAACTGCAATTATTTTAATAAAGTCCGGAAAAGAAGCCAGCATCAGAGATCTTCCTTACCTCAGCGCCCAAACATACACCACGCTTCCATCTTTTTGTGTTATGCTGACACCCATGGAAGGAACAAGTCTCTTGATATTGCTGAAGAGGTGCAGCTCGCAGTCCTAGTGCTTCACAGCAAAGTTGAGCTTGGAATGTATCTACTTTGTCTTGTCCCTCTGTTTGTCCTCCTTCCCGTATTCCTGATTATTGCAGTGGTGAAGTCTAGTGTACTCAGTAGACTATTCAGTGTGAGTGGAGGGAGAGCTAGGGATTTGGCACGTTACGGCAATGGGGGAAAGGACCTGTATAGGGACGTTAGGGAGCTCAGGGTACAAAGACAGGTGAGCGTCAGGAGGTGACCTGATTCCTCACTCCCTCCCTTATCCATCCCTGTTATAACCCCTGTGTAGCACTGCGTGCTGGACATTCCCTTGTCACAATACATCTATATAAATATTTAGATTAAAAATGACAAATAAAACCAATCTCCATCTTACATGTTGGCATTTCGGCATACTTGCCAACTTTTCATAATATTCATTATATCGAACCAGGAGGGAGGAAAGTGATCACAGAGCATTCACTCTTCAATTTTCGTTAAATCCTCCCCACCTTTTATACCATAATTCTATGCTACCTGAATGTGCATTTTGGCAACATTTAAAAGGAGTTTTTCACAAGATTTGCTACCCCATCTAAGAGTAGCATGGACATAGAGGCAGTGACCCTTGATTCCAGTGAGATCTCACTTACTAGGCCACTTCCAGCAGTTTTGATAAAAAAAAATTTAATTTTCTGCAGATCTAGCAGTTCTCTAGCTGAGCTGGGTATAACCCCGCTCACACCACTGATTGTCAGATTTCTGTGTTCACTGTGCATAGGCAGGTGTGGCACCCTGTGCCAGGTCACCACATAATCTATTGGGACATGGATGGATACTACACAGCAAGCATACCCCACTAACAAACAACACCTTTCACCCCAGACCTGTAGGGGGAGCTCCACTGGTTGCCTTAAGCCAGTTCCCCCTATAAATACGGGTCCTGGAGGGAGAAACACCAGAGTCTGCAGTCACTACAGAACTGTGAATAGCTGAGTGAGCTGATCTGGTACTGGAGCCGAGCTAGGCCCTTACCAGAGACACCTGAAACAGTGGTAGACCCTCAGAGTAGGGGGTCACAGGGAAAGAGAGAGTAACAAGTACAAGAAGGGGCAGAGGAGTCATACCGACTCACCCTAACAGAGTTCCGGTCACTGGGTCCGAGCTACAAGGACACAGTATAGATGTTGCAGAGAAACCAGCACTAAAATAGGGGGTTTGGCTCCCCGGACACCCGAAGCACCACCAAATGAGAGCCCGGAGTCTAGGCCAAGACAGGAATCCCATAGAGTGCCCTCAGTGCAGCAAATCCGGGTGTACAGAGTCACACAGAAAGTGCAGCAACGGTTTGGTCGGGTTTCATGCCTGCCAGACTCCAGCAGAGTAACAGACACAAGGAAGCCTACAACACTGCTTGTTGTGGAAAGCCCTGAAGTGTTTATGTGGCGCCCCGCAACGAGTGCGTCACAAGAGGGTATTGCAGCCATAAATGCAGCCGCAATATTCTCTGACACAGCAGTGATCCGGTTAACTTAGAAATCCAACCCTGCATGCATCACCTAGAACAGAGGGCCAATCCTAGGTCCTGGTGGGTGGAGTGTTAGGGAAGTGTAGTAGAACACACAATAGTCTAGACACAGAACAGAAGGAGAATAGTCTGGAACAGCCTAGAACAAGGTCTGAGGACTTGAACTTGGAGAGGAGCGGGGGCTCCGCACCCCGTGCAGCCCCCGGGCCGTCACCGGTCGGGTGTCAGCACCTGAGGCCTTAACTACCGGGATTGGGCATTATTCACACGGGTTCCCAAAAGACTCCCGTGCCCACAACTCACAGCCGGTTCACTGGTACCGAAGCTGGCAGCAGTTCACCTCTGCTACGCGAACCAGAAGCGTGGAGGAGCAGCTTCACATGAGCACCCCACCACCAGCCAACTTCCAGTCGTCTAACCAGCGGTGTACCCACCGAGGAATCCAAGGCTCCCCAAAACATCCAGAACGTACATCATGGATAGGGCATTGAAGCAGCCTCCCCGTAACCGACCTGGTATTCCTGGGCGACACTGGCAACCAATTAGTTAGAATGGAGGAACACTGCGGATTTCTAAGGGACACCTATCACTGCTGAGTCCACCTGGTCTACTACCCAACCACTGTATGCCATGTACTGCCTGCTGGTTACAGTAAAGACCCGTTGCAGAGACTTTCTGTGTCCGTGCTTCCTTTTGAACTGTCCGTCCGCACTACAAGGTAACCGCAGCTGCCGCACAACATCTTGAGCAGCTCCAGCCTCCGGGGATCACCGCTCAGCCTGTGGGGAGCGTAACATCTTGCTGCTGTCCATCCCCCGGAGGTTCCGCAGCGTCGGTAGCCCTTACCGAAACTACTCATAGGTGGCGTCACGAATAAATTAAAAACCCCTTTAATCTGTTCCACCAAGACGTCTTCAAAACTTTTGATCTGCACTACACCGGGCCCCACTACCGGCAGGCGCGGTCCACCCGTGACAAGGAGGAAGGAAGCATCGCCTGTCTAAACCGGAGTCCCGGCCACGGTGAGTCATTTACCTCATCTCCGGTCAAGTGTACCCATCAACATCAGTAAAGGTACCAAAAGACTTTATGTGTGCGTGTCCCTCCTTCCAACTACACCACACCGACCGCGCTACCCTATTCCCCTCAACTCCATTAACTGCCCAGGGGAACCCCACTCGTCCTGTAGGGAGCGGTTCCATCTAACTGCCGCACATCACCCCGGAGGCCAAAGCAGCGCCGGTGCCATCACCGGACTCCTACAGGTGGCGTCACGACAGACATTTTAATATTTTATTGCCATCAATCCCCTTTTATCTGCATTCCCCCGGGCCCACGGCCTCAGGCACCGCTAACCGTGACTACCCCCAGAGACCTAAGCCTGAGTGACCGAGTACCCCACGGGCCCGGGCCGGACACAGGAAGCTATTAATCAGTGGTGAAGCAGGGTTATACAGAGCTCGAGAATATGTAGGACTGCATGGCAGTAGGTTTACTAATGCTCTAGTGATAATCTCCTGCTGATAAAAGTGTGATTTTATCACAGCTGCAGCAAACAACCCAGTAAGTGACATATTGCTAGAATCAGGGTCTCTGTCTCTACGTTATGCTGCTCCCTGGTGACAAACATTTACCAAGTGCTTTAGGATTCTGAGAGATTTATACTTTTTTCCTGGGTCTCCTGAATGTACTGGGAGGGTTGGTAGTTGGTGATTTGGGGTCCTTCTTATTTTAGATACAGTATTGATAACTATATAAGGGGGTTAAACATGGGGTTTGTGAAGAGCAATCAGACTTTTCCAGCATGGATAGCTAGTAAAGTCAATTTTTTTGTTCACAAGTTTAGGAGGAAGAGTATGTAGTGTCTCTTCCAGCTTGTTTACATAGACCATAATTCAATCAGACTATATTACCATTGAACAGGGGCATAACTACAACAGATGCAGAGGTTGCAAGGCCTATAGAAAAACACTATTGATTATTAAAGATTTTCAATAATTGGGGGCCCCTTTGGAGCTTTTGCATTGGGACCCATGAGCTTCAAGTTACGCCACTGCCATTGAATGTACCTGATGGTTAACGTGGTTGGGTGTTTTTGTCTTTTCTATGGGGCTGGAAAGTGAATAGGTTTAGGGGAAGTCTGTTACTGCTGGTAATTGGAAGCAAAAAGAACTGTGCTGAGGTCAGGTCCTGAGTTTATGAATGGAGTTTACAGTTAGTGTTGTGATTTGGAAGCCAGAGGATCAGTGTTAAGGCCGATCCTAAAACACATGGATGGACTAAGGAACTTGGAACTTAATTTACGCACTACGGTAGTAAGACCCAGCTTCTGAATTTTAGAAATTATCCTATGGACTATTCTGCTGGCTGGTTTCTGATTTTGGACTGGGAGCATCGCATTGTGGTCATCTACCTGGATTTGCTGAAATACCATGTACAGATACAAATAAAACTTGTAGCATCATTAACCTGCCTAGGTGATTATTCCAGCCCACAAGTTCAGATCTTCACAGGGTTAACCATCCTCTAACAAACATCACAGACTGTGGCTATGTGAACCCCCATTGCTACTTGTTGGACCATTCAGGACTGCAATAATGAAATGTTTTTTTACTATGCACTGTGGCTATATGTATACTGCCTCAATTGTGAGACAGCTTCAGAGATTTTACAGACTTTATCATCACTGTCCCCATTGGGGATCATAGCCTACATTCCCGATCTCTCACTCCCAGTCTCTGGAGTGTGGGAGGAATCCAGACATTATTGCCCCTCACATACTGAAGTTTCATACATGATGTCTGATGTCTGATGTTTGATACATGACTTGATCATATCTTGGTCCTATCTACCAGTTTAATGTATTTTACTTCAAACTGATAGTCATAATTCTTATTGGCATTCACTAAGGATTGACGACTCGTTATCTCGATACTGCAACTACTTTGAACTGATTTCTACTTAACTCGGCAATTAGAGGCACCAATATGTCAATTATCCACCTCCTGTAATGTTCTGGCATTTGATACTAGGTCATTATCTAACATAGTATCTTCCTTTAAACAGCAGAGGTATAATCATCACCAGGGGGTCTGCATTCCAGAAGGACATTTTTCTACCCTATGTATTTATCTATTTTACAATTACCTTGAGTATATTACATCTTTGTAGGTTTAAAACTGAAAAGTGAGAAAAAAAAATCAAAGGATTGTCAAATGTTACAGTTACAGATATGTACAGTAGTTCGTTTTAACTCTGTCCTTTTTGAAGGCTCATTGCCTCCCTGGACAATATACTTCCAGAATACCATAAATTAGTGATTTGTGTGGAAATGAAGTAGCACTGATTTTCATCCATTTACAAATACATAGAGCCAGCAACTACAATGGGTGCAGGAGTTGCAATCACACCTGGGCCCTGGAACCTAGGGGGCCCCAAAAGGCCCTTTGGCCTATAGAAAAAGACCACTGCTATTAAAGATTTGTAATAATTGGGGGCATCAGGGCCCATGAGGCTCAAGTTACGCCACTGCCTAGAGCCATCTTTTGGATGCTCCACAGTTACTGAGCTGTAGTCGTAGTCTACAATATGCAACATCCATGAGATTTCATTTATAACATGCCTAAGTAGGCAGCACAGGACTGCTGAGGCCAATGAATGGCTTCAATGGTCCCTTGTTGTACACCAAACTGTTGAGACCAGTGATTGGCTACAGTGCTTCTATGTTGGAGACAATGATTGCTGAGACCAGTGATTGGCTACAGTGCTTCTATGTTGGAGACAATGACTGCTGAGGCCACTGATTGGCTACAGTGCTTCTATGTTGGAGACAATGACTGCTGAGGCCACTGATTGGCTACAGTGCTTCTATGTTGGAGACAATGATTGCGGAGGCCAGTGATTGGCTACAGTGCTTCTATGTTGGAGACAATGACTGCTGAGGCCACTGATTGGCTACAGTGCTTCTATGTTGGAGACAATGATTGCTGAAGCCAGTGATTGGCTACAGTGCTTCTATGTTGGAGACAATGATTGCTGAGGCCAGTGATTGGCTACATTGCTTCTATGTTGGAGACAATGACTGCTGAGGCCACTGATTGGTTACAGTGCTTCTATGTTGGAGACCATGATTGCTGAAGTCAGTAATTGGCTACAGTGCTTCTATGTTGGAGACAATGATTGCTGAGGCTAGTGACTGACTACTGTGATCCAGCCTTGTAGACATCGCCTCGGCAACCTTACAAACAGTGCAGAAAATGTGAAATGGGAAACAGTGCAGAGGCAGAGTTGAAGCAGCAGGGGCTTCAAACACTACTCCAGGGTCTACTTGTCATTTTTCAGCACTAGAGTGGTGCCCCCAATCTTGTATTCCCCTCCTGCGGTTTCATCTTTTTTTGGCAGTCACTCCATTCCTGTGGCACCATCTTGTGACTCTGAATTCCGACTGTCCAGAAGTTGGATGTTGCGTCACAAGCTCTCAATGCAAGTCTATGAGACCCAGTATGAGGTCAGAAGGAGGCTCTCATAGAGATGTATTGAATTGTGACCTCCAGCATGCTCCATTAACTCCTTTACCACCGGGTGATTTTCTATTTTCTATTTTCAGTTTTCGTTTCTCCCTCCTCTTTTTCCGAGAGCCATAACTTTTTTTTATTTTTCCATCAGTATAGACATATTAGGACTTGATTTTTGTGGGACGAGTTGTATTTTCAGAAGAAATTATTTACCGTATTTTACCATATAGTGTACAGGAAAATGGGAAAATAATTCCAAATGTAATGAAATTGCAAAAAAAAGTGCAATTACACGTTTGTTTTCTGGATTTTTTGTTCACCATGTTCACTGAGTGGTAAAACTGACGTGTTGGTGTGATGCCTCGGGTCTGCATCAGTTTGTAGATACCAAACATGTATACTTTTACTGTTATCTAAGTGGTGAAAAAAATTCAGAAGTTTGAAAAAGAAAGAATTACGCTTTTTGTGCCAAATTTCGGAACCCATAATGTTCTCATTTTTCGGGATCTGGGGCTGTGTGAAGACTTATTTTTTGTATCTTGAGCTGACATTTCTCATGATACCAATTTTGTGTAGATGCGCTGTTTTGATCGCCTGTTATTGCATTTTATTGCAATGTTGCGGTGACCAAAAAAACTTAATTTTGTCGTGTGGACTTTTTTTCATTACGCAGTTTACATATCTGAATAAGGGTGCTTTCGTACTGGCGTTTTTGCCCGGATCCGGCGGCACTTGCCAAGCACTTGCGGCAAGCCCCATGCAATATCTATGGGGCTTGCGATAAGTGTGCGTCAGATGCAGCAAGTGCAGTTTCGGCAGTGGCGGCACCCAACCCACCCAGTCACAGGGTGGGGACTCTAAGTCCAGCTGTGGGATGGCAGGAGGAGACAGGTGATGGGTGGGAAGTTAGCACAGGACGCGGTCAGGAAAGAGGAGAAAATCAGGAAACACCACAGGAAGTTAGTTAGTTAACCCTGGAGTCAGCTCAGCAGTTAGACCATCAACCAGTCAGTCGGAGGGAACCACTAGGACACGAGACTGAGAGGACACGGACCCAGCGGCCTGAACCAACATGAGGCTTGTTCCAGGTCCCAAGGCTACAGACTGCAGAGAGACAGAAGGATTCCTAGGGGCGCGGGCAGTGAGCAATCCACCCGTGCGCCAGAACCAGCTGCGAAGCTGGAGGACAGGGCAGGAACCAGGGGACCGCCCCTGAGGTGGCGAGGAAAGCTCCAACCACGAAACCGGTAGGCCGCAGGGTCTTTATGTCCTGTGGCCCAACTCCCGGCGCAGCGAAGAGAAGGCTGCCATACTAGCGCCAGGCAGATAGAAAACAATCGGTGTCAGAGGTTTGGAGCGCTAAAGAAACCACGGATTGATGATTATATTACCAATACTTTATTACACAAACAGCAGGGTCCAGTATGCCACAACGCGTTTCGACGCTCAGTTGCGTCTTTCTCAAGTATTGGTAATATAATCATCAATCCGTGGTTTATTTAGCGCTCCAAACCTCTGACACCGCTTGTTTTCTATCTGCTAATCTCTTTCTCCCTTTTTGGGAGTGCGGTGTGTGAGCTGCTCTAAGGTCCACAAGACCTGGCAGTACGTCATAAAGACCCACCCTTGAATGATCAACGCATACACAGTGTGGAGCTGGGACGGAAACCATTGCATCGAGTCTACCTCTTCGGGTGGAGGAGTGAAGGAGCTCACCTCCATCTCCGGAGGAACTAAGCAGCCGACCCTCAGGCCCGGAGTATTAAAGGAGGAGGGAACATTGGACCCTGTCACACGGTGACCCACATTAAGCCATCAGTCTGGTTGTGCGGGGTGTTGCACAACCAGTCAAGGTTAGTGCACACATAGTATAACCACGTATTAATTTCCTCCGGTTGCAGTGTGGCGCAATATCTGTTTTTTTCTTTCAAATACTAGCGCCAGGGACCTGGTCGGTCTCCCAGTTAAGGCCCGTGGCCGCTGTATTGGAGCTTTGCGTGCAGAGGCGCGTGCAGGAGGGTGGAAAATAGGCAGCGATGAGAAGAGAAGCCTGTGGAAAGGTATGCAAAAGGGGGTTAACTGGACGAGCCATCCCGGCTGCTAAAGACTACTGGAGCTGCCACTGTACTGACTTGTAACTTGAAACACCTGACGATAAAAGCCAAGTAAACCGGGTTGAGACTCAGCATTGTGTCAGACTGTTCATTCTGCGCCTGAGGAGAGGTAGACTGAAACGCCGAGTAGGCAGCGGGAGCCTGCCTGAGAGTGTCCCTGATCCCTGCCAGCAGCCAGCTCAGCCCCGCTGGCCTTCCATTCCCCCAAATCACTTTCATAGACTTTACGGTTGCCCTGGGGACCGCACTCTTCCCGTGGAGAGCCAAACCATCACAGCTGCTACCCCCATCATTCTTAGAAGTCCCGACTGCAGCAGCGGCTCTACCGGCCACCTTCCACGGGTGGCGTCACGACACAAACTCTTTTATATTACTTTTATATTTTTCTTTTCAGCCCTTTTTCAAAACTCTCCTTTTTGGCTGATTGCCCGACGAGGGGACCACAGACCAGGTCACGTGACCGTGCCATCCCATAGACCCCCACGACGTTGAGAGGGCCCGGTTCCGAGTACCCCATGGCCCTTGTCAATGGCAAGTCAATGGCTCAGTGGTTAGCACTGTTGTCTTTCAGCATTGGCCCTGCATTCAAATCCCACCAAGGATGACATATGCAAGAAGTCTGCATGTTCTGTTTGTGTGGGTTTCCTCTGGGTTCTCCAGTTTCCTTCCACACTCCAAAGACATACTGATAGGATATTTATATTGTGAGCCCCAATGGAAACAGTGTTACTGATGTATGTATAGCACTGTGGAATCAATATCGCTATATAAGTGAATATTGTTATTAAAATGTGTAAAGACACCTCCAACAATATATTATACAGCCATTCGTAACAAAGCAATTTTAACAACTTTTCCATGAAAAAAACAGCATCAATAAGAGTATAAGAAGCTTTGCAGCATATCCGAAAGACAAATATGCTTCTTTTTACTGTTATGAGCCGACGTTTTCCTGAACTTAAGATTGACTGCTATCTTACATTGATAACCGAAACCTTTTGACGTCTATGGAGAAGAAAGAAGGGGCAGGAGAAGAATGAAAGTAATAGGCACAGTCACACATACTATGGCAACGGATCAGTTTTGGTCTTCCATGCTATCCTATTAGCACGGACTGGTCCTAAAGTGGCTGTGTGTCAGTTTTGTCATGGAGTTGTTGGTGTCCGCATTTTTCATGTACCCAGAAACGGAGTCTGCTTCGTTTCTGACCCTCCTTGAAAATCGCGGACACCAACGGACAGACACGGATCCGTTGGTGTCCATTTGAAATCATAATAGAGCTATATGGAGCCCGGATCTCTACGGATCCATGAAATCAATGGATCTATGAATTTTTTCCCCCAGTGCTGAATTCACAGCTACACTGCTCAATACTGATATATTATGTCCACCTGCTGCTGCTGACTCTGAACATGAGCAACATAGAGGATGGAGAGCTGGAATCCTTTATGTCTGTGCGTGATGCTAAGGTGAAAATTGTACATGGGAGCTTATTCAAAAGTCACCTGAAATGAGAAATACGTTTTGAATTACATTTGGACACCACCATAAAGCCAATGTTTTCCATGGTAATTCTTAAGCTTCCATTTCAAATGCAAAATAATCTCTGAGACCTGAATCAGACAGAATTGTATGGTTTCTAAAGGTGCACTGATAGACGGTTTATTAGTGAATAGAACACATTTCACAAACTGAAATTTATTCCAATGCGAACATTATATAATATTCACAAATATGTGTCTGAAATTACATGTTGTATAGAGAGCCGGCAGAGTTATTTCAAGCTATTTGGCTAAGTATTAATTTAGGGAATCATTGTTTTCTCATGGTAAATAGTGCTCTGCTGTAGCCATGTAATTCTATAATGAGAAATACATTTACCTGCTTTTTCTTCCATTATACTGTAATGAAGGAACATATTTCTTATTAAACAAGTTTATATTTTTATACCGCTTCCGGGCCACCCATAGACTTTAAATACAAGGACGGTCCCGCTCCTACTCTTCTAAAATTCTCAGCAAAGCTATCATGTATCCGGGTGTCAGAGACAACCAGAGCCCCATAGAGAAGGTACACATGGTTTATTACCACTATGCCTTATCAATTGCTGTATACACAGCGCTAAAAAAGTGCTTACTCAGAACTCAGAAATGCTGACGTCACAGCGGTAATGTAATGCTGTGTATAGAGGGAGCAGGAGCTGCTAGACATTAGGAGACCCAGACAACTCTGTAATCCATAAAGGAGGCTGCATTTTCCCTGTGACTGAAGCTAATATACCAGCCCCAGTTACAGGGGAAATAAGATGAAAATACAAATATTTCCATATTAAAAAATAAACAAGTAAAAAATGGCACTATCCAAATAGATACTAACAGCTGAGTTAGAGCACAATGTAAACAGGTCTGTAGAACCATGTTCACACCACCATGGCTCTAAATCACAAAATAGACAGTATAAAAATGTCTAAAAATACTCTGCTATATAGGTAAAAGTAAAAAGCAAGTGCAAAACAGTGTCAATAACAGGGTATTTAGTTAACACGTTTTTTGCAAAAAAATCTACGGAAACCGTTCTACCACGCCAAGGTGACTCTTATCAGAACGGTAATGTATTTAAAACCTGATCTCATGTGAACATACCTCAAAGATGCAGGATGCAGCAGGGCCAGAGTCCATTATGGGCACAGGGCAGAAACAGCACTTTTGTGTCTGGCTCAGTAAGTAGGGGTGAGGCACTTCCCATCTTGCATAACATGAGACTAAATGGATACTAACTGCTGAGCTAGAGCACAATATGAACAGGTGTGTAGAACCGTGTTCATACCACCAAGGATCTATATCACAAAAAAGACAGTATAAAAAAAGTCTAAAAATACTCTGCTATATAGGTAAAAGTAAAAAGCAAGTGCAAAACAGTGTCAATAACAGGCTACTTAGTTAATACGTTTTTTACGGAAACCGTTCTACCACGCCAAGGTGACTCTTATCAGAACGGTCCCCAAAACTAATGTATTTAAAACCTGATCTGATGTGAACATACCTTAAAGATGCAGTTAGTATCTATCTCCTTGTGATTGAGGCTAATATACCAGCCCTAGTTACAATACAAATATTTCCATATTAAAAAATAAACAATTTAAAATTGCCACTGTCTATCCAAATAGCTACTAATCCCAACCCCCATTCTTAATAAAAATAAATGTCTGATGTATAATATTTCTTATAGAATGGGGAACACATTTTTAAATGTATTTTAGCGTTGCTGTGTGTTCATTAAAAAAAATGGGAAGAACGGACACTTTTCCCTAATTTTCTGATATCAGTGAGATGAAGAATATGACAATGGCATAAAAATGTATAGGCAAGTGGTGCAAACTGAAAGTTAATACTAAAAACTAATGTAAGGATATGTGTGGCGCCCCAGGGGATCCAGTTGCCACAGAGGTACTGCACCTCCGCTAGAGGTGTAGTGCCCCATTCTCGGGTAAGGAGGGGACACAGACTGGTATTCAAACACCCATAGCCAACACTACACCACTCTGGGTCAGGGCTAGGGCGAGATTGCTCCTAAGGGAGAGCACAGTCCCTGATCCTGTCTGGAATGAAGGAACCAAGCCATAAAGCAAAGGTTGATAACTAAATGGCTCAGGGAACAAAACATAGAGATTTTGGGTCCATGGCCTGGAAACTCCCCAGATCTTAATCCCATTGAGAACTTGTGGTCAATCATCAAGAGACGGGTGGACAAACAAAAACCAACAAATTCTGGCAAATCAGTCAGGAATTGGTCCAGAAGTTGATTGAGAGCAGCCAGGGAGAATTGCAGAGGTCCTGAAGAAGAAGGGTCAACACTGCAAATATTGACTGGCTGCATTAACTCATTCTAACTGTCAATATCACCTTTTGGTATCATAATATGATTGCAATTATATTTCTGTATGTGATATAAACATCAGACAAACACAAATAAAAACCAGAGGGCAGCAGATCATGTGAAAATATCATTTTGGTGTCATTCTCAAAACTTTTGGCCATGCCAGGTTGGTGTGTGGTGTAGTATACGTCAGGTTGGTGAGTGTGATGTATACTACACCACAAATACACCAACCTAACGCGCGCACGCACACACACACCAACCTGACATACACTACACAATACTACACATCAACCTGACGTAGTGTACGTCAGGTTGGTATGGTGTAGTGTAAGTCAGGTTGGTGTGTGGTGTGGTACAGTGTAGGTCAGGTTGGTGTGTGTGGTGTAGTGTATGTCAGGTTGGTGTGCGTGTGTATGTGTGTGTGTGTGGTGTAGTGCGCATCAGGTTGGTGTGTGAACACCACACACACCAACCTGACGTACAATACGCCACACACACCAAACTGACGCACAATACACCATATACACCAACCTGATGTACACTACACCGCACCACACATGGTGTGATAGTGTACGTCAGGTTGATGTGTGTGGTGTAGTGTACGTCAGGTTGGTGTGTGTGTGCGTCAGATTGGTGTTTGTGGTGTAGTGTGTCAGGCTGGAGTGTGTGGGTTCTGTAGGAATGCCAGGATGTGTTCAGTCCATGGACAAGTGATAGACTTTGAAGCAGTCTTTCATGCACAGTCCAGGTTTATCAGGACAGGCTTCACATTGGAAACGGGTGTCCCTTCTTATCCCCCTTTTATAGCAGACCCAGCACCTTTTTTGTGATCTTACTGTCTTACCTGTTTGCGCCACCTCGCCGGGAAAATGTTGCCCTGGTACCATACAGGAACCTTGAGTTCCAGGGGTGTTAGGGCCCACTCCTTCCTTGCCTCCAAACAACTGGGCCTTTATCACTGCCTCCTGAAACTGAAGGAAGGTGTTGGTGGTTTGGCCTGCACATCGTGATTATTATTATTATTATTTATTTATATAGCGCCATTAGGTTCCATGTCGCTTTACATGAGGATGAGGGAGACAAGAACAAGTACACTAAATCTAGGCGATCAGGACGTACAGGTACAGGAGGGGCAGGGACCCTGTCCACGAGGGCTCACAGTCTATGAGGGGTGGGTTAGGATACAGTAGGATGGGGGAATGTCAGGTATGGGGCGTTCGCCTGGGTCTCATGGCAGGTTATAGGCTTGACGGAACAAGTGAGTCTTCAGGTGACACTTGAAGCTACTCAGGGTAGGAGAGTGTCTGACGTGTTCGGGTAGGGAGTTCCAGAGTAAGGCAGATGCCCGGGAGAAGTCCTGGACTTGGTTGTGCGAAGAGGTGATGAGGGGGAGCAGAGGAGGAGTTCTTGGGAGGAGCGGAGGTTGCGTGAGGGTAGGTATCGGGAGACCAGGTCGGAGATGTATGGTGGGGTCAGGTTGTGTATGGCTTTGTACGCCATGGTTAGTGTTTTGAATTGGGATTTCTTGGAGACGGGGAGCCAGTGAAGGGCTTGGCAGAGGGGGGAGACAGGGAGTAGCGGGAGGACATATAGATGAGTCGGGCAGCGGAGTTGAGGATAGACTGGAGAGGTGTGAGGGACTTAGCTGGGAGGCCATTGAGAAGGAGGTTGCAGTAGTCAAGGCGGGAGATGATAAGAGCATGGATGAGTGTTTTAGCGGTGTCGTGGGTGAGGAAGGAGCGGATCCGTGAGATGTTCTTGAGCTGGAGCCGGAGGGATGTGGTGAGGGCCTCGATGTGGGGTTTGAAGGATAGGGAGGAGTCAAGGATTACCCCGAGGCACTTGGCTTGGGGGACTGGGGAGAGGGCGCAGTCGTTGATGCAGATGGATAGGTTGGGAGGTGGGGTGGAATTTCTTGGGGGGAAGACTATGAATTCAGTTTTGTCCATGTTGAGTTTAAGGAAGCGAGCAGAGAAGAAGGATGAGATGGCGGAAAGGCATTGAGGGATTTTCGAGAGTAGGGAGGTGATGTCAGGGCCGGACAGGTAGATTTGGGTGTCGTCAGCGTAGAGGTGGTACTGGAGGCCATGGGACTTGATGAGTTGCCCTAGGCCGAGAGTGTAAATGGAGAAAAGTAGGGGTCCCAGGACCGAACCTTGGGGGACTCCGACAGAAAGGGGGTAGGGTGAGGAGGAGGTGTGGGAGTGGGAGACGCTGAAGGTCCGGTCCGCTAGGTATGAGGAGATCCAGGAGAGGGCAAGGTGGGTGATGCCAAGGGATTCCAGGATCTGGAGAAGAAGGGAGTGGTCAACCGTGTCAAAGGCAGCAGACAGGTCAAGGAGTAGCAGGATGGAGTAGTGGTGTTTGTTCTTGGCGGTCAGTAGGTCGTTGGTGACTTTGGTCAGGGCTGTTTCGGTGGAATGGAGAGGTCGGAAGCCGGACTGTAGGCGGTCAAAGTGGGAGCACGAGGAGAGGTGAGAGGACAGTTCGGAGTGGACGTGTTGTTCAAGTAGCTTAGAGGCGAATGGGAGAAGAGATATGGGGCGATAATTAGAGACAGAGGTAGGGTCAAGTGAGGTTTTTTTTAGGATGGGCGTGATTAGAGTGTGTTTGAAGACCGAGGGGAAGGTACCAGTGCTAAGTGAAAGGTTAAAGAGGTGGGCGAGGGCTGGGATGAAAATGGAGGTGTGGTTGGGAATGAGGTGGGATGGGAGCGGGTCGTGGGCGCTGGTGGTGAGGTGTGATTTTGACAGGAGGGAGGAGAGTTGGTCTTCAGTTATGGGGGGGAAGTGGCTGATGGAGGAGGAGGGCAGTGTAGGTGGGAAGGGGAGGTGTGGGGGTAGTGGACCGAAGCTGCTTCTGATCTTGTCGATCTTCTCCTTGAAGAAGGTCGCAAAGTCTTCAGCAGAGATGAGGGGAGAAGGGGGAGGAGCAGGTGGGCGAAGTAAGGAGTTGAAAGTTTTGAAGAGCTGTTTGGGGTTGCGGGACAGAGAGGTTATAAGGGATGAGAAGAAACACTTGCTTGGCAGTAGCGAGTGCCGTCTTGAAGTCAGTGATGGATTGCTTGAACAGAGCAAAGTGCTCGGGGGTGTGAGACTTTTTCCATCTCCGTGATAGCACGTATGCGATATACAGTGTCATTTGAACGATATCCACGACCATTTTTTTGTACCACACCTTGGCCTTCCACATGGCACTGTAGGGCTGGAGGACTTGATCAGAAAGATCAACTCCCCCCATATGTTTGTTGTACCCAAGGGCACAGTCTGGTTTGTGGACCTGTGCTGGGGTACCTCTAGCAGAGGCTGCTGTGGTGCCGGGACCATGGATTGTGGTCAAGAAAAAGACGTCTCTTTTGTTTTTCAATTTGACCACAACTATGTTGCCGATGCATTGGGTTCGGCTCTCACCCTTTGGGAGAGGCTGCCCAATTAGCGACAAAGGGAGACCCCTCTGGTTTCTGCGCACAGTACCGCAAGTGGTGGTAGTTCTGGCAGAGGGGGATTGAAAGAGTGGGATGCTTGTATAAAAGTTATCAACGTACAGATGGTAACCTTTATCAAGCAGTGGGTGGATCAAATCCCACACTATTTTCCCACTCACCCCCAGAGCAGGTGGACATTCTGGGGCTGGATCCTGGAATCTTTACCTTTGTACACGCTAAAACTGTGAGTGTACCCTGAGGTATTCTTGCACAGCTTATAGAGTTTGATTCCGTACCTTGCCCTCTTACTGGGCAGGTACTGACGGAATTGAAGTCTCCCTTTGAAGTGGATGAGGGATTCATCCACACAAATTTCCCTTTGGGGAACATACACTTCAGCAAACTTGTTGCTAAAGTGTTAGATGACCGAATTTTTAACAATCTATAAAAATTCGGATCATCGCGGGGATGGCTGTCCGCATTGTCCCTGAAATGCAAAAACTTGTGAATAACCTCAAATCGTTTGCGGGTCATCACCATGCCGAATACTGGAGTTTGATATAAAATATCGGTACTCCAGTATTGGCGGATTTCTTGTTTCTTCCCAATCTCTATCTGAAGTATCAGTCCCCAAAATTTCAACATTTCTACTGAGTCCACGGGACTCCAAGTAGAAAATGATGAATTTGGGTTTTCGGCCAAAAACTGTTGGGTGTAGATGTTAGTCTGCTCTGCCATGAGACTGACAATTGCCTCAGAGAAATAGACTTTGAAAAAGTCTATTTCCCTGAGGTTTGTCATCTCAAACTGGATTCCTGTTTGGGGAACAAAATTAGGAATCTGCGGAGCATAATTTTCAGGGACAGGGGTCCAAACGGGGGCACTAGTGCTAGGTTGGGTGTGACTAGTACTAGGTTGGGGGTTACTCAGAGCTGGCTGTGGGTCTTCCTCCATGGCCTCCGGCTCCTCTTCCCCAGGCTCCAGCTCTTCTTCCATGGCCTCCGGCTCTTCTCACCCGGGCTCCGGAGGATCTCTTGTCCTCCGACGTCTTCGTGGTGGCAAGTCGCTGTTACTGGAGGAGGAAGAATGGGAGGAATAGAGGAATGTGGGGTCCTCTCCCTCACTATCAGTGCTTTGAAGGCAATAATAGCATATGCCTCCTCAGCTGAGTACGCCCTTTCTGACTGTGATGACTGGGACGAGCGGGACAGGTGGGACATTTTGTGTATTGTGTGTGCGTGTGTAAAAAAATTAAACTTTGTTATAGTGTGTGTGTGTGTGTACGTGTGTTTGTGCAAGTAATTGGTGTTACTTTCAGGCGGGGCTGTCAGGTGCAGGAGTAGTATGGCGGGAGCTGTCAGGTGCAGGGGTGTAAGGCGGGAGCTGTCAGTTGCAGGGGTGTAAGGCGGGGGCTGTCAGATGCAAGGGTGTAAGGCCGGTGCTGTGAGGTGCAGGGGTATAAGGCCGGAGCTGACAGGTGCGGGGGTGGGTATGGCTGGGGCTAAGATAAATGCAGGAGTCGGCAGCGCCAGCAGAAGCAAGTCACAGGACGGGGAGGGTGATCAGTGGGAAGGGTGGTGAGCAGCGGGCAGGGGGGTGAGCAGCGGGCAGGAGACACTGAGCTGCAGCAACGGCAGAGATCGGGGGCAGTATTAACGGCAGCAGGGGACACTGAGGTGCTGCAGCAGTGGCGGCGGCAGAGATTGGGTGCAGGAGGGGTGATCAGCAGGCAAGGGGGTGATCAGCGGGTAGGGGACACTGAGCTGCAGCAGAGATTGGGGGCAGGGGGCAGTATTACCAGCAGCAGGGGACACTGATGTGCTGCAGCAGTGGTGGCAGAGATTGGGGTCAGGGGGGTGATCAGCGGGAAGGGGGGGTGAGGAGCGGGCAGGGGGGTGATCAGCATGCAGGTGGGGTGATCAGCGGGCGGGGGGGAGATCAGCGGGCAGGGGGGTGATCAGCGGGCAGGGGGGTGAGCAGCAGGCGGGAGGGTGAGCAGCGGGTAGGGGGGTGATCAGCAGACAGGAAGGTGAGCAGCGGGCAGGGGGGGTGAGCAGCAGGCGGGGGGTGAGGATCGGGCAGGAGGATGAGGAGTGGGCGGGGGGTGATCAGCGGGCAGGAGGGGTGATCAGTGGGCGGGGGGGGGGTGTGCAGCGGGCAGGGGGGCTGAGCAGCAGGCATGGAGGTTGAGCAGCAGGCAGGGGAGCTGAGCAACGGGCAGGGGGGCTGAGCTGCAGCAACAGCAGTGAAGTTCTGCAGCAGCGGCGCTGCTACTGCTGTAACAGAAGAAGCAGCGATGGAGATTGGGGGCAGGGGGGGTTTACCAGTTTGGGCAGTCGGTGGTGGCGGCGGCGGCAGGGATCCTCTTTCTTCAGCCTCCTCGGACTGGATGAGGCTGAGGAGGGAGAGCACCCTCAAATCTCACCGCCCCTCCCAATCTGATTGGACAGCTGGCATTACATGTGACTCACCGTTGCCAGGTTCTCAGGTCTCAGGCACTGCTTCCCTGTCACGGTTCCGTGCCTGAGGCTGTGGGGCCCGGGGGTCAAATGGACGGGTTAGGGTAATGGGAAATAAAGTCTTATTTGTCTTGTGACGCCACCTGTTGGTGTTCGGTGATGGCACCGGCGCTGCTTGGGCCTCCGGGGGATGTGCGGCAGCTAGATGGGATGCTCCCCACAGGATGAGCAATAATCCCCGAGGCCAGGGACTGCACTGCGTGGAATACGGCAGCTCAGCTAATTTAGTATTAGTCCAGGAAGAATATACAGACACATAAAGTATTTTCGGTACCTTTACTGGTGTTGACAGGTACACTCGACTGGGAGATGAGGTAGACATCTGGATGTTCCAGAGCAAGTAGTGGTATAGGCTTCCTAATGTACGTAGCTTCTAGTGGGGTTTAGTAGGTATGAAACCCAACCAAACCAGAGTTGCACTTTCTGGTGTGACTTATTACACCCGGGATTGCTGCACTGAGGGCACTTTAAAGGAATACTATCGAATTCTCGACTCCGTGCTCTCATTCGGCGGTGCTTCGGGCGTCCAGGGAGCTAAACTCCCTTGTTGTGGTGCTGGTTTCTCTACAGCCTGCACTGTGGCTACTGACGCTCGGACCCAGTGACCAGACTTTGTTAGGGTGAGTCTGGATGACTCCTCTGCCCCTATTCAGTATCTGTCTCCTGTTCCTATGACCCCTGTTCCGAGGGTCTACCACTTTCCGGGTATGCTGGTATGGGCCTAACGTGGCACCAGTACCAGGTCAGCTCTCCTAGCTGTTTACAGTTCTAAAGTGACTGCACACTCCGCTGT
Organism: Allobates femoralis; assembly: GCA_033576535.1. Lineage (NCBI taxonomy): Eukaryota > Metazoa > Chordata > Amphibia > Anura > Aromobatidae > Allobates > Allobates femoralis. Next base: position 580,641,207 of record JARQOC010000001.1, read on the forward strand.
TTCTCCCTCCAAGACCCGTATTTATAGGGGGAACTAGCTTAAGGCAACCAGTGGAGCTCCCCTAAAGGCCTGGGGTGAAAGGTGTTGTTAGTTAGTGGGGGCTGCTTGCTGTGTACTTTTCCATTCATGTCCTAAGAGTTCCTGTGGTGCCCCAACCAGAGTGCCACACATGGACGCCAGCCGCAATGAGATCTGGGGGGAGGGGCACCGGGGTCACTGTTCTCCAGCCAATGGCTGGTGCTAAGGCAGCACCAGCCATGGCTGGATTTCAGTATTGCACCAAATGTCATTAGTGCAATACTAAAATCACTGTGATTGGCTGTTTGACATTTAACAGCCAATCACAGTGATCATATGCATGGGGGGGGGGGCAAAGCCACGCCCCCAGGGGTTATCTGGAGGTCCCTGCCTACGTGCAGCTCCGGTGACTTTTTGCTGACCCCATTCACCGCAGCTGCACATCCGCAAACCCACCATGACGTGGTACAACGTCATAGGTCGTGAAGGCACGGAAACTCATGTCTTGTACAGCGTCAAAGGTCGGGAAGGGGTTAAAGGGGTTGTGCAAAAGTGAAAGAATAAATGTATAAAACAACACAAAAAGGGTTATTGCAGCTGAGCTTTAGTGAAGTAAATGGGACCATGCTGCAATACCAGACACAACCAATGGATAGCTGTGGCGTTGTTTACAGTGAGATACTTATACTGTATCCGGAGGTGTTCATGACACGTTTATGAAGGACGTCAGATCTCGTCTCATTTTTTTAGTGTGATAAGTTTTATATAGGCGCTCGGTCATTGGTGTTAGTTCCAACACTCAGACGAGGTGGGACTGTGCATGCTGGATATTAGGAGGGATTTGAGCGTCTTGCTGAGGTCGCTGATCCAGAATTTGAGCAGTTTTACGTTGTCCTCCTCCGACGCTCCCTAAATACCAAGGAGCTTCTGCGTGTCCTCTTTGGGGTGAACTGAAAAGAAACTTCATTTTACTAAAAATGTAAATAACAATGATCATCTACAAAGAAACATGTGGTCGACAGCAATAACTAACAATGCTCTAGCTTCTCCAACAGTTTGAGCCCATAAACTGAACAGAAAAACAGGATATCTGAATTTTTTATTTTAGAATTTTATTTTTTCTTTATTTTTTAGTCCCCTGATCTCGTTTAATTGCCTCTGCTATACAGATTTAAGGGGTGTGAGGTTACGCTTGCTAGAACTAATATGGGTATACTCGATTAGCAGCACAAACCAATACACAGCACTGGAGTATGATCACAACAGTGTACTGTTGGTTTATTATGCTTCATAAACCGCACTCCAGATCATAAATATGAGCCTTTCTTTGGCGTTACAGGAACATAATGTATGGTATACAGTCCATTTACCTCACACACGGCTACACCCGCGCAGGTCCGGGTGCACTTCTATAGAAATGTCTCCGTGGAGCACGCTCAGACTCCACTCACTGACCTCTTGTTGGCTGCTCAGGAAAACTGCCTGACTGGGATCACTGACCAGGGCATGTCAAGGTCCAGACGGACTCCTGGCAGTCCACGGCTCCAGGAACTACATCCAGCTCCAGACCTGGTCTCTCCGCACGTGCTCCAGCAGCCGGTTTGCAGCCAGAGGAGGAAGCCGGAAGACGCTGGATGAAGACGGAGGAGCGCGATGGCGGCGGTGGGACAGCGGCAGCGGGACATCGGCAGGGATAAGTATAATAATCTATTCTTTTACAGGATTGCGGCTGTAAGGGGGGGGCCTGTATACTGATGGGGGGGCCTGTATATACCACTGCGACTGCTGCTGTATACTACCAATGGGGCTGCTGCTGTATACTACCACTGGGCTGCTGTATATACCTCTGGGGCTGCTGTATACTACCACTGGGGTTGCTGCTGTATACTACCACTGGGGCTGCTGTATATACCTCTGGGGCTTTTGTATACTACCACTGGGGCTGCTGCTGTATATACCACTGGGGCTGCTGTATACTACCACTGGGGCTGCTGTATACTACCAATGGGGCTGCTGTATACTACCAATGGGGCTGCTGCTGTATACTACCACTGGGGCTGCTGTATACTACCAATGGGGCTGTTGCTGTATACTACCAATGGGGCTGCTGTATACTACCAATGGGGCTGCTGCTGTATACTACCAATGGGGCTGCTGCTGTATACTACCACTGGGGCTGCTGCTGTATACTACCACTGGGGCTGCTGCTGTATACTACCAATGGGGCTGCTGCTGTATACTACCACTGGGCTGCTGTATATACCTCTGGGGCTGCTGTATACTACCACTGGGGTTGCTGCTGTATACTACCACTGGGGCTGCTGTATATACCTCTGGGGCTTTTGTATACTACCACTGGGGCTGCTGCTGTATATACCACTGGGGCTGCTGTATACTACCACTGGGGCTGCTGTATACTACCAATGGGGCTGCTGTATACTACCAATGGGGCTGCTGCTGTATACTACCACTGGGGCTGCTGTATACTACCAATGGGGCTGTTGCTGTATACTACCAATGGGGCTGCTGTATACTACCAATGGGGCTGCTGCTGTATACTACCAATGGGGCTGCTGCTGTATACTACCACTGGGGCTGCTGCTGTATACTACCACTGGGGCTGCTGCTGTATACTACCACTGGGGCTGCTGTATATACCTCTGGGGCTTCTGTATACTACCACTGGGGCTGCTGCTGTATACTACCACTGGGGCTGCTGCTGTATATACCACTGGGGCTGCTGCTGTATATACCACTGGGGCTGCTGTATACTACCAATGGGGCTGCTGCTGTATACTACCACTGGGGCTGCTGTATACTACCAATGGGGCTGCTGTATACTTCCAATGGGGCTGCTGTATACTACCAATGGGGCTGCTGCTGTATACTACCACTGGGGCTGCTGCTGTATACTACCACTGGGGCTGCTGTATATATCTCTGGGGCTGCTGTATACTACCACTGGGGCTGCTGTATATATCTCTGGGGCTGCTGTATACTACCACTGGGGAGGCTGCTGTATACCACATTGCTGGGGGCTGTATACCTGTGCTGGGGTCCACCCTCAGCTTATACATGAGTCAATAGGTTTTCCCAGGTTTTGGGGGCAAAAGTAGGGGGGTCGGCTTATACACGGGTCGGCTTATACACGAGTATATACGGTATGTAGTTTATTTATGAAGATTTAAGAATAATGCAATGCGAAGCTAGGTTTAAATCCCGCGCTGTGGACACTGGAGTCCCACTCGCCACCACAAATTCATATTTGCTGAACAGCTCGTCATCCACAAACAAGAGAGGGGACAGGGTGGATTGCGGCATCGTGTGGACACCAATCATGACTGTGAATTCCATGAAAAGGCAAAAAAAGAATAAAATTCGCCTTCTGCAGAAACACAAGAGCTCAACAACACCGTACGGAGTAGGCTGAATCATACAGAGTCTGCTACATCTGTCCATCTGTACGAGATTGGGGTGTGACAGCTGTACTCATCGGAGGACTGCACATGAGGGGGGATCTCAGCGAGGGGACTCAGCCCCAGAAAGTTGCACCTATAGGCATCTTCATACTTCTCATTGTATGGGATCATACAAACGCAACACACTGGGAGCATGGCCTTGAATATGGAAGATGTAAGGGTTAATGTGGTGTAACCAGAGATGTGGAGTCGGTGCCCATTTTGCTGCAGTCGGTATAAAATCTAAGATTACTTACTGGTAGTCGTATTTTGCGGAGTCCATGACAGCACCCACCGAGAGAGGGGATCTGCCCACAAGGACAGGAAACCTACAGATAAAAGGGGCGATCCACCTCGCCTCCTCAGTTGGGTTACAGAGAAAGTGGAGGAACCGCCAACACCGAATATACAAACACAATGAATCATAATACGAGAAGACCAGCACCACAAGACGTGAAAAAAAAAATGGGCACACAAAACCCCAGGCAATAAGTGGCCACCAGTGGCAAGTGACCACACACGAAATACCAAAAGAACAACCACAGACTATCAAGTCAAAAATGCGAAAAAGAAAGGGTGGGAAGTGAGTGGGTGCTGTCATGGACTCCGCAAAATACGACTGCCGGTAAGTAATCTTAGATTTTGCTATCGCCATGACAGCACCCACCGAGAGACTTGCAGAGACCATCACCTGGGAGGTATCACAGTATTAAGAACCGGCCTCCCGAAGTCGAGGTCAGACGACGAAGAGGAGAGGTCAAGGCGATAGTGCCGAAAAAAGGTAGAAGGTGAAGCCCAAGTAGCAGCCCTACAAATAGACTCAAGAGACACATCTGCTCGTTCAGCCCAGGAGGCAGACATGGCACGAGTGGAATGGGCATGAATACCGGCCGGCGGCTGCTCACCTTTTGCGGAGTAGGCCAAGCAGATAGCCTCCCGGATCCATCTGGAGATGGTTTTTTTAGTGGGACGATCTCCCTTCTGAGGCCCCTGGAAAGAGACAAACAAGGCCCTACACTTCCTCCTGACTGTTGTCATTTCTAAGCCTGCAATCACTCTGCATAGACATGTGTGTCTATGCAGAGCGAAGTAGCAGTGCTGAGATTGCGTTTATGGACTACGTTGGACAGAAGAGGATTTTTCTTTAACAAAGTTGGAGTCACTAAATGTCTTTTTTGCTTTATTTCTAATAAAAAAAAAATTTCTCTGTGTTGTGTTTTTTGAAAACAGGATTCTCCCGGATTGTAGCCGCCTGGTGCAATCCGGCGCCCCATAACATGGGGCTCTATGGTCCCGGATTGCTCCAGACCGGGGCAATCCGGGAGAATCCGGTTTTCATATAATGCATGACCGCGGTCAGCTCCCTGCTGGCCGCAGTCAGTTCTGCGCTCCCCGCCTACAGCAGTGATAGCGGCCGTGCTTTGCGGCCGCTGCCGTTCTATGCGGCCGCTGCTGTTGCAACTACAGAGAGAAGACGGGGGCTGCGGAGGACGGTGAGTAAAGCAGACCCCCCCTGCTGACAGCAGAATCCTCCGTTCCCTCCGCAGCCTCCCCATCCGATCCTAAGTTAGGATAGGGTGGGGAGGCGGTTGGGGGAGCGGAGGATCCTGCTGTCAGGCGGCAGGGAAGCTGTCAGCAGCTGTCAGCATTGTTTAAAAGCCGGCGGCTTTTTACCGCTGGCTTTTAAACAATGAAATGGGGAATTTCAGGTTTTTCCTCTGCTGCAAGACCTCTTTATAGGGTCCAGCAGCAGAGGAATTACTGGCAATACTCGCTTCCCCATTGACTTACATTGGACTTGCTAAATACAAAAAGGGGGGTTGGGGGAACAAGAGGCGCAATAGTGCCCTTATCACTAGACACTAAATAGGAAGCTGGGTGAGCAACAGGGGTTCACTCACCTAGTCCAGTTGTGTCACCCACAACTGGTTTGAAGACGTGTTAGGAATTATATCCTGATGGCTGCTGCTGGACCTTCACCGACCACTCAGACGTGGAGAAGCATCAGATTACTTGGGAAAAGGTGTTTTGAGATCCGCGCTGCCAGACTGACTCGCATCAAAGAAGACACTTGAAGATGAAGTGTTGATCAAATCCTTCTTTTATTCACCGACGCGTTTCGGTGCCCACCTGGCACCTTCATCAGGGTACCCTGATTGTACAATATACCTGAGGAAGACATTTTATACTGTCGAAACGCGACGTATGTGCTTTTCTTAAGAAATATTAAAAAACTCTTTATGAAATTATAAGAAGCTTTGGATCATAGACCTCTGGGAGCGCAAATAGCCTGGTAAAAAACTCTTTTGGAGCTGAATTTTATAACATGCTGTATGACCTGTGTGATGTCACGATCATGTGACCATAATAGGCGGAGCTAAGTGTCCATAGACCATAATGAGTTTGCTTGCTTAGCTCTGCCCACTATGGTCACATGATCAGTACATCACACAGGTCCTTTCTACAGAGAAGTTAATTAACAATTAACCTGCCAGAGTGACTACATCCTCCAATTTCTCAATTTGTAACCTCCTCTAATATGAGCCAGGACCACAGCTGCCGGGCACTGCCACAGTGAATGTAACCCTCTGCCCAGCTGCTGCATCCCCCTGCCCTCAGTGCTGCGCATAGTCCTCTGTATCACTGAGCTGTGTGTGACCCTGCCTCCACCACTGACTGGCAGCTTCCTGCCTATGCACAGTGTACACAGAGAGCTGCCAATCAGTGGTGTGGGCGGAGTTATACAGATGAGTAATCAGGGTCTGTATTGCTGCTCTCAGATTACATAGCACAGACCCTGCTGACTGTACATCACACTAAAACATGTGGTGAACACTGAAAATAACAAAAGAACCAATGGGGAGAAACACAAATAATACGCTATTGTCCTCTGTCTCCTCCTCACTGTTATGTGATTTTAGATGTTAATAAAGTTTATTCTCTTTCCCTTTTTCTGTTCTCTCTGGTAATGCTCATGAACCTATCCCTGGGATCATGAGGAGTGGAGGGAGGCAGGACATGCGCAGAGCGGTAACGCAGGGATAGCTGATGGTTGGCCCCTCAGTGTGGACTGTACCACTGCGTTGTAAGCTATGAGGGGGGTCCACTTCTTCGCTTTAGCCTCTGCTGTGACACACACACGCTGCCATCCCCGGGACACAGCCGTTACACTGGATTCCTCTACTGTCCTCTTTCTGCTCCGTTCTCATCGCATCTTCTCCTTGTCGCTCCCGGGACCGTCCTCCGTGACGTCACGTCCGCCCCTTCCCGTGCAGTGCCGGGTCCCAGCTGTCACGTGTTCCCGCTGTCCTTGGCCGGCGTGCGCTCTGAGCAACATGGCAGCGTTACTGGCTGGTGCCCGGCTCGTCCTGCGCCGCGGAGTGCGGCTGCTGCCCCGATACACCCGGCCGCCCACAGGCCTGCCCGTCCTGCCCGCCAGGTGTGTGCTCCTGCCTGTGTCCTGTGCTGTACCAGGGGCCGAGACGCTCTGCCCAAGGTTATACTGCGGAGCTGCCCGGTCCATAGCGACCTCCGAGGTCAGGGGTTAGGCCTGAGGTGCGGGCAGACCTTGTGCCTGACAGCACTGCAGGAACCGGAGAATATACTGGAGAGAAGTATGGCCAGATTGAGGGGGCAGGAATGACACTGCCAGAATGAGGAGGGGGGGCAGGCATGACACTGCCCGGGATGAGGGGGGGGCAGGCATGACACTGCCGGGATGAGGGGGAGGGGGGCAGGCATGACACCGCCGGGATGAGGGGGGGGGGGGGGCAGGCATGACACTGCCGGGATGGGGGGGCAGGCATGACACTGCCGGGATGGGGGGGCAGGCATGACACTGCTGGGATGAAGGGGGGCAGGCATGACACTACCGGGATGAGGGGGAGGGGGGCAGACATGACCCCGCCGGGATGAGGGGGGCAGGTAGGACACTGCTGGGATGAAGGGGTGCAGGCATGACACTACCGGGATGAGGAGGGGGCAGACATGACACTGCCGGGATGAGGGGTGAGGGGGGCAGGCATGACACCGCCGGGATGAGGGGGAGGGGAGCAAGCTGACACTGCTGGGATGAGGAGGGGGGGGGGGCAGGCATGACACTACCGGGATGAGGGGGAGGGGAGCAAGCGTGACACTGCCGGGATGAGGAGGGGGGGCAGGCATGACACTGCTGGGATGAGGGAGGGGGGGCAGGCATGACACTGCTGGGATGAGGGGGGGGGGCAGGCATGACACCGCCGGGATGAGGGGGGCAGGCATGACACTACCGGGATGAGGGGGAGGGGGCAGGCATGACACCGCCGGGATGAGGGGGGGGGGGGGGGGGGGGGGGGGGCAGGCATGACACTGCCGGGATGGGGGGGCAGGCATGACACTGCTGGGATGAAGGGGGGCAGGCATGACACTACCGGGATGAGGGGGAGGGGGGCAGACATGACCCCGCCGGGATGAGGGGGGCAGGTAGGACACTGCTGGGATGAAGGGGGGCAGGCATGACACTACCGGGATGAGGAGGGGGCAGGCATGACACTGCCGGGATGAGGGGGAGGGGGCAGGCATGACACCGCCGGGATGAGGGGGGCAGGCATGACACTGCCGGGATGAGGAGGGGGCAGGCATGACACTGCTGGGATGAGGAAGGGGGGGGCAGGCATGACACTACCTAGGGATGAGGGGAGGGGAGCAAGCGTGACACTGCCGGGATGAGGGGGGGGGGCAGGCATGACACTGCTGGGATGAGGAGGGGGGGCAGGCATGACACTGCCGGGATGAGGGGGGGCAGGCATGACACTACCGGGATGAGGGGAGGGGGGCAGACATGACCCCGCCGGGATGAGGGGGGGCAGGCAGGACACTGCTGGGATGAAGGGGGGCAGGCATGACACTACCGGGATGAGGAGGGGGCAGGCATGACACTGCCGGGATGAGGGGGAGGGGGCAGGCATGACACCGCCGGGATGAGGGGGGGCAGGCATGACACTGCCGGGATAGAGGGGGGGCAGGCATGACACTGCCGGGATGAGGGGGGGGGGGGCAGGCATGACACCGCCGGGATGAGGAGGGGGCAGGCATGACACTGCTGGGATGAGGAAGGGGGGGGCAGGCATGACACTGCCGGGATGAGGGGGAGGGGAGCAAGCGTGACACTGCCGGGATGAGGGAGGGGGGGCAGGCATGACACTGCTGGGATGAGGGAGGGGGGGCAGGCATGACACTGCTGGGATGAGGGGGGGCAGGCATGACACTGCCGGGATAGAGGGGGGGGGGGGCAGGCATGACACTGCCGTGGACGAGGGGGGGGGGGCAGGCATGACACTGCCGGGATGAGGGGGGGGGGGGCAGGCATGACACTGCCGGGATGATGCAGGGGGGGGGCAGGCATGACACTGCCGGGATGAGGGGGGGCAGGCATGACACTGCCGGGATGATGGTGGGGCAGGCATGACACTGCCATGGTCTTTGTGGTCGTCTTTGGTGTTTGAGGCTCGTGCCTGATAATCAGTGGCACCAGGCTGCAGGATTAATGCTGGCCATTGGTGCCATGAAGGGTTGGTATGGGATCCGGGGTGCAGCCCATGCTTGTCTCTCATGCAGTGTCCTAGGCTTTATATTTAGGTGTTACGCCTCTGATGGGGTTTGTCTGCCTCTGTGGTGCTGTTCTCCGTCTCCTGCTTTGATGAATATATTGTTAGGGTACCTTTACACGTCGCAACATTGCATGCAATTTCACTTGCGATTTGCTGGTTGCAGTGAAATCATGGACACATTGTTCTATTTGTACACAGCAGCAAAATAGAACAATGTGTCCATGATTTCACTGCAACCAGCAAATTGCAAGTGAAATTGCATGCAATGTTGCGACGTGTAAAGGTACCTTAATAACATTGGCAGAATTGGTGTCGGACTCCTCTGTGTGGACAGGGCATCATGTGACCCGTTTAGGGGGCACAGCCTCATCTGTAGCCCGGGCTGTGACCTTCCCCATAGTGTGGGGACACTGGTGTACTGTGACTGATGGGAGCAGTCGCTCGGTTCGTCTTGTAGCTTCTTTATTAAGGAAATGATATTATTTAAAGGCGTTATCTGAACCTGTATACGACATAACTGCGATCTGGTCCTGGAAAGGCGGATCCTCGCAGTGCAGGGGATTAATAAGTCGGCGGTCACATAGTTCTGCAGTCTCTCTATCAGTGTAGACTGGACAGCCCCTTTAAGCTTTCACCCTAAATAACCTTCATGGGCAGAATGCAGGACTGTGACCTTGTGACTTTAGGAAGGTCACGTGTTGTCTCCCCCTGCCTGTCCAGCCCCCCCAGTCTGTAGACATGAATGGAGCGTCTCTTTATTTTGGTATCATTACCCATTGATTGTTGTGTGAAGGATCTCAGGTAGAAGGAGAGTAACGTCCGGGACGTCTTGGAGTAGCCGAAGATTTCATGGCATTTTCTATATAACAGTCGTCCAGTTTAGTTCTAGTGATTTTGGGAGTAGCTGCACTGCAGGTAACATATCCACCTAAGGCCCATCTGCATGGTAATGTAAAGCCTTGCTCTATACCTGTTATAAGCAGACACAGGATTGGCTGTACTCAGCTCCAGACTCTCCCTTCTCACTGGGGGAACAGAGATGAGAGGCCAGAATGAACGAAAAAGGTTCCAAATCTGTTTTGTTTATTTTTTCCTCTTTAGAAAAGTAGCAACAGTCACTTAAAGGGGTTGTCTGTTTTTTAATACCTCGCTCTTCTTTGAGGGAATCTGTCAGCACACTTTTACATGCTGACGGAGTATGTGGCGGTATTGGCATTAATTTTTATAAAGACTATTTCTTTCTTATAGAGATCTGATGTGCCAGATAAGAGAAATTTTATGTAAAAGCCATATGTAAGTTGGACTGGAGGGGTATTGTGGGGGGTGCATTAGTAGGGAGTGTTGGTGCATTGGGGAGGCATCAGTGCACTGGCTAGGGGGAATGTGGGGTTGCAATAGTGGGGGGGGTCTGTGCACTGGAAGGCATGTCTGCGTTAGTGGGATGTGTCGGTACACTGGGAGGCTGGTGTTGGTTCGCTGGGGGGGGCATGTCAGTATACTGAGGGCCATGATTGTGCACTAGGGGGCGGGTTGGCGCATTAAACCCCGTCACACATAGCAAGATTGTTAGCGAGATCGTTGTAACATCACAGGTTTTGTGACGTAACAGCGATCTCGCGAACGATCTTGCTACGTGTGACACTTTGCAGTGATCAGGCCCCTGCTGTGAGATCTCTGATCGTTACAAAGTGGTCTGGGTCCTTTACTGATCGTTAGTCTCCCGCTGGTCAGCACGCATCGCTGAGTGTGACAGCGAGAGACCAGCGATCTCACAGGCTGGTAACCATGGCAAACACCGGGTATCTAGGCAGCGCGCGCTGCCTAGATACCCAATGTTTATCATGGCTACCAGCGCTAAGCAGGGAGGACGCTGGTAACTATGATAAACACCGAGTATCTAGGCAGCAAGCACTACCTAGATACCTGCTGTTTATCATAGTTACCAGTGATGTGGAGGCGGCTCCCTGGTCGCTGGGGAGATCTGCCTGTTTGACAGCTCCCTAGCGACCAGGTAACATCACATCAATGATCCCTAAGGATCGTTATCGCTGTCGGGATCGCTGGTGCATCGTTGTGTATGATGGGAGCTGGTTGGGGTGTTGGTGCATTGGGAGGCATGTTGGTGCATTAGCTGGGGTTTCGGTATACTTGGGGGGAAGGGGTTTTGGTGCACTTAGATTGTTCTGTCTGTGTACGGACACGCCTCCAGTGCACTTCAAGTCTGATTTGCATATTTACACTATATTTCTGAAGACTGGAAATTGTATTAATAAATGAAAGAGTATCCATTTTATTGTGGAACAAGTTTGTATATTGCCATATCACCACTTCCAGATTAAAAAATCAACATCACGACCGCCGTTGTTCCACTGCTCCTTATTACTCCAGCAGATTCTTGTCACTACTAATCCCGATCTTTGTGATATGGCTTCACATTCCCAGCACTTGACCCCTGCAGCCAGTCACCGAGCTCATCAGTGATTCCGAAATAGACCACACAAGAGCCTAGTGATCTGCTGCAGGGGTCCTGTGCCGTAAATGTCATGTATCTTCTGCAGCATTGTCAACATGAAGGATAGGAACTGCTGAGAAAGATGGAAATCATTGTAAAGGTACCGTTACACGCTTCAATGTTAAAACAATCTCGGGGAGCGCGGTCGTTAGGACATCGTTTTGACATCGTTGATGAGATGTCACACGTATAGAATCGTGGACGACGCACCAACGACCCAGCGAACGATACTTGTTCACTGATGTGAATGGGTGAAGTCGTTAACGACATCCTTATCACGGTGTCGCACACAACGATGCAGCAGGTTGGCTGATTGTGGATCGTCTGATTTGAGAACATGTTCTCAAATCTGTGACCAACGATTTATTGTAGTCGTATCTCGCTGTTACGCGCAACGACGTCCTAACAATGTCATTTCAACGCCTCCAAACCCGTGACATTTGAGCGATGTCGTACATGTTATCGTACCGTGTAACGGGGCCTTAAGAAGATTAGAAAACTATTTTTTTTTTTTTTTTACACATTTCAGAATCCTCAGCACCTCCTCCAGATTTTTTACTGTTGTTGCACAAGAGAAGGGAAACGTACCGGCCGAGCCGACTCCGGTGGGCAGATTCAGATCATGGCAGGAGGGCTGGTCCATCCATCTTATGGGGTCCAGGCTGAAGAGGAGTGGACGTGTCGGCCGACAAAAGCTGCTCAAGACCTTCGAAGAAGTCTGCAAGACTGGTAAAAATCAAGTTATCTATGTACATTTACTAGCAAGTGTTAAAAAAAAATGTGTCAAAAAATGAGCTTTCTGGCTTTTATAGTTCACATGATTTCTAAGATTTTGTTTCTTTTCATGTCATGGTCTATGAGTTATAAAAATCCGGAGATCTTGGTTTTCCCTTTGGACATTGAGCCTTACCTTTTCTGTAGAGATCACTGTGGAGTCTGTATAAATGGACCAACTCTGACTCCTAAAATATATAATAAAATGGGTACAGTAGTTTAATGCAGAATGTGCTGAATATTTTTTCATAGGAGTTTGGGAAAGTTACGAAATGTCCTATAAGTGAGAGAAACAGTTATTGGAAAATAAAACTTTTCTGGCAGTTGTTTATGTGGACCCAAGTCATCGTACACTGTTTGATGATCAACAGCTTACTAAAGGAAAAGAAGCTCTGACTGAGGTAGCAGTTAGGATGATGGAGCTACAGGGCTGCAAGGAGCAAGAAAACCTGGGTCCTGCCAGTGCAGCTGATGCCATATCTTCAGCCTCCTCAAGATGAGGAGCTTAACTTTGACATGTATTTGGATGACATGGAGCAAGCAAAGCGTTGCCACTCCGTCTCCTATAGTAAGCAAAGCAGATTCATCATATTTCAGCAAAATGTTTCATCTTCTCTCAAAGAAATAGCAAAATTCTACCGTTCCATCAAAACTGACTGTGACTGACTAAAGGCAATTCCTTTATACCCTGAGATTGTTAGAGATGTTGCACATGTGGTTATGGGTTTGCCTCCAACCCAAGTTATTGTAGAGAGGTTGTTCTCTAGCCTTAGAATTATTAGGTCAGATTTGAGGTCCTCTATGAAGGAGGATCTGATGGAGCCGATTCTATTTATCAGAACTAATTTATAGACTGCACAAATGTTATTTAGCATGTTTTTGTTAAAAACTGTTTTTTGTCACTTTCTGCTCCGTGTATTGCATAATCATAATTTATTTAAAGTTTTTGTGTTCTAAAGTTATATTGCAATAAATATATTTTATGTTCTATCTAAATATCTTGATTATTGTAAAAATGATTAAAAGTCTGATGTTCACATTGTACTACAATAAATGTATCACTTAAATATACCGTATATACTCGTGTATAAGCCGACCCGTGTATAAGCCGACCCCCCTACTTTTGCCCCCAAAACCTGGGAAAATCTATTGACTCGCGTATAAGCCGAGGGTGGACCCCAGCACAGGTATACAGCCCCCAGCAGTGGTATACAGGCCCCAGCAGTATAATATACAGCAGCCCCCAGTGGTATATACAGCAGCCCCAGTGGTATTGCAGCCCCTATATACAGCAGCCCCAGTGGTATTGCAGCCCTAGTGGTGTATACAGCAGCCCGTATATACAGCAGCCCCAGTGGTATTGCAGCCCCAGTGGTATTGCAGCCCCTATATACAGCAGCCCCAGTGGTATTGCAGCCCCAGTGGTATTGCAGCCCCTATATACAGCAGCCCCAGTGGTATTGCAGCCCCAGTGGTGTATACAGCAGCCCCTATATACAGCAGCCCCAGTGGTATTGCAGCCCCAGTGGTATTGCAGCCCCTGTATACAGCAGCCCCAGTGGTATTGCAGCCCCAGTGGTGTATACAGCAGCCCCAGTGGTATTGCAGCCCCAGTGGTATTGCAGCCCCTATATACAGCAGCCCCAGTGGTATTGCAGCCCCTATATACAGCAGCCCCAGTGGTATTGCAGCCCCAGTGGTGTATACAGCAGCCCCTATATACAGCAGCCCCAGTGGTATTGCAGCCCCTGTATACAGCAGCCCCAGTGGTATTGCAGCCCCAGTGGTGTATACAGCAGCCCCTATATACAGCAGCCCCAGTGGTATTGCAGCCCCAGTGGTATTGCAGCCCCTATATACAGCAGCCCCAGTGGTAGTATACAGCCCCTGTATACAGCAGCCCCAGTGGTATTGCAGCCCCAGTGGTACTGCAGCCCCTATATACAGCAGCCCCAGTGGTATTGCAGCCCCAGTGGTAGTATACAGCCCCTATATACAGCAGCCCCAGTGGTATTGCAGCCCCAGTGGTAGTATACAGCCCCTGTATACAGCAGCCCCAGTGGTATTGCAGCCCCAGTGGTACTGCAGCCCCTATATACAGCAGCCCCAGTGGTATTGCAGCCCCAGTGGTAGTATACAGCCCCTGTATACAGCAGCCCCAGTGGTATTGCAGCCCCAGTGGTACTGCAGCCCCTATATACAGCAGCCCCAGTGGTATTGCAGCCCCAGTGTAGTATCCAGCAGCCCCGGTAGTAATAAACAGCCCCCCCTCCTTATCACGTCCCCCCCAGGCTGCGGCAGCTGTTAAAATAACAAACACTGTATACATCACCTTCCGACGCAGCTCTGCGCTCCTCCGGTCCTCTGCCCTCCGCTCGCCGGCTTCTTCTTCCTTGATGTGCCGACTTCTGTGACCGCGCGCAGGAAATGACGTCATCTCCTGCGCCCGGTCACATGACACCGGCACATCAAGGAAGAAGAAGCCGGCGAGCGGAGGGCAGAGGACTGGAGGAGCGCAGAGCTGCGTCGGAAGGTGATGTATACAGTGTTTGTTATTTTAACAGCTGCCGCAGCCTGGGGGGGACGTGATAAGGAGGGGGGGCTGTTTATTACTACCGGGGGAGCCATATTAAGGAGGGGGGCTGTGCAGTGCAATATGCACGGCATCCCCCCGCCGCTGATGGACGGGGGGATGCCGTGCATATTCATTGCACTAATGAGGCGGCCCCACGTGACCGCATGCGGTCACCGCGGCCCCCTCCTGCCTCCTCCAGCCCCCGGTCACAGCCCCCCCCCACACAGCATACCGTATGACCCGTGTATAAGCCGAGGGGGGGACTTTTCAGCCCAATTTTTGGGCTGAAAAACTCGGCTTATACACGAGTATATACGGTAAGCAATATATGTGGGAGTTGGAGTCGGAGGTTTGGGTTACAGACTCCACAGCCCTGAATCCCATTATCATCATTAAATCAAATACACTTTTATTTTTAAAACCACAGCAAGAGAAAAGGGTACAATAATCCTTGAGCGCAAGGATTTAAAATTTATGCACGTGTATAATTCACAACCCTTTTAAAACCATTTTCCCACAGACCACCCTAACCCAACTCCCCCCCCCCCCCCCTCAAAGCTCAGTGTAGACTTTTCACACAGTGACAGTACTTCGGGAGCCATTAATCAGCTATGATAACATATATACATTTAGATCCAGTGCTGCAGAGACATGGCAGGGGAGAACGGAATCTGACTACCCAGCGGGATGAACTGACATACAATCAGCATGCAGCAGATAGTGCAGTAAGACTTCATAAATAATCAATATTACTCCTCTGGTGGCACCAGTAACGCAAATAGTACAAAAGTACAATATCCTTATCAATTTCTATAGATCTAATTCTGTTCTGTGCTCTATAGCAGGGGTCCCCAACCTAAGTTTGCTCCGAGGATCGGCATCAAGCAAGATAATTTCTCCGAGGCCCGGCAGGGGTGTTATAGGGGGCGGGGCTTTGCTCATATGGGGCGGGGTCATGTAGAAGGGGTGGGGTTTAGTATCCTGTTTCCCCGAAAGATGTATTACATCTTATTTGCGGGGAATGTCTTATTTCTATATCCCCTTGCAGCCCCCAGCCTCCTTTTGCAGCCCCCAGCCTCCTTTTGCAGCCCCCAGCCTCCTTTTGCAGTCGCCAGCCTCCTCTTTCAGCCCACAGGCTGCTTGTTAACCCCACAGCCTCCTCTTCCAGCCATAACCTGCTTTTCCATCCCCCAGCCTCCTATTTCAGCCTCCTCTTTAACCCCCAAGCCTCCTTTTCCAGCCATAACCTGCTTTTCCATCCCCCAGCCTCCTCTTTCAGCCTCCAGCATCCTCTTTAACCCCCAGCCTCCTCTTCCAGCCATAACCTGCTTTTCCTTCCCCCAGTCACCTCTTTCAGCCTCCAGCCTTCTCTTTAACCCCACAGCCTCCTCCTCCAGCCATAACCTGCTTTTCCATTCCCCAGCCTCATCTTTCAGCCTCAAGCTTCCTCTTTAACCCCCAGCCTCCTCTTCCAGCCTCCTGCCTCCTCATTAACCTCCAGCCTCCTCCTCCAGCCTCCTCCTCCAGCCATAACCTGCTTTTCCATCCCCCAGCCTCCTCTTTTAGCCTCCAGCCTCCTCTTTAACCCTCCAGTCTCCTCTTTCAGCCCCCAGCCTCCTTATGCAGCCCCCATTATCTCTGACACACACACACTTCGGTCACCGCCCCCCCCCCCCCAGCACCTGCTGCATTACGTCCGCTCTCTTCTGTTCCTCAGCTATGTGAATAGAACTACATGAGAAGCCATAAGCCAATCACAGTGCAAAAGCCACTAGCCAATCAGGGCCTGGCTGGTGCACCGTGATTGGCTGACTGCTTCTCATGTAGTTCTATTCACATAGCTGATGAAAAGAAGAGAGAGGGAACGTAATGCTGCAGGGGGCGGTGACATCACTCCGGGAGCCGCCGCAGAGGACACAATATGTAGTGCTGGTCTGCGGCAGTGCGGACCGACACCCAGACCCCCGCCGCCCGGTGGTTGTGGATCCCTGCTCTATAGGCATATCGTACCTGGAGGTATTGAAATAGACCACTGTCTGGTAGCCCAAACTCCTCTTTGAGACATTGAAAGGATTTTAGGGAGTTACCCTGGATTAACTAACGCTGAAGGCACACTGCTTGTGTCTCGTGCGAGTGCAATGTGAGGGAAACTCGCATTGCACTCGGACCAGTGTTGCCCTATCAGGCAGGGCACACTGGTGCGTGTCCCCTGCACTGAACTCACAACGCAAGTCAAATGCGAGTTCAGTCGCAGCATGCTGCGACTGAACGCGTATTTGTTGTGTGAGGGGCTAATGAAAGTCTATGAGTGTGAGAAAACTGCGCATCCATACAACACACTGTGTGATAGTCGCACGCGTGTGCATAAAAAATTGCTTCAAACTCCATGGCTGTCAAAGCCGCAGAGTTTGAACTTGCCGGTTTCCCAGTACAGTAACAAATCATCTTGCTCCGCTGTGACAGCAGCGGTGCAAGGTAATTATTAAAAACCCAGCTCCAGAGGTAATTTTTAATTAACTGCATCTACAGCCTCTGTTCAGCATGTCAGCACAGAGGCTACAGATGCGGTTAATAAACTGGATGATGCAGGGTTAACCCGCTCTTTGTGTGGTGCCAGCTTGTGTCCAGGGAGTGACCACACTCCCTGGACACATACTGACATGACACACTGGATCAGCAGGGTTAATATGTTTTTTAACTAAAAGCCACTAATTGGATGTAGAAAATTACATTAAATGCCCGCGGCTCCTGAGTTCAGGAGCTGTCAGCGGTAATGTACTCAAATTGCGTACAGTACCAACCGCTGTCCTTAGTGCTGAAGTCTTAGGGTAAGTTCACACAGGAAGGTTTAGTGGCGTTCAAACCGTCAGAAAACCGCTGGAAATTATCAGTTCTGAGCTCTGAAGTCTCCAGCTGTGTTCCGGCGGTTTTCCGGCGTTTTTTTACAGCGTGTGCACAGCGGTTTATAGTCGTTTTTCCCAGCGGTTTTTCCAGCGGTTTTCTATGAAGGATTTTGTTCATGGAACCGATCCAAAACCGCTGGGAAGAATTGACATGTTGTATGCTGCTAAACCGCTCGGAAACCGCTCAACCGCTGGCGGATCCGCTCACATAAACCCACTATGTGTGCACAGAGGTTTCTAAATTGCATAGGGTTACATGTAAGTCCTAAAGCTGCTAAGGATTTACATAAATTTAAATAAAACCTATGCTAAACCGCCGGCGGTTTTCGCTGCTAAACCGAGGTTAAAACTGTATGTGTGAACTTACCCTTAAGATCAGCTCCCTGGCCAGCGTACATATAAACTCCAGTACGCTGGCCAGGGAGCTGATCTTAAGACTTCAGCAGTAAGGACAGCTGCTGGTACTGTACACAATTTGCACACAGTACCTCGGACAGCTCCTGACTTCAGGACTCTGCCCAGCATGTACTTTACGCAATTTGCCTACTTTACCGCTGACAGCGCCTGAACTCAAGAGCCGCCAGCATTTAATATAATTTTCTACATCCAGGCAATTAGCAGTTTTTAGTTAAAAACATATTAACACCTGCTGACCCAGTGTGTCATGTCAGCATGTGTCCAGGGAGTGTGGTCACTCCCTGGACACAAGATGGCACAACACAAAGAGCGGATTAACCCTGCATCATCCGGTTTATTAACCGCATCTGCAGCCTCTGTGCTAACATGTTGCACAGAGGCTGAAGATGGGGTTAATAAGCTGGTTTTGTAGTTTAATCCCATCAGGGGTTAATGGAGCTTTATAATCAAACCCGGCAATTACTGCTATTGATTACATTACTATAATCTCCAATGGGGAGCAGGAGTCAGGAGGAGCTGTCCATGCTCTGATGTTAAAGCTGGGTGCTGAAAGCTGTTCAGATTGTTATCAGCACCCAGCTTTTACAATCAGCACCATGGAGAGCTCCTCCTGACTCCTGCTCCCCATTGGAGATTATAGTAATGTAATTAATAGCAGTAATTGTCGATTTAGATTAAAAAGCTCCATTAATCCCTGATGACACATTCTGTCATGTCAGGTGTTGTCCAGGGAGTGTGGACATTACCTGGCAGGACAGAAACATGGGGATTAAACTACAAAACCGGCTTGTAAGCCGCATCTGCAGCCTCTGTGCTGACATACAGCATAGAGGCTTCAGATGAGGTTAAAATACCAGTTCTCCTCAGCACAGTAACCAATCAGCTGTCAGCGCTATGAAAGCAGCCGTGACAGCCTGAAGGGTTAATGCACCGCCGCTGGCTTGAAAATGTAATTTCCGGAATGCCTGCAAATTAACCATTCAGCTATCCCCGTTGCTTTCAGAGTGCTGACAGCTGAATGCTTAATATGCCGGTATCCGGCAATTACATTTTCAGGGCAGCGGCGTGCATTAACCCTTCAGCTGTCACCGCTGCTTTCACAGCGCTGATAGCTGATTGGTTACTGTGCTGCCAACCCGACAAATTCAAACAACGCTGCTCGACAGCAGCGGTGTTTTGAAAAAAGCCAGTAATACAGCACCACACACGCACTCACAAAGCACACTCGCTGCACACAGCTATGCACACTCACCTACACGCACCACACTCACACAAAAGTGTGGAAAAAGCAGTATAGGTTAGATGGACCTCCCCTAATTGCTGCGTTTCACTAGTCTTTGACACAGTGAAACTCCATTCTGGGTTATTTTATTTCACTCCAGGAGTATCACACATGCCTGTTCTCTGCCTGTAGTAATATACGGTACTTAAAAACTACCATCTTTTGCTCCTCTCCGCCCTGCAGCGGTCGAAGTCTTCTGCTCCTCTCCGCCCTGCAGCGGTCAAAGTCTTCTGCTCCTCTGCTTGCTGCAGCAGTCATCTACGGCTCCTCCACGTGCTACAGCAGTCACCCTCTGCTCGTCCGTGTCCCTTTTGTGGTTGCCTTCAGATCCTCCCCACCCTGCAGCGGCCGCCTTCAGCTGTTTACTGGGCAGACTGGAAAACACTTACTTAAAAAGTCTGTGGAGTCTTAAGGCTCAGACATACATTTACACTTGTATTTTCCTGTAGGCTCCATTAATAGTAGCAATAACTGTCTGTACTCCCCTTCCCCTGGTCCAGACCCTAAATCTTCACTGTTGCTCCCAATGTCTTTTATTGTTTGCAGTGCTGATGTCACTTGGTCAGCTCTGTGAGCAATAGCTGAGCTCAGTGGCTGTGCCAGTTTAGATGGCATGACCCCCAGAGCTCACTGGCTGCCGATCTGTGACCTGGCATCAAGTAGCAGTGAAGAGCAGTGCTGGACCCGGGGAGGGGGAGAAAAGATTTTTTCTTTTTACTACCAAAAGCAAGTATATACAATTATTAAGAATAACACTACTGACTTCCCGATCCCTGCTGATCCTCTGCAGAAGCTGCATTGGTCTCTTAAGGTCTGTGGGTGCCAGTGAGTGCCCTGTTACCCCTGCAGATCCCATACATTCTCTATCAGCCTCATGAATGGAAATGGATGTTGACATTCACTAATTGCAAACAACTTGAAAATGGTTTAGAAGATCAGCCACATTTTTGTTACACGTCAGAAAACAGTGTTTCTATCTCTGGCACGTACATTTGTTTTCATGCATCTATTTATCTTTTAAGGTAAACCCAACAGTAACCAGGTGTGGTTCTTTCTGCGGGCATGTGGCTCATTTATGCCAGAGATTCTCCCAGTGGAGCGAACGGAGGTGGCAACCAACATCTGGACAAAGCTGAAGGAGTTAGGTATGGATCCGTTTCACATTTTTCTGCTATTGTCATTTTTTGCTTGTAGAAACCCTATCCTGGGGGGATACCTTACTAATCACTGGGACCCCCAGCAATCCTGAGAACGAGGCTCCAAGGAGCTCGGTCTTGATAGAAAGGAGGTGCGAATGCTTCATATCAGCTCCAATCATTGTCTGTTTGACTGCAGGAGGAAGCGCAGTACAGCGGTCGACAGTCCCATAGACAATGAATGGCGTGGAGGCCAAGTGTGCGCACCTTCTCCACTTCAAGACAGAGTTCTACAAAGTTTGGTCCCCATGCCCCGGCAGGTGGGCCCCATGGAGCTGTAACTCCTCCACTATCTGATGTATATGGGATAATTTCTACCTTTTAGTTGTCTTAGTTACCATATTTCCCTTGAATAGGGGTGAATGGGCACAAATGCAGCCAGCTAGTTCTCCCTGGGTGTATTTCAGTAACTCCAATTTCAAGTACTAGTTTAACTCTTGATATGCCGAATGCTTCCCTGATCTGTCTGCCGTTCTCATGAAGGGCCATATGGCGCATAAGGTACTTACACATCGCAACATGCATGCATTCACTTGCAACTATGTTGCAGTGAAATCATGGACACATGTACATTTGTACACAGCACAAATAAACTAGTCTGATTCACTGCAACGTAGTTTCAATGAATTGCATGCAATGTTGCGAAGTGTAAAGGTACCTAATACTTGTCTTGTCATGTTTAGAGTGAGTTAAATGTGACCCATTACAACACCCTGCTGGACGTCTACATACAGAATGATCACGTGTTTTCTCCCACTGAATTCCTTGCCAATATGGAAGCGGCCAATGTGGAGCCTGATCAGGTGGGTGATTATTGTAATGTGTGTGTGGGGGGTGGGGGGAGTTGGTATCTAGTTTTCAGAACATATCTGTCCTGCACCTTTGCTCCAGTACTGGCACATTTATTTTTCCTAATTTTGAGTTACGTTTTCACTCCATTGTTGTTTAATTCTCTATTCAGATTTCTTCTGATTCCCTGTTGGCAGGAGCGCAGCACTGTCAGCGTCTTTCAAGACGCCCGAAGAATTTCCCATTTCTTTTAATCGCTTCAAGGTTTCTGAACCCTCAAGGAATTAAGCCCCAGTCACACATAACGATATCGTTAGAGAGATCGTTGTAACTGTGACGTTACAACGATCTCTCCAGCGATGTCGTTCTGTGTGACACTTAGCAGCGATCAGGCCCCTGCTGTGAGGTCGCAGATCGCTGCAAAGTGCTGCGGGTAATTTTTTAATCGTTGGTTTCCCGCTGGTCAGCACGCATCGCTGCGTGTGACAGCGAGAAACCAGCGATCAGTGAAACTCACAGGGCTGGTTACTATGGTAAACACCGAGTATCTAGGGAGCGCGCGCTGCCTGGATACCCGGTGTTTATCATGGTTACCAGCGTCCTCTCTGCTTAGCACTGCCTGTAAGCAGTGAGAACGCTGGTAACTATGATAAACAGCGGGTATCTAGGCAGCGCGCGCTGCTTGGATACCCGGTGTTTATCATAGTTACCATCGTCCTCCCTGCTTAGCACTGCCTGTAAGCAGTGAGAACGCTGGTAACCATAATAAACACCGGGTATCCAGGCAGCGCGCGCTGCCTAGGTACCCGCTGTTTATCATAGTTACAAGTGTTCTCCCTGCTCAGCGCTGCCTGCAAGGCAGCACTAAGCAGGGAGGACGCTGACATCGCCTTAAGCGATGTGGGAGGTGGCTCCCAGGTCCCTGATCGCTGGGGAGATCTGCCTGTTTGACAGCTCCCCAGCGATCAGGTAACAACGCTCCAGCGATCCCGGCAGGTCGTTATCGCTGTCGGGATCGTTGGAGCGATCGTTATGTGAGACAGGGCCTTTAAAAGAAGTGACGGAAGATGAAAGATGACACCGCAATGACAAGATACTCATTTTATGGAGCAATTTTTTTTTTTCCATGGAAAATCCACATGAAAAAGATTCTATATGCACATTGGAAATGAAGATATTGCAAAACAGGGACATTTCCTGAAATGGTTTCCATGTCTCCCTATCCATGACCATTTCATAACAAAATGACTTTTTCATGTGGATGTTCCTGTGAAATCTGCAGTGTAAAGTAAACCTTTTAGCAGCTTTCCCATATAAGCTACGGCCACCACCAGTAAGCCATTATATATAGATTCTAAAATACTGTATATACCGTATATACTCGTGTATAAGCCGACACGTGTATAAGCCGACCCCCCTACTTTTGCCCCCAAAACCTGGGAAAACCTATTGACTCGTGTATAAGCCGAGGGTGGACCCCAGCACAGGTATACAGCCCCCAGCAGTGTGGTATACAGTAGCCCCAGAGGTATATACAGCAGTCCCAGTGGTAGTATACAGCAGCAGTCCCAGTGGTAGTATACAGCAACAGCCCCAGTGGTATATACAGCAGCAGCCCCAGTGGTTAGTATACAGCAGCCCCAGAGGTTAGTATACAGCAGCCCCAGTGGTAGTATACAGCAGCAGCCCCAGTGGTATATACAGCAGCAGCCCCAGTGGTTAGTATACAGCAGCCCCAGAGGTATACAGCAGCCCCAGTGGTAGTATACAGCAGCCCCAGTGGTAGTATACAGCAGCCCCAGTGGTAGTATACAGCAGCCCCAGTGGTAGTATACAGCAGCCCCAGAGGTAGTATACAGCAGCCCCAGAGGTATATACAGCCCCAGAGGTATATACAGCAGCCCTAGTGGTGTATACAGCAGCCCCAGAGGTATATACAGCAGCCCTTAGGTAGTATACAGCAGCCCCAGTGGTGTATACAGCAGCAGCAGCCCCAGGGCTGTATACAGCAGCAGCCCCAAAGCTGTATACAGCAGCAGCCCCAAAGCTGTATACAGCAGCAGCCCCAGGGCTGTATACAGCAGCAGCCCCAGGGCTGTATACAGCAGCAGACCCGGAGGTATACAGGCCCCCCATCAAGCTCCAGGCCCCCCCTTGCGCGGCAGCCTGTAAAGGAAAATCATACTTATCACTGTCCCGCGCTGTCCCGCTGCTGCCGACACACGATCCCGGGCTTCAATCCGCGGCTTCCGGCTTCCTGTGGTCGCGGGCAATGACGTCATTGCCCGCGACCACAGGAAGCCGGAAGCCGCGGATTGAAGCCCGGGATCGTGTGTCGGCAGCAGCGGGACAGCGCGGGACAGTGATAAGTATGATTTTCCTTTACAGGCTGCCGCGCAAGGGGGGGGGGCCCTGGAGCTTGATGGGGGGCCTGTATACCTCCGGGTCTGCTGCTGACTCCTGGGGAATACCGCGTATATACTCGCGTATAAGCCGAGGGGGGACTTTTCAGCCCAAATTTTGGGCTGAAAAACTCGGCTTATACGCGAGTATATACGGTAAGTCCCCAGGCCAAGCTGTATAATGTAAAAAAGATTTTTATTATACTCGCCTACCATTATGTCCGGCCTGATGGGAGTCACTGGTCTTGATCAGGCACCTCCTCTCTTCTTGCTTCAATTGGATAATGCAATCCACACAATGTCCACCATCACTCTCCTGTGCAGGCGCCCTTCTCTCTGTCCTGCCGAGGGTAGAGCAAAGTACTGTAATGCACGTGAGGGAAAAGGCTAAAGAGCACCCAGTCATGCGCACTACATTGCTTTGCTCTGCCCTCGGCAGGACAGAAAGAAGGGCGCCTGCACAGGAGCACAGTGGAGGGCACTGTGTGGATGATGGGACATAGCAGGCACCTGATAAAGACCTTTGACACCCATCGGATCGGACTGCCCCATAGGTAATTATAATAAAAGCTGTTTTCTCTTTCGCCTCATTGTGGGACACAGGATGATGGGTTATGCTATTCTGCCACTAGGAGGTAACACTAGGCAAATGAAAAAGAAGCACAGTGGCTCCTTCCAGCAGTATATAACCCCCTGACTGGCACAGTTGCTTAGTGTCTTAGGAGGCAAGACACTGTTTGTTATTTTCTCATCTTTGAGTTCCTTCAGACCGCTGCACCATCCCTCCTCAGTCCCCACAGTTGGGGCTCTGAGTAGTAGGTGATGGACGGCTCCTGCAGCATCCCTCCCCAGACCCCACAGTTGGGACTCTGGGTTGCAGAAGGTGTCCCCTGGCCCTCTGGCCGCAGCAGCACAGAAGATGGAGCTGCACTGGGATGGAGGTCTGTGCCCCTGTTCCTTGTGGGCTCCAGGGTGGGGAGCCGTCATCAGGTAGGAGCTGAGCTATCCTCTGGTGTACCCCTGGGTGCTCCTGTCCGCGCTCCATCTCTGGCGCTGCACTCTGCGGCGGCCCCCCCCTCGTCCTGCAGCCTGGTATATTAATTTAGGCCCCGGCTTCGGGCCTGTAGGTGTATCTCCTCCCATAATGATGATGCGGCATCCCTGGGGGGCGTGGCCTCACGTTTCTCCCTCCCAGGCAGTCTCTGGTGCCATCTTCATTGTGGGACTTCACTGAAGCACGGTCGGAGCTCTGCTGGGGGACACAGGATTCGGGGCAGCGCTGTGCTTCCAGGTGACAGGGCTCAGCAGTGGTTTATATCCTGCCGTAGCCCTGGGCTGTGTATTGTAGCTCAGCAGTGATTAGTGTCATTCTGCTGCAGCTTTGTCTGTCTGCTGACACTCAGCAGTTTATTCCTCTGTGTATAGCATGGAAGATGTCGGACAAAAAGGGCAAGAGAGCACCAAAGGCCTTTACTGTGTACTATGCCTTTTGCACTGCGTGCAAGGCTGCGCTGCCCTGCGGTTGTTCTACTCCGCTCTGCCAGGCCTGTGCCCCTGTCTCTGAGCTGGCGCCCTCTGGTGAGGTGGTGCCCGCCAGCGTCCCCGCTCCGCCAGAATGGGCGGTTGCATTGTCGCAGTTTGTAAGCCAATCCATACAGCAGCGAGATGCTGATCCGGGTTGTGCAGGCCCGTCCTTCGTCTAGCACGTCGGACCAGCCGGGTTCTCCGGACGACTGTTCCGGTCAGGAGGAGACTCGCTCTCGTACTCCTCCTTCCTTCCATACTTCTGGTAGGAAGAGACTCCGCAGGGGGTCTCCCACGGTCCCGTCTCCGGGTTCTCAGGCTTCTCCTGCACGAAGTAGGTCCCGTGAATCACGTTCGTCTGGCGAGCTCTGTGATTCGGATGTGGAGGCGGATCTGGGTGACCTTGCCATGGTGGACGACCTGGTTTCGACCGTTAATCAAGCATTGTCAGTGTCTGACCCGATTCCAGTCGCCTCATCGGACCACGTGATATCTTTCAAGAGGTCCAAGAAACCTCAGAAGGTATTCTCTGATCATCTGAGATTCAGGAAGTTCTGCAGAAACATTGGTCCCAGCTGAATAAACGGTTTGGTAATCGTAAGGCGATTGAGACTCGTTATTCCTTTTTTGCCAGCGGTGTCACAAGCTTAGTCTGATTCCCCGCAGGTGGATCCTCCAGTGTCCCGTCTAGCGTCTAGGACACTTCTTTCTCTTCCTGATAGTGCGTCTATTAAGGACTCCACTGACCGTCAGCTGGAACAATTGTCCAGATCAGTGTTTGAGGCTTCGGGGTCATCTCTGTCTCCCTCCTTCGCCTCCTTGTGGGTGGCTAAGGCCATTGTCACCTTGGTGGGTGATTTACATTCCGCATTACGTCACAGGGGTGTGGATCCCGAGCTGTTGGATCTGGCTGCTCAGATGTCTGTGGCTGGGGAATTCTTGGTGCACGCTTCTATTGATGCGGCTAATTGCACTGCAGCGGCGGCTTCAAATGCCATCGCGATTTGCCGAGCTCTCTGGCTTCGGGAGTGGAAGGTGGATTCGGCATGCCTTATTTAGGTGGGCGTCTGTTTGGAGAGAAGCTTGATAAGCTGATCTCTGACGCTACGGTAGGTAAGAGTACCCCACTTCCTCAGCAGAAGCCCAAGCGTAAATTCACCAGGGGGCAACAGGCTAGGTTCCGGTCCTTTCGGAACTAGTCTGGGTGGTCCGTTTCCCGCCTGGTACAGTCGACCCGAATGCCGCGTGCAGACCGAGGTTTCCCAGTGTCTCCCAGTAAAGTCGGGATCGCAGAGGTTTTCCTCTTCCTGACTTGGATCCTCTGGAAGACTCTTCCCGAGTGGGCGTCCAATTTTCCCGCTTTCGGCATGCCTGGCTCGCTGTTACAGGCGATCAGTGGGTCCGGGACTTGGTGTCTTTCAGTTACAGCATTGAGTTTCACACTCTTCCTCACAGGAGGTTCCTTCTTTCTCGTCGTCCGGGCACGCGGACAAGAAAGACGCGTTCTTTCGGGCCATCGACTCCCTTCAGCGAGCGGGAGTCGTTGTTCCGGATCCTCAGGGCGAGCGGTTCCACAGATTCTATTCAAATCTGTTTATCGTGCCAAAGAAAGTCGGATCTTCCTATCCTGTTTTGGATTTCAAGCATCTGAACAGGTTTGTCAGAGTCCGACATTTTCGGATGGAATCCCTGCGATCCGTCATCTCTTTCATGCGGCAGGGGAGTTCCTCGCTTCCATCGATATCAAAGACGTCTACTTGCATGTTCCGATAGCCAAGTCTCGCCAAAGGTTCTTGCGCTTCGCTGTGGACAAGGATCATTACCAATTCGTTGCACTTCCTTTTTGGTTTGGCAACTGCCCCGCGACTGTTCACCAAGGTCATGGCGGCGGTCATGACCGTGCGGCACGTAAGGGGGGTGTCGGTTTTCCCATACATGGACGACTTGTTGATCAAGGGTTGGTCTTTTCAGGGATTGCGTGGGCAGTGTCCGCGTCACGATGGACACTCGCGTCTAGGGTGGATTCTCAAATCTACTAAAGTCTTCTCTGGTCCCGAGCCGCAGGATCTCATTCCCGGGAATGATCCTGGACACGTCTCGGGGACTTGTGCTTCTTCCTCAGGACAAGGGTCAGTCTCTGCGCTGTGCGAATCGGATGCTCCTGCCACCAGTCCCACATTCCCTTCGGTTCGCGATGCGGGTCTTGGGGAAGATGGTGGCGACAATAGAGGCAGTGCCCTTTGCTCAGTGGCATCTCCGTCCATTGCATTTGGCTCTCCTGGCGCCCTGAAATCGCAGTCCATTCACTCTTCATTGGATTTTCCAGGCCATCGGCGGCGACGAGGCTTTTTCTCCGCTGGTGGCTGCTTCTGTCATCTCTCTCTCGGGGGAGATCCTTTCTGCTGGTCCGGTGAGACGTGCTGACCACCGATGCCAGTCTCCTCGGCTGGGGAGCGGTGTTTTGTCGTTACACGGCCAGGGTCGGTGGACCCCGAAGGAGTGCCCTCTACCCATAAATCTCCTGAGATTCGAACCATTTACTTGGCGCTGAAAAGTTTTCATCATCTCTGAAGGGCCGCCATATTCGCATTCAGTCGGACAATGCCACGGCTGTGGCTTATGTCAACCATCGGAGCACAACGCGCATCAAGTCAGCAATGCGAGAAGTGGAGCCGATTCTTCGTTGGGCCGAATCGTCGGGGGCGGTTCTGTCGGTGGTTCACATTTGGGGATCGTGAATTGGGCGGCGGACTTTTCAGGTCGTCAGGGACTTGCGTCAGGAGAATGGGCTCTCCATCCGGATGTATTCGATCAGATCTGGGATAGTTTCGGGAACCCGGATGTGGATCTCATGGCGTCACGGAAGAACGCGCAGGTGCCCGCCTTCTTTGCTCGCTCTCGAGATCCCCGTGCTCTGGGGTCAGATTATCTGGTCCAGGACTGGACGCAGTTTCGTCTCCCATACGTCTTTCCACCTCTGGCCCTCTTTCCAAGGGTGTGCAGAAAATCAGAACGGAACGCTTTCCGGTGCTTCTGGTGGCCCCGGACTGGCCCAGGAGATCGTGGTACGCCGATCTCGTGCAACTCGCCGCAGACGTTCCGTGGCAGCTGCCGGAACGTCCGGATCTTCTCTCCCAGGCCCATTTCATCACCAGAACTCGGGGGCTCTTCGTTTGATGGTCTGGCCCTTGAGACCCGACTTTTGACTTAGGCGGGTTTTTCGGCGGAGGTAGGCGCACTATCGCTTGCGCGAGAAAACCTGTTTCTGCTTGTATTTACCACCGGCCTTGAAAAGCTTTCTTCGCTTGGTTCGATTCGGGAGGTCTCCCGCCCTTGCATTTTTCCCTTCCTGCGGATCTGGGTTTCCTTTAGGCTGGGCTGGACAAGGGGCTTTCCCTTGGTCTCTTAGGGGTCCGGTCTCGGCCCTATCTGTACTTTTTCAACGCAGATTGGCCACGAAGTCCCAGGTTCGTACTTTTTTGCACAGTCTTTCACGTATCGTTCCACAGTATCGGAGGCCTTTGGAAGCCTGGGACTTGAATGTGGTCCTGGACGTGCTTCAGAAGCCGCCATTCGAGCCTCTCCAGGAAGTCTCGTTGCGTCTTCTCTCTCAGAAGGTGGTTTTTCGTTTGGCAATCGCCTCCATTCGGAGGGTTTCTGAATTGGCAGCACTTTCTTGTAAGACACCTTTCCTTACACTTCATCAGGATAAGGTGGTGCCTGCGGCCGGTGCCATCTTTTCTTCCCAAGGTGGTGTCCTCTTTCTATTTGAATGAGGACATTGTCCTGCCATCTTTCTGTCTGGCTCCAGTGCACTGCATTGAAAGGGTGCTGCACACCCTGGATCTGGTCCGGGCTACTGCGAGTGTGTCTAGAACAGCGCCTTTCAGGAAGACAGATTCTCTGTTCGTCCTTCCAGAGAGTCACCGTAAAGGGATGGCCGCTTCCAAGGCCACTCTTACCTGGTGGATTAAGCTTACTATTCAGGAAGCTCATTCTTTCCGCAATTTGCCTTTTCCATCGGGGTTGCGGGCTTACTCCACTCGTGCGGTGGGTGTCTCCTGGGCCATTCAGCACCAGGTTTCGGCTGAGCAGGTGTGCAAAGCTGCTACCTGGTCTAGCATACACACTTTTGCGAAACGCTATGTGTTCATACTCGGGCCTCGGCAGATGCGAGTCTGGGTAGGCACATCCTGCAGGCAGCGGCTGCTAGTCTGTAGACTGCGTTTTTCAGTTGTGGATGTTTATTCCCACCTAGGGACTGCTTTAGGAGTCTCCATCGTCCTGTTTCCCCCAATGAGGCGAAAGAGAAAAGAAGAATGTTGTGTACTCACCGTAAATTCCTTTTCTCTTAGCCTCTAATTGGGGGACACAGCACTCTCCCTGTGGCCGGTTGGCCTTGTTGTCTTGGTGTTCTCTTGTTTTTGCCTGATCACCTTATATATTATTTATCCTCCTACTGCTTTAGCACAAAACCGACTGAACTGTGCCAGTCAGGGGGTTATATACTGCTGGTATGAGCAACGGTGCTTCTTTTTCATTTGCCTAGTGTCGCCTCCTAGTGGCAGAATAGCATAACCCACCATCCTGTGTCCCCCAATTAGAGGCTAAGAGAAAAGGAATTTACGGTGAGTACACAAAATTCTTCTTTTTCACATTATGCAGATTGGCCTGGGACATGTATTGTATGAGGGCTTACTAGTAGTGGGCGTACTTTACATGGGAAAACCTGGTGACGGGTTCCCTTTAAAGAGGATATCCAGGATTAATAAAACTTTACTGCATTCTTTCAAAAACAGCTCCACCCCTGTCTACAGGCTACATGTGGTATTACAGCATACCCCATTCACTTAAATGGAACTGAGTTGCAATATCACACATAACCTGTGGACAGGAGTGGCGCTGTTTTTGAAAGAAATCAGCCATGTTTATAGAATTCTGGACAACTTCTTAACTGTTTTAATAAATTGGGAGAGAAATAGGCAGAATCCACACCAATACTCATGCAAGAAATGCAGACTTTGGTGTGAAATTTCTGCAGGTTTGAACATTTTTTGTAACATTATGGATTTGCTACGGCATGGTCATTTACATTTTTCTTCTGTGGATATTTCTCGCTACGGGTGGACAGGTTTCCAAAGTTTCTTCACATGTGGTGCAGATTGGTGGTATTGAAGCCTCACTGCACCCGGCAGCAAATCAGCTGTGTCTGCACCGCCCTAATGGTTTATTCGCAATGCCCATATACCAACTGTATCTAATGGTCATGCTGCAGTTCTCAGCCCGACCGTAGGTTTTCTCCCATGTAGTAAGAGCCTCATGTTAGGAATGGCGTAAAATTAAAAATGGTGAGCGATGATACCAAATATAGTGAAACCTAACAGAGTAATACATGTATAGATGTCTACATGCAAGCACAATAAAGAATCCTACAGACCCAAGCTCTTTCTTGTGTCCAGTGTGATGATCTTTCTTTGCTTTTCAGGGCACTTACCAGGGGCTGATTGCAGCTTATTGCAGTGAAGGAGACATCGATGGAGCAAGGTATGTAGTGAACGTGACCTGAGCCTGTCTACAAAGTAGGCAGAGCTTTACAAGAACAGCATAAATGATAGCAAAAGTCTATATCAGCTCGTCACTGGCGTCCATTTCTGTTTGCACTGCAGGGATAGTCGGAGATTTATTAAGAGACCCAATGTACAATGGATGTGAGCTGAGCCCACTGGGTGGCGGCTGTGCTATACAGCAGGCACCCAATAGTAAGGTGTGTGCACATGGATTAGGATTTGGTGCAGAAATTTCTGCATCACTTGGCAGCAAAGATGCAGTATTTTTTTTTTATTCCTATTTATTATAATGGGTGAAAACTGCAGCAAAAATGCGGAAAAAATTGACACGCTGCAGATTTATTTCTGCATCAAATCTGCAAGGAGAAAATGCTCAACGTGTGTGACACTTCAGGATTCTCATCCACTCAAAAATGCAATGTGCAAACGACAGTCTAGCTACTCCAATTGCACCAGTCCAGCAAACAAGAAAAGACTTGCTCTGCACCACTAGTTTTCCTTTTAGACATACAGCAGATATCTAGCGGCATATAGACATGGAGAAACCAGCATATGAGAGTGGCAAATGGCTAACAGGTGGTGCTCACTTAGTTTGCGTTTGTAGAAGCCATGACAAAAAACGAAAAGTGGCACTCACCATGTCTGTGCCTAAAACGACTTTATTGCATGTCTTTTAAAAAACAAGCAGGTAAACAAGAGGGACATTCACAGGGGCTCATATACGTACAGGGATTACAGCTGTTTCCGGGTACAGAGGGACGTTCACAGCATATCACAATAATTCGGTACAGAGGATTTACAGCTGTGTTTTTCAGGTACAGAGGGACATTCACAGCATATCGTACAGGGATTACAGCTGTTTTCAAACAAGATATGTACAGGATCAGGGTACGTTCACAGCATATCGTACAGGGATTACAGCTGTTTCGGGTACAGAGGGACGTTTGCAGCATATCGTACAGGGATTACAGCTGTTTCAGGTACAGAGGGACGTTTGCAGCATATCGTACAGGGATTACAGCTGATTCAGGTACAGAGGGACGTTTGCAGCATGTCACACTGGGATTACTGCTGTTTTATGCTCATTTAGCACTTCAACAGATCCTCACCATCTGTTGAAGTGCTAAATCAGCACGAAACAGCTGTAATCCCGATACGATATGCTGTAAATGTCCCTCTGTACCTGCCTGTATTTTAAGAGATGCAACAGAAGTCGTTTCACTTTTCCCTTTTTGTTATGGTTCCGATTGCAACAGTTCAACCTGTTTAGTTGCCACTGTCAATTGTGACTGCCTCAGAAATGTTTTCTGACATGCAGCCATCCATTGTGCCACCATCATTCCCTGGACGCCATGGAGGTGCGTCATGGTACTTGTGGGCGATACAAAACATTTTAATACTACACTGATTACATATGTAAAAAATGTTTTTATTTATTTTTAATAAACAGAAATATAAAAGTTTTAAAGTGCCACTCCCTCCTTTTCCCAAACATAGTGAGTAATAAAAAAAATTACATATTTGATAGTGCTGCACGTATCGTCTCTCAGATTCATAAAGTAACAAAATGTTTATTTCATATGGTGAGCGGCAAAACAAAAAAAAAAAAAGTAACCTAAATGACACTCGCTGTCCTTTATTCATTTTTTTGTACTTTCCCTCCCCTATAAAATGGAATACGAGATCAGAAAGCTTAGATTATGGCAATAATAAAACTGTAGTTCATACAACAATTTTATTAATTTATCTAAGTAGTCCCTTAGAACAAAATGGTTTGTTTTTTGTTTTGTTTTTACTGCAGATAAACTGATTAAAAAAAAGACAATAACCAAAAATATTCGCAAAATAAGTTGCTTTGTTTTCTCT
Organism: Allobates femoralis; assembly: GCA_033576535.1. NCBI lineage: Eukaryota > Metazoa > Chordata > Amphibia > Anura > Aromobatidae > Allobates > Allobates femoralis. The sequence goes on from JARQOC010000001.1 coordinate 580,674,078, forward strand.
TTTTTTTTTTCTCTCTCAACTTCACCCCATTGGGATTTTTTCCCCTTTTTCAGTATATAATTTGGTAAATTGAATGGTGTCATTTAAAGGACATCTGTGAAGTCAAACATTCATATATAACTGATATCATTTTCTAATTCCTCACTCTATGCTCTCTCTATTGATGTATTTCTTTTATTTATGTTCCCCTCCTATCTTCTGTAAACTTCAAATAAAGGTATTCCTTTCATCTGTCAATCACAGAAAATGATCCACTTAGTTCTCTGCTGTTCACTCCCCATAGATGAATATGCATGTCACATATTCACACCACTATACTGCACAGGAGATCTGTGTGGTGGGGTGGGTGTAATCTCCTCTCTGCTCTTTGTGTTTGCAGCATCACAAGAGGTGAAATACAACACAAAACTGTCACAGCACCACAGGGATACCTGCTTAGAGAAACAAATGGAGTCTAGATAAGGCAGACCTAAATAGCTCTCTCCCTCCATGTCCTCATCGAACATAAGCTCCTATGGGAACTGAAACTACACTGCACTTGGAGCAAAGGGAGGAGAGAGCTGCTGAGAGGGAGTGCATAATTACATGACAGTTTATACAGCACAGGACTATTCCTGTTTGCTTATAATGGAGATGACTAATCCAGGAGCTCCCTGCAGGGTCTGACAATGCTGATAACATGGAAACTACAAAGGGTAGAATAATGATTTTACATGTTTTTAAAAGGTCTGCCCAGGCCCTATTCAAGGGTAATATTAGTATCATACTGAAAAATGACCTGACAGTGTCCCTTTTAAAACGTCAACTTGTCCCTTAAAAATAATAAGCCAGAATTCCTGCTATATTAGAAGCTTTTGAAAAGTGAGGAGGAGAACACAAAAATAAAAATAATAATAATAATCTCATTTATATAGCGCCAACATATTCCGTAGTGCTTCACAATACAGAGGCTCATGTTTAAACAATCATAAGAAACAGTTATCAGAAACTACAATACAATACAAAATATAATACAATACAAAATACAATGCAAAGCATAATACAATAATTAGAGCAAAATAATGACAGCCCTGCTCATAAGAGCTTACAATCTACCAATGAGGTGGGGTTGACACAAAGTAATGGTTCTTATTTACAGTAAGGATATAGTCAACTTGGGGAGATAGGGAACAGATAGAAACAGCATAACTGGCTACCAACCATTATTTGTGATGCATGTGAGACTGGTGGAGCGGATAGGCTATGTCTAAGTGACTTTGACTAGGGAACATTATAGGCCGCCCTAAAAAGATGTGTTTTTAGGGATCGCCTAAAACGATTTAGGTTGTGGATACACCTAATTTGTTGGGGTAGAGCATTCCAGAAAATTGGTGCAGCTCGGGAGAAGTCTTGCGGCCAGGAGTGGGAGGTTCGGATTAATGCAGAAGTTAGTCTAAAGTCATTTCCAGAGGGAAGAGACCGGGTGGGGTGACAGACAGAGATGAAGGAGGAGATGTAGGGAGGTGCTTCACTGTGAAGAGCTTTGTGGGTGAGAACAAGCAGAAGCATCTGAGTAACGCTTAACTACATAGGTTACCCTGGCTGCTGCATTAAGGATGGACTGGAGAGGGGAGAGTGTAGTGCGGGGGAGGCTAATTAAAAGAGAATTACAATACTCATGGCGGGAGTGTATCAGGGCCACAGTGAGGGTTTTTGTGGTTTTCAAGGTGAGAAAGGGGCGAATTCTATAGTTGTTCTTCAGGTGCAAGGGGCAAGAGCGGGTGAGAGATTGTATATATGGGGTGAAAGAAGGATCAGTGTCAAACATAACACTCAGACAGCGAGCCTGCAGCCTAGGCGTTATCGTGGTGCCATACACTGAGGCTGTGTTCACATTTGCGGACCCCTCCGCAGCGCTCTGCGTAGGGGATCCGCAATGTGACCGCAGCCGCCGCCAGCCCCTATCTTTATAATGGGAGCGCACGGTGCTGCGCTTGACAGCGTATGACCGTGCGCACCCATTCACTCCCATATGTGATCTGTGCGCAGGTGGACGCCTGCGCACAAATCACACAGTCTCGTCCGCACCAGGGATGCGACATGTTGCATTCCTGGTGCGGACGAGACTGTGTGATTTGCGCGCGGGCATCTGCCTGCGCACAGATCACATATGGGAGTGAATGGTTGCGCACAGTCATGCGCTGTCAAGCGCCTCACCGTGCGCTCCCATTATAAAGATAGGGGCTAGCGGCGGCTACGGTCACATTGCGGATCCCCTCCGCAGAATGCTGCGGAGGGGTCCGCAAATGTGAACCCAGCCTGAGAGAGATATTAGATTTAGGGAGGTTAGTGGAGGGCGGGAGCAGAAGTTGTTCAGTTTTGGAAAGGTTGAGTTTCAGATAGAGAGCGGACATGATAGTGGAAACTGCAGTTAGACAGTGATTGTTGTTCTTTATTAGAGCGGGAGTAAGGTCAGGGGAAGAAGTGTATAGTTGTGTGTCATCAGCATAAAGATGGTATTGAAAGCCAAATCTGCTGATGGTGTGTCCAGTCGGGGCTGTGTAGAGAGAGAAAAGAAGAGGTCCAAGAACTGAACACTGAGGGACCCCAATAATGAGAGGAAGAGGGGAGAAGTGGAGCCAGCAAATGATACACTAAAAGAGCGGTCAGAAAGATAGGAAGAGAACCAGGAGAGAGCAGTGCCGATGGAGTGCAGCATGGAGAGTAGGAGATGGTGGTCAACAGTGTCAAAGGCTGCAGAGAGATCAAGAAGAATAAGCAGAGAGTAGTCACCATTACGTTTTGCTGTCAGAAGGTCATTGGTCACCTTGGTGAGGGCAGTTTCTGTAGGATGTAGGGGGCGGAAACCAGACTGTAATGGGTCTAGAAGAGAGTGAGTGAGAGATGGCAGGGGATGCGGAAGTAGACCAGGTGCTCCCGGAGTTTAGAGATGAAAGTGAGATTGGAGACTGGTCTGTAGTTATTTGTGCAGGATGGGTCGAGAGAAGGTTTCTTTAATAATGGAGTAATGATAGAGTGTTTGAAGTAGGAAGGGAAGATGTCAGAAGAGTGAGGGAGAGATTAAATCTTTTGATTAAGTGAGTAGTGACGACGAGTGAGAGGGACTGGAGCAGGTGTGAGGGAATGGGGTCAGCAGTGCATGTGGTGCGACTACAGAAAGAGAGGAGCCTGGAGACTTCTTCTTCTGTGACTGGGTCAAAAGTGGAGAGTGAGCCGGAGGAAATGTGGGGAGAGGTAGGGGTAACAGCTATTTGAGGTTGGGAGTTGATTTCCTGACGGATGTTTTCTATTTTCTCTGTGAAGTAAGAAGCCAGATCATCAGCACAGAGGTCAGTGATAGGGGCCTGCACTTTAGGACTAAGGAGAGAGTGAAAGGTATCAAAGAGTTTTTTTGGGTTGCTGGATAGTGAGGAGATCAGGGTGGTGAAGTAGGTCTGTTTGGCGAAGCGAAGGGCAAAGTTGTAAGTTCTCAGCATAAATTTATATTGGATAAAGTTTTCTGGAGTGCGGGTTTTCCTCCATAGAAGTTGAGCACTCCTAGAGCATCGCTGGAGGAATCGAGTTGATGTGAGCCAGGGCTGTTTTACTCTGTGTTTGGAGGTTCTGAGGGTGAGGGGTGCTGCTTGGTCCAGGGTGCTTCTGAGAGTGTCGTTGTAGTGATTCACCGCCAGATCTGGACAGGAGAAGGAGGAGATTGGGGACAGTGATGAGTGTAGAGAGTCTGTGAGTGTATGAGGGTTAATGGCCTGTAGATTTCTGAATGTGTGATAGGTCGGAGTGTGCTCTGGTGTGCGAGGATTTCTGAGTGTGAAGGAGAGAATGTTGTGATCAGAGAGAGGAAGAGGCAAGTTGTCTAAGGAGGAGGTTGAACAGAGCTGGACAAAGATCAGGTCAAGGGTGTTACCATCCTTTTGTGTCTTAGAGGTTTAGAGCTGTGAGAGGCCAAGAGAAGTGGTTAGAGATAGGAACTGGGATGCAGATGGGAAGATGGGGCTGTTTATGGGGCTGTTAAAGTCTCCCAGAATAAGGGTTGGTAATTCTGAGGGCATGAAGTGTGGCAGCCATGCACAGAAATGGTTGAGGAAATGGATGGGTGACCCTGGGGAGCGGTATACCACTGCTACTCTGATGGGGAGGGAGTAGGAGAGCGTGGGGCGGGTGTGAACCTCAAAAGAAGCGAATGAGAGTGATGGAGCTGGGGGGATGACCTGGAAAGTACATTTTGGGGAAAGGAGTAAGCCAACTCCACCACCATGTCTGTTCCCAGGTCTCGAGGAATGGGAGATATGTAGGCCGCCATGAGAAATAGCAGCAAGTACACGGCCACAAAATGGAACAATGTGTCCATGATTTCACTGCAACCACAAATCTGCCAACAATCTCTGCACAATTATCTGTGTGTAACTGGGCCTTTACTGCCATGAAGTAACTGCAAGCCACTTAGCAATGTTAGCACTTTGCATAAGGTACCACACGTGCTGCACCCCACAGCGTGTCCAAGTTTAAAAGGGCTTAGGCTATATCCACTCCGTGCATTTCTGCATCCGTTTTTGCAGTGCATTGTATAAACTGGATCAGTCAAATGAATTCCAGCCAAGTCCAATGGCTTTTCACTTTTGGCAATTCAGATTGGGAATAGTTTGACTTATCTGTTTTTTGTAAGTGCATGTTAGTTTCTGTGCCGTTTTTCCCATAGGGAGCCATTCTAAATGGGGAAACAGAAACGCAGCATCAAAAACAGGTGCAAAAACGCACAGTGTGAATGGGTGGTGCGTTTTTTGGAAAACTGATCAGTTCAGCAGTTGAAAAACGAACAAAAACGTTGTGTCTGAATGTAGCCGTAATGTTTAAATGTGTTCACTTCTTTATACAGTGGAATTATACTTTTTGTTTCCCCCCCAGCAAAATTTTAGGATTTATGAAGAGCAAAAACTTTCCCATCACTGAGGACGTCTTCAACTCTCTGATTAAAGGACACGCGAGAGCAGGGTAAGGAGTCTGAAGCTGAAGCCAAGATTTTGGTATTTGTCAGTATGACGGAGTACTTCTAAAGCCCCACTCCAGCATTGTTCTTTTGGCACCGGAGTGTCTCTTTAAATTTCCCCTGCCCCATTTTTATACTCTCCCTCCAGTGGATTCATCATTCTTTTTGTTATTGCTCTATTCCCGCTCTTGTCCTGTAACTTTTCAAACTGACGGGAAGTTAGGCGTTAAGTCACAAGTTCCCAATAAAAGTCTATGAGAGCCAGAACTAGGCTCCCATAGAGATGTACTGCGTTGTGACCTCCGGCAAGATCCATGAAACACTGGAGGTCACAAATCGCAGAAGACCGACAGGAGCTAGAAACAGATGAAGACTTGTAGACTGTGAGCCCTTGTGGACAGGGTCCCTGCCCCCCCTGTATCTGTACGTCCCAAGCGCCTAGATTTAGTGTACTTGTTTTTGTCTCCCTTATCCTCATGTAACGCGCCATGGAACCTAATGGCGCTATATAAATAAATAAAAATGAATAAAATAATAATTAATAAGATAAGATGGGGGATAGGGGACTTAGATTTAAAGGGAACCTGTCACCAGTTTTCCCATATGAGCTGCGGCCACCACCAGTAAGCCCTTATATATAGATTCTAGAATACTGTATATATGTCCCCAGGCCGATCTGTAGAACATAAAAAAGAGCTTTTGTTATATTCACTTACAGGGTCATCCGGTCTGGTAAGTGTCATAGGTCTCAGCTTGGCGATTCCTCTTTCGTTTGATAGCCGCCTTTCTTTGTATTGATGACACGTCCTAAGTCATCCACTCACTGGCCTTGATTACAATCCTGCGCACGCGCACTTTACCCTGCTGAGGGCAGAACAAAGTGCTGTAATGTGGGTGGAAATGTCGAAGAACGCCTATATGCTGCATGAGCATTCTTTGACCTTTTCTTGTGCCTGCCCATTGCGCCATTTTGCCCTGCCTTTAGCCGGACAGATAGAAGTGCGCCTTTACAAGAACACAAAGGAGGACACCGTGTGGATGATGAAGGATGTGTTACTCACATGAAGGAGGATGGCAGTCAGATGAGAGGAAGTGCTGGACTGAGACCTATTACACCCATCGGACCAGACTGCCCTGTAGGTGAATATAATAAAAGGTATTTTTTACATAATGCAGATGGGTGTGGGGACTTGTATACAGTGTTCTAGAATCTATATACAAGGACTTTCTGGTGGTGGACACAGCTTGTATGGAAAAACCTGGTGACAAGTTCCTGCAGTGGTGAGATAGAAATAAGCCCCACCGCTGACCTGTTGCTTTAAGTAACGCATGCTGCCCTTTCACTTCCTCCATGCTGATTTTCGGGGTCTTCATATTAGGTGGTATAAGTCCGTATAATGATGCTTTTTCTGTATTGCAGGGACATGGACAGTGCGAAGAACGTCCCGTCCATCATGGAAAGTGCTGGCATACAGCCGCGCTGGAGCACTTATGTCACTCTATTAAGTGCATACGCTGAGAAGGGAGATATTACAAATATTAGACAGGTGCTGGTTTTGTCTTTTGTACATTTTCTTCCCTTGTTGTGGTGTCATTAGCAGAGTGTTACACTTAATGGGACACCTAAATTGTATATATCCTATAAATATCTCACATCAGGGTCTCGCCTTAAAGAGAATCTGTCACCAGGTTTTTGCCATTTAAACTGAGAGCAGCATAATGTAGGGCCACAGATCATGACTCCAGCGATGTGTCACTTACTAGGCTGCTCAGTGTAGTTTTTGTAAAATGACTTTTTAATCAGCTGGAGATTATCATTAGAAGGATACTTGCCTGCTGCCGTGTAGACCAGCATATTCATGAGCTGTGTATAGCTCTGCCCCATCACTGACTGGCAGCTCTCTGTGTATACTGTATATGAGCTGAAAGCTGCCAATCAGTGGTGTGGACGGGGCTATACAGCTCCACATTTAAATGGCTGCTAAATCTGCAGCAGCGAAAAAAGTGATGTTAACAAAATGACAACAAGCAGCTCAGTAAGTGACACATCGCTGGAACCGGGGTCTCTATCTCTACATTATGCGGCTCTCAGATTGGATTGCAAGAACCTGTTGATTTACTCTCATTATCCATTTATAATCTAGAACAGATTATCCCTGCAGATTACTTCTGCTCTGCCAGACTCCTCACACCCATTTCTGATATCGCCAGATCTCAGGGGGTTAGAACATATGATGATCAGATTATCGATAAACTGTTCCTATTCTATGAAGGTTCTGCCCTAATGGGACAGCATTTGTACTGTGCTGTAATGATAAGAAGTATCTTTTGCACTTGCCTGTGTATATTGTATATTTCGTTAGTTTGTAGATCAGAGCCCGGTGAACCTCCTGCACCTCTTCTGATTAATGGACACTGCATCTGCCTTCTAGCCAAGAAATGCTAAAGATGTCACAGTTAGGCCACGGTGTTATCCGGTCCGGGGCTGTCCAATGTGAATCGGACAGCCCCGGACCTGATTTGCAAACAAAACCAGAGGGCAAATATGCCGTCCGGTCCGGTTTGCAGCCAGATTCCGAGGATCACAGCTGCAGCTGCTGAATTTTCTGCAAGGAGTTTGTATGTTCTCCCCGTGTTTGCGTGGGTTTCTCCTCCGGGCACTCCGGTTTCCTCCCACATTGCAAAGACATACTGATAGGATGTTTAGATTGTGAGGCTCAATAGGGACAGCATTACTGATGTATCTAAAGTGCTATTGGATTAATAGCGCTATATAAATGAATATATATTATTATTATAAATATTATTTTCAAGATCGCGGCTAGTGGAGAGCCAGCCACGGTCCTGACAACTCAGCATGAGACAGCTGGTGGTGCTGAATTTCAGCAGCACTCTCTGCTAAACTCCTGCACCCGGCGTCCAGGTCCTGCATCTGATTTCATGTCGGATGCGGCACAATCCGGCACCATAGACCCCCTTGTTAGGGGGCATTGGATGGCCCCGGTCTGGGAGGATCCGATTTGTTCTGATTTTTTCCCCCACTTGCTTGCAACGCTTTTGTGTCTGGAGAAAAATCTGAATTCTCCTGGATCCTCCTGGACAGATGGACACAGCTGCCATCCGGCTCCATCCTGCCCCACAGGAATACTGTGGGGCCAAATTCAGATCCGGGGTGTCCGGTTCACAACGAACAGTCCCGGATCCAGAAAACGTGCTGTGAAGGGTGCCTTAGTAGGAGGCTCGGAGGGCTCTGGTTTGGCAGCCAAGGACCACTGATGTGACCACTGGACCCCAGAGTCCATGCTCATATTTGTCTATTTATAAGGTTATGTGCACATGGCGTCATTAAAGGGAAACTGTCACAGGTTTGTGCTCCCTCATCTGAGAGCAGCATGATTTAGGCACAGAGACCCTGAAGCCAATGGTGTATTATACAGATTACTGGCTGCAGCCATTCTCACGCAATCAAATAATTCAGTTTTAGGCACACAGCGAGCTGCCCACACCAGGCTCTCCATAGAGATTGTACATTGACAGTGAGGTGGGGCGTGTGGGACCACCAAATCACCATGTAATAAAGCCTTTAGATTACATAAACAATTGTACAGAGGTGCACAGTTTTTTTTTTTTTGCGGTCGGCTGCTCCTATATCGTCTTTTTCCTATGTCTTCAATTGGAAGCAGCCCCCAAAAATGAGCATGTCACTTCTTTTCAGCATTAGGTTACATGCTTTTAATCTCCCTCTTGCTGTACTTTATTACAGATTCTTAATGACAGCGAGGTGTATGTGCCACAGAAGCAATTAACATCGGTTATTATGGCGCTGGTGAAGTCTGGCCACTCGCAGTACGTCCCGGATGTGCTCGAACACATGCCGAATTGTATCACTTTTTCACAAGGTAAAGCCACTCATACTTCTCATTTCAGTGTCATATAAAGGGGTAACGAGTTTGAGGTTTTCTACCATTGATCTTAAGCTATTTGAGGCTTAAGTGTTCTTTAAAGTTTATGGACATCTTCGTACTGCCTTTCTTTATGATGCTTTCTAAATAGTCTTCATTAATCTACCATATCATCGCTTCTCTCTGTTCTTTCTCTCTTTGATAAAGATAGAAGTGGTAGGTTGTACAGGGAAGAGAACAGGCTGAAGAAGGGGGGGGGAAGCATCTAAGTTATCGTGGAGGGTTGATCATGTGTGCTTTAGTTAGGAAATAAAGGATAAGCAATGTGATTTGCCGGGCGGGTGGAAGGTAGGGAACAATTTCTGTATAAGTAGAGAGAAAAGCAGAGCACTCGTACTAAAGTCTGCAGGGAGAAGAGGAGATGTAATAGAATATGCTCCTATCATGTATAGAAGTACATGAGGAATTCCTGTATGAATTCAGTAGGAACAGAAATAAAGCTACTAACTGATACATGAAGGTAGTGAATACAGCGTCATCCAGGACAGACAGACGTCACATCAAGAATGCAATACTAGGACAGAGGAGGGGTTTTGTACTGTGTGGATGCTAACATTCAGGTCTCCTTTCTCGTGTAGATATCATAAATCTCTGCCTGGCACTGTTGACTCAGGGCTATGAAGATGCCGCTCTGAAGGTCGCACAACAGCTAAATGCATGGAAACCCTCAGATGCAAATCGGACAGTCAGCCCGGAGATTTCTTCCTCCGTCACTGTGTAAATTTAAAGATGGTACGTCCTATGTTTACAGGCAGGACATGGGTAATGGGATAAAACATGGCGGGGGATTTTCCCAATTGAAATATAAAACAAAAAAAAATTGTATTACAAATACCTTACATCTACCCCCTGCTTGCCTAGATTTTACTTTTCCTCCCCATTTTGTCTTGCCCATGCTCACTTGTTCTATTGCTTTTCTTTATTCTTCCTCATTGGTACTTATTTCTTTCTGGTTTCTGTAAAAATAGAAACTAATCTAAGTCTTAAGGATTTTTGTATTGCTAAGATCTGATATTTGCCCCCTGCTTGTTTGCGGTTTTCCCCTTTTCTCCAACCCCTTCTTTTCTCTTTTTCGCTTGATTTCCCTATTCACTTTCTCATGGGTTTCCCCCCTCCACGCTTCTCTCTTGGGATTTCCCCCCTCCACCTTTCTCTTGGTGTTTCCCCCCTCCACGCTTTCTCTTGGGATTTCCCCCTCCACGCTTTCTCTTGGGTTTCCCCCCTCCACGCTTTCTCTTGGGGTTTCCCCCCTCCACGCTTCTCTTGGGGTTTCCCCCCTCCACGCTTTTCTCTTGGGGTTTCCCCCCTCCACGCTTTCTCTTGGGGTTTCCCCCCTCCACGCTTTCTCTTGGGGTTTCCCCCCTCCACGCTTTCTCTTGGGGTTTCCCCCCTCCACGCTTTCTCTTGGGGTTTCCCCCTCCACGCTTTCTCTTGGGGTTCCCCCCTCCACGCTTTCTCTTGGGGTTTCCCCCCTCCACGCTTTCTCTTGGGGTATCCCCCTCCACGCTTTCTCTTGGGGTTTCCCCCCTCCACGCTTTCTCTTGGGGTTTCCCCCCTCCACGCTTTCTCTTGGGATTCTCCCCTCCACGCTTTCTCTTGGGGTTTCTCCCCTCCACGCTTTCTCTTGGGGTTTCCCCCTCCACGCTTTCTCTTGGGGTTTCCCCCCTCCACGCTTTCTCTTGGGGTTTTCCCCCTCCACGCTTTCTCTTGGTGTTTCCCCCTCCACGCTTTCTCTTGGGGTTTCCCCCCTCCACCTTTCTCTTGGGGTTTCCCCCCTCCACGCTTTCTCTTGGGGTTTCCCCCCTCCACCTTTCTCTTGGGGTTTCCCCCCTCCACGCTTTCTCTTGGGGTTTCCCCCTCCACGCTTTCTCTTGGGGTTTCCCCCCTCCACGCTTTCTCTTGGGTTTCCCCCCTCCACCTTCTCTTGGGGTTTCCCCCCTCCACGCTTTCTCTTGGGGTTTCCCCCCTCCACGCTTTCTCTTGGGGTTTCCCCCCTCCACCTTTCTCTTGGGGTTTCCCCCCTCCACGCTTTCTCTTGGTGTTTCCCCCCTCCACGCTTTCTCTTGGGAATTCTCCCCTGCATGATTTCTCTTAGGGTTCCCCCCTCCACTCTTTCTCTTGGGGTTTCCCCCCTCCACTCTTTCTCTTGGGGTTTCCCCCCTCCACTCTTTCTCTTGGGGTTTCCCCCCTCCACTCTTTCTCTTGGGGTTTCCCCCCTCCACTCTTTCTCTTGGGGTTTCCCCCCTCCCTGCTTTCTCTTGGGGGTATCTCCTCCTCCATACTTTCTCTTGGCGTTTTTCTTCCTCCACACTTTCTCTTGGGGTTTCCCCCCTCCACTCTTTCTCTTGGGGTTTCCCCCCTCCACTCTTTCTCTTGGGGTTTCCCCCCTCCACTCTTTCTCTTGGGGTTTCCCCCCTCCACTCTTTCTCTTGGGGTTTCCCCCCTCCACTCTTTCTCTTGGGGTTTCCCCCCTCCACTCTTTCTCTTGGGGTTTCCCCCCTCCACTCTTTCTCTTGGGGTTTCCCCCCTCCACTCTTTCTCTTGGGGTTTCCCCCCTCCCTGCTTTCTCTTGGGGGTATCTCCTCCTCCATACTTTCTCTTGGCGTTTTTCTTCCTCCACACTTTCTCTTGGGGATACTCCTCCTCCACACTTTCTCTTGGGGTTTTCCCCTCCACGCTTTCTCTTTGGGGTTTCCCCCTCTATGCTGTCTCTTTGGGGTTTCCCCCTCCATGCTTTGTCTTGGGGTTTTCCCTCTCCATGCTTTCTCTTGGGGTTTTCCCTCTCCATGCTTTCTCTTGGGGTTTTCCATCTCCATGCTTTCTCTTGGGGTTTTCCCTCTCCATGCTTCTCTTGGGGTTTTCCCTCTCCATTCTTTCTCTTGGGGTTTTCCCTCCCCATGCTTTCTCTTGGGGTTTCCCCCACTATGTTCTCCCAGTGTTTGTGTGGGTTTCCTCCGGGTACTCTTGATTTCCTCCCACATTGTAAAGACTTAATGATAGGATGTTAAGATTGTGAGCTCCCAAGAGAGACAGCATTACTCATGTATGTAAACTGCTATGGAATTAATAGCGCTATATAAATGAATAAATATCATTATTATGCTAACTCACTTTCCTTCTCCTTCCACCCCATCCCTTTATTTGTTTTATGTGTTATCTATTGTTCCATATTTGTAATAATTTTTTTCTGATATTTCTTGCAGCCGGTCAGCGATTTGAAGAAATGTGCGGAGCAGCTGAAAGCGGCAGAAATGCACAAGCAGCCCATGGAGTTCTTGTTACAATGTGCTCTGAGAGATTGTAACTTAGGTATTTTATTGCTGCTTCCTCATTTATTGATTAATATAAAGTGTTTTTTTTTTAAATCAGATATATTTTATTAATGAAAAAACACAACCAACAAAGTATTCATACAGAACATACATATTTTCCATATATATCTGGTCCCGGTCCTCCCCCCACCCCCTCCCTCCCTTCTTTTTTGAAACAAAAAAATTATTATGCATACGTAAGAAAATATAAAACATATAACTGTAAGAATGAATTGTCCATTTTTTATAGTATAAAGAAATCCCTTTCCCTCACCTCCCACCCCCTTTTACAGACAGCAATATTTTGTATTTCTGAACAATATTTGTGAGATATAGTCAATAACTACCTTAAATATCTGATGACCCTTTACACACCATTAGACCCTTCTTTGCCGGAATATCCGTTCCAATCTCATCTCTCACACCTTCCACGCTGCCCACAAGTTATCACATAATTTAGCATTTTTACGTTTATGGTAAATTTTTTCCTCCATCCGCACCACATAGTCTACTTGACGTATATATTCCTGTTTAGTAGGAGGCTCCATTCTTACCCAATATCTGGCTATAACTTTTCTAGCAGCATACAAGAGTCTGGCAACTGCTAGTTTGGCAATATCAGTGCCCACCACCTCCTCCACATATCCCAACAGGCAGACCACCGGGTCCCTAGGGATTACACACTGATAGCGACTCCCAATGATGGTAGCCACCTCAGACCAGAACCCTATAATATGCGGACACCCCCACATGATGTGTAGAATACCAGCGGCTTCAGCTCCACATCTCGTACATTCCGATGTCTCCCGCACCCCTATTTTATACAAGAAATCTGGTGATCTGTATGCCCTATGTACCAGGAATAGTTGGGACATTCTAGCCGGTTCATTTAATGATAGTTTGGGAATATACTCTAAGATGGACTCCCATTTGTCATCCTCTATATTACCAACATCTGCCTCCCATCTCTCCTTAGCCACAACCGGGTATTTCAGCAGAAAGGTGTGGAGCAGAGCGGCATAGATTTCTGAGATAACCCCTTTAGTACGCCCCTCTTTGCAAATGTAGTCGATAATAATATCCTTCTGGACAACCATGGTCCCCTTTTTCCTCTGTTGAAGGAATGCGTGTTTAACTTGTACATACTGGTAGCTATGTTTGTCTGACAAGTGAAATTCCTCCTTCAACATTGCTAGAGTTTTGAGGTTTTGCTCATTCATCAGTTGATAGACAAACTGCACTCCCTTTGTCTTCCAATCTTTTAGGTCGCCCATCCTATAAAATTCACCCAGATGTTCATTATCCCATATCGGAGTGTACATTGTCAGACCCGTCAATCCTCTAACTTTCTTCACTTTCATCCATACTTTATAGATTAATTCACATGTCGGGTATTTTTTACCCATCCGTCTAAACAACCCTGACTCTAAGCCTGTTACCAAAGGGAGTGTTTTAAGATGCCGTTCCAAGACTTCCTGAATAGTTCCCTTTATTGCCCTTTGTGACCACCCTCTAATATGTTGGGACTGTGCCGCTAAAAAATATATCCATGAATTTGGTAATGCCAAACCTCCCTCCTCCTTTGGCCTTTGAAGGGTCTCCAGTTTGATCCTTGGCTGTCCCCCACCCCACACCAATTCCCTAAAGATAGCATTGACACGTTGAAATATCGGCTGAGGAATCCACACCGGGGAATTATGTAGTGCATATAACAGTTTGGGCATGAGCACCATTTTAAGTAAGTTGGTACGTCCCACCACCGAGAGGCGCATTTTACTCCACGTAGACGCTTTATCCTTTAATTTCCCGAGTATCGGGTTTATGTTTAATTGCAAATATTCCCTCACTGGTAATGCTATGTTGATCCCAAGATATTTGAATTCCTTCACCAATCTGAGTTGCGTACTTTCTACCTGCTCCACATCTGAACCATCTAGGGTATCTACTCCCATTATGTGTGATTTGTCCCAGTTTATTTGCAATCCAGATAGTAAACCGAATCTATTAATTATATCCATCGCACCCTGCAATGACTCCTGAGGGTCTTGTAAAAACAAGAGAATATCATCAGCGTATAACGCCACCTTTTCTTCCACCACACCATATCTAAACCCCTTCACCGCCCCCGACCGTCTCAGCACAGCAGCTAACGGCTCTATGGCCATGGCGAACAGCAGCGGAGAAAGGGGACAACCCTGCCTCGTTCCCCTATACATGTTGAATATATCTGAACGCTCCCCATTAACTCTCAGTCTAGCCACTGGATGTTTGTATAATAATTTTAGCCATGCCATAAAGACCGGACCCAATCCCATCAAGTGGAGGACTCGCCAGAGATAGTTCCACTCCACACTATCAAAGGCCTTTCGTGTGTCCAAAGAGACCACTACTCTGTGTCCAGTATTATCGGCAGTCATCTGCATATTAAAAAATAGACGTCTCAGATTAATTGCCGTCGACCTATCCGGCATAAAACCGGACTGATCCGGATGGATCACACCAGATACCACCCGGCTCAGCCGGGTAGACAATACTTTGGCTAATATTTTAACATCTGCCGGGAGTAGGGAAATGGGTCTGTATGAATCTGGTCGTGTCCGATCCTTATCTGGCTTTGGCAGAACCACCACAGTAGCTTCTCTCATTGATGCTGGTAATTCTCCCTTTTCCAGAGCCGCTGAGAATACGTCTTTCAATTTTGGTAGTAATGTCTCTCTAAGGTGCTTATAAAACTCTATTGGGAACCCATCTGCCCCTGGTGCTTTGTTATTTGCCATGGATGACAAGGCCTCTTCCATTTCTTCTATTGTTAGGGGACCCTCCAAACTATTACTTTCCTCTTCACTCAGCTTGGGTAATTGAGCCCCCTGTAAGAATTGATCTATATCCCTATCAGCAATTCTTACTTTAGAAGTATACAAGTCTTCATAAAATTCTCTAAACACTCCCAATATTTCCCGCGTTTCAGTGACTAGGGTGTTATTTTGGTCCAGGAGACCATATACATGTCCCGGTTCTCTCTGTGCCGCTGCTATAATAGACAGCAGGTGACCAACTTTTTCACCCTCTTCATAAAAGGCCAGTTTTTGAAATTCCCTCTTCTTTTCCCCATTTGCCAGAAATATCTTATCCACTCCCAATTGAGCTGTCTTCATGTTTTTCTGCGCCTCTACGGTGGGGTTAAGCACCAACTCATCCTCCGCCTTCCTTAGTGCTTCCAATGCGTCTCTTTCCTCCGCTTTACTTTGACTTTTATTTCTAGAAATGTCTCTGATCAGTAAGCCTCTAGTGTATGCCTTCATTGTGTCCCATACAGTTCCTATAGCTGCACTTCCCGTGTTGTTCAGAAAGAATTCCTCAATTTCTCCCGCTATCTTCTGCATATCTATTGTTTCCAGCCAGACTGGGTGCACCTTCCATTCCTTTCGCCCTCTATCCCCCCAAATACCCACTTTTAATTCAACCAGTAACGGGCTATGATCTGAAAGCATCCTAGGCAAATATTCTACATGGGTGACAGTCTGATTGATCAAGTTATCTCCCAGTGCCAAGTCAATTCTAGACATAGTGCCGTGTGACGATGAATAGCACGAATATGTTTTCACTCCCATATGACGGACTCTCCACAAGTCTATCATACCCATTTCTGATACATACTTAGCAAATGATGTCTCTCCCCCTCCTTCCGTTCTTCCCAGGTGTTTACTAGTTCTGTCCCATTGCCCATGCATTATGTTGTTAACATCTCCTATTAACAGAGTAGGTATCCCGGTCCAATGCCTCCTAAGTTCTATGATCTCCTGTAACTTCGTTCTGGAAAATGGCGGCGGAAAATATACCGCTACTATACAGTATAATCTGCCATAGAGTCTGCACACTAGAAACACATATTGTCCGTCTTTGTCTATTTTAATCTCTACCTCCTCAAAAGGAATTCCAGCATGTATCAGAATGGAAACCCCTCTCGCATATGTGGAATACGTGGAGTGATATGCTCGTTGAACCCATTTCCTTGCCAAGGTTCCAATTTTGTCAGCGGTCAGGTGTGTTTCCATAAGACAGATGATGGAAGGCTTATGAGATACTATATTTTGGAGAACAGCCGCCCTCCTTTTACGTTCCGCCAGTCCACGTATATTCCAGCTCAATACTTTAATCATATCAGCCATTATTAATCAGAGTCATCGTAATCATAAAAGACCATCTCTCACAATATCCCTTTTGCTGTCTGTCCCCACCCTCCCCCCTCCCACCTCCCCCCACGCTTCCCCCCAAACTTCCTCCATACTCCTCCATTTCTTCTAAGCCACTTTTAAAATAGTCGTTTCGTTCTCTCTTTCCGAGAGTGGGTGAATGAAACCGGCCTATACCGCCAGCTGGACACTCCTGCCCAGAAAACAGACAAAAAAAAAGGGGGATAAAAATTCGCTGTCTTTCCTAAGACCTCTCCCGCCTTATGAAAAACTCAATATGATCAAATTTACTAACTGTATGCACCACCAAACGCCTTATCATTCTATAAACATGTTTAAATCCTGCAACCAGTAATCAATTGTAATCAGATAAATGAAGAAAAAATAAAATAAAATAAAAAGAGCCAAGAGAAAAATGGATGGGGGGAAAGAAAATCGAGAAAAACAAGAACAATGGGAAGAGGAGATTTTCCATCATCTCCCTTCCCTTTCTTCCCCCTCACAGTGAAGGATATACATATCACACATAGGCAATCCCTCAGTCTGCTTTCTTCAGCTGTCCTTGTACTCCCTTACTCGTCTTGCATTTTTCTCAATCCAATCCATCACCTCTTCCGGAGTCTGCAGAAAGTGTACCCTGCCCAATGCAACCAGTCTCAGTTTTAATATAAAGTGTGATATAGCAATTTTTTTTTTTTTTTTTTTTTTCAAATTGAGGATTGATGATGAAAATTGGATTGGGAGCAAACGTTCATTCATTTTTTGTGGGATTCCTTTTTTAGAATTGTCCTCCGAGCTCATGAAGATTATAAAGGATGAAGGGATACCTGTAAGATCTCGCTTCTTCCGGCCTATCCTCAGTCATCTGCGCAACAAGAAAGACTTGCAAGGTTTGCACTTTGCTTTATTTTTATACTCATGAGGGTATGTATGTGCCCACACTGCAGATTAGGTGCAGGAAATATCTTCATTTGCCATATTGGATAGAAGCGACGATTTACAACCCCCTCAAAAGTCTGAAGATGGTTCTGTTCATTGTATCCTGACTGCACGGTCATTTCTTCCATGCAATACCCATCTCAAGTTGACTATGGAGATGCCTAATATTAAGTTATGGACAAATAAAATGGTCAGGTTAGCCAACCCTTTTACAAAAGCAGTAATAAACTAAAGTCTGTAGTAACAACATTTAAAACACTTAGGGACTAAAGACAACACAGGAGGGATAGGTATATAGGGCGAAAAGACATGGGGAGCATTATTGACCAGAGTATTTTGATTAAGAGGGTTCATAGACCAAGGTTAGCGGCGTAATAGTCCCAAGGAGACCAGATTGCCAAAAATCTTTCCACCGAGTCGTTAAGCAAAGCCGTGAGATGTTCCATACGCCTAACGTCAAGTATTCTACACCTGAGGCTTTGAAGCGAAGGAGCCCCTGGCTGTCTCCATCCCTGCGCTATCCGACACCTGGCTGCTGTAAGGATATGACTCATTAGTCTGGAGGACAACTTGCCCATACTCGGAGTCCCAGAGCCCAGGAGAAACACCAAGGGATCTAATTCCACATCAGCATACAAGACTATGTCTATTACAGATTTGACTTGTACCCAGAAGGGGATGACCTTTGGGCAAGACCAAAATATATGCAACATGGTCCCCAAGTCCTTCTCACACCTCCAGCAGGTCGAAAGTATGGAAGGGTCCATCCCATGAAGGAGGTCGGGAGTGTGGTACCACGACATCATAATTTTATAGATATTTCTCCTTCGCCTCATTGGGGGACACAGGACCGTGGGTGTTATGCTGCTGTCCACTAGGAGGTGACACTAAGTATACTTCTGAAACAAGAAAACAGTGTGGCTCCTCCCCTGCAGTATATACACCCTGGCTGACCTCAGCTTCACCAGTTTTAGCTTAGTGTCTCATTAGGAGGTAGATGCGGTCCATGGACCACAATACTACAACAGATTAGTTTAGATTTTTATTTTTATTTTTTCTTCTACCACAAGGATTATATGGGGCGACGGTATCTTCGCATACCGATCTCCCCAGAACCAACAACGGACGGGAACGCGGAGTGTCACCTCCACGTACCCCCTTCTGCCACGTGGGATAGGGAACAGGGCGACGGTTCCTTTGCGTTCCGATCTCCCTGTCCTCCCCAGACCGGCGTTTCTTTGGGAATTGCCCCTCTCCCCTACAGAAGGCCGTCTATCTGTGCAGGAACAACCAGTGGAGGGAATCTCCCCTACAGAGGGAGATCTTACCTTGAGATGGAACCTCCAAGGAGATGGACGCCAGGTCACAGACGCCTCCTCATATTCTTCTTGGATTATGGGTCGAGCTGCCAGCATGCCCTCCCCATTCCCCTGCCGGGACACTTGGGTTGAGGAGCCGTCACCAGGTACACAGGGCTCCTTCCGGACCCTGCATCTTCATTTCATATATAAATGTTTTAATGTGCATTATATGCCCCCCTGTCACCCCTGCCCCTCCGTCCAGGCCGCCGCCGTTATGACGAATCTGTAGCCGGTCCTCCGCGCCAATGCGCGCTGTTTTTCGGCCGCGGGCTTCTACTCTAGTCCCCGGCTTGCGGCCTTCTTTTTCTAGTACCGCCCCCCGCCCGCCTCTGTCGCCGCCTCCGTCACCGCCCTCATGACGTATCGCGGCCGGGTGAATCTCCCGGCCGCATCATAGGAGGCGGGACCCGGTGGCTCTCTGGCGCTTCTCGCTCATCGCGAGATTACCTGCGCGCCATTTTCCCGGCATCACTGTGCATCATAGGAGGCGGGACCCGGCGGCTCTCTGGCGCTTCTCGCTCATCGCGAGATTCCCTGTACGCCATCTTGCCCACATCACTGTACGGCTCCCGCCATCCCTGCACGTGGGACGCCTCAGGGGGACACTGGATCTGGCTGGCGATCCATTAGGAGGGTAAGAGGCACAGCTAGCCTGCTGTGCCGTTCTCATTTGTGGCATTCTCCCTGCGTTTCTGCACCCTGCCTGTATTTGTTGTATAGTGCCTATTGAGACGATGCAGAGCTCCAAGGGTAACAGGAAGGGCCCTAAGATGGCGACCTTCTACTCCTTCTGCACCACCTGCAAAACACAGCTGCCCAGCGGTCATTCAACCCCTCTTTGCCAAGGCTGTGAGTTATCTAGTACGGAGCCTGTAGTTGCAGCCTCCTCAGCCCCTGAGACCTCTTCTGTGCCCGCTGCCCCTGCTGCGGCCGGTAGCCCTCACGCCACCCCAGAATGGGCAGCGTTCCTAACACAGTCTTTGACTCAGTCCATGTCTCAGTCCATGGAAAAGCTGACTTCGACCCTTCTTCAGGTTCTGCAGGCCCGACCCTCTCCAGACCCCTCAGTGCCACCTGAGTCGGAGCCGGTCAATACAGAGGTCCACGAATCTAGTACCAGGGACCCAGAAAGGGAGTCTTCTCCTTCTCATCAGGCTCCTACTCGTAAGAGAGCACACAGGAATCCCCCTCCCTCCTCTTCGGGAAGTTCCCAGGGTTCCCCATCCCGGGGACAGGAAACCGGCTCCCCGTCTCTCCATGCCCCTTATGATTCGGACTCAGATCAGGACCTGTCCCTTGACTTGGACAACCCTGATACCCAGGCTATGATTCAGGATCTGATCTCAGCAGTTAACCAGACGCTGAATGTTACTAGCGATACGGCAGACACCCCAGAGTCCGTGATATCTTTTAAGCGAGCAAAGCGCCCGCACAAGTGTTTCTCTGATCATCATGAGTTCAAGGAACTGGTGAACAAACACAGGGCTCGTCCTGACAAGCGCTTTGGCAACAGAAAGAGCATGGATTCTCGTTACCCTTTTCCCCCCGCCGTCAGTAAGGACTGGGCAGATTCCCCTCAGGTCGATCCTCCGGTCTCTAGGCTGGCCACGCGCACTCTCCTTTCCCTTCCAGATGGGTCATCTATTAAGGACCCCACTGACCGCCAGGTCGAGCAATTGGCTCGCTCGATTTTCGAGGCTTCCGGTTCAGCTTTAGCTCCGTCCTTTGCCTCGGTGTGGGTGGCCAAAGCAGTTGTTTCCTGGGCAAGCTCTCTTCGTAATACATCACAGTCCCCAGAAGGCTCCAACATGGCTAACCAGATTTCCATCGCAGCGGAATATATGCTTCACGCAGCACTCGACGCCGCTGGCTGTTCGGCCGTTGCGGCAGCTAATGCTATTACCATCCGCAGAGCACTCTGGCTCCGCGAATGGAAAGCAGACTCTGCTTCCAAAAAGTCCCTAACAAGTCTACCATATCTCAGCGGACGCCTCTTCGGGGAAAAGCTGGACAAGCTAATCTCAGATGCCACGGGAGGGAAGAGCACGTCCCTCCCACAGCACAAGCCAAAACGGCCTCCCTTTAGACGCCAACAGACTCGGTTTCGATCCTTTCGCAACTCTTTTGGATGGTCGGTCTCCCGCCCGTCTCAGGCCACGAACAGATCCCCTCGGAGAGACAGGAACTTTCAGCCCCCACAAAGATCTGCGTCTGCCTGGCAGACTCGCTCTAGGCAACCAAGACCCAAGGGACCCCGTCCTCAAAGATTTCCTTCCTCCTGACTCTTTCTCCCTTCCGAAAATCCCTCCCGAGTAGGCGGCCGTCTCTCTCTCTTTCGGGACGCCTGGCTCGCTGTCGTAGACGACAACTGGGTCAGGGAGGTGATTTCTTCCGGTTATTCCATAGAGTTCCGATCATGTCCGGCCGATCGTTTTTTCCCGTCTTCTCTTCCAAAATCCACAGCGAAGGCTCGCGCTTTTCTCACGGCCGTCGACTCTCTCCGGCTGGCAGGGGTCATTGTCCCAGTTCCTCAATCAGAACGATACACAGGGTTCTATTCCAACCTGTTTGTGGTACCCAAGAAGGACGGGTCAGTTCGGCCAATTCTGGACCTCAAGCTCCTCAACAGGTCCATCAAACTCCGTCACTTTCGCATGGAGTCGTTGAGATCCATCATAGTATCGATGGACCAAGGGGAATTTCTCGCGTCGATCGACATCAAAGACGCGTATCTACACATTCCCATTTGCCACGTTCATCAGAGATTCCTACGCTTCGCAATAGGTCAAGACCACTTTCAATTCGTGGCTTTACCGTTCGGACTCGCGACGGCCCCCAGGGTGTTTACGAAGATCATGGCAGCTGTCATGAAAGTGTTACACTCCAGGGGGGTCATGGTGTTACCTTATCTAGACGACCTTCTTATCAAGGCGCCATCTTTCACAGACTGCGAGGAAAGTGTTCAGATCACCATAGACACCCTCGTACGTCTAGGCTGGCTGTTAAATCTACCAAAATCCTCTCCGGTCCCGAGCCAGACCATCACCTTTCTAGGCATGGTGTTCGATACCCGCCGCGGCTTAATACTTCTTCCGCGGCAGAAAGCCGTGTCTCTACGTCAGCGTGTCAAAACCCTGCTTCGTCCAAACCCACACTCCCTTCGTTTCGGAATGAAGGTTTTGGGAATGATGGTGGCAGTTATGGAGGCGGTCCCGTTTGCTCAGTTGCATCTCAGACCTCTGCAACTAGCTCTCCTATCCTGCTGGGACAGGAACCCTGCCACCCTGGATCGAACCTTGCGACTGTCTCCGCCGGTGAGGCATTCTCTTCTCTGGTGGCTCCGGCCTCTCTCTCTCCAGACAGGGAAGTCGTTCCTACCAGTGAACTGGGACGTCCTTACAACCGATGCCAGTCTGATGGGTTGGGGGGCGATTCATCGTCATCACACAACTCAAGGCAGATGGACCAGTCAGGAGGCCTCGCTTCCCATCAACTTACTGGAGATCCGTGCCATTTCTCTAGCCCTGCGGGACTTTCATCATCTGCTGGCGGGACGTCACATACGAGTCCAGTCCGACAATGCCACGGCGGTGGCATATGTCAACCACCAGGGCGGCACGCGCAGCACAAGAGCAATGTCCGAGGTTCGTCCAATTCTCCAGTGGGCGGAATCCACGAGATCGGTGATCTCAGCGGTCCACATACCCGGGGTGGACAATTGGGCGGCGGACTTTCTAAGCCGCCAAGGCATCGCCTCAGGGGAATGGAGTTTGCATCCCGAGGTCTTCCACCAGATATGCCTCAGGTGGGGACTCCGGAGGTGGACCTGATGGCTTCGCGGCTAAACAACAAAGTTCCCTCGTTCATGGCCAGATGCCACGACCCTCGGGCGCTGGGAGCAGACGCTCTAGTTCAGTCCTGGTCTCAGTTCCGACTCTGCTACATCTTCCCACCCCTGCCGCTGATTCCCAGGGTGGTAAAGAAGATCAAGGCGGAAGGTGTGTCGGTGATCCTCATCGCTCCGGATTGGCCACGTCGCGCCTGGTACGCCGATCTGGTGCGTCTGATCGGCGACTCCCCCTGGCGCCTGCCCGATCGTCCAGACCTGCTCTCACAAGGCCCTCTCCTCCACCAGAGATCATCGGCCCTGAGTTTAACGGCGTGGCCGTTGAGACCTGGGTTCTGACCCAGGCCGGTTTGTCTCCAGAGGTCATTGCAACTATGCTAAGAGCGCGGAAACCTTCTTCGGCCCGCATTTACCATCGCACATGGAAAGTTTTTTTCTCTTGGTGTAATTCTCAGGGCCGACCGCCCCTACAGTTCTCTCTGCCGGCCATTCTGAGTTTTCTTCAGACCGGTCTTGACTCAGGTCTTTCTTTGGCTTCTTTGAAGGGACAAATTTCTGCCTTGTCCGTTCTTTTCCAGCGCAAGCTAGCTAACAGATCGCAGGTCAGGACTTTTCTACAGGGAGTCGCCCGACTCGTCCCTCCTTACAAGAGGCCCCTGGATACATGGGATCTAAATTTAGTCCTGGACGTTCTGCAGAGGTCTCCCTTTGAACCTCTCAGAGAGGTTCCTCTCCGTATTTTGTCCCAGAAGGTAGTATTTCTGGTTGCGATCACCTCTATACGTCGTGTATCGGAACTGGCGGCTCTGTCTTGCAAGCCACCTTTTCTGTCCTTCCACCAGGACAGGGTTGTCTTGCGTCCGGTTCCGTCTTTTCTTCCGAAGGTGGTGTCCCCTTTTCATCTGAATGAGGACATAATTCTGCCTTCCTTTTGTCCGGCGCCGACTCATCGAGTGGAAAGGGCCTTGCATTCACTGGACTTGGTTCGGGCTCTTCGCCTTTACATTTCTCGAACAGCGGCCTTTCGGAAGACAGACTCTCTGTTTGTTCTTCCGGAAGGTCCTCGTAAGGGTCTGCCTGCTTCCAAGGCTACTCTTGCCAGATGGATCAGGACTACGATCATCGAAGCCTACCAAATCAGGGGCCAGTCCGTGCCGACGGGGCTTCGGGCACACTCTACCCGGGCGGTAGGGGCCTCGTGGGCCATTCGGCACCAAGCTTCTGCCGAGCAAGTGTGCAAGGCTGCCACATGGTCAAGTCTTCACACATTCGCTAAACATTATAATGTTCATGTCCAGTCCTCGGCGGAGGCCAGCCTGGGCAGACGTGTTCTGCAGGCGGCGGTTGCCCACCTGTAGATTGGCAGGATGTGTTTAATTCCCACCCAGGGACTGCTTTTGGACGTCCCACGGTCCTGTGTCCCCCAATGAGGCGAAGGAGAAAAGGAGAATTTTGTGTACTCACCGTAAATTCCTTTTCTCTTAGCCTCTCATTGGGGGACACAGCACCCGCCCTGTTGCCTATCGGCTCTTTTCTTGTTATCAGTTCTGATTGTCTCAATTCTGTTATACACAGTTTAGTAGTTTAGTTCACTGAAGTGTATTTGCATATCTATATGTATGTCTGCTAGCGCTTCTCCTACTGCTTTATTCACAAACTGGTGAAGCTGAGGTCAGCCAGGGTGTATATACTGCAGGGGAGGAGCCACACTGTTTTCTTGTTTCAGAAGTATACTTAGTGTCACCTCCTAGTGGACAGCAGCATAACACCCACGGTCCTGTGTCCCCCAATGAGAGGCTAAGAGAAAAGGAATTTACGGTGAGTACACAAAATTCTCCTTTTTCTTTGTACAAGGTACAAACTGAAGATTTGGCAGCATTTCTCCAGATGATAACCAATTCTCTATTTGAAATCTCCTCCCCAGGGCGGAAACCCATCTTGTCATATATAGGAATAGTTTGTCCTGTCCCTCCTGTGGGTCAGAAATGAGTCTATATATTGCCGATATCATGCTCCCTCTGTACAGCCACTCAAACTCCGTAGGAGTAGAAACCCCCGCCTTACCAAACAGGGAATTAGCCAGATCCCTGACTTGTAAAACTTCCCTGTTAGAGAGGCAGAAGTGCTTTTTGAGGTAATCAAAAGAGTGTATCTCTAAGGTCCTCCCATCAATTATATCAGCAAATTTAAATAGTCCAGCTTTCAACCAGGGATGCACCATGGAAGACTCCAAAATACTCGGGAGCTGCAGCTGATAGAGAAAGGACACTATAGGGGAGCATGGTGACATGAGGGCAAATCTTTTAGTGCAGTCAATCCATAACAGCGGGGGGATATAGGAGTAAATTGAGCAGGATACCACAGGAGAGAATTAGGATGTACAGGGGCGAGCCACAGTTTCTCCACCTCATTCCATCTGCTGTTCGCCCATAGGGAAGTCCAGCAAGGAATCCTCCTCAAATGTGCCGCCCAGTAATATTTAAGTACATCGGGTACCGATAACCCTCCCCTAGACCTATGGGTCAGCAAGACCTCCCTCGCCGCTCTGTGCCTCTTGTGATGCCAGATGAATCTAACAATAGCGGCCAAGTTGCACCCTTTTTATCTTTTGACCATCCAAGTAATTATAAAGCATGTGATGTCTTTATTAAAATAATTTGTTTCAAATAGTACGGCTTGAATATACCTTACAGTTTTGGGTATACAGCTCCTGTGCAAAGTTTACTGTCTCCATGCAAGCTCAATGACCATCTCTTCTGTGATGGTCACATTGCAGAGGGAACGACCCTATGCTCATTAACACGAGGCAGTATAAGATGCAATAGGAGGAGATGAAGATTAGATATTAGGAAAAACATCCCGACAGTGAGGGTGATCAGAGAGTGGAACCGGCTGCCACGGGAGGTTGTGAATTCCCTTATACTCATTAGCACAAGACAAGAAACAATGGAATGAAAATAAAAGGAAGGAGATATAGCTTAGACATTGCAGAGGGAACGACTCTATTCTCATTAACACGAGGAAGTATAAGATGCAATAGGAGGAGATGAAGATTAGATATTAGGAAAACACTTTTTGACAGTGAGGGCAGTCAGAAAGTGGAACCGGCTGCCACGGGAGGTTGTGAATTCCATTATACTCATTAGCACAAGAAAGTACAAGAAGCAATGGGATGAAAATGAAAGGAAAGAGATACAGAAATAGACATTGGGAAAAACTTTCCGACAGTGAGGGCAGTCAGAGAGTGGAACAGGCTGCCACGGGAGATGGTGAGATCTCCATTAATGGAAATAAATATTCAAGCAACAGCTGGATAAACATATAGCTGGGATGATTTAGTTGAACCTGATGGCCCTTGAGGTCACTTACAACTCTTCTATTCTCACAATGCAACGAAAAGAAGGGCAAGAGCGTAGAATCTAAGTGTAGAACTTGATAGGAAGAGAGGATTCTTAAAATGTTCCACTCAACTTTATGGTGTCTTGTTTACTGGCTTTATAGACCCGTCTTTAAGGGTTTCAACTGTTGTATTATCTATCCCTGTTCTACCTGAATAGTCAAGAAAAGGGGAAAGGATTAAAACAATAACTGCAAGGTCAGTCAGACTACACAAAGTGTCCTCTGTAGTCTGTCGCCATGGAGACACCGCCTGAAAAGGAGCTGCAGACACAAAACGGAATGTTTTTACATCAAAACACTTAGCAAAAGTTGCTTTGTTTTTTATTTTTGAAACCTTGAAGAAATAAGTATTTTTACACAGTATCGGAGGTGACAAAGTTTATAAACGTTCGATACAATAAATTGATGCCAAATGTTGTTTGAAATATAACATTGAAGTTCTGCTCAGGAATACTCTCTTAGAGGAATGCCTAAGTCTTTTGTTTCAGACAAGTCCAGCCATTCAAAAGTTTGCTAAATTGTCAATTTAATAATGAAGTGTGATGGAAGCGTTGAGTACAGCAATCGAGACATCTCGAAGACATTTACTACCAATTTTGCGACTGACCTAAAAAATTGACAATCTATAAAAATCCCTTATGGAACCTTAAGTGGTCCTAAGCGTTTCCAACACTTTCCTGCGTTACACGTGGGACCCCATTAGATTGGGTCCAAATTAAAACAAATATGGCTCCTCCGCCTCCCTCTCTCTCGATTTGAAGAACGGTGTATTAATTCTTTCAGCTGTATTAGCGGTGTTTGGCAAAGTGTAATCGCATCAAAAAAAAAGATGCTTTTAACAGAAGTAGTTTACCCTTGGGGAAACAATAGAAAAAAAAAATAGTATTTTTCCATCTTATCACGCTGTATAATGCACGGCAGTTTGAAATGGGGAATTGTTAGCGCGACACCGGGTGACAAACAAAATGCACAAAAAAGCGAAAAGGGAGAAAAAAACACAAATGCTTTTAGCTTATTTAGTCTTGTTGCAATTTCAGCTAAAATATACATTGGCATTAGTGCCTGGGAGTAAAGTTGGGAGCAAGTATTCCCTAATTGTCCAAGGCTATAAATCTCGGAATGGGTTGTGAAAGCTTCTTTCTAGAAAAAGTTATTCCTTGAAAGTTACCAGTGTCTTGGATTGAATGGCCGTCTATGCACTCCATTTTTTTTTTTCTCTATTAATTTTTTTATTGATAAGTCTGATCAAAATACAATGATCAGTTTCTTAAAGCACCAGTTCAGCTTTTTTGCCCCCTGTCTTATACTCCCCTTCCACCACTTTCATCCTTTTCCAGTGTCATTCTGGTCGGTCTGCAGCAAAACATGACCAGCTGGCAAGTCCAGTGTTTTCTGGAGCGCGCCGGAGGTCACAACTTATCTATGGGAGCCTCGTTCTGGTACTCATAGACTTGTATTGAGAGCTTGTGATGTAACTTCTGCCTTCTGGACAGTCAGAAGTTACGGTCATATAATCACACTGTGTGACCGGACTGCCGCCAGAAGGGGAGTGTAAGATAGGGAGCTTAGATTTAAAGTGTCACTCTAGTGGTGCTTTAACTGCTTTCGGACAATGCAATGACTTGATAAGTCAATGTAAACTGCGTATTATTTATATAGCACTATTAATTCCATGGGACTGTACATGAGAATGGGTTACATACAAAATTACAGATGTAGGTTACAGTGAACAGACTAACAATGACAGACTGGCACAAAGGGGAGAGCACCATGCCCTCATGGGCTTACACTCTACAGGATGATTGGGAAGTGGACAGGGGGTCGGAGATTGCAGCGGGGTCATTGCAGGCTGTAAGCTTTATTGAAGTGGTGGGTTTTCAAGTTCCGTCTGAAGGACCTCAGTGTGGTGGATAATTGGACGTGTTGGGTAACAGAATTCCAGAGGATTGGTGAAATTCTGGAGAAGTCTTGGAGGCGATTGGGTGATGAAAGAATAAGGGTGGAGGAGAGGAGGAGGTCTTGGAAGGACCAGAGATTGTGAGATGGGGAATTGGAAGTCATTAGAGGGATTTGCAGAGGGGAGAAGTGAGGGAGCATAGGGAGAGAGAAGGATTAGTCGCGTAGCAGAGTTTGAGGACAGATTGGAGAGGTGCGAGAGTGTTAGCAGGAAGGCCACAGAGGAGGAGGTTGCAATAGTTGAGGTGGTAAATAATGAGGTTATGTACAAGTATTAGAAAATTTGAGGGTGGGGGGCGTGGCCTAGCGCCATGTGAGAGAGGAAGCAAGACCGCTGAGCTCCCGCACAGAACCCGATTTAGAAGCCGCTGAGTCCCCGCAGCACGGCTGAAAACCGTCTGAGTGCGAAGGACGCGGCAGCGGGAGTCAGCTGGAGCGTTCAGGCACGCTCATTCCGACCTGCGGACATGGTAAAAGGTGGCCGCCGCCGGGTCACAGGAGAAGCCGGAAGGCTTGTCCAAGAAGGCGCCGGAGCTGAGGCGCGCTCCACAGCAGAGGCTGCGGAGGAGAGTGCGGCCAGAAACAGGGCAGTGGCGGCCCGGCTGCGACAGTACGCCAGAGTGGAAGAGGCGGAGAGGGAAGCAGCCCAGGAGACCGATGAAGAGGATGGAAATGAAGGTACACAAGGTGCTGTGGAGGCTGGAGAGGAGGGGGAGGAAGAGACTGAAACCATGAGGCAGCAGGAGGCTGGGACAAGCTGGGGAGAGCTAGTGGAACAGAACTGTAAACAAATGCAACAATTGCAGATGCAAATGCCAGCAGACCCCACTATAAAGGACGTATTATTGGCAGTCATGCAGTGCGGCTCAGCTATATCTACTGTATTAACCCAGCTTGGTCATATGCAGGAATCATTACAAACAGTGAAGCATGACCTACACAGGGTTAAAGATCGCACTGGTGACTTGGAGAAAAGAGTTAGTGCTGCTGAAAGCACCCTGACCACCACAGTGAAATTTCAGTCAGAGTCTAAAAGAGACAGCTCTGCCTTATGGGCCAAAATGGACGACCTGGAAAATACGTCACGCCGCAACAACGTGCGCATAGTGGGGATCTCCGAAAGATATGAGGGGAGAAACCCTACTGAATTTTTTGAGGCATGGATCAAGGATAAGATAGGGGCGGACAACCTAACGCACCTATATGCTGTAGAGCGTGCTCATAGAGTCCCTGCTCGCCCCCCTCCCCCGGGGAACCAGCCACGCACGGTGTTAGTGAAGATGCTGCATTACAGAGACAATATACTTCGTTTTTCCAAGGATCATCCGGATCTCTCTGTGGATGGCTCCAGAGTCTCGTTCTATCCAGATTTTCTTTTGCGCTCCATTGGGAGACACAGACATTCGGTGTATAGCTTCCGACCTCCGGAGGACACACAAGGCATTACACCTAAAAGTGTAACTCCTCCCCTACTGCCTATACACCCCCTCCCGGGAGAATCCCATCAGTTCTTTGCTTTGTGTTGAAGGAGGCACACTCTACACTCATGCTCTCTCACTGATTAGTGTCGGATGGAAGCAAAGAGGATCTTTTGATCCCCAGCATGTCTCCTTCCTCTTCCCTCGGGTGGAGGCGGTTGAGGTACCCTGGGGTACAATGGGCTGGAGCCCTCATGCTGTTTGTCCTTCTCCATCCCTTAGGGGCTCTGGAGAAGTGGGATCTTCCTGGCCCCCACAACTTGGGCTCATCCACTCAGTCCACGGCTCCCCTGGTGTCTGCTGGCCTGTGTGAGGGATCCCCAGGGACCGGACCCTGCACCACCAATAGAGGCACTCTGTGGGGGTCTGTGCTGTGCCTGCAGCTGGTCTGTTCAGCTGGGAGGGGAGCGCGGTCTCCTCCCGGCTGCCCGGGATCCTGGCCAGGTGTTTCTGCGGCTAGGCCGTGATTTTTTTAGTGTGCTCCGCGCTCGACCCCTGCTGACAGGCGGCCGCGGAGCTAAATTTAGGCCCCGGCTTGCGGCCTAGTCTCTCTGATTGACGCACCGGGGCTTCATGGGGCGGTGCCGCCCCTCGAGTTGTGCCCGCCCCTTTGGAGGACGGCCGCGGGCAGGCCGCTCCTCGTTCTCCTATGGGGAATGCTGCCTTGCAGCCTGGGGGCGTGGGCCTGCGGGGAAGAGGGCCTGCCCTCCAGTTTCGCGCGCTGAAGGGGGACACTCCTTGTCCACGCCTCCTCTCTCAGCTCCGGTGGCCATCTTTAGGGCTCCTTTGCTCTGCACTTTACCTGTGGCTGTAGGGTCTGCACGTCTCTGGAGGGCACTCAAGGTCCGGTAGGTCTCCCCAGTCTCTGGTGGTGCTCTATTCTCCTCCCTGGCTACAAATTATGCCTCTTTTCCCCCTCCTCTGAGTTCTCTCATTGAGGTCACTTCTGGAGACACCATGTCTAGCTCCAGGAACAAAGCTCCTAGGGTGCAGACACGCTATCATGCTTGCACTGCATGTAAGGCCCAGCTGCCTGCTGGATCCTCTTTCCCTCATTGCTCGGCTTGTTCCCGCATGAGGCTGATATTTAGCCGGCTGCTGCAGTCCAAGTAACTGCCTTGGTGCACGAGCCTCCCCCCAGTTCTGGGTCTGTGGCGTCTGCACCTGACCCGGTGGACCCAGCGGTGCCTCCGCCTTGGACAGCTGTATTTGCTCAGTCCATTTCTGACTCTGTGTCTCAGTCTATGGCAGCTGTGACCAGAGCCTTGCGGGAGTCCTTATCAGGCAGATGGGAAGGTTCCCATGAGGCCTCCGCCACGCGCCGTAGGCGTCGTAGTGGTTCTTTCTCTGCTAGAGGTTTGGACTCTGGCGACAATTCAGGACTCTTGGATCCGTCTCCGCGCCCTCCCAAATGGCCGCGTCGTACGGTTTCCCCTACGCCTTCACGGGCGGGCTCCCGAGCTGGGGGCTCCCTGTTGGATGGAGAGGAGGATTTAGACTCCATCAGGGCCCTGATGAGGACCTGGACGAAGGTTCTTTGGTGGATGACTTGGTGTCTTCTATCAACACTGTGCTGGATTTGTCAGTTCCCGCTCCTGCGGTGGATTCTTCCGTTTCGGAGGAACTTTATCAGTTCCTTCCTCCAGCCAGGTCCAGAGGATCCTTCCTGGATCATTCTAACTTCCGCTCTACAGTTCAGACCCCTCGGGCCTGTCCTGACAAACGCTTTGCTAAGAATCAGAAAGATTCCCGTTACCCTTTCCCTCCAGATGTGGTCAAGGGCTGGTCTGTTTCTCCGAGAGTGGACCCTCCGGTTTCTCGTTGTCCGCAAATACTCTTATGTGGTGGCGGACGGGTCCTCTCTCAAGGACCCCACGGAAAGGCAGATCGAGCTTCTGCAGAAGTCCATTTTTGAGGCCACAGGTGCCTCTTTTGCTCCAGCTTTGCGGCGGTGTGGGCCCTTCAAGCGGTTTCAGCTTGCCTTTCGGAGATCCCGGGGATGTCTTCAGGAATTCCTAAAGTGGCGGTTCTGACGTCTCAGGCTGAGGCGTTTACGGACTATGCTAGATCCGCAATCATGGATTCAGCTAACCGATCTGCGGTAGCTTTGGCTAACTCGCTAGCAGCACGTCGGATGTTGTGGCTGCGTGACTGGAAGGCGGACGCTACGTCTAAGAAGTTCCTCCAGGGCCTCCCGTTCTCGGGAGATAGGCTATTTGGGGAACGTCTTGACG
Organism: Allobates femoralis; assembly: GCA_033576535.1. Lineage (NCBI taxonomy): Eukaryota > Metazoa > Chordata > Amphibia > Anura > Aromobatidae > Allobates > Allobates femoralis. Next base: position 580,705,742 of record JARQOC010000001.1, read on the forward strand.
ATCTTATCAAGGAGTCTACAGGGGGGAAATCCACCTCCTTGCCGCAAGCTAAGGCGCAGAAGACCGTTCAGCGTCAGCTGCATGCTAGGTTTCGCTCCTTTCGTCCCTCCTCCAAGGCAGCCTCCTCCTCCTCCTCCCCTCCTCTTCCCGTCCGGACAAGGACCAGAGGTCTCATAGGTCCTGGAAGTCTAAGGCCCAGCAGAAGAAGCCCGCTGGTGCCTCAGCCGCCAAGACTTGCCTCCTCCTGACTCTTCGCCTCCCTCGGTAGCGTCCAAGATCGGTGACAGGCTCTCCCGCTTTGGAAGCATCTGGCAAAGTCGCATCCAGGACCGGTGGGTGGTGGACGTGGTCTCTCACGGCTAAGTCGCGGTCCTCCGACTCGGTTCTGCACCTCTTCGCCCCCTCCGGCGAGGGCTGCGGCTTTTCAGCGAGCCTGGACGCTCTGTTTCAGAGCGGAGTTGTGGTTCCGGTTCCATCAGAGGAACTGTTTCGGGGGTTTTATTCGAACCTCTTCACTGTTCCGAAGAAGGACGGTTCGGTGCGACCGGTGTTGGACCTCAAGCTCCTCAACCGGCACGTGAGAGTCAGGCCCTTCAGGATGGAGTCCTTACGCTCGGTAATAGCTCCCTGTCTCAGGGGGATTTCCTGTCTTCGGTGGACGTGAAGGATGCCTATCTCCACATCCCCATTGCTCCTGCTCACCAGCGATGGCTGCGGTTCGCGGTGGGAGAGGAGCATTCTCCAGTTTGTGGCGTTGCCCTTGGGCCTCTCCTCGGCTCCGAGGATCTTCACCAAGGTGATGTCTGCGATGGTGGCAGTGCTGCATTTGCAGGGACACGCGGTCACTCCGTATCTGGACGACCTGTTGATCAGAGCTTCGTCTGCGGAACAGTGTCAGATGAGTCTCTGCCACTTTGGACACTCTTCGGACCTTCGGTTGGATAGTCAACTCCCCGAAGTCGGTCCTCATCCCTACTCAGACGATCTTGTATCTTGGCATGGAGTTCCACACTGTCCCGGCTCTGGTGATCCTTCCCCTCGACAAACAGTCCTTGATTGCGGAGGAGGTCCGGTTCCTTTTGCAGGCGGACTTGGTTCCCATCAGACGTCTCATGCACGTTCTAGGGAAGTTGGTGGCGACCATCGAGGCGGTCCTTTTTGCGCAGTTTCATCTGCGTCCGCTTCAGCTGCAGATCCTATGCGGCTGGGACAAGAATCCGTCCTCTCTAGATGGTGCATCGCCCTTTCTTCCGCGACGAAGGAATCTCTCCGATTGGTGGCTGTTGCCCAGGTCGATGACCCGAGGCAGGTCGTTCCTTCCTATCTCTTGGTTGGTGGTCACTACGGACGCCAGCCTTCTGGGTTGGGGTGCGGTGTTCCTGCATCACAGGGCTCAGGGCACCTGGACGATGCAGGAATCATCCTTACAGATCAACGTCCTAGAGATTCTAGCCGTCTACCTGGCTCTCCTGGCCTTCCAGAGGTTTCTGTCGGGAATCCAATTCAGATCCAATCCGACAACGCGACTGCTGTCGCCTACATAAACCGCCAGGGAGGCATTCGCAGCCGTCAAGCCTTTGCGGAGGTCCAACCCATCCTTCGGTGGGTAGAAGACAACGACGCGTCCATCTCGGCTGTCCACATCCCCGGGGTGGACAATTGGGAGGCCGACTACTTAAGCCGGCAAGGAATGGACGCGGGAGAATGGGCTCTTCACCCAGAGGTGTTTCAGCACATCTGCAGCACCTGGGAACTCCGGACGTGGACCTGATGGCTCCAGGCTGAATCGACAAGTTCCAGCCTTCATGTCTCGCGCTCGAGACAGCCTGGCGGTAGGGACGGATGCCCTGGTCCAGGATTGGTCCCGCTTTCAGTCTCCCCTATGTCTTTCCCCCATTGGCCTTGCTAATCCAGGGTCTGTGACTCCGGCATGCAGGCGAGCCTTTCAGCCCGACTGCAAGGCTTGCCCGGCCTGTTGCGGCTCCGGTGGGGAATCCATGGAGGCTCCCGGATCGGCCGGATCTCTTGTCTCAAGGTCCTTTCTTCCGCCACAATTCCTCGGCCCTGAAGCCTGACTTTGTGGCGCTTGAGGTCTGGTTGTTGACGTCCCGTGGTTTTTCCACTAACGTCGTGGCTACCATGAGACAGGCCAGGAAACCGGTTTCTGCAGGAATCTACCGCAGAGTATGGAAGATTTTCTTTTCATGGTGCCGTATCCACGGCAATCTCCCTGCCTTTCTCTCTGTCAACTCTTCTGGCCTTCCTCCAGTCGGGGCTGGATAAGGGTTTGGCGCTCAGTTCCATCAAGGGACAGATCTCGGCGCTGTCGGTTACTCTTTGATAAGCGTTTGGCTACGCTTCCTCAGGTGAAGAGGTTTGTTCAGGGGGCGAGTTACATCATTCCTCCCTACAGACGTCCTTTGGACCCATGGGATCTTAACCTGGTCCTTGCGGGTTGCAGAAGCCGCCTTTTGAACCTCTTAGAGAGGTTTCTCTTTCCAGGCTTTCACAGAAGGTTGCCTTTTTGGTTGCCATCACTTCTCTGCGGAGAGTTTCGGAGTTGGCTGCCTTGTCCTGTCAGTCTCTTTTCTGGTGTTCCACCAGGATAAGGTGGTGCTTCGGCCTGTGGCGGAGTTCTTGCCTAAGGTGCTTTCCCCTTTCCACCTGAATCAGGACATTGTCCTGCCATCTTTTTGCGCTCCGGTTCACCAGTATGAGAAGTCTCTCCATACTTTGGATCTGGTCAGGGCTCTCAGGATTTACGTTTCCCGAACGGCGTCATTTCGTCATTCGGATGCCCTTTTCGTTCTGACTATGGGTCAGAAGAGGGGTGAGCCAGCCTCCAAGTCTTCTTTGGCTAGGTGGATCAAGACTCCTATTCGGCTTGTATCCTCTTGCTGTACTCTGGTATAAGGCTCTCCACAATGCTTTGGGGCCTCGTGGCCTTGCATCAGCCCATCTCAGGTGTGTCAGGCGGCACATGGTCTAGCTCCACTTTACAGCATTCAAGTCTGCTAGGCATCGGCTGATGCCTATGCGGATCCTTCAGACGTTGCCATATGATGGGCCTGCTTTTGTTTTTTTTTCCCCGCCCTGGGATAGCTCTTGAACATCCCAATGTCTGGGTCTCCCAATGGAGCGCAAAAGAAAAAGAGAATTTTGTTTACTTACCGTAAATTTTTTTCTTAGCTCCTATGGGAGACCAGCTCCCACCCTGTGCCTTTTTGGGCTTTGTTCTCTGCTAGTGCCTGGTGCGTTCACCTCGCCATGGCCCTGTTGGCCGTTTGTTATTTCCAGTCCTGTTGGGCTGGGCGCGGGTGGTCTTTCCTCCTTCCTGCTTGTGCACCGAACTGATGGGATTCTCCCGGGAGGGGGTTATAGGCAGTAGGGGAGGAGTTACACTTTTAGGTGTAATGCCTTGTGTGTCCTCCGGAGGTCGGAAGCTATACACCAATGTCTGGGTCTCCCAATAGGAGCTATAAGAAAAAGAATTTACGGTAAGTAAATAAAATTCTCTTTTTCCCTGGTAGTCCAAAGACAGAGGGCCAAATTCAGCGAAGTTAAGAAGAGGCTGAGGCTCCTTGAAGTCAAATATTCTATGATTTTCCCAGCGAAGCTGAGGATTGAGGCTAGAGGCAAAACTCACTTTTTCTGGACTCAAAGGACGCGATGAACTGGGTTGACATGAATGAAAGTCATCTGAGGAGAGAGCTGGAGGAGCAGGAGCACGGATGAAGGAGACCTGGTCGCGGTATCCGGTCTCTACAAGGTTTTCCCAGTTCTTGTTTTGATAACAAGATTTCTGAGATGTTGGGATTCCAACAGATATTTGCTATGTTTGATATTTTTCTACTGATTGTTATGTGTAAAAAGTTCAGAATGCTTTATTTGGGTTTTGCGTGAGTATTGAGGGGGATTGCTCTGAATGTCTATGCCGTGCTGCGGGGTGTTATCCTGAATAGAAAGGGGAGCATGAGGGCATTGAAGCGCTCGTTTTATAACTTGAGAACAGGACAATGCCATCGTCCTTACAGTTGAGGGTTCAGTTTGTTTTTTGGGCTATGTTGAGGGGGGTGGGGGGGGGAGGGGTTCCAGGTCTGGTAGGGGCACCACTTTGTCTGTGATCATAGGTACTAGATATGATAAGAAGGGTTGGTCTCGAGCTCTGATCGCTATATACCAAAGAAATGGGGTCTATCAAGGTAATTAGTTGGAACATTAGGGGCCTAAAGACTCCGGTAAAAAGGCAGGCAATTTTTACCTTCCTCACGGCTCAGAAACCGGCAATAATTTGTTTACAGAGACTCACCTCACTGCTGATACTACCAATTTATTGGAAAAGAGATGGGTACAGGAGGGGTTCCATGCTACATATTCTGAATATGCTAGAGGAGTCGTATACTGGTATATTCGGGGATTCAGTTCACATGCCTAAAGTAATTACAGATCCTGAGGGACGGTTTGTCTTCCTTTACTGCAATATTCATAACGTGCAATGGTGATAGTTCCGTTATATTCCCCCGCCGTATAGCAGTGGACCCGTACATCAGATTCTTCACCTCTTGAAGGACTATCCAAATATTCCATATTTGTTCGTGGGAGATTTTAATAACATACAGGATTCACATTGGGACAAGGGAAGTCGGGAGCCACTTAAACTGGGAGGTAATTGTACACCATTTGGTACTCTGATTAAGGAAGTAGCCTGGGTAGATATTTGGCGTAGCCGCAACCCGGCACTTATCAGTACTCATGTTTTTCGTCTAGTTATTCGTCTTTGTCACGTATAGATATGGCCCTGAGGACTGGTCCATGCAAGAGAAAATACTGAAAGTTACTATCTGCCACATACTGTCTCGGATCACTCACCTATGTCTATTGAAATCGGGAAATCTGCTCAGATGAGCGAAAGAAAATTTGAGGGTTTAGCAAAGGATGAATTCTGGAAATATTTTTTGAGCGGAATGTGACAGGTGGTGGCGAGAGTTAGGATGGGGGGTTTGTAGTACAGGGCAGAGTCGAGAGTTACTCCGAGGCAGCAGATTTCAGTTGCAGGCGGTACCATGATAGACGCATCAGGTAAGAGAAGATGGAGGAAAGATAATGAGTTGAGATTTTTCCATATTGAGCTTTAGAATTCAAGGGGTAAAGGAGAATATGGCTTAGACACTCCGGGATTCTGGATTGCACAGATGCGATATCTGGGTCAGAGAGGTATATCTGAGTGTAATCAGTGTACAGGTAATATTGGAAGCCATGGGACATTGAGTTGTCCGAGGCCAAAGGTATAAATGGAGAAGAGTGGGGGTCACAGGACAGAGCATTGCGGGACTCCAGGGCGGGGTGAGGAGGTGTGGGAGTGGGAAACGCTAAATGTGCAGTTGGAAAAGTATGAGGAGATCCGGGAGAGGGCAAAGTTTTTGATGCCAAGGGAAGAGAGAATCTGTAACAGTAGGCAGTGGTTGACTGTTCCCAAGGCAGAGGACAGGTCTAGAAGGAGCAGCATGGAGAATTGTCTGTTAGCTTTAACTGTAAGTCAATAGTAATTTTGGTCAGGGCAGTTTTGGTGGAGTGGTGAGGGCAGAAAGTCGGATTGTAGATTGTCGAAGAAAGGTTAGATGAGAGGTGGTAGGAAAGTTGAGCATGGACGTGCTGCTCAAGGAGTTTGCACTTAGCAGGAGGCTGCCAGCTCCTCTGAGAGGCAACACAGGCTCTGTATACCAGTGCTCAATTACCTACAACCCACAGATGGGAGCGGTTGTGGCACCAGCGTCTTTCCATGCTGTCAGGGAGGTGACTGGTGCATCCATAGACACAAGGTTACCATAGGGCTCTGCCATCAGGTGCATGTGAAGCACAGTGTCAGAGCAGCCCATTGGTCACGCCTGCTATTAGATCAGGCGGGCTGCTCCGCACTGATTATATGCCTCACAAATGACAGACGCCCCACAGAGGGCCCAGCCGCAAACTGCAGATAAAGGTTCAACAAAACACTAAAGATGAAAATGTGAGGTGTTAGTAGATATTTTAGGGCCCTCACGCTTACAAGTCCTAACCATATGTTTGCTGCCATATGTTTGTTTAATATTGAGATTCACCGAAATAGGACGTAAAATCACAAAAAACTCACCAAATGCCCGGTAAATATTTTTTTATCTGCAGTTTGCGGCTGGGCACTCTGGGGGCGTCTGTCATTTGTGAGGCATATAATCAGTGCGGAGCAGCCCGTCTGATGTAATAAAAGGGCATGACCAATAGGCTGCTCTGACACTATGCTTCACATGCACCTGACTGGCAGAGCCCTATGGTAACCTTGTGTCTATGAATGCCACCAGTCACCTCCCTGACAGCATGGCCGGACGCTGGTGCCACAACCACCCCCATCTGTGGGTTGTAGGTGATTGAGCACCGGTATACATACACCTGTGTTGCCTCTCAGAGGAGCTGGCAGGCTCCTGCTAGGTACAATGGATATTTACCGGGCAATTTTTTTGGTATGTTTTTTGTGATTTATGATTTTATGTCCTATTTCGGTGAATCTCAATGCTCATGGAGTTTGGAAGCGAATGGAAGCAGCAATATGGGGCAGTAGCTGGGCATAGCAGTCTGGTCAAGGTTTGGCTTTTGAGGGTAAGTTTGAACGTGGCATGTTGGAAAGCAGAAGTTAAGGTACCAAAAAGTAGTGATAGGTTGAAGAAATGGGTTTGAGTATGGTGGTGAGGTTGGGGAGGAGGTGAGATGGCGTCAAGAGGTGGTGTGGTTTGTAGAGGAGGTGAGTAATCCCTGCTTCAGTGATCTTGGATAGGGAGGTTATGAGGGAAGGGCAGATCTCTGGTATATGGAGTGTTTGGCGTGGTGGAACACTAAAGGTTTGCCTTGTTTAGTCAATCTTATTTTTGAAGTATTTGGTGACGTCCTCAGCAGAGATGAGGAGGGCAGTGGTGGGCGGAGGACGGAGTTCCAAGTGCTGAACAGTGGTTTGGGGTTGTAGGATAAGGAAGATGCAAGGGTTGTGAAGTAGGTCTGTTTAGCAGAAGTGAGGGCTGATTTGGAGGCGAGTAACTTGTTTTAATGTGGTGAAATCATCTTGCAGGTGTGTTTCCTTCCAGCACTGATCTGCAGCACTAGACACTTGCCGAAGCTTCTTGGTGGAGTTGTTGTGCCAAGGTTGTCTATGATTTGTTGCACTTTGCCAAGCATGAAAGGGGTGACCGTGTCAATCGCTGATGTGAGGGTGGCATTACAGAAAGCAGGAGGCACTGTCTGTGTTATGGATTGAAGGTATTGGGGACAGAGGTAGAATAAAGTCAGAGAGTCTGTGAATGTCTAGATGTGCGAGGTTTCTGCAAGGATGTGCTAGTGGCTGCACATGGGGGGCAGGTGAGGAGGATAAGGATGTGAAGGTGAGTAGATGGTGGTCAGATAGGGGGAAGGGGGAGGTTGTGAGATTAGATAGGGAGCAGATGGGTGAAGATGAGGTCTAATATATGGCTTATCTGTGTGGGTGGCTGTGGGGGATCACTGAGTAAAGATGAAGTGACAGGAGTTTGGGGGTTGCTGACTAGCGGTTGTCAGTGGGGATATTGAAGTCGTCCATAATAATGGTGGGAATGTCAGCAGAGAGAAAGTGAAGAAGCCAGGTGGAGAATTGGTCAATAAAAGCAGTGGCCGGGCCTAGAGGTCGGTGTATAAAAGCCACTTGGAGATAAGAGGGAGAGTAGGAACGAACAGCGTGAACCTTTGGAAGATGGGAGGATAAGAGGGGTGGGGGTGGGATTGGGTTGAAGGTACAGTTGGTAGAAGGGAGAAAACCCACAATTCCGTCATGTCTGTTGTCATATCAAGGAGTATGGGTAAAGTGGAGGCCGTTGTAACACAGCAGGTGAGGCCACGTCAGATGTGTCAGCCATTGCTCAATGAGGCCCCGGAAGGAAAGGTTGCGGGAGGTAAAGTGGTCATGAATCACATGGAGTTTGTTGCAGACAAGGGATTGTGGAAGTTTATATTAGTTTGAAGGCAATATGTGGAAGAATTAGTGGGAGGAATCAGGTGGTGGTGGGGGGGCAGGATTTGGAGGTATGTTACTAGCAGTGAGCAAAAGCAGAGAAATGGAGAACAGGTGGAAGGAGGAGAGCGGACGGCTTGTTTTATGTTTTAGTGTTAGAAATCTGAGGTTAAGGAGCAGGTCTGCAGATGAGGTGAGGGGGGAGCTCAGCTAAGAGGTTAAGAAGAGATACCGTAGTTATTTGGTAAGAGGGGGCCGGGGTTTGGGGATAGCAAAGGGGAGTGAGGATTAGTGGAGCAAAAATTGTAAGAGCAAATGTGAGCATGGTGAAAGAGAGTGTGAGAAAAGAATGAGAGCATATTTAGTAAACAGTGGTAACGCTTACCTTCTGGTCACATTATTAATATTTATTTATATAGCACCATTAACCCCTTAATGACAAAGAAATTTGTCATTTTTCATTTTCGTTTTTTCGATCCTCGGCTTCCAAGAGCCATAACTTTTTTATTTTTCTGTCGACACAGACATATGACGGCTTTTTTTTGCAGGACGAGTTGTACTTTCAGATGCAATAATTTGTTTTACCATATAATGTACAGGGAAATTGCAAAAAAAGTGCAATTACACGTTTGTTTTTTGGGTTCTGTAATCGCCGTGTTCACTATATGGTAAAACCGACGTGACTGTGTGATGCCTCGGGTCAGTACGAGTTTGTAGATACCAAACATGTATACCTTTACTGGTATCTAGTTGGTGGTGGAAAAAGCATGAAAAAAAAAACATTGCACTTTTTGCGCCATGTTCTGCGACCCGTAGCGTCCTCATTTTTCGGGATCTGGGGCTGGGTGATGGCTTATTTTTTGCGTCTCGAGCTGACGTTTTTAATGATACCATACTAGGGTGGATGCGCTGTTTTGATCGCCCGTTATTGCATTTTTTAGCATTGTTGCAGTGACCAAAAAACTGTAATTTTGGCGCTTGAACCATTTTTTGCGCTACGCAGTTTATGGCTCTCATTATTTGATTTTTTATATTGATTGATCGGGCGATTCTGAATGCGGCGATACCAAATATGTGTATTTTATTATTTTTTCTAATACTTTTATTGTGGATGGGAGAAAGCAGGGTGATTTGAACTTTTATGGTTTTTTTTTTTTTTTTTTTTTTTTTCAACTTTGTAAAAACTATTTGCTTATTGATTCTTACTTTTACACAGCCCCTGTGAGAGGCACCCTGCTGCACAGTCCGATCGCTTCTAACACATACAGATGAGCTGCAGCTCATCTGCATCTGTCAGAATCGCGGACCTGTTGTAGTTGGCAGCCCCTGCCAACCACAACCCAGAAGTGCTCCGTGACAGGCTCCGGGGTCAAGCCAGGACCCCGGCCTGTCACGTCAGCACGGGAGGTCCCGCGATACTATTGCGAGATCTCCCCTGGAGCTGGGTAAGCGCGCGCTGCACGCTCCTGCTCCCTTAGATCCCGCTCTCAGAGATTGATGGCGGGATCTAAGGGGTTAAACAGTGCCGATCGGCGGCGGGACCGATCGGAGCTGTTACTCCCACATCTCAGCTGCTGAGAACAGCTGAGATGTCAGAGCTTTGATGTGAACTCCGTGCAGGAGCTCACATCAAGCTCCCCCTAGTGGTAGCCGACATATATACGGCAGGCCGTCACTAAGGGGTTAATAATGCCATGGTGCTGTACATGAGAAGGGGTTACATACAAAATTATAGATATAGTTTATAGTAAACAAATTAACAATGACAGACTGGTACAGGGGGGAGAGGACCTCGCCCTTGCGGGATTACATTCTACAGGAGGAGGAGACAGTAGGTCAGGGATGCAGCAGCTCGGGTGGCAGTGGGGCGGCTGCTCAGGTGGCGGTGGGGCGGCAGCTCGGGTGGCGGTGGGGCGGCAGCTCAGTCATTGCAGGCTGTAAGCTTTCCCGAAGAGATGGGTTTTCAGGTTCCGTCTGAAGGATCCGAGCGTGGTGGATAATTGGACGTGTTGGGGCATAGAATTCCAGAGGATGGGGGATATTTGGGAGAAATCTTGGGAGGCGATAGTGTGAGGAACGGATAAGTGTGGAGGAGAGGAGGTGGTCTTGGAAGGATCTAAGATTACATGAGGGAAGATCGTGGGAGATTAGTTCAGAGATATAGGGAGGAGACAGTTTATGGATGGCTTTGTAGGTCAGTGTTAGTAGCTTGAACTGAATTCATTGGGGAATTGGGAGTCAGTGAGGGATTTGCAGAGGGCAGATACGGGGGAGTAGCAAGGAGAGAGGTGGATTAATCGGGCAGCAGAGTTGAGGACAGACTGGAGAGGTGCAAGAGTGTTAGCAGGGAGGCCACAGAGTAGTATCTTGCAGTGGTCAAGGAGGGAGATGAGGAGGGCATGTACAAGAATTTTAGTAGATTGAGGGCTGAGGAAAGGACGGATTCTGGAAATATTCTTGAGCTGGAGGCGACAGGAGGTGGCGAGAGTTTGGATGTGTGGTTTGAAGGACAGGGCAGAGTCAATGGTTACTCCAAGGCAGCGAATTTGAGGTGTGGGAGAGAGCATGATGCCATTTACCATAATAGATAGATCAGGTGGTGAAGATGAAAGATGGGATGGAGGAAAGATGATGAGTTCGGTTTTGTCTGTTGAGTTTTAGGTAGCTAGAGGAGAAGGAGGATATAGCTGATAGACACTCCGGGATTCTGGACAGCAAAGTTGACATCTGGGCCAGAGAGGTACATCTGAGTGTCATCAGCGTACAGGTGGTACTGGAAGCCATGAGACTTTGAGTTGTCCTAGGCCAGGGGTATAGATGGAGAAAAGTGGGGGCCCCAGGACAGAGCCTTGTGGCATTCCAACAGAGAATGGCCAGGATGAGGAGGTAGTGTGGGAGTGGGAAACGCTAAATGTGCGGTTGGAAAGGTATGAGGCGATCCAGGACAGGACAAGGTCTTTGATGCCAAGGGAAGAAAGAATCTGAGTAGGAGGGAGTGGCCAACTGTGTCAAAGGCAGAGAACAGGTCTAGAAGGAGGAGGATGGAGAATTGTCTGTTAGCTTTGGCTGTGAGTAAGTCATTGGTAATTCTGGTTAGGGTGATTTTGGGTATATTTCTGTAGCACACTTAGGCCCCTTTCACATCAGCGTTTATTTGAAATCGCGGCAGATGCGGTGAAAAAAACGCATCTGCCGCGATTACCGCATACCGGCTGCACTTGCGGCACGGTTGCTTCGTGGTTGCGGCAAACCCCATACAATGTATAGGTGAGCTTGCGGCAGGTGTGGCAAGTGCGGTTTTGGCACTTGCGGCTGGTGCGGCCGCGAAAAAACCCGCGGTCAGCCGCGTTTTTTTCGCGGCCGCACCTGCCGTAAGTGCCAAAACCGCACTTGCTGCACCTGCCGCAAGCCCACCTATACATTGTATGGGACTTGCCGCAACCGCGCCGCAAGTGCAGCCGGTATGCGGTAATCGCGGCAGATGCGGATTTTTCACCACATCTGCCGCGATTTCAAATAAACGCTAGTGTGAAAGCACCCTTAGATGAAATCACGACTACATTAATGTTTCAGAACATCATTGCAGAGTCAGCAGCTGCATGGAGAATGGACCAAGGAAGCCGGGTCTGAGACTAACAGACTGCCCATAGAGAAGGCAAGGAAGGCCTGCACTTCCCGCGTTATCTCTATATATACAGGGCTGACTGAGCGCTGAGTATACAGTATAGGAGAGGCTGATTGCCGAGTGTCAGAAGAGAGCTGGTACAGTGAGTCTTGGTAAAACAGTCAGCCGAGCAGATGGGAGGCTGAACTTACCCTATAACTGGAGCTATGAGAGATCTGCAATAAAAAATGTCTAAGGCTGCGTTCACACATTGCGTATTTTGCCGCGTTTTTTTACGCGCGCTTTTCAAAATACACAATGTGCCTTTTGTCTGCCTGCAAAGTGAATGGGAAATTCACTTTGCAGTGCAGACATTGCGTAAAAATACGCAGTGCGTTTTCCGGGAGAAAACGCAGCTCCGTAAACAATTGATATGTCAATTGTTTACGCAGCTACTTCTGCGTATTCTCCCAGAGGGGAGGAAGAATCCTGCTTCCTCCTCCCCTCTGTGACAGCTGTGGCCGCCCATTAGACTTCACAGTGTATTAATACACACTGTGAAGTCTAAATTAAACAAAAGCAAGTGTGTGAAAAATAAAAAAGAATCAATACATCACCTTCCGACGCCTTCTGCCGCTGTGCGATCTCCGGTTCTAGTCAGATCTCTTCTGACAAGACCTGTGGTGACGTCAGAGGCGGGGCGTTCCCGGGCACTCGCGGTCATGTGATACCACATGACCGCGAGCAGCCAATCAGCGATGGGACCGCCCCGGGAACGCCCTTCCTCTGACATCACCACAGGTCCTGTGAGAAGACATCTCACTTAGAACCGGACACCAGAGAGCGGCAGACGGCACCAGACACCGGGAGAAGGCGTCGGAAGGTGATGTATTCATTCTTTTTTATTTTTCACACACTTGCTTTTGTTTAATTTAGATTTCACAGTGTTTATTAACACTGTGTGAAGTCTAATGGGGGGTCACACATGTCACAGAGGGGAGGAGGAAGCTGGATTCTTCCTCCCCTCTGTGACATCACTGCGCTTTCTGGGGGAAAGAAAGCGCAGTGTGTGAAAGCCCCTGCGTATTTTGCTACGCTTTTTTGCGCGGCCGAAAAACGCGGCAAAAAGCGCGCGCAAAAAAGCGCAGCAAAATACGCAAATGTGTGAACGTAGCCTTATAGTGCACAATTTATTATACAAAAGCTGTAAAAAAAACAAAAACAAACATAACACAAAGTCTAAGAGCGTATTCTAGCTCCTTTCCCTTAGAAAAATGTATATTTTTCAATTGATTTTTTTTGTTTCCTCTGTCGCCTCATTGGGGGCCACAGGACCGTGGGTGTTAAGCTGCAGCATGGGGACATTCCCCTGGGGCACACAACACCAGCATGGAGACATTCCCCTGGGACACACAGCGCCAGCGTAGGGACATTCTCCTAGGGCACACTGCGTCTGCATGGGGACATTCCTCTGAGGCACAACAACGCCAGCATGGGGTCACAGCGCCATCTGGGATACATCCCCCGGGGCACATCCTGACAGGCTGGGCGGTATTTCTTCACACACTACCGCGCCCGTGTCCCCTGCTTCCCGGGCATGGCTCCTAATCCAGGCCCCGGCTTTGGCCTGCACAGCCCGGCGCCTGTAGCTGTGCCCACTCGATGATGCGCCCCTGGCATCACCGCGTCATCATCGAGGGGCGGGATACGTGCCCAAGATGCCGTCCCGCCACCCTGATCTCCTTATGGAAGGCGGGTTTCGTGCCCTGCAGAGCTCCGCCCACCTCAACGAAGTGTGCCCTCGGCCGCACCCGTCCCTCTCTGTACATCCCAGGGAGGGCGGGACATACGCGCTCTCCTCCCTTCCTGTGCCCACCCACTCTCTCCTCGGGCGCCATCTTCGCTACATCGTGAGGTGGCAGCACTGAAGTGAACTGGCCATCCCCACATCCGGTTCCGGGGGGCACAGGACCGCAGGGCATTGCGGCAGCAGCCACAGAGGTCGGAATTGCATCGATCGGTAAGCCACAGCGATGACACCGACTGTGGTCCTCCTCCCTACTCCCTCAGTGCGGCAGTACCCCTACCATAACAGGCATGGTCCAGCACACGTAGTAAGGCCACAAAGGCACCTACTACTTTTTATGCCGCTTGCACGGTGTGCAAAGCCCCCTTACCCGGGGGATACGCCTCCCCTCACTGCTCTGACTGCATGCAGACCGTGACGCCAGAGCCCCCCATTCCCCTGGCACCTGCGTACTTGCCGGCCATTCTGGATTGGGCCACTATTATGTCCCAAACGATGTCCCAATCGATGTCCCAAGCAATTGAGCAGTTATCTCGAACACTGCTCCAGGCTATGCAGAGCCGTTCGACCACTGATCCCACGGTTGACCCCTCGGGCAAGGATATGAGAGAGGCACCACCTTCTTCCCAGGCCCCGGGTCGGAAAAGGACCCGCAGGTCTCCTTCCCCATCCTCTTCCCAGGGGTCTGAACCTAATTAGAGTGACCAGGTTCACAGAGAGACTCATGACTCAGACGAGGGATCCGAACATAGCTCAGATTAGGACTATGACGCATCCCTGGACCTTGATGCACCTGATTCGGATTCACTGGTGGAGGAGCTCGTATCCTCTATTAACACAGTATTGGAGGTTTCCGATCCGGCCGCGGAGGTCCCGGCTATTAAGATTTCATTTAAACGTCCCAAAAAGACACACAGATGCTTCGCTGACCATCCTGATTATCAGGAAATAGTGCAGAAGCATCGCTCTTGCCCCGACAAGCGATTTCATATCCGTAAAACACAGGACGCGCGTTACCCTTTCTGCCCAGAGGTCTTACGCAGCTGGACTGAGTCTCCTAAAGTGGACCCCCCAGTATCTAGATTAGAAGCATGGACGCTACTTTTGTTGCCAAACAGTTCCTCCATTAAAGACTCCACGGACCGCCAAGTAGAACTCTTAGCTAAATCCGTATTTGAGGCCGCCGGTGCTTCGTTAGCACCTGCTTTCGCTTCGGTGTGGGCGGTGAAAGCAATCACCGCATGGATCACTCAGATCCACTCCCTAACACAAGAATGCTGCCCGAAGTTGCTTCATTAGCAACTCATGCGGCGGCCGCAGCTAATTACGCCGTTCACTCCGAATTGGAATCAGCTAACCGAGCTGCCTTAACCTTCGCTAATGCCATTGCTATTCGTCGAGTACCTGGCTGCGAGAGTGAAAGCGGACCCTGCTTCAAAGAAATCCCTTGCAAGCTTACCCTTTTTGGGAGAACGGCTGTTCGGTAGCAGCTTGATAAAATTATCTCGAACGCTACAGGTGGGAAAAGCACTTCCTTCTACCACAAAAGTTCAAAAAGCCGTTCAATCGACGCCATCAGTCCAGGTTCCGATCCTTTCGGATCTCCTTTGGCTTGGTCAGTATCCAGACCAACCGCGGCTGCCAATAAACACTTTCGCACGGACAGGAACCGGACGTCGCAGAAGAGTGATCCTCCCTGGCAATCCCAGTCTCGGCAATCCAAGCGCAAGGGATCCAGTTCTCCCAGGCATACCTCTTCCTGACTACCTTCCCAGCTCCCCCTAGTAGGAGGCAGACTGTTCTATTTTCGGAACGTCTGGCTTCCCTTGGTCCAAGACAAATGGATTCAAGATCTGGTGTCTTCCGGTTACAAAATAGATCTACTATCTCAACCCCCTTTTTTTCTCACAAAATCGCCGTCGTCCGAGCAAAAGCCTTGGCCTTATACCAGGCAGTGGAATCCCTACAACGCGACGGGGTCATTGTGCCGATACCGCAAGAGGTAAGATTTCAGGGTTTCTACTCCAATCTCTTTGTGGTACCCAAAAAGGACGGCTCGGTGCGCCCAGTACTCGATCTCAAGCTACTAAACAAACATGTCAAGGTTCGTCATTTCCGAATGGAGTCCCTGCGTTCCGTTATTGCATCCATGGAACAAGGGAATACCTAGCGTCATCGACATAAAGGACGCTTACATGCATATCCCGGGAACAGTGTCCCACCAACGACTGCTCAGATTTGCGGTGGATCAAGCTCACTATCATTTCGTGGCGCTTCCATTCCGTTTGGCGACAGCCCCAAGGGTCTTCACAAAGGTCATGGTGGCTGTCATGACTGTCCTCCACTCTCGAGGAATTGTGGTGATCCCGTACCTAGACGACCTCCTCGTGAAAGCGCCCACATTCACGGAAAGCGAGACAAGCGTTGCCATCACGACAGACGTGTTGCGGAGGTTCGGCTGGTTAATCAACAGCCAGAAGTCGACGCTGGTACCAACATAATCTCTGACCTATTGGACATGCAGTTTCATACCATGACAGCCCAAATCAAGCTACCAAGGGACAAGGCACAAGCTCTCCGTCTGGGAGTTTGCACTCTTCCCCACCGTCGGACACAGTCTTTCAGACACTGCGATGGAATCCTAGGAAGATGGTGGCAGCGATAGAGGCGGTCCCATTTGCCCAATTCATCTAAGACCACTTCAGTTGGCAATACTCAAGAATTGGAACAGAAATCCAGCATCCCTCGATGGACAACTTCTTCTGTCTCCTTCGACCAGGATCTCCCTACACTGGTGGCTCAAACCCGGATCACTGTCCCGAGGTCGATGGGTTTCTTCCCCCACATTGGGAAGTACTCACCACAGATGCAAGTCTCAAGGTTTGGGGCACGGTGTATCTCCACCACAGAGCACAAGGCACGTGGACTCGAGACAAGTCGCTTCTTCCCATCAACGTTCTGGAACTCGGAGCGATCTACCTAGCTCCCGGTCATTCAATCATTTGTTAGCGGGCAAACATGTCCGACAATACCACAGCAGTGGCATATATCAACCATCAAAGAGGAACTCACAGTCCCGAGGCGATGCAGGAGGCACTCCGTACACTCCAGTGGGCGGAAGACACCGACTCGGTCCTCTCAGCAGTCCACATTCCTGGGGTAGACAATTGGGAGGTGGATTTCTTAAGCCGCCAAGGCATTAACTTAGGGAATGGTCGCTGCACCCGGAAGTGTTCCAGCTCATCTGTCAGCGGTAGGGAACAGCAGACGTCAATCTCATGGCCCCCGCTCAACGCCAAGGTGCCGGCGTTCATGGCCAGGTCATACGACTTTCAGGCCCTAGCAGTGGGCGCGTTGGTGCAGGACTGGTCGAAGTTTGCCTGCTGTACATCTTACCCCCCCCCCCCCCCACTGCCACTCTCCCCAAGGTGGTGAGAAAACTCAGGAACGAATGCAGACGCGCCATTCTGGTGGCCCCAGATTGGCCCAGACGCACCTGGTATCCAGACGTCATGCAGCTTACGGCCGACGTGCCTTGGAAGCTCCCAGAACCACCGATCTTCTATCCCCAAGGGCTGTTCTTCCAACAGAATTCCTCAGCACTCAACTTGATGGCGTGGCCCTTGAGTCCTGGGTTCTGACTCAAGTGGGCTTACCTCCAGAGGTCATTTCCACCATGCTGCAAGCCGGCCTCAGCGAGGATCTACCACCGCACGTGGAAGATATTCTTGACTTGGTGTACCTCAAAAGGTCATCCCCCGTAGCCCTATTCCCTGTCCACGGTACTCCGCTTTCTACAATCAGACCTGGACGTAGGCTTGTCCCTGGGCTTACTGAAGGGCCAGATCTCGGCACTCTCGGTGCTTTTTCAGAAGATTTGGCCAAAATTCCGCAATTGCGGACCTTTCTCCAGGGGGCCTGTCACATTGTTCCTCCATATCGGAGGCCCTGGATCCGTGGGATTTGAACCTTGTCCTCACGGTACTTCAGAGTCCATCTTTTGAACCGCTGAGGGAGATTCGGAGCTGGCGGCACTGTCTTGCAAACCGCCGTTTATGGTCTTTCACCAGGACAAATTGGTCTTACACCCAGTACCCACTTTCCTACCCAAGGTGGTGTTGGAATTTCATGTGAACCAAGACATCTCTCTGCCATTTCTGTGTCCGACCCCCGTTCACCGGTTGAGAAGGTTCTACATACACTGGACCTAGTTAGAGCCCTTCGGATTTATTTATCCAGAACGGCACCATTCAGAGGCTCGGATTCTCTTTTTCTGCTCAATTCTGGGGCTCGTAAAGTTAAACCCGCCTCCAAGGCTACTCTAGCCAGATGGATACGGTCCACATCACGGATGCTTATAAACTCAAGCATATGACCCCTCTGGCGGGCCTCGGAGCACATTCTACCAGGTCTGTGGGGGCCTCCTGGGCCTTCAGGCACCAGGCGTCAGAACAGCAAGTGTGTTAAGCTGCCACTTGGTCCACTTTACACACCTTCACTAAACATTACCCAAGTACATGCTTATGCATCAGCAGATGCAAGTCTGGGCAGGCGTGTCTTTCAGGCGACCATTGCCCACCTATAGTGTACCGCTGACTTTGTTTCAACACGGACGTTTCCACTGTTTTCCCACCCAGGACTGCTTTGGGACGTCCCACGTCCTGTGTCCCCCAATGAGGCGACAGAGAAAAGGAGATTTTTGTGTACTTACCGTAAAATCCTTTTCTCCTAGCCTCTAATTGGGGGACACAGCACCCATCCTGTTGCCTTTAAGGCCTTTACTACAGTTATGTTTAATTGCCTGTTATGTTTAATGTTTACTTGCCTTGTTATTTTTAGGCCCTGTTTTTCATTTTTACAATACTCCTACTGCTTTGGCACTAAAACTGGCTGGG
This sequence comes from Allobates femoralis, assembly GCA_033576535.1. Taxonomy (NCBI): domain Eukaryota; kingdom Metazoa; phylum Chordata; class Amphibia; order Anura; family Aromobatidae; genus Allobates; species Allobates femoralis. Next base: position 580,724,053 of record JARQOC010000001.1, read on the forward strand.
CATTGCCTGCCTGTGGGTGTATACTGCAGAGAAGGAGCCACTTTAATCTTTTTCAGATCAGTTAGTGTCACCTCCTGGTGGCAGTAGCATAACACCCACGGTCCTGTGTCCCCCAATTAGAGGCTAGGAGAAAAGGATTTTACGGTGAGTACACAAAAATCTCCTTTTTTTCAAACTGACACATTTTGTTTATTTTTTATTTATGTAAGAAAAACAAAATAAAAAAGTGCCTGTTTGGAATGGGAGGATCGGGTCTGCTCTTAGTTTGGTTATACTGTCAGGTATTTGTTATGCACCTCTCCATATCCCCTGATTCTACATGGAGTAAAGATCTGTCTACCTGCTGCCACCACTAGGGGGAGCTTTGCATATTTTATAAATTTCATAATCTGGAATGTAGTAAGCGCCCTCTAGTGTTCGCTGACGGAACCTTGACCAGACAGTTTTAGTAAATTCCTCTCTTCTATTCCTATATGATGTGACAATGTGATGCGTCTATTGTTGGATTTCAGTTGCGTTCCTCTGTTATTCCTCCTAAAAATGTTTAAAATAAATACTGTATGTTGCTATTTGTATGGAGTATTGTTCTGCAGTTTAAGGGCTCATACACACTATTGTAAAAATCAGACAAGTTCTATCTGTTGTTTTGATGGATAGCACTCATCCCCATATTATTTTGTGAGGCCGTGTACATGTCCATTTCAGTTTTTTTTTGTTTTTTTATCCTCTGCCTAAATCGATCTGAGGAAAAAAAATGTCAGCTTGCTCGATTTGTCTCCAATTCTTGGCTTGCATGCAGACATTTTTTGCTTTGGGTCCATGGAATAAAATCATACGAATTACATCAGTGTGCAGTTCAATTATCATAGGCTGACCGAACGGGGAAGATGGAGATATTCTATATTTCTTTTTTTATTCTGCCCATCTGGTTCTGGTGTCCCTCGTGTGTCCCCTCGGTGTGTCCCCTCGGTGTGTCCCCTCGGTGTGTCCCTCGGTGTGTCCCCTCGGTGTGTCCCTCGGTGTGTCCCCTCGTGTGTCCCTCGGTGTGTCCCTCGGTCTGTCCCTCGGTGTGTCCCCTCGGTCTGTCCCTCGGTCTGTCCCTCGGTCTGTCTCTCCAATTTTCTGACTTGTCTCCAGACTATAATAGTACCCAATCAGTGCTGACCATGTCTGTAGGGACACTTTACTTTGACAAGGAGAATACATGTATCTTTGTGAAGAAAGTCCACCTTTTTCACTTATTTCTGCCAAATATCTATCTGTCCATCCATTCTCCTCCATTCTTTATTCATTCATGCCTTTATTCATTCATCACTCAAAACACTGTTTAAGATCTTGATTCCTGACTGTGTCCGTATAATGCAGGGTAGCTGTTCGGTAGAGACATCTGTGAGTGGGTACATTGTTGTGCACACAATCATACAGGAGCCATCGCTGTGCACACCATCACACAGGAGCCAACGCTGTGCACACCATCACACAGGAGCCATCGCTGTGCACACCATCACACAGGAGCCATCGCTGTGCACACCATCACACAGGAGCCATCGCTGTGCACACCATCATATAGGAGCCATCACTGTGCACACCATCATACAGGAGCCATTGCTGTGCACACCATCACACAGGAGCCATCGCTGTGCACACCATCGTACAGGAGCCATCGCTGTGCACACCATCATATAGGAGCCATCACTGTGCACACCATCATACAGGAGCCATCGCTGTGCACACAATCACATAGGAGCCATCACTGTGCACACCATCATACAGGAGCCACCGCTGTGCACACCATCACACAGGAGCCATCGCTGTGCACACCATCACACAGGAGCCATCGCTGTGCACACCATCACACAGGAGCCATCGCTGTGCACACCATCACACAGGAGCCATCACTGTGCACACCATCACACAGGAGCCATCGCTGTGCACACCATCACACAGGAGCCATCGCTGTGCACACCATCACACAGGAGCCATCGCTGTGCACACCATCACACAGGAGCCACCGCTGTGCACACCATCACACAGGAGCCACCGCTGTGCACACCATCACACAGGAGCCACCGCTGTGCACACCATCACACAGGAGCCACCGCTGTGCACACCATCGTACAGGAGCCATCGCTGTGCACACCATCGTACAGGAGCCATCGCTGTGCACACCATCGTACAGGAGCCATCGCTGTGCACACCATCACACAGGAGCCATCGCTGTGCACACCATCATACAGGAGCCATCGCTGTGCACACCATCATACAGGAGCCATTGCTGTGCACACCATCATACAGGAGCCATCGCTGTGCACACCATCATACACTGCACCGATCTATTGGATGTTGAAAAGGCTACTAAATATTTAAAGGGAATCTGCCAGCAGGTTTTTTCTGCCTGATCTGAGAGCACATATAACCTTTCCACAAAACACCAGCCATGAAACTTCCAAATTCATAAAAATTATATATTTTATTAGTTCATATATTAAAAAAATCAAAGTAAAGTAGAAGAAAGTAAATGTAAAGAACCAGAAAACGGGGGCACAACGGGAGTAATAAATAAGGCACAATTGATTGAGAATATCAATTAATCCATCAATAAATAAAAATAGATACATGAAGCATACATAGAACTCATCAGAGGCAAAGAAACCCTGAATCCAACAATGAATCACATAGATGATGGGTGCAGCTGTTCTGACACAGTGTTTAGATTTAGCCATGCAGCAGATCTCAAAGAGCTGCCCCTGCCCACATCTATATCTGTGATACTGAGATGCTAATCACAGAAGTTGTTGTACAGGACTAGCTGACCTAGTTTGGCAATGATAATCTTCTGAAGCTAAAACAAACAATTGTGGTAAGCAGCACACAGTGTGAAGAGAGAGGCATTGAATTCTGTGTGTGAACCCTAGAGCATGCGGTCTTAAGAGTACACAGCAAAAAACTGCTGACAGATTCCCTCTACAAAAAAAAAAAAATGGTTGTCATGTTCTTGTGGAGTACAGAATGCATATTTTTCTGCTGCATAAGAATGGCAAAAAATAATGTAACAAACCTGAGTAAATTTTGGTGCGAACACACAAAAAAAAAACCTGTCTGACCAAATTTGCAACATGATACTGAAAGAAGGGCACTGACTTCAGGACTTGAGTGCGTACTGTGGCTGCAGGGGTTCGTTCTTCGAAGACTTGTGTTAACTGTAATGAATTCTGTCACCTGAGAGAGGTGTACCTGAGGTGCAGATTGGGGCAGAGATCACCCCAGAGGTGTACCTGAGGTGCAGATTGGGGCAGAGATCACCCCAGAGGTGTACCGGAGGTGCAGATTGGGGCAGAGATCACCCCAGAGATGTACCCAGGGTGCAGATTGGGGCATAGATCACCCCAGAGGTGTACCCGAGGTGCAGATTAGGGCATAGATCACCCCAGAGGTGTACCCGGGGTGCAGATTGGGGCACAGATCACCCCAGAGGTGTGCCTGAGGTGCAGATTGGAGAAGAGATCACCCCAGAGGTGTGCCTGAGGTGCAGATTGGAGCAGAGATCACCCCAGAGGGTGTACCGGAGGTGCAGATTGGGGCACAGATCACCCCAGAGGTGTGCCTGAGGTGCAGATTGGAGCAGAGATCACCCCAGAGGTGTGCCTGAGGTGCAGATTGGAGCAGAGATCACCCCAGAGGTGTGCCTGAGGTGCAGATTGGGTCAGAGATCACCCGAGAGGTGTGCCTGAGGTGCAGATTGGGGCAGAGATCACCCCAGAGGTGTACCGGAGGTGCAGATTGGGGCAGAGATCACCCCAGAGGTGTGCCTGAGGTGCAGATTGGGGCACAGATCACCTCAGAGGTGTACCCGGGGTGCAGATTGGGGCAGAGATCACCCGAGAGGTGTACCTGAGGTGCAGATTGGGGCAAAGATCACCCAGAGGTGTACCTGAGGTGCAGATTGGGGCAGAGATCACCCCAAGGTGTACCTGAGGTGCAGATTGGGGCAGAGATCACCCTAGAGATGTACCCAGGGTGCAGATTGGGGCATAGATCACCCAGAGGTGTACCCGGGGTGCAGATTGGGGCATAGATCACCCCAGAGGTGTACCCGAGGTGCAGATTGGGGCATAGATCACCCCAGAGGTGTACCCGGGGTGCAGATTGGGGCATAGATCACCTCAGAGGTGTACCTGAGGTGCAGATTGGAACAGAGATCACCCCAGAGGTGTACCCGGGGTGCAGATTGGGGCATAGATCACCTGAGAGGTGTACCTGAGGTGCAGATTGGGGGCAGAGATCACCCCAGAGGTGTGCCTGAGGTGCAGATTGGGGGCAGAGATCACCCCAGAGGTGTGCCTGAGGTGCAGATTGGGGCAGAGATCACCCGAGAGGTGTGCCTGAGGTGCAGAATGGGGCAGAGATCACCCGAGAGGTGTGCCTGAGGTGCAGATTGGGGCACAGATCACCCCAGAGGTGTACCCGAGGTGCAGATTGGGGCATAGATCACCCCAGAGGTGTACCCGGGGTGCAGATTGGGGCATAGATCACCCCAGAGGTGTACCTGAGGTGCAGATTGGAGCAGAGATCACCCCAGAGGTGTACCCGGGGTGCAGATTGGGGCATAGATCACCTGAGAGGTGTTTCCTGAGGTGCAGATTGGGGGCAGAGATCACCCCAGAGGTGTGCCTGAGGTGCAGATTAGGGCTGAGATCACCCCAGAGGTGTACCGGAGGTGCAGATTGGGGCACAGATCACCCCAGAGGTGTGCCTGAGGTGCAGATTGGGGCAGAGATCACCTGAGAGGTGTGCCTGAGGTTCAGAATGGGGCAGAGATCACCCCAGAGGTGTGCCTGAGGTGCAGATTGGGGCACAGATCACCCCAGAGGTGTGCCTGAGGTGCAGATTGGGGCAGAGATCACCCCAGAGGTGTACCTGAGGTGCAGATTGGGGTAGAGATCACCCAGAGGTGTACCTGAGGTGCAGATTGGGGCAGAGATCACCCCAGAGGTGTACCTGAGGTGCAGATTGGGGGCAGAGATCACCCCAGAGGTGTACCTGAGGTGTAGATTGGGGCACAGATCACCCCAGAGGTGTGCCTGAGGTGCAGATTGGGGCACAGATCACCTCAGAGGTGTACCTGAGGTGCAGATTGGGGTAGAGATCACCCGAGAGGTGTACCTGAGGTGCAGATTGGGGCAGAGATCACCCCAGAGGTGTGCCTGAGGTGCAGATTGGGGCAGAGATCACCCCAGGGGTGTACCCGGGGTGCAGATTGGGGCACAGATCACCCCGTGCTCTGCCTGGCGCCCGCGCTCTGCGTCTGCTTTTTGACAGCATGGCCGGACATGGTGCCACAACTGCCCCCATCTGTGGGTTGTAGGTGATTGAGCACTGGTATGGAGGTGCCTGTGTTGCCTCTCAGAGTAGCTAGCAACCTGCTGCTAGGTGTAATGGGTATTTACCTGGCAATTTTTGGTGAATTTTTTTTCTCTGTCTGTTCCCCCACTTTCTGCCTGCACGCTCCTTTTTCTGTCTGCGCGCCCCCCCGCTATCCGTCTGTTCCCCGCTCTCTGCCTGCACGCTCCTTTTTCTGTCTGCGCCCCCCCCCCGCTTTCTGCCTGCACGCTCCTTTTTCTGTCTGCGCGCCCCCTGCTCTGTCTGTTCCCCCGCTTTCTGCCTGCACGCTCCTTTTTCTGTCTGCGCGCCCCCCGGCTCTCTTCTGTTCCCCGCTTTCTGCCTGCACGCTCCTTTTTCTGTCTGCGCGCCCCCCGCTTCTGTCTGTTCCTCCCGCTTTCTGTCCTGCACGCTCCTTTTTCTGTCTGCGCCCGCCCCCCCGCTCTCTGTCTGTTCCTCCCGCTTTCTGCCTGCACGCTCCTTTTTCTGTCTGCGCGCCCCCCCCCCCGCTCTCTGTCTGTTCCCCCCGCTTTCTGCCTGCACGCTCCTTTTTCTGTCTGCGCGCCCCCCCGCTCTCTGTCTGTTCCTCCCACTTTCTGCCTGCACGCTCCTTTTTCTGTCTGCGCTCCCTCCCCGCTCTCTGTCTGTTCCTCCCGCTTTCTGCCTGCACGCTCCTTTTTCTGTCTGCACGCCCCCCCGCTCTCTGTCTGTTCCTCCCGCTTTCTGCCTGCACGCTCCTTTTTCTGTCTGCGCGCCCCCCGCTCTCTGTCTGTTCCTCCCGCTTTCTGTCTGCACACTCCTTTTTCTCTCTGCGCGCCCCCCGCTCTCTGTCTGTTCCTCCCGCTTTCTGTCTGAAAAAAAGCTTTTAATTTGCATAAACCTCATGAAAAAACACAAGGTGTGAACATAGCCTTACTGTTGCACTTTAAGCCACCTGTGAATCCTCCCTGCTTGGTCTCTTACACTGCAGATTTCCCAGATTCCGGAGCATTATTACGTACTGTCTTGCTCGTTTTTTAGCCACTGTGTTGTTGCCTATGAGAGACGTCGGTAGGGAAGAGGAAAAAAAAAAAAGAAAAACCCACAACACCTTGGCCCCAACTAAGTGGCTGCTTGCTCTGGGCACACACCATTCTTGCAGTCAAAGTGCCCATAATTAATGCTTTCTCCTCTTTTTATTCACGTCTCAGACTTAAATAAGGCGTTTTGTTTAAGGCAAAGTTGAGCAGCTGATGCGACTTTAATTTAGTGTGACTTGCCTGCATGTATTTTTAAGTGCTCAAAGGGAATTCACATCATATTACTTGCACCATAGTGCACTGCATAAAATATTCATGGAAGTGTCACTTTTCCATAGGTGGCACTCCAGGGCAGAGCAGGGGGGCTTTTCAAAGTTTGCATTTAAGGAAGGAAAAAAAAAAGTACCGAGCCCACCAGGCGAATAGTGTGTGTATTGGGGGGGGGCCATATGCTGTGACGGAGCACAAGCCCGCAGCTCTCGGCTAAGGCCTCTTGTACTAGCGAGATGTCAATACCTGTAGAACTTTTGACATAAGGAAGATAACTGTGCGTAATGGAATGAAAGCAAAATCTTGTAAATATTATAGATCGTGCGGCCGGCCCTCCAGCTCCGCTCACTTAATGCTTCACATCACTGATGCGCCCCGTCTGTTCCCATCTCTGATTTGCAGAGATTCTCTCCGTTGCTTTTCTATATTTTTCCGATGGCTTTCACAGACTTTAAAAGTTAGCAAAGTTATGTATTGGTGTCCACATAATTTATGTCTAAAAAGGTTGTCATTGCTCTCAAATACTCTATAAGGACATTGTCACTTAACGAGGGATTTCAAGGACTTTAAAGGGGTATTCCCATCTCCAAACTCCTACTCCAATATACAGTAGGTCTATATAAAAGCCCTATCCAGTCTCTGTCTTTATGTGGGTCTTTAGATTTGTCTTGAAAATAGCACCACCTATAAGACATCGTGTAGCTTACAGTTCAACTGGAACATAAAGAAGACCATAGGTTTGGTTGATCAGTCAAAGAAAAGAGCGCCACCTAAAGGACATCTGTGATTGGGGGGGGGGGGCCACACGCCATCTGGGTCACTCGCCACAGCGCAGACATTCATTATCGCCTGTGCTTGGGTCCGCTCCGTCATGCCCTTGGGCCAGACCCATCCTGCTGCTGCACTTCATCCCATTTTCGTTCCACTCTGGAACATAGGCTGGTGCAGCAGCTCCTCAGTGTACCGGGGAAAGAGACGTCACACGGGTGAGTGAGACAGCGCACAACGGGGGGACAGAGCACACAGAGAAAAGTGAGGGTGCACAAGAGGAGAGACTTCACAAGAGGAAAGAGACAGCACAAGGAGAGCGCACACAGGAAAGACAGCGCACAAGGGGAGAGAGCTCACAGTGGGGATAGACAGCATGCAAGGGGGGAGAGGTGCGTGCACAGGGGGAAGAGACAACACAAGGTGATGGCAAGCAGCAGTGCCTGCCAAGACATGGCCACCCTGTGCATACCCCCACCCACCTCGGTGGTGCTGCGATTAGTAGTCTGAGTAGTTGGACTAATATATAATCACACATGTTCTAGAATCGCCCGATGTGATAGAATCGGGCCCCTGTCTAGAAAAAATATTAGCAAATCCCTCCAATAAGAAATGTGGTATAGTTCTCCGGATTAGCTGTCACTTACCTCATGTGCAGGACATTACAGATTGGGTAACCATAGTTACGACCACTCATATAGTAACAGTTGCTTGCTTGTGGTCATAACCATGGATAACTATGCTGTAATGTCCTGCACATGAGGTAAGTGACAGCTAAGGCCCCTTTCACATCAGCAGTATTAGAAAAATGCAGCAGTTGCAGTGAAAAAAAGCATCTGCCGCATTTACCGCATAACGGCCGCACTTGAGGTTCACTTGTGACAAGCCACATGCATTGTCTATGGGGCTTGCGGTAAGTGTGTGGCAGGTGCAGCAAGTGCGGTTTCGGTACTTGCGGCAGATGCGGCCGCGAAAAAAACGCGGCTGGCCACGTTTTTTTCGCGGCCTCATCTGCCACAAGTGCCGAAACCGCAACTATACCGCACCTGCAGCAAGCCCCATAGACAATGCATGGAGGCTTGTCGCAACTGAACCGCAAGTGCGGCCGTTATGCGGTAAATGCGGCAGATGCGTTTTTTTCACCGCAACTGCTGCATTTTTCTAATACTGCTGATGTGAAAGGGGTCTAATCAGGAAAACTATGCTACATTTTAATTGGAGGGATTAGCTAATATTACGCCCACTACATATTGGAATAGGATCTTGGAGATAGGAATATACCCCTTTAAGTCCTTCAAACTCTCTGGCAGAATTTAAGAGCATTGACCTCTTTCCAGACACAAATTATATGAACACCAAAAAGTAACTTTTCTAACTTTAAAAGAACGTATATATGAAGGATATTGGAGCTGGAATACCTCTTTTAAAGAAGACCTTTAAATCTAATGGCCACTTTACCCACGGCAACAGGAAGATAGAAAACGGCAGGTGTCGGAGACAATTGTACCTTTTACCTTCAAAACACCTTGCAGATACCTGAATTACACGCAGCCACTTCAAGGTGTTTTGAAGGTAAAAGGTACAATTGTCTCCGTCACCTGCCGTTTTCTATCTTCCTGTTGCCCTGTGTAAAGTGGCCATAAGGCCCCTGCCCCTATACTTATACCTCACCTTTTACCACCGCCGCTCAGGTCCCTCGGCGCCATCTTGTGCCCGTAACTTCTGGCTGTCTGAAAGGCAAAAGTTACATCACAAGTTTCAGTGCAACTTTATGGGTATGTGCTTACGGTCCGGAGGAGCTGCGTGTTGGATGCAACTCCTCCGGACTTGAGTGAACCCGCAGGGAGACCGCAGCCACCCTGTACTCACCATGTGCGACTGACGCGGGGCGGCTTCTCCCTGCAGTCACCCGATGGGAACCGCTTCCGACTCCGCTGCATGAAATGAACATGTGGAGGAGGAGCGGACTGTCGGCAACCAACACCTCAGCTAAAAGAACGCTGCGGTCGGGTTAAGCATAGTGGGCATGGATTTCTTTAAATTCCATCCACTATGCTTATACTGTACTACACAGTGTGTTGGAGGCAGCAGCAAGACGCTGCATCTAAAACGCTGCGACTACTAACCGTGAGCATGCAGACTATGAGGCCAGAACGAGGCTCTCATAGAGATGTATTCAACAGTGATCACTGGCACCCCCATGAATCACTGGAGCTGCCGGCAAGAGACGACCAGAGCAACGCTGGAAAAGGATGAAGATGGTGGAAGGTGGGCATAGATTTAAAGCGCTACTATAGCGGGGGGGGGAAGAGACGCTGGAGTGGTGCTTTAGTATAGATGAGCTATCCTTAGGATATGAAGAAGGGTGCGTTGTGCGCCTGAAGAGTGTCAGGAAGGCTATACCTCATGTATTTTGCTGTTTTTAACTATGTCTAAATAATGGAAGAAGAATTGTATTTTCTCCTAGATGTAGTGACCTCCCTTTCCTGCATATTCTTGGGATAGGTTATCAGCATTCCATTGTCAGGAGTGGGATGGGAGAGACTTTCACATTTCTTACCAATCATATAAGCCAATACTTCTCAAACTTCTTCCATTGACCAATAAAGATATCAACTGGACCTCATCGTCTTTAGCTACAGTCCATAGTACAATTAAAAACCTGTGTGTAAATGCCCTGTACTTGACTAATAACAATGTCCATAGTGAGACTGGCGCATTTTAGTTGATTTGTAAGATGATAACTAGATTGGATCTCCATTTGGAGGGGGGGGTCTTATGGGTCCCTGTGTATAAATGTTCTAGACTCTAATCACACTTTTTTCTTTTCCTCTCAAGGCTTAATCGATATGATAAGAAATATGAAGACCATGGGGGTTGACGTGGAAATGGACACTTTGGCCAAGTGCATCTCGTGGATTTTCTCAGAAGTGAACTCCGGCCAAGCGATTCTGCAGGTAATTATTTTCTTTTTATTACTACCGTATATACTCGTGTATAAGCCGACCCGTGTATAAGCCGACCCCCCTACTTTTGCCCCCAAAAACTGGGAAAACTTATTGACTCGCGTATAAGCCGAGGGTGGACTCCAGCACAGGTATACAGCCCCCAGCAGTGTGGTATACAGGCCCTCCCAGTGGTATACAGGCCCCAGTAGTATCGTATACAGCAGGCCCCCAGGGTATTCAGCAGGCCCCCAGGGGTATATACAGCAGGCCCCCGGGGGTACAAACAGCAGGCCCCCGGGGGTACAAACAGCAGGCCCCCGGGGGTACAAACAGCAGGCCCCCGGGGGTACAAACAGCAGGCCCCCGGGGGTACAAACAGCAGGCCCCCGGGGGTACAAACAGCAGGCCCCCGGGGGTACAAACAGCAGGCCCCCGGGGGTACAAACAGCAGGCCCCCTGGGGTGCAAACAGCAGGCCCCCGGGGGTGCAAACAGCAGGCCCCCGGGGTGCAAACAGCAGGCCCCCGGGGGTGCAAACAGCAGGCCCCCGGGGTACAAACAGCAGGCCCCCGGGGTACAAACAGCAGGCCCCCGGGGGTACATACAGCAGGCCCCCGGGGGTACAAACAGCAGGCCCCCCGGGGGTACATACAGCAGGCCCCCGGGGGTACATACAGCAGGCCCCCGGGGGTACATACAGCAGGCCCCCGGGGGTACCCAGCAGCCCCCAGGGGGTACCCAGCAGCCCCCTGGGGGTACCCAGCAGCCCTCAAATGCTGGCACTCGCCCCCCTTGTAAGGGCCCCCCCCCCCCCCCCCGCTGCTTCTCTTACCATCCTGGTCTTCTTCAGCGCCGCTCCTCGGTGCTCCGTCCTCGCTGCTCCCGTCCTGCTACATCCGGGATCCCCGGCCGTCGCGTGATGACGTCATATGCCTGCGACGGCCGGAGATCCCGGATGTAGCAGGACGGGAGCAGCGAGGACGGAGCACCGAGGAGCGGCGCTGAGCAGAAGACCGGGATGGTAATATAAGCAGCGGGGGGGGGCCCTTACAAGGGGGGAGAGTGCCAGCATTTGGGGGGCATATATGCACTGCTTCCCCCTGCCGCTGATTGACAGGGGGAAGCAGTGCATATATAATGAGCGGCCCCACGTGACGGGACCGCTCATACAGCAGCCTCCCCCCGCCTCCTGCAGCCTCCACAGCCCCCACCACGCAGCCTACCGTATAGACTCGTGTATAAGCCGAGGGGGAGACTTTTCAGCCCAAATTTTGGGCTGAAAAACTCGGCTTATACACGAGTATATACAGTAATTTAGTTAAGATTGGATTCAACCGAATTGTCTCTCTCAATCTATAACCCTACAGTGTTGATCCAGAGGATGGCAATTTAGAGTCAGTCATTCTTGAAAAGGAATCTGTTAACAGGGTTAATATAGAGGAAGAGCACCTGATTCCAGTCCACTTACAGAGCTGCTTCCTGTAGTTTCATAGTTTTTAATGTTGAAAATAGACGTTAAGTCCATCTAGTTCAACCCATAGCCTTGGTCGCTCTTCTGCACCTACTCTAGTTCAGTTATGTCTTTCTTATACTCCGGAGACCTTGTACAAAATATTCAAAGTGTTTTCACACTAGTGACGTGTATAGAAGTACAACTATGTTCTTCTCGTGAGCATCTATGCCTCTTTTATTGCATCCCATTATTTTAATAACCTTTGCAGCAGCTGCCTGACACTGGCCACTAAATGTGAGTTTGCCGTCCATTCGTACACCCAAGTCTCTTTCAGTGATAGTTTTGCCCAGTGTTTTACAATTAAGCATATAATAATACATTTTATTTCCTCTTCTCAAGTGCATGACTTTACATTTATGCACATTAAACTTCAATTGCCATTTATCAGCCCAAGCTTCTAGTTAACATAAATTCTCCTGTGATATAAAATTCTCCTCCTCTGTTTTAATTACCCTGCAGAGTTTAGTGTCATCTGCAAATATTAAAATTCTATTCTGTATACAAGGTCATTAATAAATATGTTAAAAAAAGAGGGCTCAATACTGACCCCTGTGGTACCCCACTGTTAACTGTGACCCATTTTGAACTCACTTTTATCACTAGAGAACTACTGCCAAGTAGTCATTCATATTCATGACCTTACAGGGGAGGGTGATACCAGCAACTTAGCAATGTACAGTATACCAAGTCTAAAACAATGTCCAAGAGAAGGCTGCTTAGAAGAAATAAAGCACAAATAGGGTCTTATCTGAGAGTTAGCCTGTTGTACGAGTTGTTGTAAAGGCTCACCTTGTGTGGTTGTGAGAAGTCACAACCACTATAATGGCATAAAAATGGCTTCTGCAGTCACCAGCAGTTAATGTATTTCCAGGAGAGGCAGATGAAGGGTTAATGACTGCGCTGCCGAGATTCACAAAACATCACTGACCTTGCCCTCTCCTGGATCTCCTCCTACGTTTTCATCCGCACATTTAGCGTTTCCCACTCCCACACGACCTCCTCGCCCCATCCCCTCTCTGTTGGGGTCCCTCAAGGCTCTGTCCTGGGGCCCCTCCTTTTTTCCATCTGTACCCTTGGTCTGGGAAAACTCATAAAGCCCCATGGCTCTCAGTATCACATGTATACAGACGACATTCATATCTACCTCTCTGGCCCTGATTTCACCTCTCTGCTGTCCAGAATCCCAGAGTGTCTATCAGCCATATCCTCCTTCTTCTCCTCTCGCTTCCTAAAACTAAATGTAGACTAAACCGAACGCATCATCTTTCCCCCATCTCGCGCACCTTCCTTACCAGATCTATCTATCACAATAAATGGCATCACACTTTGCCCTGTACCTGAAGTCCGCTGCCTCGGAGTAACCCTTGACTCTGCCTTGTCCTTCAAACCGCACATGCAAGCCCTTGCCACCTCCTGCCGCTTCAAGAATCCGTCCCTTCCACATCCCTCAATCTACTAAACTAATAGTGCATGCCCTCATCATTTCCCGTCTCGACTACTTCAACCTCCTCCTTTGTGGCCTCCCTGCTAACACTCTTGCACCTTTCCAATCTGTCCTTAACTCTGCTGCTTGACTAATCCACCTCTTTCCTCGCTGCTCCTCCATTTCTCTCCTCTGCAAATCCCTCCTCTGGCTCCCAATTCCCAGCGTATCCAATTCAAACTACTAACATTGACTTACAAAGCCGTCCACACTCTGTGTCCCCCTATATCTCTGAACTAATCTCCTGATATCATCCAACTCGTAATCTTCGATCCTCCCAAGACCTCCTTCTTTCCTCCACACTTGTACGCGCTCCTCATCTAACTGCCTGACTAATATCACTCGAGCATCTCCCATCCCCTGGAATTCTGCACCTCAAAACGTCTGACTATCCCCTACACACGGAACTTTCAAGTAGAACCTGAAAACCCATCTCTTCAGAACAGCCTACAATGACCGCGGTGCCACCTCACCACCACTGGACCCGACGCTCCACCACCACTGGACCCGGCGCTCCACCACCACTGGACCCGGCGCTCCACCACCACCAGAGCAGACCAATCTACTGTCTCTCTCCCCATTGCCCTGTAGAATGGAAGCCCGCAAGGGCAGGATCCTCTCTCCCCTCTGTATCAGTCTGTCATTGTTAGTTCGCTCGTTGTATTTATAACTTGTTTGTATGTAACTCTTTCTCATGTACAGACCATGGAATCAATGGTGCTCTATAAATAAATAAACAATAATAATCAAGTTAAAATTATAACATAGGTTTATTGTGAACACACTTCAAGGCTCTCTGGCCCCTTCGTCAGGACAAACCAAAGGTATGTCCCTAGGAAGGGGCCAGAGAGCCTTGAATTGCATTGACGACAAACCTGCGTTATAACTTTAACGCTTGATGTTTTGTGGATCTCGGTAGCACGGTCATTAACCCTTCATCTGCTTCACCTGGATAGAAGTCTAAAACAATAATTAAAATACTAAAAAATATTATTATATTTTTATTCTACTAGATATAAGTCTAAATCAATAATAATAATATCTAAAATAATAAAACATTATTATTATATTTTTTTCTTTTTATATATAAAGACTGTCAAATGAAAACTCAAAGCAAATAAATCTGTGCGAATATTTGTATGTTTTAGGATGAAGCGTGTGTGGAGGATCTTCAGGATATGTGTGTGTCAGCGGTCCGGCGTGGACTCTACTTTGGGAATCTAGCACACGTGCACACGTTTTGTAAGTATCCATGAGAACGTGAGTTTGGAATACCATGGTTTGGCTTTGTTCACACATCTGTGTTTCGCTCCTCCGTTCCTATCTGTGTTTCACTTCCCCAGTTTCGGCAGAACCTAGAAAAAAAAATTCCTGATAATGTCCCAGGGATCATTTATGGCCTCTAACAGGACATAATAGATACTAATGTGAAATAACATTACATAACTTCAGGGAAAATGTTGAAAAAAAAAAACATCAACATCGTTACCCCCCCCTCCCCACCCCCACATGCAAGGATATGGAAAAACTGCACCGTTTAGTGTAAAATGCATTTAATTGCACCATAATTCAAATTAAACCTTCACATGTTCTGTAGCTTGAAATATTAATCCAACATATTATTTAGTGGAAGAGTATGATCCATATAACAAAAAAAAAATGAATAAATAATTTTTTAATTAAATGTATTAATTAATTTAATACATTAAAGAAATAATAAATTAATTAAATTAATTAAAAATGTATAAAATTTTACATGTAAATAATTAAAAATAAATTAAATTTATTAATTAAAAATTAATAATAAAAAAATTAATAAAAAAAAACCTCCATCGAGTTCAACCTATAGTCTAATATGTGGATCAGGAGGAAGGAAGGAAAAAATCTTATGTTCCTCGAAACAGAATAAAAAAAAAATATATTATCTCTGCTACACAAAACATGGCCTCATACAAATGATGAAGTAGAAAAAACAATGTTATGGCTGCTAAAATACTCAGATGTGGGGGAAGATGAAAAGTTTGACTGGTCATGAAGGGGTTAATAGAAAAAAAAAAACAAAACCAACTCATCCAGTATATATGTAACATGTTGTTGTATTGTTTCATTTCAGTATCTTCCTCCAATGCACCAATTGCAAAAGATAGAGGTTTAGTGGCGGCTCTGGGGGCTTCGTTTTTAAAGTAAGTGAGAAATCCTCCATACAGAAATGTCTCTTTGAAGGGAATCTGTCAGCAGAATTTAGCTACTTCATCTGACAGCAGCATAATGTAGGCAAAGAGACCCTGAATCCTGTGATGTGTCACTTAGATTCCTGCATGCGGTTTTGACACTCAGATTTTTTTTAGATTGTCACACAGCAGAGTCGGGAGAGCTGCCCACACCAGGCTCTGTACACTAGATCTATAGACAGAGAGCTGCTAATCACAGCAGAGGGTGTGGTGAACTAGCTGAACTTTAGCTGACCTAGTCATGTAATAATTTCTTGAAGCTAAAACAAACATTCCTGGTAAACAATTGCGCACAGCGTGACTGAGAGGTACATTGCTGAAATCTCTGTGTTAACACCTGCAGAATGCTGTCTTCAGATTACATAACAAAAACCTGCTGACAGATTGTGTTTAATAGCTTTCAGTTATTTATCTCACACGTTTGCTTCCTTTACTCGTTAAAGGGTATTCCAAGGTATGTGCCATAAATGTATGATGGTTGCATGTCCCACCTCTGAGACCCTTGCTTGCTACCGTATAATGCCTCCCATACTCGGAGACATGTGATATTCCTGCTCCTCCTGTTTTTATGTAGAACATATACACCAGCGGCTTCAGAATGGAGGACATTTTTCAACAGTACTGAGTAGTGTAGCTGTGACTCCCACTTGGGGGTTTGTGAGGTAAACACCTATAAGAAAGCGCCAACCCCCTCTTCTGTGGCCTGCTCCCCCTCTTCTGTGACCTCCTTCCCTTTTCTTCTGTGGCCCCCTCCCCCTCTTCTGTGGCCCATTCTTCTCCCCTCTTCTGTGGCCACATTCTCCCCCTCTTCTGTGGCCACCTTCCCCCCTCCTCTGTGGCCCACCCCCAATCTATAGACATGGGTGGTCCAATCCTTTTAATTTCAATAGTGATTGAGGTCAGGGGGAAAAAGAAGTGGCTCTTAAGTGGAGGAAAAAAATGATTTCCTCTGAGATTTATTATAAAGTTTCTGATATTTTCTTGTTCTTTTTGATTTCTGCAGTTTATGTTGAAACAGCGGTAATCACTTTAATTGCACCATGAACATAGTCTGTGAGTTGGCCTTAAATTGTCCAGATGCCGGGTTCCATCAATACGTGGTGAAATGTGACAGCAGGTGTGTTATTCTCCTGCAGCGCCACCTCCAGCCAAACTAAGCACTACACCTTTCCAATATGTACCCATGTCTCAGTGTAATGTGTATACATGCTGGGTCCTCCAGAGCGGGTTCTTAAAGGGATTGCACCTTTTAGAAAATCCTTAAACAAAAATAAAACTAACTTTACCCGCCTTCCCGGGTCCGGCACTGACACTCTGCCGCTGATCCCCGACCTCTGGTATTGGCTGTGGTCCAACCAATCGGTGAGTTCCTTCAATGTGTATCGGACACTCCGCGCAGGCATGCTGAGCGCACGGATTGACTGCCGTTGTGACATCAGCGTTGCAGCCGATATTGGGTGGAGTAGCAATGACTTGGCTGGGACCGTGAGTAAAGCAGGGTTTGCTTTTTATAACAAACTCCACCTGAGGAACATGGAGACCTCCCTTTATGAGACCTCCCCTTTATGGAAACCTCCCCTTTATGGACACCTCCCCTTTATGGACACCTCCCTTTATGGACACCTCCCTTTATGGACACCTCCCCTTTATGGACACCTCCCCTTTATGGACACCTCCCCTTTATGGACACCTCCCCTTTATGGACACCTCCCCTTTATGGACACCTCCCCTTTATGGACACCTCCCCTTTATGGACACCTCCCCTTTATGGACACCTCCCCTTTAACGCTGGCTGATAGATGCTCACTACTGAGATAAATTTCATGGTGTCTTCTCTTCTCCAGCATCTATAGCAGAGCTGACTATTTGAAGATTCTGGATTAACCCTTCGTGCACTGTAATAGGATTTTCCCGTACTCCTCTCTTCATTAATTGCACCATAGAACAAACTTGTCTCTGCTACATGCGCTACCGCACTGCTCTGTAATTATTTCTTCACTTAACTAGTGCGTCCGTGGAGATAACGAGCGCTTGGCTGTGTATTCTGCACTCGCTCATTGCTATGTTAATCCCGGGGAAGGCTCCTGATAATGATGAATGGATGTATGTGATTAGGAACCCTGACAGACTGCCAACATCTTCCATGAAGTGGGTGGGCTCCGGCGGGACGTTGTCGGTGCTCGCTGACAGATTGCCATCAGTTCTGTAACCGCTACAGTAAATTCTCCTGCTGCTTCTTCACAGCACATCACACTGCGCTCACAATCGGAGGGGAATAATTATCTTTCCTTTTAACGAAGACGAGTCTCACAAATGAGCTGAAAGAGCATCTTTTAATCATGGCCATTTATACCTTATGGTTTTATATGCGAAAACGACTGTTACTTCTATGTATCCCGGACTAGGATGATTCATTGACTCGTGTGTCTGAGCGAGATCTTGGGTCAATTACATTCTGATATATATACAAGTATATATATGTGTGTGCGTGTATATATAATATATATGTATATATGATTATATATATATATATATATATATATATATATATATATAATATAAAAATACCAGTGCTATAAAGTATGGTGTAAACGTTTTAGAAATAAAAGTAATCAAGTAATCGTTTGCATTTTGTTAACTGATAAAAATAAGGTTCAATTTAAATCCCATTAGTATGTTGTGCAACCATTCGCCTTTAAAACAGCATTGATTCCACTATTTGCACTTTTATTTACTCCCAGTTTTTAATGGAGCTCAGCAGGTAAATTGTTCCAAACATCTTGAAGAACTATCCCCAGATCTTCTGTGGATGAGGCTTGTGCAAACCCTTCTGTCTCTGCATGTAATCCTAGACAGACTGGATGGTGCTGGGATCGGGGCTCTGTGGGGCCGGATCGTCTATTCCAGGGCTTAGTTCTTGTGAAGATTATCTTTAGGGCGACGTCACACACACAGATAATTGTGCAGAGATTGTTCGCAGATCTCTGGTTGCAGTGAAATCATGGACACATTGTTCTATTTTGTGGCCGTGTACAAATGGAGCAATGTGTCCATGATTTCACTGCAACCAGAGATCTGCGAACAATCTCTGCACAATTATCTGTGTGTGTGACGTGGCCCTTAAAGGGGACCCTGTCACCTCCAAAACGCCTTATAAGTTAGCAAAACATGTCCCTGCAGCATCCCATCACTAATCTCACACTTCTTTTGTCTCCTAAAAGCATCCTGTGAAAGTGCATAAAAACGTTTTAATACTTACTCATTAGTGATTATAATTAGCAGGGGCCATATTGTTTAGTCACCAGGGCGGGCTGTTTTGCAGCCTCGAGGATCCACCCTCTCTCTGTCTGTGCTGCAGTGATGTGCAGCTGAAGGCAGAACTAATGATTTGCATTCTTTGAGTGACAGAGAGAGGGGAGGGTAAAGCCTGCACAAGCAGAGCACACAGACAGAGAAAGGGTGGATCCTGGAGCCTGCAAAACAGCCCGCCCAGGTGACTAAAGAATATGGCCCCTGCTAATTATAATCACTAATAATGAGTGAGTATTAAAACGTTTTTATGCACTTTCACAGGATGCTTTTAGGAGACAAAAGAAGTGTGAGATTAGTGATAGGATGCTGCAGGGACATGTTTTGCTAGCTTAGGAGGCATTCTGTAGGTGACAGGATCCCTTTAATGGTATTGGTTGTATGTTTGTGGTCCTTTTCCTGCTGCAGAATAAATTTATAGCCAATCAGACGCCTCCCTGATGGTAATGGATGATGGATAAGTATCTTCCTGTAACTCTTAAACATTGAGGACACCTTTTAAAAGAGAACTCCAGTGAGAGAAAACGTTTTAGTACTGTTTCTGCCCTCCTACATGATGAAGCAGAGCTGTACACTGCAGTTCTAAGATCTATAGATCACTTATAAATCAATAAAATCATACCTGCACCTTTGATCTCCCCCCTTCCCTCATGGGACATAAAATTTCAGCCTGAAAGCTTTATGCAGGAGCAGAGAACAGGACATGTGTCAGGGGTGTGGACCCTGTATGTTGCAGGATCATCTCACATTCCAGTGAGTAGTGATGATGATGATGATCCATTGAAAGTTGGAGGGATAGGAAGCTACCATGTTACTATGGGGGAAGGAAGACCATGCAGAGCTGAATCGGTCAGTGTAGTGATTTGCCCCTGCTCCTAGCCTCACAATAACAGTACACATTATGCATCATCATACAACAGAAGACCACAGCATGTATTTGTGTCTACTTGATGACATGATTGCTTTTTCAAGCCTGGACCCCTGCCACATATGATGGTATATCAGGGACAGGATTGTAGTGTGGGCATGGGGTCAGCGGCCACATCCCCTGTACATACAGAAGTGTGAGGGGGCTGGAATGTAGGCTGATCCTGCAGCTCCCAGCATCCATGCCTCCGACACACCACCTGCTTTCTGCTCCTACTTAAAGCTGACATGCTGAAATTCTCAGTCCCATGAGGGGGGTCAGAGCAGAGGAGCAGGTATGGTTTTATTGAATTAAAAGTGATCTATGGATCCTAGAACTGCAGTGTACAGCTCTGCTTCATCATGTAGGAGGGCAGGAACTGTAGTAAAAAGTTTCCTCTCACTGGAGTTCCCCTTTAATCCTGACCAAATTGCCAAGTTCATTTGCTGAAATGCAGTCCCAGATTTATCGAGACCCTCCACCATGTTTCACTATTCCTGCAGACCCTTATCATTGTACCGCTCCAGCCCTTCACAAGCAAACCTTCTTCTGTTAAAGCAAAAGATGTCACCTTTTGACTCCTGCTGCCTTTTTATGCTTTTCTTCAGTTCATGTTTCCTTGCTTGACATCTTCAGATTTTAAGTTTTGCTTTATCATGAAGTGTCTTTCATCTATTGCACTAAGTGTCCTTGGCCGACCCCATGTGTCTACAGTCCTTAAAGTTGCTTTTTCCTTGGTGTCCTCATTGCTACGAAATACCGGCAGATACTTATCCATAGAGAGATGCCAGCTCTAAATTTACTCTGCAGCAGAACTACGACCCCAAACTTATAGCCGATGTCATTAAAGGGAATCTGTCAGCAGATTTTTGCTGCCTCATCTGACTGCAACATAATGTAGGCAAAGAGATTCTGAATCCAAGAATGTATCGCATAGATTACTGGCTGCAGCCATTCAGAAACAATGGAAGAATTTAGATTCAGCCATGTTAGCAGAGCAGGGAGCTGCCCTCGCCCACCCCAGGCTCTCTGTAGAGATTGTGCATTCACTGTGAGGTGTCTGCCACAGCAGGAAGTTGGACTGCAGGGCATGTGACAATGCAGTCATGCATTGTTAATCACAGGGTAATAAAGTCATTAGTTTACTTAAACAGTTGCACACAGCCTGATAAGAGAGGCACAATTGCTTTTAGTTTTTTAACTCTTACAGCACGCTGTCCTCAGCTTACATAGCAAAATCCTGCTGACAGATTCCCTTTTAGAGTACAGAAGAACAAGCAGTCCTAGAAGTGATGATTTCGCTCTACAGAGCCCAAATCTCCACATCATTGACTTTCGGGGATTACATAAATAGATATAAGGATTTGTGTAACCCTACATCCACAGAAGATCTACGTCAATTTTCCAAGATGTTTGGAACAATCTCTCCGCTGAACTCCTTCAAAGCCACATGAAAGCCTGTACTATTCACAGGCCGGTCACACCAGCGGTTGATTTTGATAGAGATTTCTCGTATATTCCTTCAATTTGCATGTTATTAAATGATAAAAATAAACTAGTAACACTGTTTTTAAAACTTTCTTGCATTGCAGTATTTCTCCATACCTGCCTAAATGTTTGTTTATATGTGTATCTGAGAAAGTTGGTAACAGCCAATTTGGCTGCCTTAGGTTGGGTTGGCCCTCCTCTCTCTCAGGATCTTGAATTGCTGACGTTTGAGCCATAGCATATTTCCAAGGAGTCGTCAATGATCGTCACTCTCCCTGCCAGCATTGTGGTGGCATGTTGAGAGTTGTAGATCCACAACCACCAGAGTGCTGCAGTCTTCTGCGTGCCACTCGATGCAGATGCAAGCTTGGTTGGATCACCCCTTTAAAGGGAATCTGTCAGTAGGTTTTTGCTATGTAATCTGAAGGCCACATGCTGTAAGGGTTAACAGAGATGTCAGCTATGAATCTCTCATTGCACTGTTTGTCACCTGCTATGTTTGTTTTAGCACCAATACCTTATCATTGCTGGACACAGCAGTGCTTGAGCCCAAGTCTAGCACACCCCCTGCACCTCACATTCTATAGACATTGTATACAGAGACTAGTGTGGACAGGGACATTTCTTTCAGCTCTTCTGTTTTACCTAATACGGCTTAATCAGTAAACTAAGTGATACATTATTGGATTCAGGGCCTCTTTGCCTTCGTCATGCTGCTTTCAGATGAGATAGCAAAATCCTGCTGACAGATTAACATAATGATGATCTTTATTTATATTATTTATATAGCGCCAACATATTCTGCAGCGCTGTACGTTAAGTATTTTAATATACCCACCTCCTGCCACTTGTGACAGTAGCAGTATGTGTTTTTGGGAATGCTGTGCAATGTGTTGGCTTAACTACTCCCACAAATCTTGTCACTCAGCTTTCCTGGACTCCTGATAGGCTTGTACACCCAATTTTGCTATAATATTGGATTGTAAGAATGGTATCCAAAAGGGGTTGTCCAGGACTCTGGAGGACGTCTGACACCCCTTACCCCTGCTGTCAGTGGTGTGCAGCTCCTGCAGAGGCTGGTTTATATACAGTGCATAGAGCCGGGCAGCACAGCTCCACACATAGACTAGTGGCCATTCTCTGGTACTGCATCTCGACTCCTATTCACTTCTGTTGACCACTATACAGTATACGGCGCTGTGCTGTTTTGCTCTGCATTTTTGTGCTCTTATTGGAGGGTGGGGAGTGGGTGTCAGCTGTCACATCGCCCCCATCTGGTTGGTGAGCTCATCAATATCTAATCAATCGCTAGTAGAATGCTCTACAGTCCTTTCTAGTTAGGGGGAGTGGAGCAATAGTCTGTAAACCTTTCCAGTGTTTTTTAGTGGGTGGCGGGGGGGTTATACCAGTAGGTCCCTTCCAATCGGATGGGTAGGACATGTCATGATAATTGTGTTTATTGTATATTTAGTACATTTGTAAAGTAACCCGTTATAGCAGTAAATGTCCTGGTGGGTGATCGGAGTGTCTGTGGACCAGACAGCACTTGTAGGATGTGTGTGGGTGACGGCTGCGCTTGTGTCTCCTGTATTATCCCACTCTACATATTTATATGCACTTATAAATAGCGAGCGAGTGCTAGTCAGTGCAGGCGGCCGGCGGGAGCGTGCTGCCCGTATTTACATCTCTTGTCCTTTGCTGCCACCTACAGGTACAAGGATGTGGACATGCTGGGCAAGGTGAGTGCCTGCCTCTTCCTCTACATACATACATAACATTGTCAGCTATGATTTTCTAAAATCTTGCACTTTGTTTTTCCTTTTGTTTAATATTCGCTTTTCTAATTATAATTACTTTTTGATGGGGCAGATGGTTTAATTTAAATTGTTTATTTTTGACTGTTATTGTAATGTTGGCACATCTGGGGGTTTATACCAATGCCATGTGCACGAGTCAGTCCCAGCACATAATAGATTGGTTTGTTTTTTTTTTTTTTTTCTCTAATCATATATTCATATATTTTTGTGTTTAAATGCAGGATCTCTACAGGATGGGCCATTTATAAGGATACACCTAAATAAAATGGGAAAGTTGGTGATGTCACCTTCCTGTTTGTGGCACATTAGTATATGGGAGGGGAAAACTTTTCCAGATGGGTGGTGACCATGGCGGCCATTTTGGATCCAACTTTGTTTTTTTCGATTGGAAGAGGGTCTGTGACACATCAAACGTATTGAGAATTTCATAAGAAAAATAATGGTGTGCTTGGTTTTAACGTAACTTTATTCGTTCATGAGTTATTTACAGGTTTATGACCACTTATAAAATGTGTTCAGTGCTGCCCATTGTGTTGGATTGTCAATGCAACCCTCTTCTCCCACTCTGACACTCTGATAGCAACACCACAGAATAAAATGCTAGCACAGGCTTCCAGTATCCAGTTGTTTCAGATGCTGCACATCTCGTATCTTCACACACAGACAATTGTCTTCAGATGAGGATGAGGCAAAATTTTGCCTCTCACTCATGATTCAGATATCCAGTGATGTTGAGGTTTCCATTGATGAAGAATGGCCACACTGTCTTTGTACCCTATATACCACTCCATACCATCAATGTTTGTGTTCCAGCAGTCTTGGAGGGATCTATCCACTGTGGGTTAGTATCAGACCAATAGCGCAGGTTTTATCTGTTATCTTCACCATTCACAAAAAAGTTTGCCTCCTCCCTCATCTGAAGACAATTGTCTATGCTGTGAAGATAGAGATGTGCAGCATCTGAAACAACGGATACTGGAGGCCTGTGCTAGCATTTCTTCTGCGGTGTTGCTATCAGGTGTCAAGAGTGGGAGAAGAGGGTTGCATTGACAATCCAACACAATGGGCAGCACTTTGAACACATTTTATAAGTGGTCATAAACTTGTAAATAACTCATGAAGAATAAAGTAACGTTAAAACCAAGCACACCATTGTTTTTCTTATGAAATTCTCAATAATTGATGTTCACATGACCCTCTTCCCAATGAAAAAAATAAAGTTGGATTCAAAGTGGTTGACTTTTAAAAATGGCCGCCATGGTCACCACCCATCTGGAAAAGTTTTTCCCCTCCAATATACTAATGTGTCACAAACAGGAAGTTGATATTACCAACCATTTCCATTTTACTTAGGTGCATCCATAAAAATGGCCCACCCTGTATATTTCTCCCATACCAGAAAACTATCATCCCCATTAAAGTTCATTTTAAAGTTAATTTTGGAATAATAATAATTACCACAATTGGATGGGATAAAAATAAATGTTCCTGTGCTGAGATAATCTTATATATGTGTCCCTGGTATGTACTGTGTAATGGCTGTGTCTGACCGTACAGGGACATGGTCTGATCATACCACATTTCCTGTGCGGAGATAATCTTATATATGTGTCCCTGCTGTGTACTGTGTAATGGATGTGTCTGACCGTACAGGGACATGGTCTGATCATACACATTTCCTGTGCGGAGATAATCTTATATATGTGTCCCTGCTGTGTACTGTGTAATGGATGTGTCTGACCGTACAGGACATGGTCTGATCATACCACATCTCCTGTGCGAGATAATCTTATATATTGTCCCTGCTATGTACTGTGTAATGGATGTGTCTGACCGTACCGGGACATGGTCTGATCATACACATTTCCTGTGCGGAGATAATCTTGTATATGTGTCCCTGCTATGTACTGTGCAATGGATGTCTGATCATACAGGGACATGGTCTGATCATAACACATCTCCTGGGCAGGGGAGGGCACCAACGAGTATACAGACATTACAGCACGGGAAAGAGTATACAGATATGTGATTTAGAAACAGATTTTTCTTGATCAATAAGAACTCTAAAAGGATTTGAACACCTTTTTGGGGAATTTCTTTCGTAAACACATGTATTTTGGGCTTGAAAATTATTTTTGCAATTGGGTTTTGCTAAAATAAAAACAGCTGCCCTCTTTGCCTTCTCAATCCTCTGTGTAACATTTACCATTGCCTGTAGAATGAGTCATCTAAGGAGCGGTCAGTGAGCTTATTTAGATGGGCAGTTTGTAACTCTTGGGTCTTTTTCTGTGCTTATTAAGGCTGATGATGCTACTCTTGGGCTTTGTGTGTAGCAGGTTGTGTGGCCAAAAATAACCGCTCTACCTAACAGCACAATACAGGTGAATGGGAGGGTGCTCCAACCATTACAAGCAAGTTACAGGCGTCAAACTGGTATATCTTCTGTTCGATTCACAGAACGATCTTGCATGTTTTCCCCCAATTGTCGCTGTCTCGCCCCAGCTTTACGAGCATAGACCACATAAGAGTAAAGCTAAACTTTCATGTGGTCTGAAATTATCTGATTTAAGCCCTTAGACAGACTGACGGGAGTTACAGATTTCCAACAGAATGAGCTCACTGTTCGATTCTCAGTTAACTCCTTCTACAAACAGTGATGCCTATAATAGACAAACTGCAGACAGTTTTAGAGAAGAGCAAATCTATTTTTCAGTGTTGTCCGTATCCTGTAAAGCGTAACTTTTATCCTTATGCACACCATGAGGTTGGGATCCCTGATTGTCCTATTGAAGCACTGTGCCTCCTCCACTATGGAGAGCAAACAATAGGAAACCTATGAACTTGTGCCGTGTTAGTTTCTGTCTTTCCTTTCAGCAATCTATAGGGTCTCCGCACTCACAGCCTCGAGATTAAAACTTGGAAAAGTTTTATCAAAGAACAGAAACCTATTACATGTCTGTATGAAGCAACTTCCATCCCCCAAATGTTCATGTTCCCTGTGTTTGCCATCCTGTAATATAGAGGGCAGCCTATAATGGATCTCGTGATACGGATCAGATGAGCTGGGATGCTGCTCGGTATAATCACTGCAGCCATTGAATTGTTCCATCAGGACTAATGTGTAATGGGCTTTACCAAGTGATACAATGTCACATTCTCATCCCGGGTTCTTCATAGAGACGCCCAAAAACCCAACTTCTACAGTGGTTCCATAGCTTATTATAGTAACTGTCATGAGACTTGGAGAGGGCTGACTGATTCCTCAAATCTGCAGTAACATCAACACTGGCATAACATTATCATCCCCCCCCCCCCATCACATAGATTACACATAAACAATACAACCAAATCACAAGTTAGACTCTCTCCCATTCATAATAAAAGCCCTTTTACACGTAACGATGTCCCAGCGACCCAACCAACGATGGGGATCGCTGGGACATCGCTATATGATCGCTGGTGACCTGTCACACAGGCAGACTCATCAGCAACCATGCTGGTATCTAGGGTAAACATCGGGTAACTAAGCAGAGCGCTGTGCTTAGTTACCCGATGTTTACCCTGGTTACCAGCGTCCCAGCATGTACTGAGCGGCACTGGGAGGTCGTTGATCGTTGGTCTCCCGCTGTCACACGCCGATGATGGCCGCCCAGCGGGAGACCAACGATCAAAAAATGGTCCTGGCCATTTACCAAAGATCAGCGAGCTGGTTGTTGGTACATGTCACACATAACGACACCGCTACGAGGTCACTGCAACGTCACAAAACCGGTGACGTTGCAACAATATCGTTAGCGATATCATTGCATGTAATGGGGCCTTTAGAGATAGTCCGTTAAAGAGAATCTGTCAGCAGGTTTTATGGTACCTCACCTCAATTTTGCATGACAGTAGGTAAAAAAAACCTTGAACCAACAATGTATCACTCAGTTTACTGGTTGCAGCTGTTGTAACACAGTCAGATATTTTAGATGTATCAATGCAAGAGAGCTGAAAATGCTTCTTCCTCCCACAACAGCTCTGTATGTACAATGTTTAGAAACAATGACATGCTAGTTAAAGGAAGGGGTGGAATCTGACAACATCGCACAAGCTAGCTAGTCACAGTGATGATAGTATCCTAATGATAAAGCACTCAATTTAAGTAAACTGCTCAAGAGTGGCAAGTGAGACATCGTTGAATTCTGCATCTAAACCCCTGCAGCATGCTGTCCTCAAATGTCTGCTGACAGATTCTCTTTAATTCATTTTGAGTCAATTATTTTTTATTGCAGCCCAATTAAATGACTTTTTAGCCAAAAATACATGCGTTTATGGGAAAAAAAATTCCCAAAGGTGGTCATCCCCTTTAGATTGTGTACAGATGAGATTGTTGTCAGAACTCTATTTTGGTTGGATGGTGACAATGTAATATCTGAGGGCCTGACAGCAGATCATCAGGGGAGAATAGATTTGGCATGTTTGATTTCAATATGCCCAATCCTATGCCTTCACCAGCTAACCTGCCAGCGTTGGGGCATGTTCACATGCGGCATTTCTGCAACAAAACCGATCTCTTGGCAGTAAAAAACTCTGCATTTCTTGCTGTGTTTTTGCGGCAAATACATAGCTGTGCACTTTTTCACTCTTCATTGCTTTCAATGGTTAAAAAAGCAGCAAAATCATTAATATTCTGGTACTTTTCAAAATAAAGCCATTTGCAGGAAAAAAAAACAGGTGTGTGCCTGTGATTTCAGGAATCTCCAAGGCTTTGCTGGTAATGTGCAAAACAAAGCAGCTTCTTTATTAGCATGGATTTGCATCAAACCAATGACAAAAACTTGTGAAAATGCCCTGTGTGACCATAGCCTATACTCCTGCCTCCATATTGAGAGCACATGCACGCTCCGAGAAACTGAGCATGCACGGGGGAGTCGGAGGAGCTGTCGGACGGCCAAGGGAATGTTGATTTTTAAAGTGAGAGAACCATTCTGTGCTATATTTGCCCTTTAGGAATCTTAATCGGGTGATCTCGGGGGGTTTGCCGGCTTGTGTCTCCTATGTGATGACAGTGCGTCTGAAGCCCGGGGATTGCAGATCCTGTTGGCTATAACATTGCAGCCACTTTACCCCCCCAAATCACCGCTTAATAAAATATTGGGGGCAATTTCTTTTTCTTTTCTTTTACAATAACCTGTGTATTTCTCTAAGGTATTGCATACAGTTGCTGAATGACACGTATTATATAAGCTCCATAGTCGACTCCTTTATCTCCCTGATCCTAAAGACCTTTGTCTGTTCCCATCACTCCGGTACATGAGTGGGTTAAAAGGTTTCATCTGCCAGAAAATAATGTTCTTTTGTCCCCGTATCTGTTTTTATTTTCTCCTGGAGTAAATTACTGTGATGCCGCACGGAATAATATGTCAGTGGAGAGACGCTTTATTATTTGGAGAATTCAATTTCAGTCCCCGGTCGTCCCCGGGTGTATTGTGTGTCTGTGTGTTTCTCCCCTTTTTTTCTCACTTGGCTGCAATAGATGATTATTCTGTCTTAACAGATAACAGGGCTCTTGTACAAGGACGGCTCCGGCAGCAGAGATTCTTCAAGACCGACTGGTAGCGTTTCAATTTCTATGATTGTAACTTATCCATAAATCTGTTCTCGTGTGTAATGACCGGGCGGCGGGGATTACAGCCGCAGCTCTGATTGCTGCTTTTAAGAAACATGTACAAAATAAAGAAGTTGTCACCTATGTATGCACACATTAGATGATACTATGATTTCATTATTATTTTTATTAATATACATGGAAGCCATCATATAAATAGGAAAATTTAAAAAAATAATATAATACAAAATTATATATATATATTAATAATATATTATATATATAAAAAATTGGCTTAGTCCTGATTGTCACATATGTATGCACACGTTAGATATTATTATTATTATTGCATTATTTATTTTTACTATTATACATGGAAGCCATAATATAAATATATAAGAAAAATAAATATATAAAATATGTATATATAAAAAAAAGTTGGCTTAGTCCTGATAGTCACATATGTATGCATGAGTTAGATACTATTACTACATTATTTATTTTTATAATTATACATATGGAATAATAAAATCAGAAAAATAAAAAAATATAATTATATATAAAAAAAAGTTGGCTTAGTCACATATTTATGCATGAGTTTGATACTATTATTACATTATTTATTTTTATTATTATACATGGAAGCCATAATATAAATAGGAATAATAAAAAAAATACAAAATATAAAAAAAAAAAAAAAGTTGGCGTAGTCCTGATTGTCACATATGTATGCACACGTTAGATATTATTATTGCATTATTTATTTTTATTATTATACAAGGAAGCCATAATATAAAAGAATGATAAAATAAAAAAAAAAGTTGGCTTAGTCCTGATTGTCACATATGTATGCACGCGTTAGATATTATTACATTATTTATTTTTATTAATTACATGGCAGTCATAATATAAATAGGAATAATAAAAAAAAAAATATATATTTTATATATAAAAAATATATACGTTAGGCTTAGTCCTGATAGTCATATATGTATGCACGCATTAGATGTTATTATTTTATTATTATTGCATTATTTATTTTTATTAACATACATGGAAGCATAATATAAATAGGCATAATAAAATAAAAAATACAAAATATAAAAAAAAAAAAATAATTGGCTCAGTCCTGATTGTCACATATGTACGCACGCGTTGGATATTATTATTGCATTATATATTTTTATTAATATACATGGAAGCCATAATTAAATAGGAATAATATAAAAAAACTACAAATTATTAACAAATAATTTATACATGGAAGCCATAATATAAACCGGAATGATGAAATAAATCTACAAAATATTAAAATAAAAAGTTGGCTTAGTCTTGATTGTCTCATGTATGCACTCATTAAATATTCTTATTGCATTATATATTTTTATTAATATACATGGAAGCCATTATATAAACAGGAATGATGAAAAAATATTACAAAATATTTAAAAAAAAGTTAGTTTAGTCCTGATTGTCTCATATATGTATGCATGCATTAGATATTATTGCATTATTTATTTTTAAGAAAAATATTGGAATCTGAGAGTCTCAGTGGTTGATACCTTTTAATGGCTAACTGAAAAGATGGTAAACATAGCAAGCTTTCGAGACACTATGGCCCCTTCGTCAGACTGATAATGAAAAAAATTTCTGAAGACACATACATATATACATAAGCAGGGTTAGGTGACGTAGTAAATATGACAGGTGATGTAAAGCAGAGTCAGGCTAGAGAGGGGGGGAAAGGAGCTGGAGAGGTAAAATCAAAATTCTAAGATAAGAGGAGCCGATTGTATTATTGTTCTATGATTAGTGGCATGTGGAGACCTGAAGATTCCTCAGAGGGCATTAAACCGTGTGAGACAGTTCACATAAGAAGTGTCAAAAGTTCATTGTCTAACTTGAGTCTGTTGGAGATGTGATGTCGCCAAATGCCCTTTCATGTTATATAAAAATGCATGAATCCATGTGAGACATTTAATCCCGTTTTGAATGTGTCAAAGGCTGTTATCAATTTGTATTCCCAAAATTCTACGCTCTCTCTTTCTGAGATTTGAAGTTACTTTTCAAAATGAGCAGACTCATGTCTGTTACCTTGTGGTCAGAGCTGCAAAAATGCTTGTCTACAGGTAGGTCCATACGCCTTTCTTTTGAGTGGCGATGAGAATTCATTCTTGTTCTGAATTTTTGCCCGGTCTCCCCTATGTAAATGCCACCTGTTGGACATTTGGTACATATAATTAAATACACCACATTGCTTATGATGCAGCTGAAGTTACCTGGGATCTTGTAGTCCTGATCTGTCCCAGGAATCCTTATCTTGTCTGTTATCATATAGATGGAGGTTTTGCACCTGTTCTGGTTGCAGGGAAAGGTTCCTGTAGCTGCAGAAGAGGACAGGACGCTTCTGACAATGATGATTTTTAGATTCGGAGGTTATCTAAAACACAAGAGTGGGGGATCCGGAAATATTGATTTTAGTCGGGCATCTTTTTGTAGGAGTGGTTGTAGTGTCTGTGTAGCTCCTCTTAGCACCTCCAGACTCGGATTGTGGGTGACTACAAGAGGCACCCGGTTGTTTTCTCTTCTAGTTTTGTAATATAGGAGATGATTCCTTCATATTCTGGTGGCTCTTGTAATCTGGTTCTCGATTGCTCTTGGATGGTAGCCCTGGTTCAAAAAGGTCTTTCTAAGGTCCTCAAGGTGATTGTCTCCATCTGTAGGGTTGGAACATATCTGATTGTATCTTATGGCCTGACTGTACACAATAGAGTTTTTTCTTATGTGCTTTGAATGAAAACTGTCCCATCGGAGATATGCAGGACAGGCCATATTCTACATGGAAGCCATAATATAAATAGGAATAATTAAAAAAAAATACAACAAAATATAAAAAAAATTGTACTTGAAAGCCATAATATAAACGGGAATGATGTAAAAAAAAATACTATAAAATGTAAAAAAAAAATAAAAAATGTTGGCTTAGTCCTCCTTGTCTCATATGTATGCACACGTTAAATATATTTATTGCATTATTTATTTTTATTATTTTACATGAAAACCATACTATAAGCAGGAATGATGAAAAAATACTACAAAATATTTAAAAAAAAAAAAAGTTGGCTTAGTCCTGATTGTCACATAAGTATGCATGCATTAGATATTATTTTTGCAATATTTTTATTAGTATACGTGAAAGCCATAATATAAATGGGAATGATGAAAAAAATACTACAAAATATTAAAAAAAAAATGTTGGCTTAGTCCTGATTGTCTCATATGCATGCATCCGTTAGATGTTATTGCATTATTTATTTTTATTATTATACATGGAAGCCATAGTATAAGCAAGAATGATGAAAAAATACTACAAAATATTAAAAAAAAAAAAAATTACCAGTATATATGAAAGCCATAATATAAACAGGAATGATGAAAAATTACTACAAAATATAAAAATAAAAATGTTGTCTTAGTCATGATTGTCTCATGTCTGCACGCATTGGATATTATTATTGCATTATTTATTTTTATTATATATAGAAGCCATTATATAAGCTCCATAGTCCACGCCTTTATCTCCCTGATAAAGGTTGTTTTTCTCAGTAAGGAGGCATCATTTTGTGCTTCCTTGTTACTTTGGTGAAATAATGCTAGAAAAATAATTAAAAAAATTGACAAAAAATGCTTCAGTTTTCCCATTCACCTGGAATAAAAGGTGATAACATGTAGCAGGAGACTTTTGCTGGTGCTGTAAAAAAGCAGCTGTTTAATTTGCATAAAAAAAGCTGCAACATGTGAACATGGCCCAACGGTGCTATAGTGGTTATGTAAGGGGAAAAATGAGCATAACTTTATTTTTCATTGCTTTATGAAACTATACTCATGTAAGTTTACATGAATGTGTGTTGTAATACGAATACATCGTGCTTTAGAAAGGCTTCCATCTATGCCATGATCGACAATGTAACCAATATTCAAAAATAGAATTTGGATCACATATTGGTCTTAAAAAATAAAAACCGTACACGGTATAATTACAAGAACTAATGGAATAACTAGAGGCAGACTTAAAAATGTACATACATTTTTAAAGAAAAATTATATGCGTTTTCTAATTTTTTTTTGACCACTTTGTAAGAATCTGAAAAATCCAAATCAAATTTCGACAAGGTTCTATAACCCGTTAAATTAAGGCATAATAAAACGTATTTTCTTTTGGTATTAAGGCCTGAGTTGCGCAGGCGGAGGGTAAAAGTCGGTCACTTGTACTTCCCGGTGGTGCCCTGTAGAATTTGCGGGATTTTTTGTTTTTGGTGCTTTGCCCGTCCTGCCTTGAAGAGGGTAAAAGAAACAATAAGCTTCCAACAAAATGTAGCGGTGAAAGCTGTCAGTGGTGTGAGAATAATGAATATCCTCCAGTCCCCGGTTAGCTGCGCTCCCACATCATCTCTATGCCTCACTGATCATTGTTGCCGTTGCAGCCTCTCATCAGGGTGACATCTCACACCAAAATGATTTCTTATAAATTAATCTTGATAACATGACAGTCCCAGTAATTTCACCAGAACGCTTTCTCTCTTCTTTTTTTTTTTTTTTTCTCCTCTCTCCTTTCCTTGCCGCAGAATTTATTGGCTATTTTCTGTATTACGTGATTGACAGAATGAGTGACTCAGAGGCACAGGCCATGGAGGAGCATCTGAGACAATACTTCCATCAGCTTAAGGACATGGTACCATTCTCATTTTTTTTCTCTCTTCTACATAATGCCGCTCCGGCTGACATGTATCTATTAGAGTTTTAAATTGCTGCTTTTAAGTAAAACCAGACCACTTCTCAATGTCATGGCAGAAGTTGGAGACTTAAATTATGTCGGAGATAATTTCTGTTAGACAGATTTCATTTAGTCTGTGTTTTAAAACTAATATTTTTTTTTTTAATATATTCTTCTTACCCCCCTCCCCTACTCTTCTTTTTTTTTTTTTCTGTCACAGGGTTTAACGATTGACGCGAAACAGTACAGGGGCATCCACAAACTGCTGGAACGTCAAGACCTCACACAGTTAGAAGGGGTAGGTATATATGGGAAGAAACTTAAGATAAGTGTGTGTGTATACCCATATGTCTATACAGATATACTGTGTTTCCCTGAAAATAAGACACTGTCTTATATTAATTTTTGCTCCAAAAGGTGTGCCATGTCATATTTTCGTGGGGGTTTTATATTAGCCAAAAAAAAAAAAGTATCCCACTGCAGCAGCCTCCCTTATCCCAGTACCATATCCCACTGCAGCAGTCTCCCATTATCCCAGTACCGTATCCCACTGCAGCAGCCTCCCATTATCCCAGTACCGTATCCCACTGCAGAGCCTCCCCATTATCCCAGTACCGTCATCACACTGCAGCAGCCTCCCAAACCCAGTACCGTATCCCACTGCAGCAGCCTCCCATCCAGTACCGTATCCCACTGCAGCCTTCCCATGTGTGTGTACAACACAACACACACACACACACACACACACACACACTTTCACTTTTTTATTACCGTACTTCTTTCTTTGCAATATCTTTCCTCTGCGGTGCTGCTTTGGTGGTGCACAATGCAGGAGCCCTGGGCGAATCACAGGGCACGAGCCCTGGGCCAATCACAGGGCAGAACCCTGGGCCAATCACAGTGCAGGAGCCCTGGGCCAATTATAGCCCAGAAACAATCAAGGCTACTGACGTCAGCTGACCCATGATTCCTGCGCTGTGATTGGCGCAGGACTCAAGGGGGGCGGAGACCGGCACAGAAGTTTGGAGCTGTGATTCACGGCTGCGCTCCAGGGCTGTGAGCGCGGCAGAAGAGCGGTACAGAGTGGCGGGCTCGGACAGCGGGAGCGAGAGACAGATGCATGCCCCGGTCTTGTGATCTGTGTCATGCTGAGGAGGTACGCCTTATAATGGGGGGCTTATATTAGGAAGTAGGGCGTTTTCCCAAACATCGCCTTACTTTCGGGGGGTGCCCTATTTTCGGGGAAACAGGGTATATGGAAAAAAAGGGAGCAGCAGTAACAATAAAAGGGTGCAAATCAAGCCGAGCTGTCTTCAAAACTCCTTATTCATACTAGTAAAGAAAAGGCTGTAGCACTTCTGTAGTCAGAAGAAATTCTAGCCTTTGATCCGGCCCTGGGTACATGTGGCAACATTTCAGGCGTACACACCCTTTGTCCAGCTGGACAAAAGGCATGTACAACTGAAACGTTGCCAAATGTACCCATAGGTTTGCCAAAACCCATAGGTTTCTCTTTTGCCTCATTGGGGGACACAGGACCATGGGTGTTATGCTGCTGCCCACTAGGAGGCGACACTATGCATAATCTGAAAAAGATTAACAGTGGCTCCTCCTCTGCCGTATACACCCCTGGCCAGCCATAGCCTTAACCAGTTTTTGCTTAGTGTCGCATAGGAGGCACACCTAAATATTACTCTTCAATCACAGAAGAAGCAAAGTGGGTCTCTTCGAGACTCCCGGCATGGCTCCTTCCTCGACCCCCCATTACGGGGGTGCCGGGTGGAGGTAGAGACTATCTCCCCCCTGTCGCTCCCTCCTCAGCATCGCGGGGTGCTTGGTTGAGGTCGAGATGACACACCCCCCCCTCCCTCCCCAATTCCTCTGGTCAAGGCGATGGAGAAGCCCTCCGATGGTGACACCTGCACCCTCCCTAATCACCCCCTTCTGGGGGCATTAGGTTGAGTCACCTCAGGTAGGGCCGACAGTGGCAGCAGATACGGCATCCACCTCAAGGGCTCAAGGATCGCACAACAGCCGCACTATTCAGCAGCCACAGCTGTGCTGTGGGCTCCTGATGGGAACGGGGGCAGTGCAGGGCAGGTATGACGCATTCAGAGTCACAGGATTCCTGTGTCTCCACGGTAATTGTGTCAGCTGACCGTGTCCCAAGGTAATTGTGTCAGCTGTCCGTGTCACCACGGTAATTGTGTCGGCTGACCGTGTCACCACGGTAATTGTGTCGGCTGACTGTGTCACCACGGTAATTGTGTCGCTGAC
The DNA here is from genome assembly GCA_033576535.1 of Allobates femoralis. Taxonomy (NCBI): domain Eukaryota; kingdom Metazoa; phylum Chordata; class Amphibia; order Anura; family Aromobatidae; genus Allobates; species Allobates femoralis. Next base: position 580,759,825 of record JARQOC010000001.1, read on the forward strand.
CGTGTCACCACGGTAATTGTGTCGGCTGACCGTGTCACCACGGTAATTGTGTCGGCTGACCGTGTCACCACGGTAATTGTGTCGGCTGACCGTGTCACCACGGTAATTGTGTCAGCTGACCGTGTCACCACGGTAATTGTGTCGGCTGACCGTGTCACCACGGTAATTGTGTCAGCTGACCGTGTCACCACGGTAATTGTGTCAGCTGACCGTGTCACCACGGTAATTGTGGGCTGACGTGTCACCACGTAATTGTGTCGGCTGACCGTGTCACCACGGTAATTGTGTCAGCTGACCGTGTCACCACGGTAATTGTGTCAGCTGACCGTGTCACCACGGTAATCGTGTCAGGGAATTTCGTTTGAAGGTTGTCAATAGTAAATTGGGGAACCAGGATTGGGAGAATCATAGATTTCGAGGCATTAAGATGGTTGTCTTTTTGAGACTCTGTTGATTCCTCAATTTCCACTACTCCTTCTACCATAACTTTCATAGACTTCATGGGGGGGGGAAGGGTCCCTGATGGGTCGTGGGCTGCTTGGAATTGTTTGATCCTATTGCTCCTTCTTCTATTTATAAAATTGTGAAGTCCCATTTGTCATCCACTTTCGGTGTCATATTGTCCAGGTATCGCCCAAATGATGGATGTGCAAATATGGCACCAGCTGTCAGTAATTGGCACCGTGTACACTACCACCAGCAGTGCCGCTGCTGCCCTCACCCAATGCCACCCAAAACCGCCAAGACACTTTGTCGCTGCAGAGACCCACTGCTCCATGCTGACCGCCACTGTCTCTGAACGTTATCGCTGCAAACAATGCCGCCTCAGTAAATGGGCATGCGCGTACCTGGCACACATGCCCAGTTACAGATGGCGGCAGCCACATTAATAGCACAAAGCTCACCGCACAGGGGGGAGAGAGAGACATCACAGAGAGGGCGTAGGGGTGAGAGCGAGACAACGCACAGGGGGCAGAGAGCGCACACGAGGAGGGGAGGGATGCAGAAAACAGCGCGCAGGTGGCGCGCACATGGGGGAGACAGCTCAAGGGAGACAGCACAGAGGGGAAAGAGACCGTACAGGGGGGAGAAAGAGAACGGATGGGGGGTAAAGACGGCCGCCCTTCCGATGTGATAGTATTTTAATAAAACTCATTCCCATTGAGTTTATGGGCAACTAAAATTAAAAAAGCCCATGTTTCAAAGATTGGATTTTTCAGCTCTTACTAGAGTTTAGTAAAGCACAAATCATGAATTTCCCCTGAAATATCAACATTAGAACATCTTCTGCCGCTCCTGTTATCCTTCTTGGATATCCTTACATTGGAATCTGGATGACTATTTTCTGGGCTTCTTCTAACAGTCAGACCCTTTTATTACTGAGAGAACAGTACAGACCCCGGCCGTCCCCCTGGTAACACTGAGGGGCCAGTTTATTCATGTATTTGTAGGATGAATAACTGAGGAACACACAATGCAGCTGTCCAAGAAATCTGCACCAAAGTTATGATTTCAGAGAATATACCACTATGCATTTACTGAAATGGAGAGAAGAGAGCGAACAGGTCCTCTATATAGCAGAGGTGAATATTCTAACTTTCCGTTTTCATTCGAGCCCAGTGGTAACAGGCAGCGAGGGCCTTATGTTTTGGAGTATTTAGTGATCTTGGACACTAAGCTTGAGACCTAATGGACTCACACATGGATGACCTGCCTGTAGGATGAGTTCTAAGTATTTGGTGGAATTCTTAGGATCAGAATGTCAGGGTAACATGTTCGCTGGAGCGCTGCGGCCCACCGTTGTGTTTCTAGGCATAGCACCTCCTCTGTGCGCTTGAGTGCATGGTACTGCTATGCTCAGCCGTTTGGGCTATGTGCCGACGCAGCGTTTTTTGCTGCAATTTTTCAATATTTTTTTGACACATTCCCTGCAAAATGTATGGGGAATTAGAAGTGTTGTGCCAATGCCACGGATTTTCCCGCAGTGGACATGGCACGCATTTTATTGCAGAAAACTCTGCTGAAACTCTCTCATCTCAATTCTTGGAGTGTATTTTGCAGGGATTTTCTCTCATAGACCTTAATATTAGATCCTAAATATGCAGCAGAGTTCACAGAGTGAGTATTAGCTGCGTATTTAGTGAGTATATTTGTGCTGATGACACTGGGTTCCCCTGTATTTTTTGTTTCCAACCAGTTACAGCTAGGGGCTGAAATTCTCAGTATGGGGAGCCCTAATGGTTCTGGGCCCCCCACGCTGCAATTGTAGCCCGCACCCGCCCCAGAAGATGGAGCATTCATAGAAGCACCATTTTCTGGAGCTTTATCCGGCTCTTCCAGATGCTCTGTGGCGGTGGCAGACTGGGTAATAAAGGGGTTAATGTCAGTTTGAATATTGCCAGCTGGCGCTAAATCTGCGGTTTTGTAATGTCGGCCCCATGTTAGACCCTGGCCATTATGAATCACTAGTAAATAGTAAATGATACACAACAGAGAAAAATCATATTTGAACAAACCACAAACACATCCCTCATTTTCATCTTTATTAATCCCATAAAATCTACCACGATCCTCTGCAACGACCGTGCACGGCGGAGCCTGAAACTGACAGAGTTACGGCTCCCGCTGTGAGAGTGGTGATGTCACATTCTGGGTCACCTGAGGTCAACTAGAGCGAAGCGCCTCTCTGACCTGAGGTGAACTTTTCAGCGTTATACTGCTCACAGCGAGATCCGAAACTAGTTAGTTTCGGGTCCCGCTGTGACGTGGGAAAGTTCACCTGAGGTCAGAGAGCCTAGCTGACCTCAGGTGACCCAGGCCGTGACGTCCTTAGTGGCTTAAAACACACATGTTGAGTAATTACTAACCAGACACATATGTGCATTCCTCGCCTGTTGGCACATCTTCAGTATTATGCATTCATCTTTGCTTCTTGACTTGTCTCTTGTAGGATCTTAAGAAGTTGCTGAAGCCCGGTGCCTCATTCACGGTAAGTGTTTACCAGTCTTATGCAGTTTGCTCATTTTCGGCAGAGGCTGATATTTTTTAATGTCTTGTCTTAACCAGTTCTTTCTTTTTTTGTGTTTTTCATTATTTCCTCTCCTTCTTCAAAGAGCTATAACCATTTTTTTTCATTTTCATTTTAACGATGCCATCCTCCTGGCTTGTTTTTTTACTTGAATGACACCAGACATTTTATTATACTTTAAAAAGAACAAAATTCAAAATAAAGAGTGATTGCAAAAAGAAAACGCGATCCCGCAGTTGTTTTTTGGCTCTTATTTTTTTGGACATTCATTCTGCAGTAAAAATGACTGGGAAATATGATTGTTCAGCTCCATACCATAACGCCAATACCAAATGTGCATATTTCTAGTTTTATGTAAATAGTAAAAAAAAATTGCAGAAATTTGTATGATTTTTTTTTAACTTATTTTTCAGTCTATGGTGCTGTATTAGTGTTTGGTGACCTCATGTTTTATATTGATACTATTTTGGGGTAGATATGACACTTTGAATTTTTTTTTGTACAGTTACGGCAACCAAAAACTGCAATTCTGGCATTTCAATTAATTTTTTAAATAGTTTTCTACAGATCACATTAATTTTATTTTCTCCTTCACCTCATTGGGGGACAGAGGACCATTGGTGTTATGCTGCTATCCACTAGGAGGTGACACTTTGCTGAATCGGGAAAAGATTAACAGTGGCTCCTTCTCTGCAGTATACACCCCTGGGCAGGCACTGTTTTAACCAGTTTTTGTTAGTGTCCTTAGGAGGAGCACTTACATTTTTATTTTTCTTTAATTTTTAATTTTTTAATTTTTTCGTTCAAAATGAAGAAAAGTGGGTCGTCTCTGGCGAGACTCCCGGCATGCTCCATCCTCGGCCCCCCACTTTTGGGGGCGCCTGGTTGAAGTTGAGAGGTCGATCAACATGCCGCTCCTTCCTCTGCATACCCACTGTTGGGGTGCTGGGTTCAAGTCGAGACGATGGGCCTCCTTCCCCGGATCTCCACTGTTGGGGTCTCTGGGTTGAGGTCGAGGCGGAGCACAAGCCCTCAAACGGTGGACAGCAGCATACCCCCCTAATCACCTCACAGTGGTACATTAGGTAAGGCACCCCAGGTATGAGCCGGGGACGCTGCGGTTGGGCCCAGCACAGCAGCAGCCCCAGGGTGGATAAGGCTGTCATAACACAGCAGCAGCACCAGGACACACAGTGTGCTGTGTGTTCCTGAAGGGACCGGGGAGGCAGACAACCTTTCAGCCAAAGGAGGGGGTACCACACACCCCTTGAGGGCTATTGCGCACAGTTTGAAGGGTCCGGCGCACTTAGGGGTAGTGCGCCGGACCTCCGCGCCAGCCTGGAGCGATTTCAGGCCGCAATTTCTACTTTAGGCCGCGGCTTCAGCCTAGTCCAAAGTTGCCGTCTTTGGCCCCACCCCCTGGATTATGCGGCCAGCGTCATACAAGGGGTGTAGCAGTGACTGCAGGATGCAGTTGCTGATGTGGCAGCCCATTCTTATGCAAGCTCCGCCCCCTTGCCTTCTGCCCCATTAGGCTGCACCTAGAGACCTTCTGGCGGCCATTACAGCCTGCAGCTGCAGCTGGAGAACCCAGAGGAAGAAAGTGAAGAGCCTGCAGTGGCCTTCAGTCTCCGGGGGGCACAGGATGCTGTACACTGAGAGGGCACATGTCAGAAGACTGGGTAAGACAAAAACAGTAGTTTCCCCTCTGCGGTGGCCCTTTAATCATACGCCAGGCTTTAAGGGTTAACTGTGCCAGGCTCTAGAACTAAGAGGACCAGGGGGTATAGCTCTTATTATGCCTCATGCACAGCTTGCAGGGCCGCGCTCCCAGTGGATCCACATCCCCGCACTGCCAAGACTGCGCTCAAGCCAGCGAGTCAGAGTCCCCAATAGCCACAGACATTGTCACATGTCCATATAAACAAGCTGTCCTCCACATTGCTCCAGGCTCTGCAAGGTCGGTCCGTGTCCAGGCCAGCTGCTACACCAGGGCAAGAGGACCACGCGGAAAGGGACGTGGCTGACTCAGGTCCTCAGCGGTCAGAGCAGGACGCAAGTGAACTCATAGATCGCTATCCCATCATCCTCTCACAGTTCCAGGACATCCACAACCAGGGACAGGCAAAGTGACCTTCAGGGCTCTGAGGGCATCGGTGATTCCGATTCACAGCTGGATCAAGAGACGTCCATGCATATGGACCCTCCAGACACCGCAGCAGTAGTTGAAGATGTAATCACGTATATCAATCAGGTGCTAGACATATCAGATCCTACTCCTGATGAGCCAGAGCATAAAATTGCTTTTCAAAGGGTCAGAAAACCGCATAAATGTTTTTCTAATCTTCCCGAATTCGAAGCGATTATCCAAAAACATGCTTACATCCAGAAAAGAAATTTGGCAACTGCAAATCACTAGAGGCTCATTACCCGTTTTTGCAGGAAGTCACCAAAAACTACCTGAAGTAGACCCACCAGTGTCTAGACTAACGGCTCAGACGCTGCTGTCACTACCAGAAGTTCATCTTTAGAGATGCAACCGATCATCAGTTAGAACAGATGGCGCGTTCATTTTTAGACGAAGAGCTTCTTTAGCACGGCATTGCGTTAGTCTGGCAGCAAGCATCAACTGGACCATTACTACGCTCTATCAGCAGATGTGAGCTAGCAGTAACATATAAAGTCGGTAGTAGGAGATTTAATGCATGTGGCATAGACCGCGAATTGTGTGGCAGTAGCGTCATCATACGCTATCCTAATCAGGCGTGCCCTTTGCTTAAGGGAATGGAAAGCTGATGCAGTTTCCAAAAAGTCGCTCTCACATCTACCATATCTAAGTGGACGGCTGTTCGGTGAGAAATTAGATGCGCTGATATCAAATTCCACAGGGGGTAAGAGCACGTCTTTCCCAACAGAAATCAAAACTCAGTTTTAATAGTCGTCAGCAGATTCGATTTCGTTCCTTTCGAAATTCGTCCGGATGGGCCGCGTTGAGACCACAGCAGTTCAGAGCCGCTCGCCGCGTAGAGACAGCTCACGGCCATACCAGAGAGCGGAAAAAGCATGGCAGTCAATGGCACGTCAGGCAAAACCTAAGGGCTTTAAGCCCAATAGGTCGGCTTGAGCGTGACTGTAGCCTCAAACGTCGCCTCTCAGGTAGGCGGCAGACTTTTGCGCTTTCAGCAAATTTGGCTGCCCATTATAGAAGACAAATGGGTAAAACAGCTAGTTTCCTCCGGCTACAAAATAAGAGTTTACATCCCTACCGCCCAAGCGATTTTTTTCTTCTGTTCCACCAAAACCACAAGACAAGGCCCAAGTTTTTTTTCAGGCAATTGACTCGCTGTTACAAACAAAGTCATTGTACCGGTGTCAGCAGGTTTCAGGGGTTCTACCCCAACCTCTTCATAGTACCGAAAAAAGGAGGCAGGAGGCTGGACTTGAAGCAGCTGAACAAATTAGTTTGCATTCGACGATTCCGCATGGAGTCTCTCTAGTCCATAATAGCATCGATGGAACGAGAGAGTTCCTCACTTCCATAGACATTCAAGATGCATACCTGCATATACCAAACGCGTCTGTGCATCAAGGTTTCTGCGCTTCGCTATAGGTCAGGATCACTACCAGTTCGTGGCTCTGCTTGGGCTAGCCACGGCGCCCAGAGCATTCACCCAGGTCATGGCAGTGGTCATGACCATTCTACATTCCAACATGATAGTTGTTCTACCATACCTAGACGATCTACTCGTCAAGGCTCATACCTTCAAGAATTGCGAACGCAGCGTCGCTGTCACGATAAACACGTTGCGATCGCTCGGCTGGTTAGTCAACCTACAAAAGTCGTCACCGGTCCCAATTCAATGGCTAGTTTTCCTAGGCATGCAATTCAACACTGCCAAGGGGCTGGTGATACTCCCATTGGAGAAAGCACAAGCACTCAGTCAGGGGGTTCGCGATCTACTGCACCCTGCCCCTCAATCCTTCAGGTTTACCATGAGATTTCTGGGCAGCATGGTAGCAGCGATAGAAGCGGTGCCGTTTGCACAGCTGCCAATCTCGGGATCTTCAACTGGCCATACTCAAAATGTGGGACAAGAACACATTTTCCCTGGACAGGAGGTTCCACCTATCGAGGCGACCAAACAGTTGCTGCATTGGTGGCTCTGGTCAGGGTCGCTGACAAGAGGGAAGGCGTTTCTCCTGCAGCAGTGGAAAATTCTGACCACAGATGCAAGCCTCACAGGATGGGGAGCAGTGTACTTACATCACAGAGCACAGGGAAAATGGTCGCCAGACGAAGCACGTCTGCCGATCAACATCCTAGAGATGCGAGCCGATCTACCTAGCAATACAAGCATTTCAACGATACCTGAAGGGGGCTCACATCAGGATTCAAGCCGACAATGCCATGGCCGTGACATATGTCAATCACCAAGGGAGGAATCCCGTAGTGTCAAGGCAATGGAAGAAGTGCGACGCGTCCTTCACTGGACGGAATAGACTGGATCAGTCCTGTCAGCGGTACACAATCCAGGAGTAGACAATTGAGAAGCAGACTATTTAAGTCGCCAGGGTGTAGATTCAGGAGAGTGGTCCCTGCATCCCGACGTGTTTCAACAAATTTGCCAGCGCTGGGGGAAGCCAGATGTGGACCTCATGGCATCACGGCTCAACGCGAAAGTCCCCAACTTCATGGCCCGGTCACAAGATCCTCAGTCGATAGGAGCGGATGCTCTAGTGCAGGATTGGACACAGTTCCAACTCCCTTACATATTTCCGCCTCTGCCTCTGATCGCCAGAGTGGTGCGGAAAATCAAACAAATGGGGGTACCAGTCATCCTCGTCGCGGCAGACTGGCCCAGACGCGCTTGGTATCCAGACATCATGCAGCTCATGGCAGATATGCCGTGGCGGCCGCCAGATCGTACAGATCTTCTGTCGCAAGGCTTGTTCTTCCACCAGAATTCAAGAGCGCTAAGTTTGACGGCATGGTCCTTGAAACCTGGATTTTGAATAATGCTGGTTTCTCACAAGAAGTTATTCATACCATGATCAGAGCGCGAAAGCCGACTTCAGCAAAAATGTATTACCACACCTGGAAAGCTTACTTTTCTTGGTGCGCATCGCGGAATCAGGAGCCACTGCCATTTTCACTACCTAAGGTGCTTGGTTTCTCTCAAGCGGGCCTGGATAACAGATTGTCTGTAGGTTCACTAAAGAGCCAAGTTTCAGCTCTCTCTGTGCTGTTTCAACAACGCATAGCGGAAAAAACGCAGGTCAAGTCGTTTCTTCAAGGAGTCTCCCAGTTGATTCCACCATACAGAAGACCGCTGCATACGTGGGATCTCCAACTTAGTGTTGTCGATGTTGCAGAACCCTTCTTTTGAGCCCATTAGGGATATTGAGCTCAAACTTTTATCCCACAAAGTGTTTTTTCTGGTAGCAATCACATCCCTCCGCAGGGTGTCAGAACTGTCAGCACTCTCTTGCAGAGCACCTTTCCTAGTATTTCACCAGAATAAGGTCGTGTTACGTACATTACCATCCTTTCTTCCGAAGGTAGTGTCCGATTTCCATATCAATGAAGAAATTACTCTGCCATCACTGTGTCCTGCGCCACTGCATCGGATTGAAAAAGCGCTGCATACGCTAGACCTGGTCAGGGCACTGCGTATCTATTGTCTTGTGTCTAGGACAGCCCCATTTCGAAAGTCAGATTCTCTTTTATTCTAGCAGAAGGCAGCCGCAGAGGCATGCAAGCTGCAAAGGCTACTCTGGCTAAGTGGATAAATCCACTATTCAGGAGGCCTACCAGCTCAAAAATGTACCTAATCCGGACGGTATCAAGGCACATTTGACCCGTGCGGTAAGGGCGTCCTGGGCTATTAAGACACCAGGCATCGGCTCAACAAGTGTGTAAGGCGGGCACTTGGACTAGCCTTACACACGTTTACAAAACACTACAGTGTCCATACCCAGTCATGCAAGTCTGGGTAGATGGGTCCTGCAAGGGGACAGTAGCTCACTTCTAGGGGCCTGTCGTTAGTCAAGGGTCGTTCCATTGCTATTCCCACCCAGAGACTGGTTCAGGACGTCCCATGGTCCTGTGTCCCTCAATGAGGCGAAGGAGAAAAGGAGAATTTTGTGTACTCACCGTAAATTCCTTTTCTCTTAGCCTCAAATTGGGGGACACCGCTCCCGCCCTGTTGCCCGTTTCGGGCCGTGTGTCAGTTCTCAGGTGTTCTTGAGTTCGTACATAGTTACCTCATTGCAATCAGGTTGGTATATAGTTGCCATACCACAGGCATTCTTATACAGTTGTCTATGCTAAGTTTCTCCTACTGCTTTAGCATAAAACTGGTTAAGGCAGTGCCTGCCCAGGGCTGTATACTACAGAGGAGCCACTGTTAATCTTTTCCAGATTCTGCATAGTGTCACCTCCTAGTAGGCCGCAGCATAACACCCATGGTCCTGTGTCCCCCAATTATAGTCTAAGAGAAAAGGAATTTACGGTGAGTACACAAAATTCTCCTTTTAAATAGGACTTTTTTGGACCCATTGATACCAAGTATGTATTTTTTGTAAAAAAAATTTTGATTAACCCCTTCACGAATTGTGTGTGTCATAGGCCACCTCCTACGCTGTGAGCTCGTTTCACCCACTGCACATCTCAGCTGATCTCATCATGAGATGTGTATCGAACAGCGCCAATAAGATCCTCATTCTTTTCGGCACTGTTATCTCTTTGGATCACGCTTCATTCATTGATTCACTTCCATCCTCTAATGAACATTTCCCCTTTGTTTGGATGGGCTGTAACCCATCCAAATATAAGATAAGTGATCAGACTATGGAGTGCTGATGCTTCTAGTGGTTAAAGTAAAGTATGAAACAAAAAAAAACAGCCTAAGTTCAAATCACCCCCCTTTTGTGTCATTGAAAATAAAACCTATTAAAAAAAAAATTAAAAATTACACATATTTGGTATTGCCATGTTCAGAAATGCCTGATCTATCAAGATATAAAATCAATTACATCTGTAAACTGTGTAACAGAAACAAAAAGTCCAAACGCCAAAATTACGTTTTTTCTGGTTGCCGCAACATTGCAAATAAATGCAATAATGGACGATCAATACATCGCATATACTCAAAAATGGTATCATTAGAAATGTCGGCTCAAGACGCCAATAATAAGCCGTCACACAGCCCCAGATCCCGAAAAATGAGAACAGTACGAGTCATTGAAAATGGCGCAAAAGCGCAATTCTTTCTCCTCGCTCATTGGGTGACACAGGACCGTGGGTGTTATGCCGCTGTCCACTAGGAGGTGACACTAAGCAGAATCTGAAAAAGATTTACATTGGCTCCTCTACAGTTTTTGCTTGGTGTCGTTAGGAGACACACACACTTTTTATTGTCATTTAATTTTTACTTCTTTTACTGTGTTTTTTTTTTTTTTTCACACGAAGAGGATCCTTTTTCATCAAGAGGATTCAAGTGAGGGTCTCCCGTACCTACAAACCCCTGGTATACTCCTTCTTCTGCTCCCCACAGTTGGGGACTCGGGTAGAAGTTGAGATCTATCAAGACTGCCCGCTTACCCTCCCCATATCCCAGCATTGAGCCTCTGGGTTACAGGATCGAGACATACCTCCCCAATTCACCCTACATGGGAAATTGGATTGATGCACCACATGCAGGTACCATCCACAGTCTGGACATTGGGCCTGGTGCATGGGTTCCGAAGACTCCCCTGGTGCGGATTCCCTATAAGGATCAACGGCTTATGGGCATAGTTTCCCCTGTCGTGGATCTATGGGAGCACATTGCATGGGGTACCCGAGGCTCAGCCCACTATGGACCCAGCCTTATGGTCCTAATCGTGGACTGATCCCGGACTTCCGCACCGCACCCCTCTAACTATGGGGGGCCTCAGATCACGCAAGCTCCCGGCTTCTGGCCTAGCACCGATGGCGCCGCCTCTCCACGCCCGCGCTCCGGATGACGTCAAGATCCCGGACAGCATCACATAAAGGGGCAGGACAGTATTTTTGGGCGTTTCTCGCCTCTCGTGAGAGTTCACACGCGCCCTTTTTTCGGTGCTCAGCCCCCTCCTTCTTTCACTCCGGCGGCGCAATTACCACAGGTTGAGGTAACCTGGGCGTCACTACAAGGACCAAAATACACACGCAGAAGATGGCTACTGGACACCTCTATCAGGCCTCAGTCTCCCTGGAGGACACAGGACCGCTGGGCTGTGGCTGGGGCGGACACAAGGTGGCAAGAAGCCAGCAGGGACATAGTCTCTGCTGCAGCTTTTTGTTTCTCCCCGCTTACTCTGCAGATACATACACAGGAGCACTACAAGCATAGGGCAGCATTAACACCATGTCGGGCTCAAGAAGCAATAGGGCTGCTAGAGGTTTTAACTCATACTATGCCCTTGTAGGCTTACAGAGACCCTCTGCCCAGTGCATTTACTACCCCACACTGCCAGGATTGTACTCCTACCAATGTGCCAGAACCCCCCATAGATGCCGTACCTACCAGTGCACCAAATACTGGCCTGAATGGTCAGTTATCATGTCTCAATCTATGTCACAGTCTATAGAGAAACTGTCCTCTACCTTACTCCAGGCTTTGCAGAGTCGTTCCTCACCCTGCACCACTGCCCAACCTTCCCAGCACACTCAGGACGACAGCACGGACCACGAACGGACTACCTCTGAGACTTCACCATCTACATCCATGCCAGTACGGAAAAGGGTCCAACTGACACCTTCTCCAGGGTTCTCCCGCAGTTCTCGGGCATCCCCAACCAGGGAAAGCCACCGTGATGCCCTGGGTCTGAAGGCTTTTATGATCCAGGCTCAGACCTGGACTTAGACGCATCCCTAGAACTAGACTCGCCAGCTATGGTCGAGGACTTGATCACCTCTATCAATCAAGTATTAGATGTATTTGACCCTCCTTGCGACACCCTGGATCACAAGGTCTCTTTTAAAAGAGCGAAACGACTGCACAAATATTTTGCGATCATCCTGAATTTGAGGAGATCCTCCAAAAACATCGCTTCCATCCGGACAAAAGATTTGGTAACCACAAGGCACTAGAAACTCGTTACCCCTTTTTACTGGCAGTGATCTCAGATTGGGCTGATCCACCGCAAGTTGACCCCATCCCCCCCCCCCCCTTAGTGTCTCGCTGGCTGCAAAGACGCTCCTTTCTCTACCGTATAGCTCTTCCATTAAGGACGCAATGGACTGTCAGGTGGAACAAATGGCTCGATCTGTGTTTGAAGCGTCAGGTTCATCATTATCCCCCTCCCTCACTTCGGTGTGGGCGGCTAAGGCTATCATGTAATCTGCATACCGCCTTGCGCAGCACAGACACTAACCCAGAACTATCAGATCTGGCAGCACAAATATCTGTAACTGGAGAATATCTACTTCACGTGGCCTAGATACAGCTAATTGCGCCGCAGTGGCAGCGCGCCATTTCAATTAGACGTGTGGTTACATGAGTGGAAGGCAGATGCAACCTCCTAAGAAGTCCTTCACGAGCCTTCCTTACCTTAGCAGCCGTCTTTTTGGGGAAAAAAGACAACTGATTTCGAATGCTACAGGAGGTAAGAGTACTTCTCTCCCCCCAATGCAAACCAAAGCGGCCCTTCAATCGTCGCCAACAAACACGTTTTCGATCCTTTCGGAATTCATTTGGTTGGTCGGCATCCAGGTCGGCACAAACTGGCAATCGTTCACCACGCAGAGACCGATCGCAGGCTACCCAGAAATCAAATACAAACTGGCAATCCCACCTCAACAATCAAAACCTAAGGGATCTAGATCCCACAGGTTTTCCTCCTTTTGACTCGCTTACCCCGGAAGACACCTCGCAAGTAGACGGGTGAATTTCCCGCTATCATCAAGTCTGGCTCGCTGTTACAGAACTGGTGTCTTCTGGTTACAATATAGAGTTCGTGTCCTGACCGCCCAATCGTTTATTTCCGTCTGTCCCCCCAAAACCACCATCCAAGGCTCGCACTTTTTATCAGGCCATCGACTCTCTTTTACAGAGGGGAGTCATTGTCCCTGTCCCTTAAGACGAATGCTTCCAAGGATTCCACTCGAACCTGTTTTTAGTTCCCAAAAAGGGAGGTACAGTCCGTCTTATCCTGGACTTGAAACAGCTAAGCAAATTTGTTCGGTTCGTCATTTTCGCTGGAGTCTTTCGCTCCATAATATCATCCATGGAGGAAGGGGAATTCCTCGCCTCCATAGATATTCAGGATGCATACTTGCACATCCCAATTTTTCGGGCACATCAAAAGTTCCTCTGGTTCGCAATCAACCAGAATCACTTATCATTTTGTGGCCCTTCCCCGTTTGGACTCTCCACAGCCCCCAGAGTGTTCACCAAGGTCACGGCGCGGTCATGACCATTCTCCACTCGAGGAGTAGTCGTTCTTCCATATTTGGACGACTTACTCATCAAAGTCCCTACCTTCAAGGACTGCGAAAAAAGCGTCCTTATCACAGTAGACATGTTATGTCGTCTAGGCTGGTTAGTCAATCTACAAAAATCTTCGTCAGTCCCGAGCCAGACTCTGACCTTCCTGAGGATGCTGTTCAATACATCCCGAGGATTGGTGATTCTTCCCCAAGACAGGTAACGTGCTCTCCGTCAAGGAGTACACACCCTCTTTCGCCCATCACCTCATTCTCTTTGGTTCGCCATGAGAGTCCTGGGCAGGATGATTGCTCCAATGGAGGCAGTTCCCTTTGCCCAGCTACACCTCAGACCTCTCCAGCTGGCTTTACTCACCAGGGAGAAAGGGCTCTTGTCCCAGGAGGACAGGACATTCCGTCTGTCAACTGCAACCAAATGATCTCTCCACTGGTGGCTCCGACCGTCCTCCCTCTCACAAGGGAAGTCCTTTCTTCCAGCTTATTGGAAAGTCATGACCACTGATGCAAGCCTGACAGGATGGGGAGTGGTGTACCGTCACCACAGAGCCCAGGGCAAATGGTCTCCATCAGTGTCTGACATGCCCATCAACCTTCTGGAGATTCGGGCCATCTTTCTGGTGTTACAAGCTTTCCATCGGTTTCTAGCGGGTTGTCAAATCAGGATACAGTCGGACAATGCCACGGCGGTGGCATATGTCAACCATCAAGGAGGGACTTGCAGCGTACAAGCAATGCGTGAGGTAGATCACATTCTCCATTGGGCAGAATCAACAGGTTTGGTGCTCTCAGCGGTACACATTCCGGGAGTGGACAATTGGGAAGCAGACTTCCTCAGCCGTCAAGGCATAGATTCCGGAGAGTGGTCCCTGCATCCGGACGTGTTTCAACAGATATGCCACCGATGGGGAACTCCGGATGTGGACCTCATGGCATCACGTCTCAATGCCAAGGTTCCTAACTTTATCGCCAGGTCTCACAACCCGCAATCACTGGGGCAGATGCCACAGTCCAATCTTCGACTCAATTTCATCTCCCCCACTTCTTTCCCCTCTGCCTCTCATCCCCAGAGTAGTATGGAAGATACAGCTGGAGGGCATTCCTGTCACACTCGTGGCCCCAGACTGGCCAGGCGCGCCTGGTATGCCGACCTAGTTCAGCTCACTGCCGACATCCCTTGGTGACTTCCAGATTGTCCAGACCTGCTTTCTCAGGGCCCATTTTACCACCAGAATTCGAGGGCCCTGAATTTGACAGCGTGGCCCTTGAGACTTGGATTTTGACCCAAGTTGGCTTTTCCCCAGAGGTGATCAAAACTATGATCTGAGCGAGGAAACCTGCTTCTGCTCGGATCTATTACTGCGCATAGAAGACCTTCTTTGCCTGGTGCAGATCTTGAGCTCGTTCACCTCTGCTCTACTCTTTACCAAACATACTAGGTTTTCTTCAGTCGGGTCTAGAGGTCGGCCTATCCCTAGGCTCTCTCAAAGGCCAAATTTCAGCCCTATCGGTTCTCTTTCAATGCCGCCTTGCAACTAGGCCTCAGGTGAAGACCTTTATCCGGGGGTCTGCTGTTTGGTGCCCCCTAATAAGAGACAGTTTGATGCATGGGATCTCAACCTGGTATTGAATGCACTGCAAAAACCTCCATTTGAACCCCTTAAGGAGATCTCTCTCCGCCTTCTTTCGCAGAAGGTAACGTTTCTGGTGGCAATTACTTCTATCCGCCGAGTCTCAGAGCTTGCAGCATTCTCTTGTAGGGTGCCTTTCCTGGTGTTTCACCAGGATAAGGTGGTACTTCGTCCAGTGCCGTCTTTTCTTCCGAAAGTGGTCTCATCGTTCCACATCAATGAGATTTCTTTACATCCCTTTGCCCGGCGCCAGTACATCGTGTCGAGAAGGCTCTGCATACTCTGGATCTTGTTCAGGCACTTCGTATATACGTGTCCAGAACGGCACTCTTCCGGAGGTCTGACCTTTTCGTCCTACCTGAGGAACGCTGCAAAGGCATGTCTGCATCAAAGGCCACTCTGGCTAGATGGATTAGATCCACTATTCATGAATCTTACTAACCGATTTCGGCAGGTATAAAGGCGCACTCTACTCGTTTGGTAGGGGCATCCTGGGCCATTCGACACCAGGCATCGGCACAACAAGTGTGTAAGGAAGCCACTTGGTCCAGCTTCACACATTTGCAAACACTACAGTGTTCATACCATTCTTCGGCAGATGCAAGTCTGGGTAGATGCATCCTCCAGGGTAGCTGTCTTCTGCAAATCTTCTTTCCCACCCAGGACTGCTTGGGCGTCCACGGAGGAGAAAAGGAGATTTTTGGTATTTACAATAAAATCCTTTTCTTTAGCCTCTAGTTGGGTCACAGCAGCTACCCTGTTGCCCGACTTCGGGCCTTTCTAGTATGTTTTATTGCTCTGAGTTCTTACATAGTTGCCTTCTTAGAGGCTTTGTTAATCTTTGTTTACTTCTTTACTGCTTTAAGCACAAAACTGGTGAGGCAATTGTCTGCTCTGGGGGTGTATACTGCAGAGGAGGAGCCACTGTAAATCTTTTTTTCAGATCTTGCTTAGTGTCACCTCCTAGTAGAAAGCAGCATAACACCGACGGTCCTGTGTCCCCCAATCAGAGGCTAAGAGAAAAGGATTTTACGGTGAGTACACAAAAATCTCCTTTTTTTCTTTAAAAAATTCTGAATTTGTTTTCACCACTTAGATAACAGTAAAAGTATACATGTTTGGTATCTACAAACTCGTACTGACCCGAGGCATCAAACCGACATGTCAGTTTTATCATATAGTGAACAAGGTGAATAAAAAAAACCAAAAACATTGTGTAATTGCACTTTTTTTTTTTGCAATTTCACCTCACTTGGAATTTTTTCCCCATTTTTCTGAACTCTGTTAAAATTAATGATTTCATCTAAAAATACAACTCGTCCCGCAAAAAAACAAGCTGTCATATGTCTAAATTGAGGGAAAAATATAAAGTTATAGCTCCCGGAAGAAGGGGAGAGAAAATGGAAAATCACCGGGGGAGGGGATAAAGGGGTTAATATTGGTAGAAAAAGGTGATTTGAATAATTTTTGTAATTATTTTAGATTTTTTTAAAAGTTTTTTTTTTTCTTTGTCAGTCCCCTTATGGGATTTGAACCCACAACCTTCTGATCGCTTGTACTAAATGTAGCAATATGGTACCTCCAGTATTGGTGTATATAGTAAGAAAAAACACTGACTGTAGTGATCACATGACTGCCACGGGGGCGTCCACCCGCTCCACTCATTCTTTAGGGAACTGCTGGAGAAAGCTTACAGCCATACTTGATGATAATGCTGATTAAAAAGTATAAAACAATCCAACAAGGGAATACGGTGTCTGATTTTACTAATCGATATGTATTGACTACTTGATCACGAGTGGATAATCCAGTAATAATTACGGTATATAAATATAATGCTTCTAAATACATTTTTTTCTTCTTCTAGGTGGAACCTCTTGAAAACATTGCATCACTGGAAGAAGAGCTGGCCAAACTGGAAAGTGAAAATCAGCCCATTGAAGCAGTATTACTTAAACTTCTAGGCTACCTACGTGCAGCTAAGGTAATCATTGATGCCAGCAGTAGATACCAGGAAGAATTTTGTATTCTGAAACCTAAAGTTCTGTGATTTGGCCCCCCATAAAAAAAGGTTAAGCTGCCCTTGGTGCCTTCATCCCTTACAAATTAGAACTGATCTTGGTGCATCTACCAACCTAATATGTCCTGGAACTCTCCTGATTCTTATCTTCTAGATGCCAACCACTCTATTGAGGGTTGTTTTTCCCAATCAGCATTCTGTCAGCACTATAGGAGCTTCTATCTTCCATCCACTCATTTCCCCATCATGTATTATGTCTTTAATTCATGAGTATACAGGAAAAAAATAGTTTTTTTTTTTTTTTTTTTTTTCCTCTCTCTCTTTTCTGTCTTTAATTCATGAGTGGCTTACCGCACTTTCTTTAATCCGTGTCGGCATCTCTACTGCCAGAGGCCGATTACACTTGACAACAGGCAGTGGATAATAAGTTGGACAGAAAGCAGACACTCAGCGGCCTGAACTTTATAGATAATGTTTTTTTTTGGTGCTGAATGCATAACTTTGTGAAAATTTAAAGGAGGTATCCAGGATTTTTAGAAAAAAAAAAGTGCCCAAGCACTAACACCTGATGAAGGCGGAGTATCCGCTGAAACGCATTGAGTAACTGTGAACCCTGTTTTCCTTGGTAGCGCCCTCAAAACCGCTATACTCTTTCCTTCTTATACCCATGCACCTATCTGGTGAGCGGTGAGGTGCAGCACAGGGAATCAGGAAGCCGCATGCAGTTAAGACCTAGCTGACCGAGTGTAAAGGACCTATGGTGACGTCAGAGGCACCTGACGCCCCTTGTGACCCGCTCCCCGGCAACCAGGAAGTCAAATCAAGCGCGCGGTGCGCGCAGAGCACCGAAGGCATCTGAACCGGCTTATGCAAGCTGCATAACCCAGCAAGATTAGTAGGAACCATAAGTACATTTGCACCCCACTCCAAACCCCCAGAATTTACCTAGGAGCCCTCCCTTTTCTTTCTATTTCTCTATTCCAAGCACTAACAGGCAGTTAGCTGCCACCTACTTGCCTGTTGTGCCCGCCGCCAGTCACTGCCGTTCACCCCCTGGCACAGACCGCTCTTGCTGGAAACAACATGGTGGCGTAAACAGAGCAGAACAGAAGAGCAGAGGCTCACCTCCCACCTTTCAAAAAGCGTCGTGAGCAAAGAAGATAAAAAAAAAAAGTTGCATATACGGTAATAGTTGTATGTATGGTATCCAACGTTATTTTTTGCTCTTTAAATTTTAATTTTGCAAAAACCCTAGGTTTTAATGTCTTTCCAAGAGATTTGAATGCTGTAATGAGATTTTTAATAATTGAATCAGCCCCTAAATTTTTGTACTGAAAAAAATACAGATGATGGTTAAAATGGAGAAAAAAGTAACTTTTCCGTACAAGTAGCTAATGTTCAGCAGTGAAGCGGTTAAGGCCAACACACGGTGCACTCGGCACTGTGGCTGCGAGCAACAGGTCTGATAGGACTCGTCATCCGTGCCGTGAGTCCGCTCAGAGCCGCAGCGCTCTTCATTTCTATCTATATTGTCAAGCAACAGATATGTGTTTCTGATGATTTGCAAGTCAAATTATGGCATTTTTTAATGCCGGGATTGAAATTCCATTTTTCCGTCGAGGCTCAGCGTTTTGCGAGATAAAGGTATTCATACTATCCGCCACCAGACATCCAGCTGCACTTCATATTCATTTCTCGAGAGCGTCTACAATTTATGGGATATCATCAGACTTTTGGGGGCAATTTCTTGTTCTGAGCGATTTTTCATGCCTTCCCCATGGCAAGGAAATGATTGCAGCGGTGTATTTTTGTATCTCTGGAAATCCACTTTAAGATTACTTGGTTGTGACAACATTACAGATAACATAGTATTTGAAGCCTGAGATAATTTAAAGGTTTAGTCCTCGACAGGCTGTGTTTAGAGGAACGTTCAGTTTTGTGCCAACGACATTTTAACTAACCTTTTCATGCATGCTTATCGCGCGCCGTACTCGGTAATTGTGTTTTGTGTTTAAACAAGCCCGTAGTCATAGATGTCTTGTCCCATGTCATTTTTATTTCCCTCTCCTGTTTTATTTTTTTATGTTTGATATTGCCGTAGAGTTCACTATTTCTGCACTGGAGTTTGCAAATCTCTATCATCATGACCGATTATGGACAAAATACATAAATCAAATGCAACCAAATAGAACGTTTTTTAAAGGGGTATTCCCATGTGGCACAAATATGTAACTGATGAAAACAGACATTTCTCCATTCGCCTTCCACGACAGCATTGGAGGATGTCATCCACGCCCTATTGGGGGACAGGAACACAGAGAGGTTAAAAGCCCCTCCCCTTCCTCAGTACTCCAGTGTCTTCCTGTCCCCCTTGGGGCATGGAGAGGTTCCAGTGCTGTCAGGCCGGCAGAGGCAGCATTGGGGTGTACTTACAGCCGGGCAAGGGATGGACGTCGGGGGCGGCCTCCTCCTCCTTCTCGGGCTCCCGTGGTGGGACCATCTGGCCTTCCTGTGTCCTACGGGGCAAAGCAGGCCGTGTATTGCAACGCCGGAGGCCTGTTCAGCTCTCCGGCGTCTCCTTCCTCCAGCTGCGGTCCCTGGGGCATGCATCAGAGGTGCCACGGAGGCACTTCCGGTTTCGGGCGTGACACTTCCGGTTCCGGGATGGCACTTCCGGTTTCGGGCGGCGGCTCCTGTAAGGGCTGTGGCAGGCTGGGCGCGGCTCCAGGGAACCCAGCAGGACTTTCGCGCGCTACTGCCCGCGGCTGGTGACCAGGAGGAGGGAGGGAACAGGTGTTCCTCGTTGGGGGCACGGTACTTCTGGATAAGTACCCGCCGGAAGCTACACCCAGGTAAGGCTGATCCCTGAAACATGGAAGGTGATAGGCTTCCACCTCTGCTTCTGCAGAGCCCAGCGTTCCCCCAGCTCATGTAAGTGTTTCTGGGGGTGGTCACAAGGGGTAGAGTTATTTAAGCCCTGCACTCACACTGGGACCCCCTTCTCTTCCCTTTTTGTCTATAGGGAGACGAGGGCCGTCTGTGAAAGGGAGCAATAATGTGGCTGCGGCACAAAATTTCCCTCTTCCTACAACAAGGTGTCGGCCATGACTGACAGGGTTGTCAGGATGGACTCCCCATCCTTGCTTGAGGAGCTCCAATCCATTAGGGAAGAGGTGCAGGCTTCTATCTCGGCACTGCGGGGTTTTGCTGCAGCTTCCGGGCCTTCCCCTCCGTAAGAGAGGAAGCTCCAGGATTGCCAATCTTCCGAACAATGGCCCCATGACCACTGGAGAGTAATGGGTGCACAGCTCTGAGGTAACGTATATCTCCAGAATGGGGCCCTCCCCTGACACCGCTCCAGACTGGGGATGTAGCTGCTACACCAAGTGGAGTATTAGGTTACTTTCACACCTGAGTTTTTATAAACCTGGCACAGATCTAATAAAAAGCCGGATCACTAGCCAGACAATAACGGACGAAACCATAGAGCAACGTCCTGTTTTTTGCTGGATCCAGTAAAAAAGCGAAAGTTATGTCCGATTCAATCAGTTTTTTTAACTGATCCTTTTAAGGTTCCTCTGAGATAAATGATAGATCGAGCTTTCCAGTCTCCCACTTGTCGCTTCCGGGGCTGCTCATGAAGCTTCAAGAATATTCACTGCACTGAACTGCAACGGCCAGTCACAGACGCTCACTCTCTGTGACAATGTCTGCATGTCTGTTGCAGTCAGACTGCGCCCCCACAGTCTGTAGCAGTGTCTATGCTTGGTTGCTATATACATTAGTGTATGGCAATCAACCTACCGTCATATGTGTATAAAATTAAATAAATAATTGGGAAAAATTGCGTAATTGTCCCCCATATTTTTCATTCTCAGCACAGATAAAGCAGACAGTTGCAGGCTGCAGCCCCCAGTTATGCGCTTCATACTGGCTGAGTACCAAATATGGGGACCCCATGAAGTTTTTTTTTTTTTTTAAATTATTTGAAGAAATAATTGTCAAAAAACAGTGGCATGAAGTCCCCCCAATTTGATACTCAACCAAGATAAAGCGCACAGCCAGGGGCAGTTACTCTCTCACCCAGGGTAGAATAGCATGCCACAACTACCTAAAAATATGGTCCATTCATTAGAAGTGCCAAATTCTGGCACTCTACCCGTCTCTTCCCTATGCAGTGGCATCTGGGTGATAGAAAGGGTTGATGACAGCTGAGTATTTCCAGCTGTCTTTAACCCCAGATTGGTGATGTTCTGGCTTCTCTGAGACCTGTCTGTAAAAAACACACATGAAGGAAAATCCTTTGTTAGAGAGAAAACAGAGACAACCCTCATTTTCCCATTTATTAAACCCAAACATACTCTCCAATGATAATCCACAACAATGTCAACACAAAGCACACTCAGGTCTGCTGCATCAGTGGTCGTGCTGAAGAAAAATCATCCTATCAGCACGACCTCCAAACACACAATGCGTGCCCCAATAGCTGCAGCCATGCCAACAGTGCTGAGGTTACTTAAAAACAGAGCTGACACAGTTACCATAGTAAAACACAGCTGGTGCGGTTACCATTGTAACTACATCAGTTGTGTCCTCAGGTGACCTCACTGCACCATCACAGAGAGTGAGCATCTGTGATTGGCTGTTGCAGTTCAATGCAGTGAATAGTTATGAAGCTTAATGAGTGGCCTCGGAACAAGCAGCGGGAGACTGATAATCTATTATATAAAACCCGAAGGCCACTTCCGCCCAAAATCCGCTTCCGCTTCCGTGATGGCCTCCCTCCTGTGTCAAACACCGGAACCGGAAGCACCAGACCCACAGAGCCCCAGCCACCGGCCCTGCACAGAGCCCGTCTGCGCCCACCCACATCCGGCCCACAGCCCTGCTGCCCCATCACCCCCCTGCCTGTCACCATAGCCATCCTCCACTGCCCGCGCTCCCCGCCTGTCACAACACTTCCCCTCGCTGCCCCATCACCCCCCTGCCTGTCACCATAGCCGCCCTCCACTCTCCGGTCACCCCCCACTCTCCTGTCACCCCCCCACTCTCCGGTCACCCCCCCCCGCCTCTTACCACAGCTCCCTCCAGCCAGCCACGATCTCTATTCATGGGGCTTGAGGACCTCTGATGACGTCACGATGATGGGTGGAGTCACATATCACATGACCGTTACGTCATCAAAGGTCCTGTCCCGATCTCACCTACTCTGCCTATTCATCCCCCTGCGCTGCACACTGACCCACGATCTCCTCACCCCCGCTCTGCCCACCCACCCCCACACTGACCACTGACCCTCACTCTGCCCCTGACCCCCACACTGACCCCCACTCTGACCACCCACCCCCACACTGACCACTGACCCCCACTCTGCCCCTGACGCCCACTCTGACCACCCACCCCCACACTGACCACTGACCCCCACTCTGCCCCTGACGCCCACTCTGACCACCCACCCCCACACTGACCACTGACCCCCACTCTGCCCCTGACCCCCACTCTGACCACCCACCCCCACACTGACCACTGACCCCCACTCTGCCCCTGACCCCCACTCTGACCACTCACCCCCTCTCTGCCCCCCTCACCCCCACTCTGCCCCTGCTCTGCCCACTGACCCCCACTCTGACCACTGGCCCCCACTCTGCCCACTCACCCCCAAACTCTGCCCACTCACCCCCCTACTCTTCCCCCTGACCCCCTCTCTGCCCCCTCACCCCCACTCTGCCCACTGACCCCCACTCTGCCCCTGCTCTGCCCACTGACCCCCACTCTGACCACTGGCCCCCACTCTGCCCACTCACCCCCAAACTCTGCCCACTCACCCCCCTACTCTTCCCCCTGAACCCCTCTCTGCCCCTGACCCCCACTCTGACCACTCACCCCCCAACTCTGCCCCCTCACCCTCTCTCTGCCCCCCTCACCCCCACTCTGCCCCTGCTCTGCCCACTGACCCCCACTCTGACCACTGGCCCCCACTCTGCCCACTCACCCCCAAACTCTGCCCACTCACCCCCCTACTCTTCCCCCTGACCCCCTCTCTGCCCCCTCACCCCCACTCTGCCCCCTCACCCCCACTCTGCCCACTGACCCCCACTCTGCCCCTGACCCTGCTCTGCCCACTGACCCCCACTCTGACCACTGACCCCCACTCTGACCACTGACCCCAACTCTGCCCACTCACCCCCCAACTCTGCCCACTCACCCCCTCTGCCCCCCTCGCCCCCTGCTCTGCCCACTGACCCCCACTCTGACCCTGCCCACTCACCCCCACTCTGCACACTGACCCCCACTCTGCCACTGCTCTGCCCACTGACCCCCACTCTGACCACTGGCCCCCACTCTGCCCACTCACCCCCAAACTCTGCCCACTCACCCCCCTACTCTTTCCCCTGAACCCCTCTCTGCCCCCCTCACCCCCACTCTGCACACTGACCCCCACTCTGCCCCTGCTCTGCCCACTGACCCCCACTCTGACCACTCGCCCCCACTCTGCCCACTCACCCCCAAACTCTGCCCACTCACCCCCCTACTCTTCCCCCTGAACCCCTCTCTGCCCCCTCACCCCCACTCTGCACACTGACCCTCTCTCTGCCCCTGACCCTGCTCTGCCCACTCACCCCCACTCTGACCACTGACCCTCACTCTGCCCACTCACCCCCAAACTCTGCCCACTCACCCCCCTACTCTTCCCCCTGACCCCCTCTTTGCCCCTCACCCCCACTCTGCACACTGACCCCCACTCTGCCCCTGAC
This sequence comes from Allobates femoralis, assembly GCA_033576535.1. NCBI lineage: Eukaryota > Metazoa > Chordata > Amphibia > Anura > Aromobatidae > Allobates > Allobates femoralis. The sequence goes on from JARQOC010000001.1 coordinate 580,783,727, forward strand.
CCTGCTCTGCCCACCCACCCCGACCATTGACCCCCACTCTGACCCTGCCCACTCACCCCCACTCTGACCACTGACCCCAACTCTGCCCACTCACCCCCCAACTCTGCCCACATCACCCCCCAACTCTGCCCACTCACCCCCCAACTCTGCCCACTCACCCCCTCTGCCCCCCTCACCCCCACTCTGCCCCTGCTCTGCCCACTGACCCCCACTCTGACCACTGACCCCCACTCTGACCACTCACCCCCAAACTCTGCCCCCTCACCCCCTCTCTGCCCCCTCACCCACATTCTGCCCACTCACCCCCTCTCTGCTCACTCACCCCCTCTCTGTCCACTCACCCACCATTATGCCCACTGACCATGCTCTGCCCACTCACCCTGCTCGCCCCATTGACCCCTCACACTGGCCACTCATCCTGCTCTGCCTACTCACCCCCCACTGACCCCTCACACTGACCCTGCTCTGCCCACTGACCCCTCACTGACCCTGCTCTGCCCACTCACCCTGCTCAGCCCACTGACCCCTCACACTGCCCACTGACCCTCCTCTGCCCACTGAACATGCTCTGCCCACTGACCCCTCAATGCCCACTCACCCTGCTCTGCCCACTGACCCCTCACACACCCCACTGACCCTGCTCTGCCCACTCACCCCTCACACTGACCCTGCTCTGCCCACTGACCCCTCACACTGCCCACTGACCCCTCACACTGCCCACTCACGCCTCACACTGCCCACTGAACATGCTATGCCCACTTACCCCTCACACTGCCCACTGACCATGCTCTGGCCACTGACCCCTCACACTGCCTACTGACCCTGCTCTGCTCATTTACTCCCGCTCTGCCCACTCACCCCTGCTTTTACCACTCACCCTGGCCTGCCCACTGACCACCCTCTGTTCACTCACCCCCCGCTCTGCCCTTTCACCATGCCCACTGACCCCTGCTCTGCCAACTGACCGTGCCCACTCACCCATGCTCTACCCACTCACCCTTCTCTGCCCACTCACTGTGCCCACTGACCGCCGCTCTGCCCACTAACCCCTGTTCTGCCCACTGACTGTGCCCAATAACCCTTGCTATGCCCACTAAACCCTGCTCTGCCCACTCACCCCCGCTCTGCCCGCTGACCCCTGCTCTGCTCACTGACTGTGCCCACTCACCCCTGCTCTGCCCACTCACCCCTGCTCTACCCACTGATTTTTCCCACTAACCCCTGCTGTGCCTACTGACTGTGCCCACTGACCCCTGCTCTGCCCAATCACTCTGCCCATTAACCCCTGCTCTGACCACTGACCCCCGCTATGACCCTGCTCTGACCACTGATGCCCCAATCCTGCTCACTGACCATGCTCTGCCCATTCACCCCCCACTCTGCCCACTCACCCCCGCTCTGCCCTCTGACCCTGCTCTGCCTACCTACCCCCCCCCCCTCTGGCTACTGACCATGCCCACTGACCCCAGCTCTGCCCACAGACCCCAGCTCTGCCTACTGACCCTGCTCTGACTACTGATTATGCCCACTGACCCCTGCTCTGCCCAATGACTCTGCCCACTAACCCCTGCTCTTCCCACTCATCCCCCACTCTGCCCACTGACCCCCGCTTTGCCCACTCACCCCCAGCAGATCGGTTTCCCAGCCAACGACAGCTCCTGTCCTGCCACCTACAAGACGGTGGAGCGAGCCGCCGCAGGGTAAGTATCCTCACTGAGGTTTTTTTATTTTTATTATCACCATGAAGGGGAGGGGGTGTGCAGCCCCAGAGGGAGGGCGGCCGCAGAGACTGGAGGCCCAGAGGGACGGGTGCCGCGGGGAGCGGAAGGGGTCAGGAGGAGCGCCTCCATCCTGCCCCCCCTATCCATCCTGCCCCCCCTATCCATCCTGCCCCCCAACACCATCCTGCCCCCCGACTCCATCCCGCACCCCCACCACCATCCTCACCCCCCGCCAACATCCTGCCCCGCCCCCTACATCCTCCCCCCTCCCCCACCACCATCCTGCCCTGCCATCTCCATCCTGCCCTGCCGCCTCCATCCTGCCCTGCCTTCTCCATCCTGCCTCGCTCTGTCCATCCTGCGCCACTCACCTCCATCCTGCCCCTCCGTCTCCATCCTGCCCCTCCGTCTCCATCCTGCCCCTCCGTCTCCATCCTGCCCCTCCGTCTCCATCCTGCCCCTCCGTCTCCATCCTGCCCCTCCGTCTCCATCCTGCCCCTCCGTCTCCATCCTGCCCCTCCGTCTCCATCCTGCCCCTCCGTCTCCATCCTGCCCCGCCCCCTCCATCCTGCTCCGCCCCCTCCATCCTGCTCCTCCCGCTCCATCCTGCTCAATCCTGCCCCTTCGGCTTCATCCTGCTCCTCCGCCTCCATCCTGCCCCGCTCAATCCATCCTGCCCCCCGCTCTTCTTGCTCCCCCGCCTCCATCCTGCCCCGCTCGCTCCATCCTGCCCCCCCGCCTCCATCCTGCCCCCCCGCCTCCATCCTGCCCCCCCGCCTCCATCCTGCCCCCCCGCCTCCATCCTGTTGCCCCGCCTCCATCCTGTTGCCCCACCTCCATCCTGTTGCCCCGCCTCCATCCTGTTGCCCCGCCTCCATACTCTTTCCCCACTCGCTCCATTCTGCCCCCCAACACAATCCTGCCCCCCCTCACCTCCTCAGCTGATTGCTTGCCCAGGCAACTACAGGTCCTAAAGGCCTGTAGGACCTACAAGGCGGAGGCGGAGCGAGCCGCCGGACAGGTGAGTATCCTCACTGAGGATTTTTTTATTTTTACTGTGGACGACCGGGGGCCAGGAGGAGTGGGGGACCGCGGTCACCGCAGTATTGCCATATACCAGAGTGCTGCTATACATGTGCTATAATGTACTGCCATATACCATAGTGCTGCTATACATGTACTGTAATGTACCGCCATATACCATAGCACTGCTATACATGTACTGTAATGTACCGCCATATACCATAGTGCTGCTATACATGTGCTATAATGTACCACCATATACTATAGTGCTGCTATACATGTACTGTAATGTACCGCCATATACTATAGTGCTGCTATACATTTACTATAATCTACCGCCATATACTATAGTGCTGCTATACATGTGCTCTAATTACCACCATATACCATCGTACTGCTATATATATATCTTATATATAAAAACCGAAGGCCACTTCCCGCCAATCCGCTCAACTTCCGTGATGGCCTGCGCCCTGTGTCAAAGACCGGAACCGGAAGTACCAGACCCACGAGCGGTGAGCGCATAGCGCTCACCGCGAGCCGCTGACAAAATGGCACAGCGCCTCGCCGTGGGCGCTAAAGCGCCACCACTCCCCGTTATCCCGCCACCGGCCCTGCACAGAGCCCGTCTGCGCCCACCCACATCCGGCCCACAGCCCTGCTGCTCACCGCCCACTCTCCATCAGGGACCGCCATCCCGCCACTGGCTCCGCACACAGCCTGCTGTGCGCCCACCAACATGCGGGAACCGGCCGGACCGGCCCACACTCCGGTGTGCGGCCTCCGCCGGCACCGCTCCCAGTCCTGCCACTCTCTCCACACACCCGGTGACTCTCCTCCATCACGGAGCTAGCCCCGCCCGCACTCCGGGGCCGGCCTCCGGAACCGCCGCCAGCCTTGCCGCTGACCGCCAACAGCCCAGTGAGTGTTCAGCCCTCCAGCCTCCGTTATCCTCTGCCCCCCCAGCCTCCGCTCTCCTCTGCCCCCCAGCCTCCGCCCCCTCCCTCCTCTGACCCCTCCCTCCTCTAACCCCTCCAGTTTCTGCCTCCTCTGCCTCCTCCCTCCTTTCCCCCTCCAGCCTCTGCCCCCTCCAGCCTGTGCTGCACTCACTGCTGACCACTGAGCCACCGCACTCTCTGCTGACCACTGAGCCACCGCACTCACTGCTGACCACTGAGCCACCGCACTCACTGCTGACCACTGAGCCACCGCACTCACTGCTGACCACTGAGCCACCGCACTCACTGCTGACCACTGAGCCACCGCACTCACTGCTGACCACTGAGCCACCGCACTCACTGCTGACCACTGAGCCACCGCACTCACTGCTGACCACTGAGCCACCGCACTCACTGCTGACCACTGAGCCACTGCACTCACTGCTGACCACTGAGCCACCGCACTCACTGCTAACCACTGAGCCACCGCACTCACTGCTGACCACTGAGCCACCGCACTCACTGCTGACCACTGAGCCACCGCACTCACTGCTAACCACTGAGCCACCGCACTCACTGCTGACCACTGAGCCACCGTATACTCTGCTAACCACTGAGCCGCCTGTATACACACAATTAATTTCACAGCACTCCCCTATTACTAAATAAACTCTATATAGATTCTAGACTACCCGATTCTTTAGAATCGGGCCACCATCTAGTCTCTCTATATATACCTTGTAGTGAGACCCACATGCTTATTAAGAAACACTGGCTCCGGTTTTACTGTATCTGACATGATCCAGTAAAACTGGATCTGGCACCCATTGACTCCCATTATAATTGATGCTGGATCACACCGGATCTGGTTGGATACGGTATTTTAATTGGCCCATAAAACGTTGTGTGAAACATTTTTTGCACTAGTTAAAAAAAACAGGATCCGGTAGCAACAGGATGCTACTGAACATCAATTAGGGTATGTGCTCACTGTCCGGAGGAGCTGCGTGTTGGACACGGCTCCTCCGGACCTGAGTGAAGGCGCTTGTGGCCGCAGGGAGACCGCAGCTGCCCTGTACTCACCATGTGCGGTGGGTGCAGGGCGGCTTCTCCTGCAGTCACCTGATGGGAGCCGCTTCCGACTTCGCAGCATGAAATAAACATGCTGCGGAGGAGTGGACAGGATCCTGTTTTATCTGAAAATCTGGGTCACTGCCGAATTTAAAAAGCCAGAGTTGTGAAAGTAGCTTCAATTGAACAGTGGATGCGCTTTTTCTGGAAATCCCGATAGAAGTACATTAGGAAAGCTGAGCACATGTGCTGTCACCTTTTATTCCTTCTCCACCCAATTGTTGTATCAGTGGCTGCTCAGTAGTTGGGACAGTGATTTGGAGACCCCCTTTCTTGATGATGTTGATGGTCACAGTGGTAGTACTCCTCATTTATCTCATGGATATGACCTAAATGAGTAAGAGGGAATCTGATTACTGAAAGTAGGGACGGTTTCCTTTTTGTAGATGACTTGGGAGCGGGTTTCTTTTTCCTCTCTAGCAGAAGTGGGGGTTTGATTCATTTCCCTTTGTAGAGGAAGTAGTTGGGTTCAATTGTCCTCTCTAGAAGAAGTGGGGACGCGTTTCTTTTTCCTCTGTAGAGGAAGTGGAGGTGGGTTCCTTTTTCCTCTCTAGAGGAAGTGGAGGTGGGTTCCTTTTTCCTCTCTAGAGGAAGTGGAGGCGGGTTTCTTCTCTCTAGCAGAATTGGGGGCTTGATACATTTTCCTTTGTAGAGGAAGTAGAGTCAGATTCAATTGTCCTCTCTAGAGGAAGTGGAGGCCAGTTCCTTTTTCCTCTCTAGAGGAAGTGGAGGCGAGTTCCTTTTTCCTCTAGAGGAAGTGGAGGTGGGTTCCTTTTTCCTCTTTAGAGGAAGTGGAGGCGGCTTCCTTTTTCCTCTCTAGAGAAAGTGGAGGCGGCTTCCTTTTTCCTCTCTAGAGGAAGTGAAGACGGGTTGCTTCTCTCTAGCAGAATTGGGGGCTTGATCCATTTTCCTTTGTAGAGGAAGTAGATTCAATTGTCCTCTCTAGAGGAAGTGGGACAAATTTCTTTTTCTTCTCTAGAGGAAGTGGAGGCGGTTTCCTTTTTCCTGTCTAGAGAAAATTGGGGCGGGATTCTTTTTCCTCTCTATAAGTGAGGGCAGGTTCATTTTTTCCTATCTAGCAGAAGTGGGAAGTTTTTTTCCTCTAAAAAATGAAGTAGGGGATGTTTATTTTTTTCCTCCCTAGAGAAAGTAGAAGCAGGTTTTTTTTACTCTGGGGCGCATACATATCAAACTCTGGCCCGTTGGCTAAATTAGGTCCACAGGGTAATTCAGTTATACCTGCTAGGCAAGAGTGTCGCTAGTGTCAAAGATCCAAGCCTCCAGCCTAACTTGTTGCCCGGAGCCCCAGATCTCCTGCGATCAACATTACCCTGACACAATTCAATCCCGTGATAGTCAGTCTCCTAAACTGTAGTCTGATATTAGTCAGTGTCTTTGCAGACGTCATCATACCCATGCAGGCAGACGAATGATGTAATTGCATTGCACCACGTCTGCAGGCCCGCAGTAGAACACAGTAGAGAAGGCGGAGGTTCGGTGCTGGGAAACAGGATTAGGTGAGTATAATCTTTGTTTTTTATAACATACGGTTCTGGGGGCCTTCAAACTATATAATGGCCACCACTTTCTTATTTTATAAAGTATATAGGAGGCTGTGGGGGACATAATACAGGATATTAGTAGATGTGGGGGGTGTTAATACAGTAAATAGGGAGCTGTAATGGGCCATCATACTATATATAAGGAGCTGTGGAGACCGTTGCCTCCATAGTTCCCAAAATATTGCAATCATACTGTCAAGGGTAAGATTCTAAAATCTGCTGAAAAAAACATTATGAAACCCTGATAAATATTGTACCAAATATCTACCTATATTCTGCTATATTTTATGAATGTATATGTATATATATATATATATATATATATATATATATATATTATTGGGATATGTGTATTTGTGTGTTGCTTTGTATCCTGAATGAACCAGCCAGAACCAAAGACTATCTCTTTGGAGGAACCTTTGGAATGTTACATGAAATGATTAGGGCCCCTTATCCATGCTTGGACAGTGCTCTGATTGGCTGAATCCTTGCTACCGCGCCCCTTTGTGCTGTGTAAAAAGCTGAGGTTGATTATAATAAACACTCCTGTGTGCATAGTCTTCCAGAGAAGTCTTATATCTGACTTTTGTCTGATTTAAACTTCTGGCATCCCTTCGATTAACTTAATTTGGCAAGGGATAAGCAAAGAGATGGGGTCCTTTGAATCCCACCTCTACAACACTATATATAAGGAGCTGTGATGGCCATAGTTCAGTGTATATGGGGCTGAGAGGATCAAAGAGTATATAGGGGACACTGGAAGCATCGTCCTATATATAATGAGCTGTGAGGGGTCATCATACAGTGTTACAGAGCTGTGGTTTCAGTGCTGTTTATGTACTTCTGATGTTTTCTATGTTTCCTTTTGAGTCCCCATTCCCCTGTATACGGCTATATACCATCCCTACAATCCCAGCTTCTCCTGTAGTATTGGGTTCTCCCTAGTAGATTCCCACCTTTATTCCCCCTCCCCCTTTTTTTTTTCTTTCACAGTTCATGTTCTTCCTTTACATGTCTTCATCACTTGTGCTGGAATTTGTACTTGATAAGAATCAAAAACATCCTCCATTATAAACATTTTTTTCAATAAATATCAAGGTAAAAACTTTGTCCAAGTTTTAACCCACTGTGTATCTGAGTTTGACTTCCCTGATCTAGAGGAAGAGGAACGGCTCTTTGCTTTTCTGCTCCTTCTCTCCTCTGTCCAAATACATAAAGGAATAAACAATGAGTTGGACTTTCACAATGGCTGGGACCATGTATACTGAGACATTACAGTACCTATAGTGCTGACAGAATGCTGATGAGGAATAACCATCCACTTGGTGAAGAAAGTTAGAGCGTTTACAGTTGACCATTCCTGCACATATTAGAGAAGTGTCCTAGTGGCAGCTGTAACGTGTGGGTCATGAGGGCATCAAGATAATGTTTTTTGGTTGTTTTTTTTACAAGGTTTCATGTGAAAGGGCAAGTATGCACCAGCAGACCTATAACAATTCCACCATCGTCGGCAGGTTGCTGATGGTTTCCCAGGAGTAGCACTCATCGTAAATGAATGGATTAGGAATATTCTTGTCTCACATTTGATGACTATTCTTTAACTAATGTAATAACACGTCACCAGTCATAGATGAAGCCGTTCTATGTGAGAGTAGCCGTCTAAAACATCTTGTAAACATGAAGATACTGCTTCAGATGGTCTTTGATTTTGATGTTACAATATCAATCATTGTTTCAGGATTTGCCGAAAGCTTTGCAGTTAAAGTCCAAATATGAAGACATCTTTACTTTTGGCATGTACATAAAGCTGCTGACCATGTGCTGCGAAGGAAATGATGCCCAGGAGGCGCTAAAGGTGAAAAAAGAGATGTAAGTAGTCAGGACCTGAGCGCACACACCTCGCAAGTCCTCTCCACGTATGCAGCAGACATTGATCACTTCTAAGGTTTAATGACGGTCAACCTTCATTCACTGGAGCCGGCTGTTTTGACAACTCGACCTATATTCACAAGGTTAAGACCTGTGAATGTACAACACTATTGATATGTCTGGTGTAGGAGGCACGGAGTGGCTTTTGCAATCAGTTTCTCGTGTGTTGATGGCTTCAGTGCCGCTTCATTGCACATAATGATCGTGTGTAAGACCGGTGGGGCCTCGGAGGGGCGTAAGACTAGTGAGGCCTCGGAGGGACGTAAGACTGGTGGGGCCTCGGAGGGGCGTAAGACTGGCGGGACCTCGGAGGGCGTAAGACTGGTGGGGCCTCGGAGGGGCGTAAGACTGGTGGGGCCTCGGAGGGGCGGAAGACTGGTGGGGCCTCGGAGGGGCGGAAGACTGGTGGGGCCTCGGAGGGGCGGAAGACTGGTGGGGCCTCGGAGGGGCGTAAGACTGGTGGGGCCTCGGAGGGTGGAAGACCGGTGGGGCCTCGGAGGGGCGGAAGACTGGTGGGGCTCGGAGGGGCGTAAGACCGGTGGGGCCTCGGAGGGGCGTAAGACCGGTGGGGCCTCGGAGGGGCGTAAGACCGGTGGGGCCTCGGAGGGGCGTAAGACCGTTGGGTCCTCGAAGGAGCAGAACCGGCCAGTCCTTTCTAGCACTATGAAATAATAACTTTTTGGCTTTTTCCTTAAATGACAACAAACTTAAAACATAAAGTCAAAAACATAAAGTTTTGTAGTTCTCCCCTATTATAGGGGGAGGAAATATCTTTCTGATTAATGTGACCCAGACCTTTGAAGAGCCCTGTGTGATTGGAGTGGTGGATCATCATCATACTGCTTCATTCATTCCTCATGGGTCTGCTGGAGATACATGAGCACTGCACTCAGATGGTCTTTATGAGTGGCATTGCAGGACGTGTGATTGACCACGATTCACAAGGGGTTCTTTAGAGAATGAAAGGAATGGCAGGCAAGGTATATGATTGACCAGTGCTCCACATGGAGCTCTTCAGTGCGGTCAAACCTTCAGCAATCAGTAAATTCTCCTCTGCCCTATGGATAGGTTAAAACTTTCAAACTTGATAATACCCTTTAAGGCTGAGGTGACAGCGCCAGCCTCAGAAAATTCACTCTTGTTTGCAATTTGCTGTTGTGCAACCATTCTAGAGGTGTGATTTTGCTGTAAAATAAAACAGCCAGGCTGCGACATGAAGCTGCCATTGAAATCTACTCAAGTAGGGCAGAAAATCCAACTGTGTCACAATTGTAGGAGGTCACCGTTTGCTATTTGACACGTTAGGGAATGATTAGGTGAGATGTCACAATGCAATGCTGCGATTTCACTGCAACAAATATGTAACCCTAGCCTTATTCTTGAGATAGTTGTGGTTGTGGTGTCTGGAAAGCCCCTCTGCTCCCCACCCTGTGTTGGACAGGAAAAATTCCTGTACTCTGAATATAGTGAACAGATATTGCTGAGCAGCAGATGAAAGCAGCTTCTAAAGGACCATATACTGGGTGCTACAAACAGCACTGGTGCAGAAAGAAGCAAAATAAGCTAATAATGTATATTACAAAAATTCAAAGGATCTGGAGGATCATTGGGTACATGAAAAGTTTGGCTACTCATTAAAGGGGTTGTCCAGCCCAGAAGGAACACTTTCATCTGTCTCAATGTTGCCTCTGGTTAGCTGCAAAGCTTAAGTGACGCCCCTGAGGGTTGTTGATCTTACCAGATCGGTAGGGTGCGGCGTTGACTGCGGAGGAGCAGTGTCGGTTTAGGCTTTATTTTATTCAAGTATTGGGCAACCCCTTTAATTTTCGGCTGCTATTATATGATGCCTGTTTACGTTGCCATCACAATATATCAATGCTTACTATGTGTTTCTTTCCTCCCGCACGCAGAGACCAGAAGGGATTCTCCGCTGTTCCGACCACTTACAAGTATGTCCTCCTCCTGAGGGTCCTCACCGAGAACGGTTTAATAGAAGGTACACCACCTCATATGTTTTATTATGTGGTAAAAGTATATTGGCACCAAACTATAAAAAAAAAAAAAAATAAAAAAGTGCCTTACAGTTAATGGTATATCATGGCCCGGAAAGTGCTTGAACATTTTGCATACAAATTTGCATGTGAATTCACCCAGAGCCGCTTGGCCAGTGCAGGCCATTAGTTTTAATGGCTTGGCAGGCTTGTCATTTACATTTGCACAGCTCAGTGCCTTTTGCATTTCTGTAGCGCTTTTTTTTTATTAGCATTGCCGTTTGGATTGAGTTTGAAGATCATGACTTATGGCATAAATTGCGTATGTGCCCAGACTAATGGCTTTGTTTGTGTTTAAGGAGGTCTGATGGCTGAACACAAACCTAAAACCATAACCTTAGAGAGGGACAGTCCTGAAGTGTGTGTGTGTGCGCCCGCACGTGTGTGTGTAGGTGTGATCCTGTGTGCGTGCCATGCAATTCAGAAGGATTCACTATGATGTTATTTTCTTAGCTATTGCTTTTATTCATTTTATTTAGCAATTTTTTTTATTTTGTTCTTGTTTGCAATTGTGTTATAGTAATTGATGTTATTGTTTTATTAGTATTAGAATATCCCTTTCTTTTTGTCTACCTTTGTTTTACTTTCTTTTTCCCCCTTATTTCACTTTCTTATATTTTTAATTGGAGTCTTTTTTTTACTTTTTTTTTTCACTTTTGGAGAGTTATAGTAGTATTATAGTATTTATTTTTTGTTTGTGTTTTGTAGTATTATAATAATAATAGTTTAAAGTTTTTTAGTTTTGCAATAACTTTTCTAATCTGTCCGGGAAAGTATTCATTAGTAGTAGTATGGTAATAGTGGTCATTAATAGTAGTATTGCAATATATTTTATAATTTGTCTATTTGTGTGGTACACCCTTGTTCTATTTTCTTTTATTATTTTCATTTTTTTTTGGGGGGGGGCGGTTGTATTGGTGTTAGTCAAAAAAGGAGGCACAGAGTGGAGCTAAATTGCTTTTTACAAAAATGAATGTAATTTATTACATAGTCCAACACGTATAGAACACACAAAGTGCAAAACAGATGACCGACCACTAGGTACAGTGGTAGCACTGCAAGTATTAGCTTAGCACAAGGTATGTCAATACAGTACTGCACAACAGAGTCCCATGATCCTGCACATTGTCACATATGTATAGACATTAATAGTCAATCAATCATACCTAAAGTGCAAGTGAAGGGAGGACATGGATGAGACCCCCTCCAAAGCAGACCCCAACGCACGTTTCGCTAGTCAGGTACTTATTAATTTCTGAATAAATAATTGCCAAAAGCAAGATAAAATGTGGACCAAATAAAATAATTGTGTGTTTTTTTTGGACAGCAGTCTGCCCCAGGGTTTCGTATTAATGACTTTAGTGCATCATTCAGATACTCGTGTACCTTAGTCATGGACTGGAGAATATTTTGCTATAATTGATACCACTTTTGTGATATAAAGTGATTTCAGTCTTTTAAGCCATTTAAGAGCCATCATTTTAAAGGAGTTGTCCAGGCTTTTCCTAAAATCTGTGTGTATAGCGAAGCTGCAGAATGCTAACAATTTGTAATTTACACCCTGTTTTCATTTTGCATTGTTACCACCTAGATATCAGCATTCAGCATGTGGAGGAGCTGCTCACCACCATCTAGAGGCGTGTTGTTTTGGAGTTTGATTGTAAAGTCACCACTGGACACTACGCTCAGTCTCCAGCGGGCTTGCCCCGGTCTCCAGCGGGCTTGCCCCGGTCTCCAGCGGCCTTGCCCCGGTCTCCAGCGGGCTTGCCCCGGTCTCCAGCAGGCTTGCCCTGGTCTCCAGCAGGCTTGCCCCCGGTCTCCAGCAGGCCCGCCCCCATTTATCTATGTTAACTCCGATTGAACTGCATTGCATTGAATTGTGCATCTCCTCCTGTCTATATCACTGTGCCGAAGCCGCACCTCTGTGGTGAAGGAGATGACCACTCTGTGCCAGTGATGAGGTGTGTGCGCGGTAAATCTTCCTCACAGGGGCCAGTGCTGTGACTGATGAGATCATCTCTGCATCCCTGTGCTGAAGCCCCCCTCTGTGAAGGAGATTTAAGGCGTGCACACTGCATCACTGACACAGAACAGTGTTCTCCTTCACAGAGGAGTGGTTTAAGCAAAGTGATACAGAGAGAAGGAGATGCACAGCTCAGTGCAATGCGATTGTCAGCGTTCGCATAGGCAAATGGGGGTGGGCCTGCTGGAGACTGGGGCGGGCCTGCTGGACACAGGGCATAACATCCAGTTGTGATGTCACAACCAGACTCCAAAACAACATGCTTCTTGTTTGGGGGGTGAGCAGCTCCTTCACACGCACAGTATGCTGATATCTAGGTAAGCATGCAAATTGCTAGCAGGCTGTAGATTACAAACTGTTAGCATATACACACAGATTTTAGGAAAGCCCGAACAACCCCTTAAAGGTATATCCAGCATTTTTATTTTAAAAAAAAAAAGGTGCCCCAGCACAAAGGAGTAGGTAGTTGCTACCTGCCTGCTTGTTGTGCTTGATGCCATTCACCGCCTGCACAGAGCGGTTACACACCACTCCTACTGGCGATACAATGGCTTCATCAACAGAGAGGCGGCTTCTTTTCACTCTGCTTTGTATAAAGAGCTGAACAGCTGACGTCATGCTTATTGACAGCTGGCTCCACACTGCCCAATTGGGCATCTGAGCCGCCTCTCTGTCGATATGATGTAAGCGAAAGCTGCAGAATCACCGGCAGAAGCGATGTAAGAATGCTCTGTATCTTCACTGAACGGTGCCGAGCAGTAACAGGCGGCAGGTAAGTGGCAGCTACCTGCCTATTACTGTTTGGGCACATTTTTTTTAAATCACAGATATAAAAGAAAAAATTGGAAAATAAAAGTTACAAACTATTTGATGACACTTCTCAGGAAAGAGGGATTGATGAGTTTCACTGAATCATATGACATGAAGTAGTTATCGCCCAGAGTTTTCAGGATCATTAACAACAAATCCATGTTTATTGTGTTTCTGTCAAATGAGAGCGATTTGCTGTCTGCTATCCTGGTAAGATTTGATGATGTCCCTTATTGACCCTCTTGTCCAAGAGCTGTGCCTGATGCTATTTGCTTTAGGCCGGGGCTCCAGAACCATGATTGTAAATGGGCTTCTATTATAACTGTGATTTTTTTAATCCAAAAAATAAATTAAAAAAATTGGCAGAGCTGTTGCAACTTTACCCCGTAGACTTCAGCGTCGGTTACATATAAATACTCCTTGATTGCAACATAGTAAGTTGAGTGAATGTTTTTGGTCACACAGCTCGTGTTGTCCGGTCTAGGGGGGGATCATTTGACTGACACTATAGCTCCTTTCTCCTGCAACCACTTGTCAATTATAACATTTAGTTTTTCTAAGAGCCATAACATTTTGGGTTTTTCTCTTTTGCCTCATTGGGGGACACAGGACCATCGGTGTTATGCTCCTGTCCACTAAGAGGCGACACTATACATAATCTGAAAAAGATAACAGTGGCTCCTCCTCTGTAGTATACACCCCTGGCCGGCCACAGCCTTAACCAGTTTTTGCTTAGTGTTGCATAGGAGGCACACCAACATTTTTTCCTTCACAGATTTTTTTTTTGCAAATCGGGACTACCGAAGAAGCAACACGGGTCTCTTACGAGACTCCCGGCATGGCTCCTTCCTCGACCCCCCCCCCCCCATTACGGGGATGCCGGATTGAAGTAGAGACCACCCCCGCTTCCATGCCGTTTCTTCCTCAGCATCTCGGGGTGCTGGGTTGAGGTCGAGACAACCCTCTCCCTCCCCAATTCCTCTGGTTTCTGGGTTGAGGTCAAGGTGATGTAGAAGCCCTCCGATGGTGACATCAGCACCCCTCCCTAATCGCCCCTCCTGGGGGCATTAGGTTGAGACACCTCAGGTAGGGCCGGCAGAGGCAACATGCAGAAGCACCACAATGGGTGCTGATACAGGCGAACAGCACACTGCTGCATCATCCGGGATCCACAGCTTAGCAGTGCTCAGGCAGGCATGGCACCATACAGAGGCACATGCTCCCTGTGCCTCTATACCAGCGGCAGCACCTGCAGACCCACCAAGGGCCCCCCTTCCGGCTCATAGCCCCACCGCCACCCTGCCTCGGGATCTGGAACACTGCACAGTGTCACAGAGGGGGCAGGTCGCAGCTGAAAGGGCGCGATTCTGCTCAGCCTGGCACCCTTTTCAGCTCTCCACCCCCCTCCCTCATCATCCCCGGCGGCCATTACTGCTGCAGCCACACAGACTGGAGCTCCCAGACAGCATCCTCAGGATTCAGGCCAGCCAGTCTCCGGGGGACACAGGACACTGGACTTCGGCGCTGGACACTAGAGGGGCGAACCTGGTGTGGTAAGATCACAGCTGAGGCCCCATACCTCGGCTGTGACTCAATTTTACTCTATAGGCTCCTCTGCATAGACGCCCATTGCGCTATGTCGGGCTCAAAGTCCAAGAGAACCAGGGTTCAGGACCCTTACTATGCATTCTGCACAGCCTGCAGGAACCCCCTTCTCAGCGGCAGTACGTACCAGCACTGCCAGGACTGTATCCAGGCTAATGTGCCAGAGCCCCAAGAAACCCCAACTAATCCCAATAACCCTAATGCCACGCCGCAATGGGCCACTCAGATATGGCAATCCATGTCGTAGTCCATATATAAGCTTGTCTCCACATTGCTTCAGGCTCTGCAGAGTCACGCCTCGTCTGTGGCCGCTGCTCAACAAAGAGAGAGCTCAGACCAGGGACATGATGACCCGGGCACATCCACGTCTAGAACAGGACGCAAGCAGACCCATGGGTCACGTTCATCATCGTACTCACATAGCTCTTGGTCACCCCCTTCCAGGGAGAGACAACGTAGCTCCGGGACATCAAGGATGTCCCCTGCCAGGGACAAACATCACAGTTCTAGGTCCCCGCGGCCATCCCCGGCCAGAGAGGGCCACCGTCCTAGCTCTCCTAATAGGGGACGTCATAGTGATACACATGATTCTGAAGGCCTCTGTGATTCCGCGTCAGATCAGGACGCAGCAAGGTCTCTTGACCCAAACCCCCCTAGCACTGCAGCGCTAGTTGAGGATATAATCTCTTCCGAAAACTACTAGAAAAAGCAGCATCAAAAAATCTTACCATCCATGGCAAAAACAGAAACCAAATGCACTTACAGGATATAAGTGCATTTGATATGATCTCTTCCATCAGTTGGATGTTGGACATCTCTGATCCACACCCGGATGTTCCAGAACACAAGATGTCTTTTCTTGTCGTCCAAATCTGGGAGACCCTGACAGTGGGTGTTATATGCTGCCCCCTGGAGGTCACACCAAATATAGAAGAGATTTACTCCTCCTTCTCCCCTGCAGCATATACGCCCTCTACAGGAATACTGTCAGTTTGTTATTTGGTGTTGTTGGAGGCACATCTCCACACTGAAGCTCCTGCTACAGATGAAGCTTAGGGGACCATCGGGGTCCCCCGGCATGGGCCTTCGGCCCCATATGCCGTGCTCCCTCACCATACTCTTTCAAAGAGCCTCTGGTGAGGTGGAAGCCGACTGAGGGGTCCACAGTTCTCTGTGCCCCTGGCCTATACACAGTCACTGTGTGGCCCTGTGATGGAGTTCAACTCCCGGTAGTCACAGGTGATGGATGCAGGCTCCACCACAAGGTACCGAGCTGGCCCCTATCTTCTCCCCCTATGGGGATCCAGGTATGTGCTGCGCACATTGGGCCCCCGCATCCACAGCAGGATCCAGGACAGGACCTGCTACAGTGTCCCTGCAATGGCCCCTAGCCTTGCTAGCAGCCCAGCAGCGATCCCCTCCCTGCCTGTCTTAGCACAGCAGGGGGATGGGGCATTGAATTTGGAGCATGGGGCTCCCAGCAGCGATCCCCTCCCTGCCTGTCTTAGCACAGCAGGGGGATGGGGCATTGAATTTGGAGCATGGGGCTCCCAGCAGCGATCCCCTCCCTGCCTGTCTTAGCACAGCAGGGGGATGGGGCATTGAATTTGGAGCATGGGGCTCCCAGCAGCGATCCCCTCCCTGCCTGTCTTAGCACAGCAGGGGGATGGGGTATTGAATTTGGAGCATGGGGCTCCCAGCAGCGATCCCCTCCCTGCCTGTCTTGGTACAGCAGGGGGATGGGGCATTGGATTAGGAGCATGGGGCTCCGTTTTTCCCGCATCCGCGGGCGTTTTGCGGGACTTCCGCGCCGGACCCCTCACGCAGGCCGGCCGCGGCCTCAAATTTAGTCCCCGGCTTCGCCGGAGGCCTAGGCCGCGATTCCGCCCCCTGCTTGTCTATCAGCAGCGGGGGGCGGGGATTTGCTCTGAATAGCCCTGGGAGCTCAGGGCTTGGTCTCTGGCCTCTCCCACTCACAGGGCTCGGCCTTCCCCTCCTGTGTACACAATGGGGCCACAGAGCCCGCGTTTTTACAGGCCCTTCCCTCTCTGACTCCCCCCTCTCCCTCTGTGGGGGCCATCTTGGCCTCATTTTCTGCAGATTCTCTCATCTGCTGCTGGGAGTCTCAGACTGGGGATCAGGGCTTTGGCAGTGAGGTACTCCACACCATTGGTGTGGATTCCCCTCTGTGGCATCCCCCTTCTGTTAGTTTGTACACAGGATAGGGTCAGACTATGTCTTCTTCAAGGAGCACATAAGGCTGCTATATTGTATGCAACTTGTACAGTGTACACAATCACATTGCCTGCGCAGAGTGTCATTCCCTCTGCACGACCGGTGAGCAGACTGGGGCTCCGGATATCCTCGGAACCCGGTCCCAGGTGGATGCCCCTGCCCCCTCTGGGGATCAGGCGTCCGTTCCCCTGGTTTTTAACACGACCCCTCAATGGACTGACGTTCTATCTCAGTCATTGTCTGTTTCAGTGGCCAGGGCAGTGCCACGAGCTATGTCACAATCCGTAGCCTCTATGACTAAGCCCATCATTCAGGCCATCACGGCCGGACGCGGCGGCTCCAAGCCTCGGCCCAACAGGCCCTGAGCCCGGACCAGAAACTAGGAAATCAATGTGGAGGGTTCTCATTGGTCCCGGGTCCGTCTCTTCCTCCTGGCCTTACCAGGCCCTCTCTGCCTCTTGGTGAGCCCTGCTCCAAAAGACAGAGACCCTTCCCCCTCCTCTGGAGGGTGAGGAACAGGACCCTTCGTCCTCTGGCTCGGAGGCGGCCTCGGACTCGGTCCCGGAAGGGGACGCTCTGGCTGACAATAATGCCATTCTTCGTCTTCGGCTCCCGACACTCAGTCTGTGCAGCGAGCCAAGGTCTCACTCAGGGATCTGAAAAGACCTGCCAACGTCTTCTCCGATCACCCTGACTTTTCAGACTCGGTGCAAAAGCCTAGAGCTTTTCCGGCCAACACCACGGATCCCAAGTATCCGTTTACCGGCAATACTATCGGGCTGGTCTCAACCTCCTTAGGTGGACCCGGCGGTGGCCAGATTGGCAACTAGTACCACAACTTCCATTGCCGACGGCTCGTCTTTAAAAGACTCGGCAGACCGTCAGGTTGAACTGTTGTCCAAGTCCTTCTATGACGCGGTCGGCGCTGCGTTTCCTCCCGCTTTTGCAGCGGCCTGGTCTCTTAAAGACGCAGTTTACGCCAAGACACGCCACACGGTACCTGAGGTGTCTCTCCTCCTAGACCAAATGGCTATGGTCTCGAACTAGCCTCTTTACGCCGTGCTTAACTCAGCCGGTCGTTCCGCATTGGCAGCCGCCAAATGCCCTTGCCATTCGGAGAATTCTCTGGCTTAGGGATTGGAAGGGGGTTGCTTCTTCCAAGAAGCATCCTACAGGGATTCCCTATACAGGGGATTGTCTTTTAAGGGAACGTCTGGACGTACTTATTAAGGACTCACATGGAGGCAAAAGTACTCTTCTGCCACAACAGAAAGGTGGAACACCGGCGCAGCAAGAGCTGCCAGGTTCCGTTCCTTTCGTTCCTTTCATTTCCCTGGCTGGTCCTCCAGACAGAACGTTTCGTTCCGACACGGCCCAGTCCTCCCGAGGCCAGGGTTCTTCCTGGCGCTTCGCCCGCAGTAATCCTCTAGTCTGAAGCCGTCCAAGCCAGCTGACTCGCTTTTCTCCAGCTCCGCACACAGAGTCGGGGGCGAATTGTCCCTCTTTCGGGACGTTTGGCTTTCCAACGTCCTAGACCAATGGGTGCGAGATATTATCTCTCACGGCTTCTTCATAGGACTGTACTCAGTTCGCCCAAGCCGATTCTTCATGACGTCTCCCCCTCCGCCAAGATCCGCGCTTTTCTCCGAGCGTTGGAATCTCTGAAGCGGGAGGGAGTCATTGTCCAGGTTCCGTCTTGGACCGGTTTCAGGGATTTTATTCAAATCTCTTTATTGTACCCAAGAAGGACGGGTCCATCCACCCTGTGCTGGACCTAAAACTCCTCAACAATGTCTCCAGGGGAATTCTTGGCTTTCATAGCCATAAAGGATGCATGTCTACACATCCCATTTGCCCCAGCTCACTAACGGTTCCTGCGCTTTGCGATTGGAGACGACCATTGCCAGCTCATGGTTCTCCACTTCGGCTTGGCCACCGCTCCACGAGCACTCACCAAGGTGATGGCCTCCGTAGTCGCCTTGCGGCACTCACAAGGTCTGTTGGTCCTCCCTTACTTGGACGACCTCCGGGTCAAGGCTCCTTCACATCAGGAATGCCAGCAAGCAGTGTCCGCGACGCTGTCGATGCTCCGGAGGTTCGGCTGGATAGTCAACCTCCGAAGTCGGTCCTCGTGCCCACCCAGAGTCTGGGGTGTCTAGGCATGCTGTTCGACACTCGTGCGGCACTGGTACTTCTGCCTCACGAGAAGGTCGTCTCTCTCCAAGCAGGTGTTCGCTCCGTCCTCCTGCCTCACTTGTACTCCATCAGGCATCTGATGCAGATCCTGGGAAAGATGGTAGCTTCAATCGAAGCAGTCCCATTTGCACAACTGCATCTGCGTCCCCTTCAGCTGGAGATTCTCCGTGTCGGGGACAAGAATCCGAGGACCCTGGATCACAAGATTTCCCTGTCCCTCGAACCTAGGGGATCTCTCCAGTGGTGGCTGACAGATCAGTCCCTGTCTCAGGGTCACTCCCTCCTCCCGCCATCTTGGTCGGTGGTCACTACGGACGCCAGTCTCTCTGGCTGGGGAGCGGTGTTTCTTCACCACAGGGCCCAGGGTACTTGGTCTCCACGGGAGTCCTCCCTTCCCATCAACATTCTGGAGATCAGGGCAGCGTACCTGGCTCTCCTAGAGTTTCAGCCGCTCTTAAGCGGCCGGCAAGTGGGGATCCAATCAGACAATGCGACGGCCATCGCTTATATAGATCATCAAGGAGGCTCTCACAGCACCCTAGCGCTGCTGGAGGTTCAAAAAATCCTGTGCTGGGCGGAGACCACAGGCTCCGCCATCCCTGCGGTCCACATCCCGGGGGTGGACAATTGGGAAGCAGACTATCTTGGCCATCAGGGTATGGACCCGGGCGAATGGTCTCTCAACCCAAAAGGGCATTGGCGGCGAACGCTCTGGTCCAGGCTTGGTCTCAGTTTCGTCTGCCATACGTGTTCCCAACTTTGGCTCTGTTGCCTCGAGTGCTCCGCAAGATTCGGGCGGAATGTCACCGTGTGATTCTATTCACACCCACTTGGCCCGGGAGAGCCTGGTTTCCGGAACTGCTCCGCCTTGCCGACGGCGACCCGTGGGGCCTGTGAGATCGTCCAGACCTTCTCTCTCAGGGTCCGTTCTTCCGCCACAATTCTGCGGCGCTCAGGTTGTCTGCTTGACCCCTTGAATCCTGGGTCATAACAAATCGGGTCTTCCCGGGAGGTTCAGGACGCCATGACGCAAGCTCGTAAGCCTGCCTCGCAAAAGATTTATCACCGGACGTGGAGAATTTTTCTCTCCTGGGATTTTACTAGAGGCCAATCTCCGTGGCCTTTCTCCTTGCCGACATTACGTTTGTTTCTCCAGTCGGGGCTGGACTCTGGTCTTGCCTCGAGTTCTCTGAACGGACAGGTGTCAGCTCTCTCCATCCTTTATTCCAAACGGCTGGCGAGGCTCCCGCAGGTTCGCACATTTATGCAAGGGGTGGCCCACATTGTCCCTCCTTACAAGCGTCCGCTAGATCCCTGGGATCTTAATTTGGTTCTCTCGACCCTTCAGAGACCTCCGTTTGAACCTATCTCAGGTATCCCTTTGTCCACCTTGTCACACAAGGTGGCATTTTTGGTGGCTATCACCTCGCTTCGGCGGGTGTCTAATTTGGCGGCATTGTCATTCAAGTCCCCATTCTTGGTGGTGCATCAGGACAGGGTGGTCCTGCACCCCGTTCCCTCTTTTCTACCGAGGGTAATCTCTCCTTTCCACCTCAATCAGGATATCTCTCTTCCGTCCTTTTGCCCAAACCCAGTTCTCAAGGTTGAGAAGGCTCTCCACACTCTGGATTTGGTTAGGGCTCTGAGGGTGTACTTGTCTCGCACAGCTCCTCTCCGTCGGACGGACTCCCTTTTCATTCTCACGGCCGGACGCGGCAAGGGCTCTTCCGCTTCCAAGGCCACAATTGCCCGTTGGATTAGGTCGGCTATCTTGGAGGCCTATTCGGCCTCGCACACGTCGCCCCCAGCGGGTCTCAAGGCGCATTCCACCAGGGCTGTGGGCGCCTCCTGGGCTTTGCGGCTCCAAGCCTCGGCCCAACAGGTGTGTCAGGCTGCCACTTGGTCAAGCCTCCACACGTTCTCAAAGCATTACCAGGTACATGTTCATGCCTCAGCGGATGCAGGTCTGGGCAGACGCCTTCTCCAGGCGGCTGTTGCCCACCTGTAAATGTCTGAGTTGCCTTTCAGGGTGCAGTGGTTTTTTCCCACCCAGGGACTGCTTTTGGACGTCCCACTGTCAGGGTCTCCCAGATTTGGACGACAAGAAAAAAGAGAATTTTGTTTACTTACCGTAAATTCTTTTTTCTTTAGTCCTTAAATCTGGGAGACCCAGCACCCTCCCCTTTATTTTTGCCCTTCGGGCGTACCTGTGGCTCTTTTAAGCACATAATCTCTGTTGGCCATGGTTCTGGCCTTATACCTTTCCTGTTCGGCCCGTTGGCCGGGAATTTGGTTTACAGTGCAATGTTTTCCTCCTACTGCTCATATACCAAACTGACAGTATTCCTGTAGAGGGCGTATATGCTGCAGGGGAGAAGGAGGAGTAAATCTCTTCTATATTTGGTGTGACCTCCAGGGGGCAGCATATAACACCCACTGTCAGGGTCTCCCAGATTTAAGGACTAAAGAAAAAAGAATTTACGGTAAGTAAACAAAATTCTCTTTTTTCAAGATGTTCGGAGGCCGCCTAAATCTCCAATCACCCAGAGTTTAAGGCGATCCTTAAAAAGCATCGCTCAGAACCTGAAAAGTAATTTGCCAATCGCAAATATCTGGAGATACGTTACCCTTTCCTACAGGACGTGACCCAGGAGTGGACAGATCCACCGGAAGTGGACCCCTCAGTCTCTAGGCTAGCAGCACAGTCACTTCTTTCTCTGCCAGATAGCTCATCTCTCAGGGATACAACGGACCGTCAGGTGGAACGCATGGCCCGATAAATTTTCGAGGCCGCAGGGTCCTCCCTGGCACCCGCGTTCGCTTCAGTCTCGGCTGCCAAGGCCATTCTGGCTTGGGCCAATAACTTACAGGCTGGCCTCTGCTCATCTGACCCTGAGCTGTCAGACCAAGCTGTTCAAATTTCAGTTGTGGCAGACTAAATGCCTCATGCAGCTCTAGATTCCGCAAACTGTGTAGCGGGGACAGCATCAAACGCCATCATAATCCGGCGTGTCCTCTGGCTGCGGGAATGGAAGGCGGACGCAGTTTCTAAAGACTCTCTCACACACCTTCCGTACCTCAGTGGTCGACTTTTCGGTGAGAAGCTAGACACGATTTCTAACGCCACAGGGGGCAAGAGTACCCCTCTCCTCTAACTGAAACCCAAACGCACGTACAAGAGGCGTAATCAAACTCGATTCCGATCCTTTCGGAACTCGTCAGGCTGGTCCGTCTCTCGACCTGCACAAACTCGCAGCAGTTCCCCACGTAGGGACAGCTCGCGGTAGACACAAAAATCAGACAAGGCCTAGCAGTCAAAAGCAAGCCAGTCTAAACCTAAGGGAGCCAAATCCCAGAGGTTCTCCTCCTCATGACTCACTGACTCCGAAAGACACCCCACCCGTAGGCAGTCAACTTTTACACTTTCATCAAGTTTGGCTGCCTATTACAGAAGACAGGTGGGTCAGGGAACTAGTGTCTTCCGGATACAAGATAGAGTTTACATCCAACCCACCAAGCCATATTTTTCTCTCCGTTCCCCCAAAAACCGCCAGCCAAGGATCACGCCTTCTTTCAAGCAGTCAACTCACGTCTTCAAGCAGGAGTTATCATGTCGATCCCCTCGGCCGAGAGCTTCCACAGGTTCTACTCCAATCTATTCGTAGTCCCCAAAAAAAGGAGGCAATGTAAGGCCCATACTGGACCTCAAACAGCTAAACAAATATGTACTGGTACGTCAATTCCGCTTGGCGTCCCTCCGATCTATCATAGCGTTCATGGAGGAGGGAGAGTTTCTCACCTCCATGGACATACAAGATGCATACCTGAATATACCAATTGCACCTGCCCATCAGCGATTATTCAGGTTCGCAATCGACCAGGACCACTACCAGTTCGTGGCCCTCCCGTTCGGAATCGCCATGGCTTCCAGAGTGTTTACCAAGGTCATGGCGGCCACCATGAACATCATACACTCCAGAGGCATAGTCGTCGTTCCACACCTGGATGATCTCCTCATCAAAGCTCCCACCTTCAGGGACTGCAAACTCAGCGTCTCAATCACAGTGGACACAGTGTGTCGCCTGGGCTGGTTAGTCAATCTACAAAAGTCATCACCAATTCCGAGTCAGTCCCTGACTTTCCTGGGGATGCACTTCATCACCTCCAGGGGTCTAGTGCTACTTCCCAAGGACAAGGCGCTTGCCCTCCTCCGGACGCCCCCTCGATCTCTCCAGTTCGCCATGAGAGTCCTTGGCAGGATGGTGGCAGCAATAGAAGCGGTTCCATTTGCCCAGCTTCACCTCAGGCCTCTCCAACTGGCCATCCTCAAGTCCTGGGACAAGAGTCATTTTTCCCTCGACAGGAAGTTCCAGTTAACATAGACAACCAGGAGGTCCCTGCATTGGTGGCTCAGACCGACCTCACTCGCTAAAGGGAAATCTTTCCACACTGGTCATTGGAAGGTTCTAACCACCGAGGTGAGTCTGACAGGTTGGGGGGTGGTGCACCTGCACCACAGAGCACAGGGCAAATGGTCCCCAGTAGAAGCGACCATGCCCATCAACATCTTGGAGATTCGTGCCATCCTCCTGGCGTTGACAGCCTTCCATCACTTACTGGCAGCCTCTCACATCAGAGTACAGTTGGACAATGCCATGGCTGTGGCATATGTAAATCACCAAGGAGGGACCTGCAGTGCCCAGGCAATGCGAGAAGTAGCACACATTCTCCATTGGGCGGACGACACAGGCTCGGTTCTATCTGCGGTCCACATTCCGGGAGTAGACAGCTGGGAAGCAGACTTCCTCAGGAATTCCACTAGGAATGGGCTTAGCAGAGTTTTCCCTACATCCTGAAGTCTTTCAGGAAATCTGCCATCGCTGGGGGTACTCCGGACGTGGACCTAATGGCTTCACACCTCAATGCCAAGGTTCCCAACTTCATGGCCAGCACACACGATCCGCGGTCACTGGGAGCGGATGCCCTGGTCCAGCACTGGACCCAGTTCCAGCTGCTGTACATCTTTCTGCCTTTCCCTCTGATTCCAAGAATGGTGAGGAAAATTAAGCAAGAGGGAGTTTCAGCCATCCAAATTGCACCAGACTGGCCAAGACGTACATGGTACACCAACATCGTACAGCTCACAGCAGACACCCCCTGGCGTCTCGAAAACCGTCCAGGTCTTCTATCACAGGGCCCGTTCTACCACCAGAATTCAGGTGCCCTCAATTTGACGGTGGGGCCCTTGAGACCTGAGTTTTAACCCAGGCAGGGTTTTCGCCGTATGTCATTGGCACCATGATCATGGCGAGGAAACTAATCTCTGCCAAGATTTTCTATCGTACCTGGAAGGCCTTCTTTACCTGGTGCGACTCTCGTGGCCAGACCCCATTGCCCTGTTCCCTGCCCAGGATACTCGGTTTTCTCAAAATCGGGTCTGGAGGCCAGACTGTCCTGTCCCTGGGCTCTCTTAAGAGCCAGGTGTCAGCTCTCTGTTCTTTTTCAGAAACGCATTGCTAATAAACCGCAAGTGAAGACGTTTCTTCATATGGTCTCCCGGTTGGTTCCCCCCTACAAACGACCACTGGAGACATGGGATCTCAACCTGGTGCTGATAGCATTGCAGGAACCACCTTTTGAAGCCCCTTAGGTAAATCCCACTCCGCCTTCTATCCCAGAAGGTGGCCTTTATGGTGGCAATCACCTCTCTACGCAGAGTTTCAGAACAGACAGCACTCTCCTGCAGACAGCCCTTCCTGTTTTTCAGCAGGACAAGGTAGTTCTCCGTATGGTCCCATCCTTCCTCCCGAAGGTTGTATCTACCTTTCATCTCAATGAGGGAATCTCCTTGCCATCCTTTGTCCAACTCTGGTTCATAGGGTGGAGAAGGATCTGCATACGCTGGACCTTGTCAGGGCATTGCGTTATCTATGTGTCTAGGACTACGCCCTTCCGGAAGTCTGATTCTTTCTTCCTTCTTCTGGAAGGCAGCCGCAAGGATATGCCAGCTTCCAAAGCTACCCTCGCTAGGTGGATCAAATCCACCATACA
Organism: Allobates femoralis; assembly: GCA_033576535.1. Lineage (NCBI taxonomy): Eukaryota > Metazoa > Chordata > Amphibia > Anura > Aromobatidae > Allobates > Allobates femoralis. The sequence continues at coordinate 580,809,002 of JARQOC010000001.1, forward strand.
GGAGGCCTACAGGCTTCAAAATTCACCTCTTCCGGCCAGTATTACGGCGCACTCTACCCGGCGGTAGGCCTCCTGGGCTGTAGCACACAATGTGTAAGGTGCCACTGTCTAACCTACACCATTTACAACACTACAAGGTTCATACCCAGTCCTCAGCAGATGCGGGCCTGGGTAGATGTGTCCTACAGGCGGCAGTACCCCAACTGTTGGGGCCTGTCTGCACAATATTCGTTCCATTGCTTCCCACTCAGGGACTGCTTTGGGCGTCCCATGGTCCTGTGTCCCCCAATGAGGCGAAAGAGAAAAGATTTTTGTGTACTCACCGTAAAATCTCTTTCTCTTAACCTCTAATTGGGGACACAAGCTCCCGCCCTGTTGCCTGTTTCGGGCAGTTTTTATACTGAGTTCTCATATTGTTCTTGAGCTCATACATAGTTGCCTTTTTATAGGCACGGTTATGTTATCCATGTTACGTTCCTCCTACTGCTTTAGCACAAAACTGGTTAAGGCTCTGGTTGGCCAGGGGTGTATACTGGAGAGGAGGAGCCACTGTTAATCTTTTTCAGATTATGCATAGTGTCACCTCCTAGTGGACACAGCATAACACCCATGGTCCTATATCCCCCAATTAGAGGCTAAGAGAAAGATTTTATGGTGAGTATACAAAAATCTACTTTTTTGTCATATGTTGGCTTTTTTGGACAAGTCATTTTGAATGACTCCATCAATGTTATCTTATAATTTGAGTAATAGAAGGAAAGATAAAAAAAAGTGAAAAACTTAATTCCCCCATTGTTTGGATGACTTTAGAGGGATCAGATCAGGGCTGTGAGATCAGTAAGCCAAACATCCAACTCTTCAATTTCCCTGAATTTGACTCCAACTTCACCAAAATGGAAACCGACTCCCGACTTTACAAGCCCGGCTGTGACGTCAGTAAAGGCCCAGTTACACGGCATGACATCGTGAACAACATCGCTGATACGTCACGGGTTTGGAGGCATTTCAGCGTCGTCGTTGTGACCTCGTTGCGTGTGACTCGGCAAATAAATCGATAAATCGTTGGATCAGAGTTGACAGGTTTACCAACATGTTGGAAAACCTGACGAGCTCAACTCCAGCAACCTGCTGCATCGTTCTGTGTGACACCGCGATAAGATGTCGTGGGCAACTTCGCCCATTCACAGCAATGAGCAGGGATCGTTGCGGGGTTTGCGAAAGAATATGTTGCGATGTTGAAATGATGCCAAAAACTACTGCGCGCCCCCGAGATCGCTGCCGACATCGTTTCAACTATATGCCGTGTGACTGGTCTTTTACACGACATTACTCTCATTCCTAATCAACTCTACTGCACCAAAATGACACCGACTCCATGACTCCGACTCTACAATCATGACTGTGAAGTCAATAAGTTACACGACCGACTCCTCAATTTCCCAGACTCGTATCCGACTCCACAGCCCTGGTTCAAATTTAATTCTTGTCCTTTCATCGTTTTTTGTATGCGTGTCCAGTCACCTCCCCTATGACTGATGCCAGGTATGTGTGTAGTCACCTCTCCCATGACTGAAGCCAGGTATGTGTATGCAGTCACCTCCCCTATGACTGAAGCCAGGTATGTGTGCAGTTGCCTCCCCTATGACTGAAGCCACATGTGTGTGCAGTCACATCCCCTATGACTGAAGCCACGTGTGTGCAGTTATATCCCTATGACTGAAGTCAGTGTGCAGTCACCTCCCCTGTGACCGAAGCCAAGTATGTGTGTGCAGTCACCTCCCTTATGACTGAAGCCTGGTATGTGTGTGCAGTCACCTCCCCTATGACTGAAGCCTGGTATGTGTGTGCAGTCACCTCCCTTATGACTGAAGCCTGGTATGTGTGTGCAGTCACCTCCCCTATGACTGAAGCCAGGTATGTGTGTGCAGTCACCTCCCCTATGACTGAAGCTGGTATGTGTGTGCAGTCACCTCCCCTATGACTGAAGACAGGTATGTGTGTGCAGTCACCTCCCCTATGACTGAAGCCAGGTATGTGTGTGCAGTCACCTCCCCTATGACTGAAGCCTGGTATGTGTGTGCAGTCACCTCCCTTATGACTGAAGCCTGGTATGTGTGTGCAGTCACCTCCCCTATGACTGAAGCCAGGTATGTGTGTGCAGTCACCTCCCCTATGACTGAAGCCTGGTATGTGTGTGCAGTCACCTCCCCTATGACTGAAGACAGTATGTGTGTGCAGTCACCTCCCCTATGACTGAAGCCAGGTATGTGTGTGCAGTCACCTCAGCATATAAAACCATAGAAAACCATGTTATTGATGCACTGGCATCATTTTAAAACACCTTTGCGGGTGGTGTAATATCACAATACGACATGACAGGTTCCCTTTAAAGGTGGAAAAAGTTCTGAAATTATTTTTCTGGGTATGATTTTCCTTTTACATATGAAACACCTGGCATTTTAACAAGGGTGTGTAGACTTTTTATACCCACTGTATTTGAGAGGAAATCTCTTAGTGGGGGTGACTTGGACACTGTGGCACCCACAAGCTTCAAGCTGTATATAAAGTGGAGCCCCTTTAAGTCTCCTGAGTGTTCTTGATGTTTGTGTGTTGTTTTGCACTTACTAATTTCTTGAGAATTTACTCCCGGGTATTTGGCTATGGACCAGAGCGTTGCCCTTGATTCAGTTGGTGACCATATTAATATTTTGAATTAAGGAGCCAGCGGGCGTCCTTCGCTTCCCATAATGCCGAGCTTTTTATTTACATAAGGTCGATGGTGTTTAAATATGTGAAGATTCGCAGGCACATTCCAATTTTCAAAGAGGCATCGCGAAGACAGCGCGCTCGCTCATCACGCATCTCATCAGCTGCTCCGCAATATGGCCCTCGGTACAGACATTATGTGCTTGGCCAGGCTGCTGGAAGTAAATTTAGCTTTAAGCTTTCCTTTATTGTTTAAAATATGTACCAGCGTCGGGAAATGTGCAGAATCAATGAGCCAATGCATTGAATATAAATAAAGCAGAAGTAACGCGTTCGCCTCTAGCCCCGTGCAGGACGGCCACTGGTGAGGAATCCACATTTTCTACGCTTTATTTGCAGAGCGTAATTATTTTCTCGACTGTTGCTTTCCCACCACAACTTGCAAGAAAACAACATTAAAACTGCTTTAACCCGATAGGTGTCATTTTTTATTAGAGTTGTTTTTCCTCTCTTATGAGAAATGACTTTCTGGTAACCTTAACCTTGACCCTGCTAACCTTCACCCTATCCTCATTCTCACCCCTGTTCTCTAAGTTCCTTCTATTTTAAGCATTTTTGGGAAGGTTTTTCTTTTTTTTCTTTTTGCAGTTGTTTTATTTGTGCCCTTTTTTAGGTCTATTTCAAGTGTACCTTTTTGTTGTTTTGTTCTCTGCTTTGTGGGCAGAGATTATGGATTCTAGAACTTTTCGCCTAAGTCCTAAATTGCAACTTCATAACAAGTCACAGTTTAATGCAACTGCAGACCCCCCACCTACCTGGTATGTTCTTGTGTATGCCAGTATTTTTGAGTAATTTGTGCCCCATTTTGGGAAACTTAGAAAAAAAGAGAGAGAAGCACCACTAATCTAAACCAATCAGAAAATTTAGGTGCTCCCCATGCCAAGAGACCTAAGCATTTCATATGAAACAGACATGGTATTTTGGGAAACGTGACTTTTGGAGACAAGATGTCGCTTGTTAGGAAGTGCCGTCCGTTTTTTTAGGCTGGAAACACATGATCCGAGTGACATGCGAGTTACCCGCTTGAGTTACCCAGGATAGCCCCTGCGCCTCTGGATGGGATGATGTCAGCTGTATCTGTTTCTATGCAGTTCCACAATCCCGTCCAGTGATGCAGGGGAAATCTCGGGGAAATCAAGAGAGTAACTCGCATGTCGGTCAGATTGTGTGTTTCCAGCCTTATTTAGATTATGGCTTCATGCCCAGGACTGCGGAGTCGGTAAGCCAAACTTCCAACTACTCAATTTCCTTGAATCCGACTCCAACTCAGAGTCCCATCTCCACTAAAAAAGACTCCGACTCCACACCCTGGTTGTGCCTTCTGACTGAGCACTCCTTCTCTCCATCAGTTTTAGGCAATTTAAATGTTATTTTAGCAGGTTCCTATTCACCCATAAATTGTAGTTTGTTTTTTTATAACCCGGATAGAGGTTTTAGGGATCCAACAATGAGAAACTCCTTGTTGCTGGCAGTTGGGCTCTCAAAAACTGGCCTTATTTATGCTCTGTGTCTCAATTTTTCGATGTATCTCATTATCAGTATGCACGTCCATATTCCTATATTCAATGTTTACATACCTTAGCGTTTCAGAGTGCAGCTGTTTAATTGTTCTAGCCAAAAAGACTAAGTCTAGTTTCACAAGGTCATTTTTGTAAATCCGGGGGATGCGGGTAAAGCCTGCATCCCCCCGTAGTCCCCTGCAATAATGCAAATGGATGCACCCGCACTGGTATTATCACTGATCTAGGCTCACTGATCTGTGATAATACCAGCACGGTAGCAGACAGTTGCTTCCGGCTGTGTACCTGTTTCCGCCAGATCTGGGGACAAATGAAGCGCCCCTTAGTAGGCATGTCATTTAGAACTGTATTCTGGGCATGCTCAGGTCAAAAACCCGAGTTCCGCGTCCAGATCCAGCAGCATCCAGAGGCCGCCAGATCCGGGTTACATAGAGCCCTACTTTAAATCTACCTTCATTGTACCTAATCCGGATGTTCACAGTTTTTAACACAAGATACCAAAAATGGAACATGTTAAGTTTTTGGTCTCAAGGAAAGAAACATGAGCATCCGGATCAGGAGGAAAAGTAAAAAACTGGATGCACCCACAAGTGCCTGCGGCCCATTTAAAGTCAATGGGGCCGAAAACTGATGCGGGTGCATTCAGGTTAAGCTGAAAACACACAGATCCCAAAAACCGGCAGTGTGAAACCAACCTTAGGCTGCTTTCACATCAGCGGCTTTCGCTGATCGCGGCAGTTGCGGTGAAAAAACCGCAACTGCGGTGATTACCGCATAACGGCCGCACTTGTGGTTCACTTGCGGCAAGCCCCATACAATGTCTATGGGGCTTGCGGCAGGTGCGGCAAGTATGGTTTTGGCACTTGCGGCAGGTGCGGGCGCGAAAAAAAACGCGGTGTGCCGCAAGTGCAGCCGTTGGGCGGTAATCGCGGCAGTTGTGGTTTTTTTCACTGCAACAGCTGCGATCAGCGAAAACCGCTGATGTGAAAGGGGCCTTAGACAGAAAATAAAGTCCATTTTGACTGTGCCAAATGCATAAAGTTCAAGCACATTTTTGCAGAATTTGGTGCCAAAAAGGCAACTTACACTACAAGACAAAAAAGGAAAGTGACATAAAACCCCCACAAATGATAAATCGGGGCCTGGGGGTGGTTTTTGTAGCCGTTTGAGTATTGACAGAACAACAGAAAATGTTTGTCATTAGCAGACTTTACTATTGCTTTTTTTGTTGTGTAATCTATAAATGATTGGATAGCTAGATTTGATTTTGTTTGATCACCCCCACAACGTTCGTGCTGTCCATTTGTTTGCTCAAAGCTACACCAAGGTTATGATCACAGCTCACCTCCCTCTCTCTCTGCACGTCATGTCCACAACATTTTCCCATGCACAACAGTAAACAATTGCAGATTGGTATCTCCACGGCTCAAGTAATTGGGTGCAGAAAATAGATTTGAAAAATAAATATATCTACTCCAAAAAACCCTGCCAGGGCATATTTTTGGGATAGGGTTTATTTTTTGGAGAATCACGATATATATATTTGCGATGTTCACACTCCGTTTTTGCTGTAGGGTTAACATGTGCACAATGAAAGCTCCCGACATACTCGCTAATGCTCCTGCTGTCCAATGGACTCCAAAGAAAGTTTTCATTTAGCTTCCACCCGGCTGGTGTTTAACATATTGCACAAGAAAAAAAATGAACACCCGTGCTATGTGCCTCTGCAAGAAACGTTACTCCAGCGTTGGCTATTTCTAGCGTAAATTCTGACACCTTAGTTGAGTAAATCATGGCGTTTCTGGGGTTTTTTACCATGTCACGCCCCACCTCTGCCCACTTTGGCGGAGAAAAACACCTTGGTTAATTGGGACCGTAGCCCAGCACAGGGAAGTGTGTCCATTGGGTGGTCCCTTTGGCTTCAATACATGCCGCTTTGCTTGACCACACTCTCCTTATTTGTATATAGGAATGACCTGTATGACTACAGTTAGGAAAATGTTATATGTCTACCTTTATAGCCCTAGAATTTTTGGAGTATGCTTTCATATTAGCGCTACTTTAAATATAAGCCCTAGTTAATCATGGCCGGTGTTAAGGGGGGAGCTTAGGGGCCCCCAATGTTTCTATTCTGAGGTTAAGACCACTTAAGGACCCTTGGTTACATCTTGATCATGTGACCATGAAGTCACCAAAGGTCTTTAAAATTGCTGGATTCTAGAGGAACTGAAGAGGAGGCAGGCTGATATGCAGGGCCAGCATAAAAAGGTAGGGGACTGGGTAATTTCTCGGGGCCCCCATTGTTTCTTCTCAATGGTGTAGACTTCTTAAGGACCTTTGCTGACATCACGTTCATGTGACCATGAAGTCACCAAAGGTCCTTACTGGAGTCTAGAGGACCTGAAGCGGAGACAGTCTGGTATGTACTGTATGTGCAGTGTGTGTATATACATGTGTGTGTGCAGTGTGTACATACATGTGTATATGCATGATGTGTGAGATTACATAATTATATTTTAATAAATGATCATTTATTTTGTTAAACAATATATGTGTGATGTGTTGACTGCTTTGCAGTCCACATGTAATGCTGCTGTAGGTTAATCAGAGTTCAGTCTCTACTTGGATCCCGTGCAGTGAGGATGTGCTGTGCTGTTACTGTTCCATTTCATAGGAGATGCTGGGTTTTCCTGGTCTGTGGGTGGAAGTAGGGTCTCTTAGCCTAAGGCTGGTCAGGAGCAAAGGGCAAGGGTAGCGGCATGGTCATCCTCACCTTCAGAGATAAGTCCAGGAATATGGTGAGCTAGGGACCCCAATTCAAGGTCAGACTAGTTCCCCAGTTCGCCTTTGCTCATCTTACCATCCTGCCTCCTGATATTTTATCCATTATACCACCCCATGACAAAATGTGGATTGTAGGTCATGGGAAAAAAAAATACACATCCCCTGAAAATAAGCTCTAACCCATTGTTTGGAGTAAAAAATAATATAAGACCCCATCTTATTTTGATGTAAACACTGTATGTTGGCGGCTTGGTGTTTCCGCGTTCATTTATGGAGGGCATGGCATTTGTCATCTATGAGCGATTGCACAGCGTGCTCACCCAGTTAATGTATAGTGACTGCAGGACGTCTCCAGACAATGGCATTGATGAATATAGAAAGACTATAGAATGTCACTGGTAATTAGGATCACAGATTTCCAACATCCCCTCCTGTTCAGGAAATGCATGGGAATGGGATAGATATGTAAATACTGCTATTAAGGCCGTACTGTCTATACATTGGCCGTGTAATTGAGCATTCAGTGGTGTCCTATTTACTGTAGTTGTGAGGGGCACCTAGGGCAGTTCTCATCGGTTCTCAGCCATTTATACTGTGGCCCCCATTCATTATTTATTTTTTTTTTCTTTGGCTTTAGTATTTGCCAATTATTTTCTAATCTTCATGAAATTATGGGAACAGACTTAAGATTTAAAGGGGTTTTCCCTACAAAGTTGATTTTAATCAATAGATCTTGGAATAATAATGATTTCTACAACTGGATGTTTAATAAAGATGTCCCTGTGCTGAGAGGATCTCGTATAAGTGTCCATGCTATGTACTGTGTAATGGATGTGTCTGACTGTACAGGGACATGGTCTGATCATACCCGATCTCCTGTGCTGAGATAATCTTATATATGTGTCTCTGCTATGTACTGTGTAATGGATGTGTCTGACTGTACAGGGACATGATCTGATCATACCACATCTCCTGTGCTGAGATAATCTTATATATGTGTCCATGCTATGTGCTGTGTAATAGATGTGTCTGACTGTACAGGGACATGGTCTGATCATACCACATCTCCTGGGCTGGAGTGGGGACGCAGAAGTGTATATAAACATTACAGCACAGGAAAGAGTATACAGATATTTCAGCACAGGATCACAGCTCATTCTTTCTATGAGATAAAACATTTCTCTGCCTGTTGTTTTTTTTTAAATAAATGTTTTACCTCACAAAAAGATTTATCTATGATCCTGTGCTGCAATATCTGTATAATCTTTCCCGTGCTGTAATGTCTGCATACTCTTTCCCGTGCTGTAATGTCTGCATGCTCTTTCCCGTGCTGTCATGCCTGTATAGTCTTTCACCCAGGAGATGTGGTATGATCAGACCATGTCCCTGTACAGTCAGACACATCCATTACACAATAGATATTAGGGACACATATGTAAGATTATCTCAGCACAGGAGATGTGGTATGATCAGACCATGCCCTGTACGGTCAGACACATCCATTACACAGTACATAGCAGGGATACATATATAAGATTATCTCCGCACAGGAGATGGGGTATGATCAGACCATGTCCCTGTACAGTCAGACACATCCATTACACAGTACATAACAAGGACACATATATAAGATTATCTGAGCACAGGAGATGTGGTATGATCAGATCATGTCCCTGTACGGTCAGACACATCCATTACACAGTACATAGCAGGGACACATATATAAGATTATCTGAGCACAGGAGATGTGGTATGATCAGATCATGTCCCAGTATAGTCAGACACATCCATTACACAGTACATAGCAGGGACACATATATAAGATTATCTGATCATAGGGCCATTTTTTTAAACATCCAATTGTGGAAATTATTATTCCAACATCTATTGATTAAAATGAATTTTGTTCGTGGGAAACCCCTTTTAAGTCCTAAATCCACTTTAGATCACTGCTATTCTTCAACCTCATCTTTAACTAATCTCTTCACAGGACCGTTCATTTTGTGGACATCATGTGTTTGGGAACAGTGGGTGGGGAAGGGATGTCCCTGTTCACATTAGACTGTTGGATAAACCTGATGATTCCAGCAGAAATTAGTCTACACTATATTGTGCTAAAGGAGATTCTAGTGTCACCTTGTATGTGATTATTTCTTATGGCGAACCTGTCACAGAAAATCTCCTGTTTCCAAATGCGCTCGGTTCTCTGTCACTGATCAATCATAGTTCGCTGTTCTGCAATTTAGCTGTTTTTTATGTTTACAGCAAAATCCCAGCTATAAAATAACTGAACATCAAGTTGGAGAAATAGTGCTGGTCTGAGAATTGCTCTCGCACAGTGCGTGTCGCTATATAACTCAAGCCTTAGCAGACCTTTTGCCACATGACTGTTAGTATATATTCTTGCACTTCCCCAAAAAGGAGACGTTTGTCTTAGAACTGTGTGTCTTGTGGTTCCTGTTATTATATGAATACATAAGAGTAGTGGGTGTTAACATTTGCCTTGGTAGAGGGGGATGTCGCTAGTCAAAGAAGAGCTGGGAGATCTTCCCCAGCCCACACCAGGCTCTCTATAGTGGTTGTATATTGACTGTGAAGTGTCAATCACAGCAGGGGGCGTGTCGGACTGCTATGCGTCGGACTTTCTAGTCCTGCAATACAGGGTAATAAAGCCAAAGTCATTAGTTTAAGTAAACAATTGCACACACCGATAAGAGTAAAGCACAGTTGCTTTTTCTTTATTAACTCTTATGGTGGGTTTACACACACCAATTTATCTGTTCAATCTCTGAACCAATCTCTGGTTGCAGTGAAATCATGGATACATTGCTCCATTTTGTGGCTGTGTACAACATGGAGCAATGTATCCATGATTTCTCTGCAACCAGAGATCAGATTGACTGGTTCATTTTAGATTGAACAAGAAATAATATTGTAGGACGAGCCAAGGAATGGCACTGAGCTAGAGTTGTAAGAAAACATGGCCAGTGAACTTGGATACTTTTATTTTTCCATATGGGTTACATTAAAAGAGGAAAAACCATAGGCCAAACCTGAAGTTAATTCGGCGGACCCCTATCACTCTCCTGGCAGTGTTTTCAATTATTAGAGGGGAGAAAGCTACTTCTAGACACCATTGTCCGTGACTTATCTCCTCTGAAATCAAAGGATCGGAAATTGACCTTCTGACAGCCATCATCTGTATAGGGGGAGTTAGTAGCCCCCTATACACATCAGATGCTTCCTGTAGTATATGAAAGGCATTGCTGCTTCCATTCTTGCTCATCTACTCTTCTTTTTTCACTTTATAATCCAATAAGTTGTTGTTTTTTATTTACTGATCTTTTATGTTTTTATATTCCAGAACTACATGGTTAAAAAAGGAGCCTGTTGATGTGATTTTTTTTTTTTTGCAGTAAAACTCTATTCTATGTTTCGGCTTTCATGCTACAGCTGATAATTCCTTAAATATTATCTATTGTATGCAGATGAAGAACCCGGTATTACGGGGTACCGGAATTGCGTTCTGACGCGTCTTGTTTTGACATCCATTGTGCTTCCTATGAATATGCATCTGAGTAATTTATGTATTAGTGACTTGTATTAGTTTTAAATATCTGTAAAATAGACTAATAATGTATGGAACAGGACACGCTACATCGACAAAGTCGAGAGGAACACCCAGCCGTCAGGAGGAATAACGGGGGAACATCACAATACAGAAATGTCTTACAAACATAGAAACTGAATTGCGGATTCTCCCACTTCTCCGTTCCTTTTTTGAGTGTTGAGATGATGAATTAAAGGGATGATGGCCAGGAGCCTATTTATGCTCCTCTTAACCTTTGCGATTTCGTGAGTGCTTTGACGTTCGATCATCCCGATGACAGTCACGTAACCAGAAGAAATGAGCAGAAAGGATCTGACCTATAAGGGGAAGAACGGTGCTCGTTTTTGGCTCCGCATCTCCCTTCCCCATCACATCTCAAATGTAAATTGGTCAAAACATTTTACTTGTGCGATAATTAAGAAACAAGGCAATGTAAATCCCTTTTACTTATCCCACACACCAAAATGTTTATTTCTGCCTTCCTAATGAGGCTTAATGAGCCTAATGTTTTAACATGCAGTCTGTTGGAAAGCTTTCATTGGCTCTGCTTGTCTAATTAGTATCGACACAGCAAACAGACCCTATCGGTATCAGGCCATTAGTCTGGCTGTATATACACTGTAAATACATCTTTATTATCTGGCCTCCTGACAAGCCATCTGCTGAAGAAACAATACCGCGATTTAGCAGATGTTGGCATTGAACGATAAAAGCATCCATTTAGTAAGATCGTGCCGCCATAGGGCAGACAGTACAGGGTTACACGGTGAAAGTGGGCACACGGCTCCTATCTGTAATTTGTAGTCACAGTTGCAGGGAAATGATAAAACCGTGCTATTGTGGATTTATAATTGTAGTCTCGTTTAGAAATGCAAGTAGTAATTAACTTGAAATCGGCATTATACACCAGAATTTACATTCCTGCTGGGTTGGAAATGCTGTTTTAATAACAGTTTGTTTTCACTCCATGAAATTACCTAAGGGTCCTTTTGTGTTGCTCTATTGTAGATGCTATTAACATTCTGAAGGAGATGCAGGAGAAAGATGTCCCTCTGAACGAGTCCGCCACCGATTACTTCTTCCACATCCTCAACAACATGGCCCTGAAAGGGGACGCCGAGGCCTTGAACCTCGTCCATGAGTACTGCGTGATGTTGGGGCTGATCAATCCCACCAGCAGGATGTGCGGCCCGTTGGTGATGGTACACTTGAAAAAGTAAGTAGTACGACTTGAAGGTGGTACCGAAATCAGTCAAGATTGTGAAATACTTCCTTTATTTATAATGCATTGCCTATATAGAGTCATCATATAAAGACTCAAACTATGTCCTATGAGGATTTGGGAATGTTCAGCTTGCAAAAAAGACAACTGAGACTTAATAGCTGTCTACCAATATCCCAAGGGCTGTCACACTATAGAGGATCAGCTTTATTCTCATTTGCATAGGGAAAGATTAGAAGCAATGGGATGAAACTGAATGGGAAGAGACACAGATTAGATATTAGAAAAAACTTTGAAGGAGAACTCACCACCTCTAGTGGCAGCCTGCTCCACTTGTTGATCACCCTCACTGTCAGAGGCTGGGCAGACGTGTCTGGGATGATTTAGTAAATCCTGTTTTGAACAGGTGTCTGAGCCAGATGATCCAGAAGGTCCCTTCCAGCTCTACCATCTATCAATCACTGTCCCTATTGGGTCTCACAATCCACATTCCCTATCAGTATGTCTTTGGAGTGTAGGAGTAAACCGGAGAAAACTCATGCAAACACGCAGAAAGTATACAAACTCCTTACAGGTGTTGTCTTTGGTGGAATTTGAACCCAAGACCATTGCTGGAAAGCAACAGTGCTAACCACTGAGCTACAGCGCTGCTCTCAAGATCACCTAATTGTATTCAAGGGACCTTCTCATGAATTTCCAATTTTAGCTTTTATGAAATATGTTTAAAATGAGCAGGAATGTCCCATGTTTTTAATTATGGTTTAGGAATTCGATTTATGAACACTAAGACACAATGGCCCTGATTCATCAATATTGCTGTTTTGCACACCATTCTTCAACAACAGTGTGCTGGAGTAAGATGCACCAAATTCATTTAGAGGTGGGCGTCAATGCAAAAAATGCAGGCGGGCTGGCTTAAGTATCAGTCATAAATTTTTGCCACATTTGTGCTTAAAATTGTGAATTTATCGTCCACACCACTTCCTCGCAGGGTCTTATGTGTTTTTAAAATATTACGCTAGGACTGGCGTTAACCCGTCAAATTTCTCAAATTTTTTTGCACAGTCATGAGTTGACACTTAACTGTTTTCCTTAAGAATTCTGATGAAATTGGTTTGATAAATCAGGGCCTTTGTGCTCTACATATTACTATACCGCCCAACCTGGGCCTAAAGCAGTGCAAAAACACATTTGATAAAACATATATCATATCTGCAATCCCTGTCCCAGTCTTTACGGTAATACTTACATGGGAACGGCAGAAATCAAGATGTCTTGTTACCATTACTCTATAAATTATATTAACAGTTATGAAAAAATAGAACTTGGGGTCTAAATTTAGGCCTAAGCGTTCAGATTTGTTATCATATTGTGGGGAAAGAAAGCTTTCTGGTAAAACGTTAATAATACTCAAAGTATTTACCATATTTTTCGGACTAGAAGACACACTTTTTCACCTAAATATTTTGGAGTAAAGTGTGGGGTGTGTCTTACAGTCTGGATGTACCTGGCTTTTGGGGGGGCGGTGGGGGGGCCACATGAAGCCATTGCTGGCAGGAAGAATGAGGGGGGCCGGCAGGAGGCAGGGTAGACCGTGGCTGCTGGGAGGCGGGGCCAGCTGTAGATGGCGGGAAACGGGGCCAGCTGACCGTGGGAGACAGGGCCGGATGGACAAAGCTGGAAGGAAGGAAGGCCGGCCAACCAAATCTGGTAAGATAGAGCGCTGGCCACAATTGTAGAGAGAGAGAGAGGGAGGGCCGGTGGGCCGTAGCTGGTGGGAAGGATGGCCATAGGTGGAAAGGGTGGGAGTGCCGGAGGGAGGGCCATCCTGACATAGCTGGACCTGACATAGCTGGAGCGAGGGATGGCATGAAATAGCTGGTGGGAGGGATGGCCTGACATAGCTGAAGTGAGGGTGGACCGGCTGATGTAGCTGAAGAGTGGGAGGGAGTGCTGGATGGGGGGAGGGCTGGCCAGCTAAATTTGGTAAGAGGAGGGCCAGCTGCAGTTATGGAGAGAGAGAAAGAGGGAGATGGGGGGATGGACAGAGGGCCGGCTGTAGCTGGTGGGAGGGAAGGTTGTAGGTGGAGAGGGTGGGAGTGCCAGAGGGAGGGAGGGAGGGCCGGCCTGACGTAGCTGGAGCGAGGAAGGGAGGTTTGCCCTGACGTAGCTGGAGGGATGGAGGACCGGCCTGATGTAGCTGGAGAGAGGGAGGTTGGGTCGGCCTGATGTAGCTGGAGGGAGGGCCGGTCTGACGTAGCTGGTGGGACGGAAAGAGGGCCGGCCTGACGTAGCTGGAGGGAGGGAAGGAGGGCCGGCCTGACGTAGCTGGAGGGAGGGAAGGAGGGCCGGCCTGACATAGCTGGAGGGAGGGAAGGAGGGCAGGCCTGACGTAGCTGGAGGGAGGAAAGGAGGGCCAGCCTGACTTAGCTGGAGGGAGGGAAGGAGGGCAGGCCTGACGTAGCTGGAGGGAGGGAAGGAGGGCCGGCCTGACGTATCTGGAGGGAAGAAAGGAGGGCCAGCCTGACGTAGCTGGAGGGAGGGAAGAGGCGGCCTGACATAGCTGGAGGGAGGGAAGGAGGGCAGGCCTGACGTAGCTGGAGGGAGGGAAAGGAGGGCAGCCTGACTTAGCTGGAGGGAGGAAGGAGGGCAGGCCTGACGTAGCTGGAGGGAGGGAAGGAGGGCCGGCCTGACGTATCTGGAGGGAAGGAAAGGAGGGCCGCCTGACGTAGCTGGAGGGAGGGAAGGAGGGCCGGCCTGACGTAGCTGGAGGGAGGAAGGAGGCGGCCTGAGTAGCTGGAGGAGGAAGGAGGCCGGCCTGACGTAGCTGGAGGGAGGGAAGGAGGGCCGGCCTGACGTGGCTGAGGGGGAAGAGGCGGCTGACGGGGCTGGAGGGAGGGAATGAGGGCCGGCCTGACGTAGCTGGAGGGAGGGAAGGAGGCCGGCCACGTAGCTGGAGGGAGGGAAGGAGGGTCGGCCTGACGTAGCTGGAGGGAGGGAAGGAGGGCCGGCCTGACATAGCTGGAGAGATGGAAATACATTTTTTTGTGTATGTTAACGATTATTTTGTTGTGTGTATTCATACAATAATCCTTCTTTCCTCTGCTACATCACCTACTGTCATTTTACATAGTAGGTAATTGAGGTCATCCTGCCACTGA
This sequence comes from Allobates femoralis, assembly GCA_033576535.1. Lineage (NCBI taxonomy): Eukaryota > Metazoa > Chordata > Amphibia > Anura > Aromobatidae > Allobates > Allobates femoralis. Next base: position 580,824,065 of record JARQOC010000001.1, read on the forward strand.
AGGCAAACCCTATAGTTACAATTAAGAACTACAGCAGGACAGAGAGGACGCACTGGCTAGCCCTAACTGGAGAAGATAGCGATAAGATGCCTCCTCGTCAGGGATCACTGAGTCGTAATTAAGTTACATTTATGGCTATTGGTTTTTGAAGGATGATTGGTAAATGACTGGCTTGATGTGCTTTGTACAGATAGTGTTCGATAGGGTGGATTTTTTAAATAGTTTTTTTTCCTCTCTGTCAGAAAATCCTGTTGAGTCTGATAATGTAAATGTGGCATTTTTTATGCCGAACAAAAGAGCAAGGAAATGAGCTATCTTGTCTAATCATTCAGTTGTTTAACACAGACTTCCAGTGTAGACTTAATTGGCTGGAAAGCACTTGACATGTGAAGTTAGAGCTGCTCGAAATGCGTGTTTGAGTAAATTTTAAAATAAGTGACAGCTAAATTGTACCTAGGGAAATTACAAAGCCTTCAACACAGTTCATTTCTTTTTTTTTTTTTGTGAGGATTAGTTGTGGTGAGGATTTCATCACTAGTCTCCTTGAAGATTCCTTATTGTCGCCGGATGAAAACGGTGGCCAATTTGTTTTAACCCTCCCCTGCCTGGAGGCGTTTACCTGTTACCGTCGGTTTAGTGTTGTTTTCAGTGCGTGCCGACATCTGCTGCAGATTAAAGCTGGAAGGATTTGGGTGCTTTTTTTAAGATGTTTTTTTTTTCTAATTTTAATTCACTTGTAATTCCCCTTTCTCTCCTCCACTAGTGATTTTTTTTTTCAGGTTTGAGAGCTTTTCAATCAGTGAAGCCCTTAGGTAAATTGCCACTTAGCTTAAGCTTTGTGCGTAATACCGCAGCACTTCACCGTAATATCACTCAACATTATGCGTTTACACCCCCCACACACCCTTTTATTAAAGTTATAGGCTGCATGTTTATGTAATGTTTTGAAAACGGAACGTGTATGTATTTTAACACCGCAACGCAGACACATAATTGTGTGTCATGATGCACAAGGGTAGGGGGTCAGGACCACCCATGTAGCTTACTTTTAGCGTTGTTGGGTTGATGTAATGTGTACGGCCAGTTGAAGTAGACCTCCCTACTTCTGAAGTTTCAAGGATTCCATCAGCGCTGGGGAGACTTCAATGAGTTGAGAAAGACCAACTACACAACGAAGAGTCCAATCCAATAATAGGTGGATTGTTTATTTTATAGTAAAAAGCAGTTCATGCATAAATGTCGGCATGTCTTAACATAGTAACGATTAGCTGCATACATACTTGCAAACTTGTCAAGACCACTCCCAGCATCTGCCCAGTTTGACCCTACCCATTAACTAGGTCTTCGAGTAAGAAATCTCCTCACCCACTTAAAAGTTGTTTTGGCAGGTCTGAAGATTTTAACTCCTTCTATATTTTAACAGGCCAGTTTGATCAAAGTCGGCCATACTTCTGATCTTGGAAGGATCTGATGATAATCTTTAGTGAGCACTCACTGACTATAATAGCCAATTTGCCAATAGGTATATGATGTGTGTAGACCAGGGCTGCGGAGTTGGTAATCCAAAACTCTGACTCCGACTTCTTAATTTCCCTGAATTCAACTCAGACTCCATCAGAATGGACACAGACTCCGGCTCCACAGCCCTGGTGTGCAGTTGGATATACCAAACCTCTGACTCAAACTGACTCCCAACAGCTCAGTTTCTCTGAATCCGACCCTGGTGTAGACCGCTATAGTTCTATGGATGTGTGGCTGGTACACTTTGCCCTTTTGATAGCCTACATCAAAAATGTAAAGTTCACCCTACACAGTTGGCTATCGGCCAAATGCTGATTTAACCAATAGGTACTCTTCCCAAATATCATATACAGAAATGTCTCCTTGATGGAGAGAGGGGGATAGGCAATTGATAGCAACAAAGATGGTAAGACTCTTGCCCAACATGCCCGAGTCCACTATCACTGGAGAGCCGTGACCCTACAATGAATATTAAATGGTCATACACAATCAATGGGTTTGGCCAACTTTTACCAAAGTATATAAATAAATGTAAAATGGCACAAACCCATATAAAAAGCTACTTTTAGACTTTTTTGTTGTACCAATTTTTGACTTATTCTTTTATATGTATTAACAGTAGTTGTGCACTTTTTGTTGTTTGCATATGTGTATCCCATCGATTCCGACTAATCTATAGATCCTCGAAGACTCGAAACCTAAGATTACATTTTACTACAGAGTGTATTATATTAGGGCTGTAGACTTACATGTGCCCCCAAGAGGGTGTTCAGACTACTTTTATTTTTATTTTTTATACTTTTATTTATTTATTTTTAAAATATTAAGTAAAAGATACATTTTCAATTTATTTGTTATTGACTTCTGTGATCTAATAAAAAAAAAATGCATTAATAAACAAGATCTCTATGGATCCTATTTACAGTTGCATGAAAGTCCCTGCACTCTCAAAAATGCGGTTTCTTTCTAATATATTTTCATTTTGTTACTTCCATACATCAGTTAATTACGTCTTTTGGCTTGTGTAAGCCTTTTTCAAATATTGCGTACTAATGAAACGCACAGAGCTATAGCTTGTGTGTTTCATTTGTGTGCACTATTTGAGAAAGGCTTACACAAGCCGAAACGAGTAAATTACTGATGTATGGAACTAACAAATTGAAAATAAATTATTAGAAAAAAAGCAGAGTTTTTGTTAGTGCCGGTATTTTCAAGGTGGATGTTGGGTGAGCCTACCCATTACTTAGATGGAGTACCACTACAGGGAAGTGCCCGCCTAAATGTTAAATGAAAAATATGGATCCTATTTAGTGATGAGCGAACACTATAATGCTTGGGTGCTCGGCACTTGTAATCAGCAGTCGGACACTCGGATGGACGTGATTTGAGGACCGAGTACAACCCTGGTCAAAAATGATGGAATCACCTGGCTCGGAGGATGTTTATTCAGTTGTTTAATGTTGTTGAAAAAAAGCAGGTCACAGACATGGCACAAAACTAAAGTCATTTCAAATGGCAACCTTATGGCTTTAAGAAACACTAAAAGAAATCAAGATAAAAAATGTGGTAGTCAGTAAGGGTACCTTTTTTCAGACTAAGTAGAGGGAAAAAAATTATGGAATCACTCAATTCTGAGAAAAAAATTATGGAATCACCCTGTGAATTTTCATTCTCAAAACTAACACCTGCATTAAATAAGATCTTCTCGTTAGTCTGCATCTAAAAAGGAGCGATCACACCTGGGAAAGCTGTTGCACCAAGTGGACTGAAATGAATCATGGCTCCAACACGAGAGATGTCCATTGAAACAAAGGAGAGAATTATCAAACTCTTAAACAAGGGTAAATCATCACGCAATGTTGCAAAAGATGTTGGTTGTTCCCAGCCAGCTGTGTCTAAATTCTGGACCAAATACAAACAACATGGGAAGGTTGTTAAAGGGAAACATACTGGTAGACCAAGGAAGACATCAAAGTGTCAAGACTGGAAACTTAAAGCAATATGTCCCCAAAACAGGAAATGCACAACAAAACAAATGAGGAACAAATGGGAGGAAACTGGAGTCAATGTCTGTGTCCGAACTGTAAGAAACCGCCTAAAGGAAATGGGATTTACATACAGAAAAGCTAAACATAAGCCATCATTAACACCTAAACAGAAAAAAACAAGGTTACAATGGGCTAAGGAAAAGCAATCATGGACTGTGGATGACTGGATGAAAGTCATATTCAGTGATGAATCACAAATCTGCATTGGGCAAGGTGAAGATGCTGGAACTTTTATTTGGTGTCGCTCCAATAAGATTTATAAAGATGACTGCCTGAAGAGAACATGCTAATTTCCACTGTCATTGATGATATGTGGTTGCATGTCAGGTCACTGGGGAGATGGCTGTCATTACATCTTCAATAAATGCCCAAGTTTACATTGATATTTTGGACAGTTTTCTAATCCCATCAATTGAAAGAATGTTTGGGGATGATGAAATAATTTTTCAAGATGATAATGCATCCTGCCATAGAGCAAAAACTGTGAAAACATTCCTTGAAAGAAGACACATAAGGTCAATGTCGTGGCCTGCAAAATAGTCAATTGAAAATCTTTGGAAGTTCAAGAAATGGTCCATAACAAGGCTCCAACCTGCAAAGCTGATCTGGCAACAGCCATTAGAGAAAGTTTGTCACTCATTAAGTCCATGCCTCAGAGACTGCAAGCTGGTATTAAAGCAGAGGTGGTGCAACAGAATACTAGAGATGTATTGGAGTGTTCTTTTGTGTGTTTGTTTTTCATGATTCCATAATTTCTTCCTCAGAATTGAGTGATTCCATAATATTTTCCCTCTGCTTGGTCTGAAAAAAGTTACCCTTACTGACAACCACATTTTTTATCTTGATTTCGTTTACTGTTTCTTCAAGCCATAAAGTTGCCATTTGAAATTACTTTAATTTTGTAGAAAAAAAGCAGATCATGTGACATGGCACAAAACTAAACAACTGAATGGACATCCTCCGAGCCAGGTGATTCCATGATTTTTGCCAGGGGTTAGATAATGGAAATCAATGGTGAACTCGAGCATTTTTCTGGAAGATAAATGCTTTAATTCTCCATTGACTTCCATTATAGTCAGTCCTTGAGTTGCACCCACCCGACGATCCAGCTGGTAGTTATGAGTACCGAGCCCTGCGCATGGTAGTGTCCACTCTTCACTAATCCTATTCCTTAACAAGATAAAATATTATACCTGTGTGGGAGTTTGCTAGTCAGGAAAGGAGTACAGGGAAAGCTGCATTCCAGTCTCCTCAGGCAGACTGCATCAAGCCTCCACCTTCGGAGCCGCCTTCCTGTGTGAGTTCTCCATTTCCATCACTGCCCCATGTATTGTGCTCCACCTGCGGGGAGCATTACCATCTGGCTGCCTACCATCATTCCTGGACCTATGCAGATTCCTTGTCTGTTGTTGATCTTAAAGAGACAGAGTAGAACCCACGTATTACGGTATATTATACTATCACAATATTTTATAATACATTTTAATGAATAAAAGCTTGTAAACGGTACCTATAATATTTGATGTTTATAATCAAATTAAATAATTTGTAAAATAAAGTTGATTCAGTTTCATATGTCATCAGGTGTACCTCAGGTGAGGCAACACAGATGATTTTGGGTGTACATTGAATCTAGTGAAACGAAAGTTGTTGGACATTTGATTATACATCATTCCTGGAGGTCTGAAGCAGCGCTGGTAACCTTACCAGTCTGATCTTGATGTGCCCTGAGGAAGGAGCTGGGTTATAGCTCCGAAACGCGTTTGATTTCACAGCTTATTTGCTTTTACTCTCATCTTCCTTTTTGTCATGTGTCGTTTTTATGGACTTTTTGGGAATGACGTTTTTATGGGGACCCGATGCCGGATTTCTTTACCTGAATTTTTATTTAATGGTAAATTTGCCGACCTCCAAAAGACAATAATATAAGCATCAGTTTACTTTCTACAACCTGATCTCCCGCATCTTCTCAGTGTACTAGTTTATGTTTTCCTCCTCTCTTTATTTGCTCGACTGTATATATTTCTCTATGATCAGGTTTGTAGGAATTATTCTGGACTACAATAAAGAATGTGAAACGTCTCCTGCTCGAGCTTTGGAACCTATTATTTTTTTTTTATTATTATTACATCTAAGAGCTTTTTTTTTCTCCCTTCATTTTCCCCAGTGTCTTTCTTTTAATTTCCTTTCCATCACTGTTATGTACGCGGAGAATATCTTTTCACATCGTGCATTCTGAGACTGAAGTCAATTAGCTTGTCCATTTGACTGGCACCATAATCGTTCATTAATTAATCGTTTTGACCTAAAACAGTTCTATTCATGCTGTGGGAATTGGGTAGAGTCAGTACTTACTATGGGATAATTGTTTTGCCATCATTTTGAAAAGCTGAATTTTCTCGCTGAATGAAATGGCAATCATACGCTGCCTCTCTCTCCGTATTTATAGATTTATCTCGCCTTCTGTCGCTTTTACAGTCCAGCTCGCTATTGTCTCAAAGTTTAGGGGGTTTGGGGCAGGCACCCCATTCTGTGTCCAAATTAAAGTAATGAATTACGTGGATCCAAATCTGAGTGAGGAAAATGTCCGGTTCTCTCTAATTCCATAATCGTAAAGTTGCATATCGCTTACTACCATGTTTCCACGAGTGTGACATGACCATAATTCAAGGCAATATCCTCAAAGTGCTTCTATCTCACTTTGCATCTTCGAAATTAACCTGTAATTTAGTCTTCACATCCAAATGACAAAAAAAGAAACCAGTAAACCTCCCCATGGGGCGCCGGGATTGCTAAAAAGGGAAATTGCACTCACGGCCGTCAGCCAGGGCTCGTTTTTACTCTCGTTTGTATTACTGTAAATGATCGTTTCACTTGCTGCTATATTTTACTTTTTAGCACAACCTCCTATCTGGGTGTAAAATAGTGGATCAGTTGCATGGCAACACACAAGTGCGTAAAAAGGGAGCTTAATGGTAGGGTGTAAAATACATCTTTTTATTTTTTGTTGAGTATGTTACATAGGTGCAGTGTGGAGATGGTATCATACCTGGGAAATGTCTTGTTTGGGCTTAAAGGAAGACTCTGGGGAGATCAAATATTTTTGTATGGTCCCTGCACTCCTATAATGCTGAGCTGGCTGCTATACTTGTATGATGTTTGGAACACTTGTAAATCAGCTATTAACTAACTGTTCCTTACCAGTCACTTGTTCCGTATGGAATCTCATATAACACTTGATTGTGCAGCTGTACCCACAGTAAGTATCAGCAAGTCCAATAACAGACGATTCCTCATTCCAATCGCGTGGGCGTGACGTCACAGAAGGTCTTGCCAGTCTCTCATAACTGCTTCCCCCGCATTCAGTCCTATAAGAGGAAGGGTGGTCACGCCCCCCTGCTCTGTGCATTGAAGCCGATATCACGGCAGGACCTTTTGTGACGTCACACCCACGTGATTGAATAAGGCAGCACCTGTTATCCGACTCGCTGATTCTTATTGTATGGGGGGAGAGATGCACTATCAAGCGTGATGTAATGTCCCATACGTGAGGGGTGACGGGTGAGAAGCATCTAGTGTATAAATGATTTACAAGTATTCTAAACATTATACAATTCAAGCACCATACAAAAAAAATGTATCTGCCCGGAGTTCCCTATGAAATTAATCTGACTCCAACTCCACAGCCCCGGTTTTGTCAAGTGACACAAAGATTGGCCCATTGAAGATCTAAGATTCAATGAGGATTTTCCTGCTGAAATTTTCATTATATTCAGTATCAGTTTGCATTAAATGCATTGGATTAAGGTTTTTGGAAACAGTCATCCAAATACATGAGGATAATAAACATCTGTGCTAAAATAAAATATCTATCTGCTTGCAAATGTAGCATTAAAAAGACTGGATTAGCCCCTCTGACTTGGTCTGATTCTTGTGCAGAGTGTGGCTCTGGTTTTCTGCGTTGGATGCTTCAGTAAGTACATGTTACATTTGCCGCAGACAAATCGGTGATGTGTGAACATGTCCTTCTGAGTGAGGTGCTGTGTGGAGGCCACTGCTTCTACTGCGTAGAAAAGAAGCGTCTAGAGTCCCAACGCCCTAATCCTGCATCCAGTCCACCTCCTCCATGGCAGCCAGGTTGTCGGCCCTTTTTTTCTTGCGTTTCTTTTGTCCCACACCACTGTAGCTGTGATGTGAAGCCTAGCCACTTGGATTCACACAAGGGGGCGCCAACGATCCTGGTCCTGGCAACAAAAGTGGAGACTGCATTGGGTCCAACTGTCTCAGAAGACCAGACCAGCTCGAAAGACTTTTTTTTTTTCTCATCTTTTACCATTTTTTATAAGGTGAAGGGAAAACTGGCTGGTATTACTAATTTTGGGGGATTGTAAAGAATTACTAGTTATAAGTGGAAGAGAGACCTTGCTGCTAGAGAGAAAGGGGGAGTACTCTGTTACTGCTAATACGGGGGGTAATTGGCTGCAGCAGATGAAAACAAAGCACTGATTTTGCAGGAGTTAAAACATCCTGGTTGCAAAGTGTTATTAGTCTTCACTAGTGTTGAGTGAGTGTAATCGTTACTTTTCACTATTCGCACAGATAGTACGGTATTCATGATACTCGTTACTCGGCGAGTATCTCTGGTGCTCATGAGTGATGTGTCCATCGTTATCGATCTGACACATATTGACGGCTCCCTTCAGTACACAAAAGAAGTCGCCACCCTAGTGAGAGCAGATTGAATATTAGGATCTCTCTGGGCGGCACAGCAAGGTGTTTTATCACTAATTGACTAAGGGCCGCTTTACACACACCAACTTCTGAACAACATACTGGTTGCAGTGAAATCATGGACACATTGCTCCATTTTGTACACAGCCACAAAATGTAACAATGTGTCCATGATTTCACTGCAACCAGAGATCTGTTCAGAAGTTGGACACAGAAGTTGGTATGTGTAAAGCGGCCCTAACATTGGACTCGCTCTTCATATGAGTACACGAGTATTACAAAGTACTCATACGTGTATAGAGATTACGAATATTTCACTACTCGCTCATCACTAGTCTTCACATGCCCAGTACTCCCCTGATGGAACGAATCCGGCATCAATCCTTGGGCAAAAAAAAGTTGTACAAACAACTTTTTGTCTTTTTTGAAAAAAATAGATTTATGCAAGATCCATTGATTTAACATTGGAGTCTATGTAAAACGGGTCTGGTAACTGATCGCTATTTATCGTCCATTTGAAACTGATCCAGTAACCAGAAAACAGATCCTTTACAAATGACAGAAAAACGGAGGCTAAATAGCAATCAGTCACCAAATCCATTCTCCATAGATTCCAATGTTAAAAACAATTTTTCCAAGCAGACAAAAAAAGTTGTGTTTGCAGAACTTTTTTGACAAGGGATTACTGCTGGATCCGGTCTAACGGATAATTACTGGACATGTGAACTCAGCCTTACAGTTAATGGCGGGTGTCACGGCTGGGTCTAAGGTCTGAATGGTGACAAATGAAACAGAGATTTTTCAAGAGAGAAAGTGAATTGTTGCTCATAGCTAATAATATCCATAGAGATTAATGAGAATTATGGAAGCCTCCATTACTGAGAGATTTACAGAACGCATTCATTTCACTGGCATTACCAAGTGACCATTACTGTATCCATTGATAAGTGCTGCAGGGGTTTACGTCCCCTTCCATAGATTTAGCTTGTTTTTTTCTCAGTCTCTATTCCTTTTGCTTCCCTTTTTGGTACAGGAATGATCTTCCCTCTGCCATGAATACTATGACGGAGTGCATTGAAAAGTACAAGTGTGCCCCCCTATTACATGACGTGATGAGCGCTCTGGTGGAGCAAGGAGAAACAGATTTGCTTAGAAAAGGTGAGTGTGAAATCCAAAAACCGGAATAAATAATTGGCTATAACGTGTCCTCTCCTATTGGTCCATCCTACAGCAATGGAAAGGGCTCTCACCTTCCCTCCACACCAGCCTTTTAGGACATGAAGAGAACATTGCACCAGTCTCCAAACTGGAAGGTGCAGCAGAGAACGTTGTGTATAGTGACTACATTAGAAACCGAGTCACCTTTATTATGGAGAGGAGGAGGATTGAATTAAATGTGTTTTTGGACATTTTATATCAGTCTCGAGTGTCCCCTTTTTTTTTCATGGTTTTCTTTGCATATAAACTGTGGGCCACCAGCAGTAAGCCCTTATATACAGCATTCTTGAATACTGTATACAAGTCCCCAGGCCAATCTGTATGATGTAAAAAAGAGCTTTTATTATACTTACCGGGAGGCAGTCTGGTCCGGTGAGTGTTGCAGGTTTAACTTTGGCGCCTCCTTTCTTTTTGTGAATGCTGTCCTCCATCCCTGCTTTTAGTGGATGACACATCCTATGTCACCTGCACAGTCTCCTCCACTGCGCTCCTGCAGGCAGAGTAAACTACTGTAATGCGTAAGTATGGGAAAAGATCAAAGAACGCCTCTGTAGTATGCATACGCGGGCGTTCTTTGTCCTTTTCTCACACCTGCGCACTACTGTGAAGTACCAACTGTGGCCATTATGCAGCTGACGGAGATGTGCTGTTCACCTCCAGAGTTGCTTCTATCCGGCTGCCAGTATCAAAAAACTGACCAGCATGTCCAAGAAACAGACAAGTGTGAATAGGTGCATACTGAAGGAACAAAGCAATACAATGAAAGCGAATACAGCTGAACACTGAAATGATAAGTAAACATTGAATAGAAGAAATTTGGAACTGCATTACTGCTATAAAAACTACCGTAGGTTAAAAATGTGGTACTTGGTGCACAAATTGGCCTATTTTGTGATGAGCTCAACATCCAGCAACAAGGTGTAACCTGTTTTTGGAACCCTATCCTTGAATGCATCTACAAGGGCTAAGAGTCTACGTTTTAAAGGGCAGGTAGGATCCAGCTAAAATTATAATTAAAATGTCCTTGACTTGTGGGTGGACTGCTCAGCCAGAAGTGACTATACTACTGAACAGCACATCCAAGAAACATGTGAACAGGTGCATACTGAAGGAAGAAGTCCGTACAATTAAAGCGAATACAGGGCGTTTTCTTTATAATTATAGATGGATCCACTTGACCTTTGAATTGTAGGCTATTAGCCCACATAGAGGCATTCAAGGATAGGGTCCCAACAACTGGGTACGCCTTGTCGCTGGATGTTGGGCTTATCATGAATTGGCCAAATTGTGTTCTAAGTACCTCATTTTAAACCTATTATCTATGGCAGTAATCCCGTTCCAAATTTCTTCTAATCAATGTTTACTTAGTATAGCATTTCAGTGTGCAGCAATATCCGTCTGCCGACAGCGCTGAGGACAGCTGCCGATGGGGGTGCCGGGTTTTGGACTCCCACTGATCTGATACTGATGACTTATCTATAGTACAAAAGTAAGAATTATGCTTTGCTTTCGCATACTCCTATATGCTACAATGGTAAAGTCAATAGAACAGTCAGTTACGACCATCATGTGTCATTGTTTGCTGCACATTGTTATACTGCATGTTGTCCGGACCGTAAACATAAATTACTGCATTTGCTATTAAGCTACTTGAGCTCTTTCTCATTTTTAAATATTAATTTGCATGATGTGTGATACATTGTATGAGAAGGGGGGGGATACAGACACTTGTCAGAAGGGACACAATATAAGTCGTTATTCCCAGACATTGCTGTGAGCCCGAGTGTATTGTGCATTGTATGGGCTCACAATGCCTTATTCATGTCATCTCATTGCTGCTTGGACATCTCTAATCTGTGAGCTCTGAATCCATTTTTTATAAAGAAATGTTTATACGAAAAACCTAGCAAAAAAAAAGGCTTTTTGTAGCACTTAGTACATTTAGCTAACCTAAGCATTTAATTACAAGCCTTCCCATTGAGCTGCCTTTTTTTAATCCAAAGAGTCCACAGTTAGTCCAGACATTTCAACAAAGCCTAATGAATGACAGGTATTATGCTCACAATATTATCCCGGTGCCCTCCCATGTTTTCATGGATAATGAATTAAAACATCAGCGACCATACTTCATTCTTACTCCCGGACCCTTTAGACGAACACTCTCTGCGGCTTTTGTGGATAATAGCCGTACATTTTGTAATTGATCTGTAATTGAGAATCACCTTTTCATTTGGGAACATGTACTGCTGTGGGCACAGCGATTTTCTCATTCCTCCCTATGACTGCATGAATGTATGTGATTAAGGGGAGGGGAGAAATAGGTGAGCACTTTACTTTCACCACTCAGCCTTTTTTTTTCTTTTTTTTTTATTCTTAACTAAATCATTCTCTTGAACCGCTTTTTGAAAGCTTGAAAGCAAATCCGACTCTTTGATAAGTCAATTGTACAACGCACGGACAGCTAGGAAGTATCGCCGCTAGGTAGATGTCGATAAAGTTTGAGGCTGAACTTTTACGGACAACACATCATCCCGGTATTGGTCGTGTATAATTTTCTGAAAATTAGATTTTTGTCCTTTTGGGTGTGTGACAGAATAAAAAAAATATATATATACCAGTAACAAAATTATAGGCAGCACACCAAATATTGCAGTTAATACAAGACCTTTATTGGTCAAGGACTAGGCCTTGACCAGTAATGGTCTTTTATTAACTGCAATTTTTCGAGTGCTGCCTATGATTTTTGTACTGGTATGCACCTGGCAGCGGTCAGATACATCCATTGCACAGTACATAGCAGGGGCACATATAGATTATTTCAGCACAGGACATGTGGTATGATCAGACCATGTCCCTGTACAGTCAGACACATCCATTACACAGTACATAGCAGGGACACATATATAGGGTTATTTCAGTATTATTATTATTATTGTTATTATTTATATAGCGCCATTAGTTCCATGGAGGTTTACATGGTAGGAGGGTAGACAAGGACAAAGGAGAATTTTGTGTACTCACCGTAAAATCCTTTTCTCTTAGCTTCTAATTGGGGGACACAGGACCATAGGTGTTATGCTGCTGTCCACTAGGAGGCGACACTATGCAGAATCTGAAAAAGAGTTAAGTGGCTCCTCCTCTGCAGTATACACCCGGGAGCAGGCATTACCTCACTGGTTTTGTGCTAAAGCATTAGGAGAGTTAACATATTATAACCCTAAACAGGGCCTGTAACCACGCAGGCAACCTGTGTACACGGAAAAAGCTAAGTAATAACAGTGTAACAAGGCCTTTAACCAAACAGGCACGTGTGTTAGCAGCTAAGATTTATCAGAGTAATAATAGTACCACAAGGCCTGTAACTAACCAGGCACCTGTGTAACCAGCAAAGAGTCAACAGAGCAATCATGGAATAACAAGGCCTGCGTAGGGTCCTAGAGGCAGCGACACTACGGCCTCCGGGGATGAGAGAACGTCACTGGAGATCACCCGGGGAGCGCGGGGAGGTGAGCAAATAGCGCATCAGCGTTCACACACAGAACATTGTGCTTTGTGAGGATCCTGCAGTCTGTGCCCCAAAAACGGATCCTCACAAAATGCCGCAAAAACGCTGAGTGTGAATGTAGCCTTAATGTGTGAATATACTGTAGTGGGGAGGACATGCATTAATGTACGATTATACTCCAGTGGGGAAGGTGAACATTAATATATAATTATAATTTAGGAAAGGGGACTTTATTTTTGATTATATGAAAGGGAGGGATTTAATGGAGGATGTCATTTTATAAGAATGTGTATATGTGATTATATTGCTGTGTGGCTCCTATCTAGGTGATTCATACACTTCTTGCAGTAAAATGAAGCCCCCCAAGTCAGTAACAAAATGTGCAGCACTAGCAATAAATTTGCCTCTCCAGCTTTCAGTACAAGAATATGAAATTATTTCCCCCTTCCCCCACATTCTCTGAAGAGTAATGTCATCCCTCTATAGCCCCCTCATAACCCCCCTGCAGTGACCTTACACAGTAAGGAGCAGTGCGGTCTTATACTCACACTGCTGAAGTCCTGCAGATGCTTCTATTCACTGCCTGAGTCACCGGTGAAACGGTCAGAGGCTGTCAGGGTGGCTGGAGCAGAGATGGTCGGAGGATGAATTTCCTGCCCCACAATGCTCTCTGGCAGACAGAGTGAGTGAGAGGAGCAGCAAATCAAAGTGTGGCGTCTTCTTGCAGCGCCCCCCCCCCCCCTCTGGAGCCACCGCTCCAGTCACACATGTGGAAGTCGGGCCATGGTGGGGGGCCCTGTGTGGCAGTGCTAGTGATTGGCTGCTTGCACACAGATCCCGTGCCCTGTCAATCAGTATGCACTGCCACACAGGGCCTGAACGGGGGAGATATTAATGCCTCGCCCCCTGCTCCCTGGGCTGATCAGCCAAGGAATAAAAGTGGCGCTGCCATGTCAGCCTTGCCAGGCCCCCTTGCTCCCAGCCAATCACTGGGCCCATTACTGAGTAAGGGCTGTAAGGCCCTGATGGCGGGCCTGGCCCTGAGTCTAGGTCTGCGTGGAAGAAACGGAAAGTTCTTGGTATGACCTAGGACTAAGGGAAATGGCCTTTAGAGGCTACCCAAGGAATAAAATAAAAGGATTACCCATGTGTGATGGTATCTTGTTGATAAGTCTGATTTCCTTGCTGTGACTGTTTGCCACAACATTCTGGAAATAAATCCCTTGGGTTAAGTTCCAGGTCCCAAGTGCTACGACATTAATTTCAGAATTGCGGTACTTTGAGGGATAACTGCCATGGAGAGATCAGGTCTGGCTGTTTGGTAGTCTCCCTGGTACTGCTGCTATGAGGTGCACGAAATCTGCGTACTAAACTCATCTGGTGCCGCCTGAGGCCTACCGGATGATCCAGCGACATTTTTGCCTGATCTTTCGCACTACCCTGGTAGTGGGAAACAAATATAGAGGAGACAGAGACAGGTCCTGTTGACTGTGGTCCCTGGGACCTGGCCAGGATGTTTGGAACCTTGGCATTGAGGCGTGACTCTATCAAGTCTACACCTGTGGTTTCCTTGCGCTGGCAGTCTTGACTGAGACCATCTGGATGCATGGACCGTCTGTTGGCGTGTTACGACCTCCACTTCCTAAATGTTTACACCTGTTATGAAAACAGCTGACTTAGTAAAAGATGTAGCGAACGTTTGCATCGCTTGGTTACTGCGGTTTCCCCTTGGTGGTTGACCTATGCCACAGCTGTGGCATTGTCTGACTGTAACCTGACATGTTCGACTGCCAGAATGTGACTGAATGATTTCAACACTAGACATACTACCCGAATCTTCGTAGATTGAGGGACATCTTTGGGTGTGGGCAAGACTATTGCCATATGCCTTGTGATGGGGGTCCATTGCCCCAAATCTTGCTCTCGTGTTCCGCCTGTGCCTGTATAATTGAAACGGCCAGGGGTGCCTGAAACAATGGCACTGCTTCCTATAGTGCCTGTATCCTGTCTAGTACTGTCATGGCAGTTGTGAAGGATTGAGGCTACCGCTGAAGGCGACTGCGGCTTACCAGACGAAGATGGTAGACTTATGTAGGCTGATCTGCCAACCTAGGCTTCCTAACGTGCAAAGTGAAAGTGAGTGTGTGTTCGAGGTTCCTGAAAGTCATGCGTTGATGAATAAGTTGTGTATATTTGGGAAACCCCTAGAATTCAGCATAGACAATGCTATCTTTAGGCTGGGACAAATTCTATCTGTATGTGCTTCAGGACTCCGGTATTCTCTTTTGACTTCTGAGTCGAGAATGGCTTGACTGCGTGGAAGAAGGATTGGGCCACGGCCATACGGGGGACCGGAGGGCCCATCCATTGGGTTAATGCAGTCGGGGGTCTGCGAGGTCCAGCTTTGGAGTGGGATGTGCAGAGTGCTTGTGCGTGTCATCTCTACCTAAGTACCCAATGTAGGTGCAGTGAGGAGTTTGGCAGCTGGTCTCGTGTGCCATCATATCGACCTCAACCCAGCACCCCAACTGTGGGATGCCAAGGAAGGAGTGGCATGTGGTGCGACCTCTCAACTTCAACCAGGCGCCCCCAAAGTGGGGGCCGAGGAAGGAGCATGCCAGGAGTCTCATCAGAGACCCACTTTTCTTCATCGTTAATAAAAAAAAAAACTTAACATTTTAAGAAGAATAAAATGTAGTCTTCCTCCTAACTATATTAAGCAAAAACTGGGGAGGCAAAACCTGCTTCAGGGGTGTATACTGCAGAGAAGGAGCCACTTAACTCTTACAGATTCTGCATAGTGTCGCCTCTGCCTAGTGGGCAGCAGCATAACACCCATGGTCCTGTGTCCCCAATGAGGTGAAGGATAAAGTACAATATGTAGTCCATACAAACAGGAGCAAGAGGGAGTGGTACCCTGTGCTCAAAGGCTTACAGTCTACGGGGGAGCGGAGGGGACACAGGAAGGGTTAATGCCGAAATATGAAAAGTGTGGTGGACAGGGTCTCATTGCAGATTGTAGGGCTGATAGAAGAGGTGGGTCAGTACAGGAGATGTGGTATGATCAGGCAATGTCCCTGTACAGTCAGACACATCCATTACACAGTACAATGCAGGGACACGTATATAAGATTATCTCAGCACAGGAATATTTTTTTAATCACATGCAATTGTGGAAATTATTATTATTCCAAGATCTATTGATTAAAATGAACTTGCTTTATGGGGAAAACTCCTTTAAGGCTAACTTTCCCACTGTGAACCTAAATGTGAGTACATTTCCAATACATATGAAGCAGCACACATTTACAATCTTTTCATATAGTGCAATGAACCAGTGCAGATCACAGCTTTGCTGTATCCATCTAGGATCAGAATATGGCAGGAGAAAGTGGCCTGGACTTTGAATAGTGGTTCCCATTCCTCCATGGCAGACATTTTTGACAAGAGAACGGACCACGGAACAGACACGGGGGAGGACACAGAGCAGAAGACACTTGCAGACATATATTAGACACTGGATGCAGCTATTTGAAAGGCAATGGTCATCTCTACAGAAGCAAGGAGATTGACCCTAGTCACCCACTACTTGCCAAAGCGCTGTTGTCTGACTACTAAGCCTTAACTATATAATTGTCACTCTTTAAATGAAACAAAAAAAAATTAACTGGAATATAAGTTTGTGGACATGTATGTAGAAGCATGTTCACACTGGGATTATAAACAGCATCACCCAAGAGAAAAGCAAAACTGAGCCAATACCTTAAAATAAGTACATAAAGCACAATGCTGCATGTAAATAAAATAAGATACTTAATAGTGATGAGCGAGCATGCTCGGCGCTACTCGTTACTCGCACGAGTATCCTGGTACTCGGGATGCTCGGACTCTTCACTAATAATTATCGCTCTGACACAATACACAGCTCCCTTCAGTGCACACAGTGAGCTGGCACTTCACAGAGAGCAGATTGATTGTTAGGGTCCCTCTGGGGGGCACAGCAAGGTGTTGTATGTATGCTGCAACGATTTGAAAAAGCCCACCCTCCTGCCCTTTCCCAGAAACACTCGTTTTATAGCTGGAAGTCTGTGGGCGGAGCCTGTCACTAATTGACTTACATTGGGCTCGGTGCTCTATCGAGCACCGAGCATTTTAGTGCTCGCTCATCACTAATACTTAACATTATTTTCATCCAAAAGTGTGAAAGCCGTTCCACCACATCAAGGTGACCCATTTTGGAATGGTCCTAGCATCTGATATTTAAAACCTTATTATACGTCTAGTGACGTAAATGTGAATACAGATTGAGCAGGACCAGGTTCCAGCATGGACACCTAGCAAAAAAGGAAGCTATAGAGACATAATAATCAAAAGAAATTAACTGCAATATACGGTAAGTTTGTATACATGCAATGCATAGGAGCATGTTCACACTAGCCATTAAACAACACCCAAGAAAGAAGCAAAAAATGAGCAAATATCCTAAAATAAGTAAATGGCAATTGTGCATGTAAATACAATGGGGTACTTGGTTAACATTATTTTAATCAAAAAAAGTTAAGTCCATCCCCCCATATTAGTGACCCATAATGTGATGATCCTATCATCTAATAGGGTCAAATATTCTTTAAAACAAATCTTGAGACTTGTAATAAAGGCAAAAATTATGATCATTGGATGCCTGGGGTCCTGTTCACATCGGCTCATGGATCAAGGCTTAACATATATGCTGGGATAAGCTCCCACCATCTGTGTTAAATACATCCATCTAATTGAGGCAGAGCAAGCGTATGGTAAAAGAAATAAGACAGCATAAGAAAGCGCACAGTAATACACTAATAATGAAGAATAAAGGAAAATGAATGCCCAATAAAAGAAAAAACTGGATTTGTATACAGTAGTACCCTATGGCCATTGTCTCCCATTACAGTTGGCTATTCTGCATTCCTCTGTCAGAGGTATAAGTGCCAAGCTTTTTTGCTGTATAATGGAGGCAGAAACCAAGATTTGAACACCGCCTCAAGATTAATTTGCATGACTGCATAGCACCGGTGTTTTCTCATTTTTATTTTCAACACAATTCCTGCCCAATGGCGGGATTGATGACCGAAATTAGCAGTACCACAGACCTCTAGTTGTTAGTTGGAAGTCACAACAGCTGTGGTCCAGCAACTCAAAATATTGGCGCCGTTTGATTTCACAATTTACCTTAAGAAGGCCATATGCACAAATTGAGCATTTGGTGAGTTTTTTTACCTCAGCATTTGTTGCCAAAACCAGGAATGGGTGATAAATACAGAAGTGGTGACAGTGTTTCTATTATCACTTTTCCTCTGATTGTTCTACTCCTGGTTTTAGCTACAAATCCTGAGGTAAAATACTCCCATATACTCAACTTGTGCACGTGGCCTTAAAGGCAGATGCCGGCCGTGTAAGGCCACACGCACATAATGAGTGTTTGGTGAGTTTTTTACCTCCGTATTTGTAGCCAAAACCAGGAGTGGAAAAGTTTAATCGAAACATGTCACCACTTCTGTATTTATCACCCACTGCTAGTTTTGTCTTACAAATGCTGAGGTAAAAAACTCCCCAAATACAAAACGTGTGCACGTGGCCTTACACAGCCGGGATCTGCCGTTAAGGCCTTGTACACATGTTGAGTATTTTGTGAGTTTTTTACCTCAGGATTTGTAGCCAAAACCAGGAGTGGAATAATAGAAACACGTCACCACTGCTATATTTATCACCCATTCCTGGTTTTGGCTTACAAATTAGCTCACCAAATACTCATTGTGCACATGGCCTAAGGGTACCGTCACACCTGGCGATGTCAGCGGACATTTTATAGGCGACGTAGGGGTGTAGTGCAGCTCCCGCCCGTCGCCGCCACATCTCCGGAACGTCACCTGGTGCGACTTGGGCCTAAGAGGCAAGGTGATAATCACCCAGACACAACCTTCAGTTTCTTGTTGGGGCTGTTTTTGTTATAGACTGATTTAATAGCTGCTGTGGATCCAGCAATAACCATAACGGCTGCGTTGATATTGTATGTGACATCTTGCAACGTAATCCCAATGGAAGATTTACCTACCAATGACTTACAACCTTCTGTAGCGCTGTATGTATTTTATTTGTATGCCATATAACCAGCGTGTATAGGTCTACAGACAGGATCAAGTAGTATAACTGTTAACAATATAACCTTTTTATTTTCCAACAGCCATAGACCGCTTAAGTGAATTTATTGGCGAGCAATCGATGCTCCATGAACTTTTCTTTGCCTTCATCAGAGCAGGAAAATACAGCGAGGCCGAGAAGATTGCAGAGGTGAGTCTCGTCACTGCACTCCTCTAATCACTATGTCACGTAGCGGCCATGCTTAATTGGAAGACATTTATTATGGTAACCTTTAATTACGCCTCCTCTGATTCATATTAATAGAATATAGCTTTGATAATGGCAATGGCTGAACAAAAAATAAAAGGACAGGCTTAGTTGGCCGGCTACATAAGTGTGCCTTTATCAGTGTAATTATAGATCAGGAATAGCGGACTGGAATCTGTCTCCTTGGTTCATCGTGACCAGACGGAAAGGAAGAAAACACGAATACTTAATTTATAAATCTTGAATCGTGGAACAATTAAATTATAGCAGCATTCCTGGGTGTAAAGTCATTTAATCCTTCGAGCTAAGGAATTCTTTCTTGTACTTAAAAGCTCTGGAATTTAATTTGCGTCCGTCCTTGCTAAGATTTAGCCGTTGCGCTTGTCTTCAAGTTAATCAGCCAAGTGCTGTCGGCTAACGGTTGGCATTTTCATTTACCGGGAATCTTTTATTTATTTATTTTTCTCCTTTTGTCTTTTATTTTCATTGTCCCCTCCCGCTGTGGTAAGCTGCTTATAGGAAGGGGTAGGTGACAAATTTGGTCTGCTAGGGCTTAGTATATTTTATCTGGGAGTTGATTGAAATTTTCCTTCCTGAAACTGATAAGTCAAAGGAGAAACTGCAGAGAGGACGCCCAGAGAGTAATTGTTTCTCATAAACTTTTTCTCCTGGGTTATTTTTGCTAAGGGGCATGGTGTTTTATTGGCACAATGTTCAGATTTGTAATTGTGTCTTTTCCCGGGATATTTGAAGACAACAGTGCTTTTTAGTTAAAAGGATTTTTCTTATTTTTTTATACAAACGTCTGATAATTGGTTTAATATAAATTGGCACGTTAATAGCAATTCTTCTGCATCCCTTTGTTTGGTGCTTAGACACCAGTCTCTAAAGGGGTTTTATTTTCTATCTCGTAAAGTGATGGCGTAACACTAGGATATGTCCTTATTTTATGATGATGGAAACCCCTCTGATTTATGGGAAATAAGGAAGAGCAACAGTGAATGGAACACGGTGACATGACATAGTTCAGAGTAGAGCGAGGCGTCAGACAAGATGGCATCTGCCACCATTTCTTGTCCATTTATATGTAGAAGCTATTTTCAGGAAGGCTGGATGTGCCGAAAAAAGAGGAATCAAAATTGGTGGACGAAATCGTTACCAATCTAAAGTACGCAGACGATACAACACTGATAGCATCATGGGTGATGAATCAAGGACTTATTACGGAGTGTCAAGATGGAAAGCTATAATAAAATGTTCTACAACTTGGCAATTCAAGTTGTTCAAGTCCTCACCATTTTATGTCTGCTTGCTGTCAATGTATACAAATACTATTGTATTTACACCCGAGCTTAATCCTATGTGCCGCACACGTTTTACCTGTCCCTGCGGGTCCCTTATTTCCTAGTCCCACATCATTAAGCACTGGAAATGGCCGGCAATGCTCGCTCAAGCAGTCACTGACTGGGCCGGTAAAGTCGGCCATTTCTGGTGTCTAGACGGGACGAAGCAGTAGAGACCAGAAAACCAGGGAAGCAGGAGCTGAGGGTCACTGAGGGTAATGATTATTTTTTTCCCCTTAAGCTGTTATCCCTTGGACCACATCATAAATGAATGTTTGCTTACCTTCGTAGAGTAGTAATCTTACATGCCAATGATCTACAAGATCTATTCTCCAATATCTGAAATTCTGCATGTCGTTTCTGTTACAGGTGGAGTTGTTGGAGAAGTGTGTAGAAATCTCCCAGAAATTATTTGACTGTGATCGAGAAGACCTGTACTTTCAACTCTTCAAAATATATGGTATTATTATATATAGTATTACATTATTATCTTGGCCTTAAAAGGCTGAAACTATATATGTATACTTTCTTACATTTCTATTACCTTTTCTCCTAATGCGGTATCTTCCAAGAGAATTGTGACTACTCTGTCAGGAGAGGTTTTTGCTATATGTGTTCACCCAGTGGTTGTGATGTGGTTGCGTTGCCTCTACGGCAAATTAAAAGGATTTTCCCACTACCACAGGAAGAGCAATAAGTGTCAGGTTTGGGGACGGTCCTTACCGCTTGAGCTACTGCTTAAAGGGAACCTGTTGGGTTAAAAAAAAACTCAACCTGTGGATATGGGGTTACTCTGCAGGTTAATAGCTTTCTGAAGTTGCCCATCACTGACACTGAGAGTCCCACTGCCAGGAGGAAATGTTCTAATGCAGAGCTGGCTGTCACTAGTGCCAGAGGGTACAGTTACAGCCCAGCACCACCACTGAGAGCCCCACTGCCGGGAGGAAATGTTCTAATGCAGAGCTGGCTGTCACTAGTGCCAGAGGGGTACAGTTACAGCCCAGCACCACCACTGAGAGCCCCACTGCCAGGAGGAAATGTTCTAATAGAGAGCTGACTGTCAGTCGTGCCGGAGGGTACAGCTACAGCCCAGCATCAGCACTGAGAGTCCCACTGCCGGGAGGAAATGTTCTAATGCAGAGCTGGCTGTCAGTAGTGCCAGAGGGTACAGTTACAGCCCAGCGCCACCACTGAGAGTCCCACTGCCGGGAGGAAATGTTCTAATGCAGAGCTGGCTGTCAGTAGTGCCAGAGGGTACAGTTACAGCCCTGAGCCGGAACTGAGAGCCCCGCTGCCAGGAGGAAATGTTCTAATTCTAAGGTTGTCAGTCAGTGCCAGGGGGTACAGTTACAGCGCGCCATTGACTATGCATAGACAAGTAGCTGAAGCTATGCCAGCAGCGCCCCTACGACAGAAAGCCTGAGGCTGTCATGAGGAATAGTTAATTTCCTCTCGGCAGCGGGTCTCTAAATACCAGCGCCAGGCAGCTTCAGAACACTATTTACCTACAGATTATCCTATACCTATGGGTTAATAGCAGGTTTTTTTATTTTTTTTATTTTACAGGTTCCCTTTAATAAAGAGACTTTTCAAAAACTTTCCTGACTAAATTTACGGACTGAAAGGTCAATGGTAGGGGAACCCCTTTAATATGCCCTTAATCATCAGGATCAGTAGGGTTTCAAAATGCCATAGTTCTAGAAGTTGTACAGGATTAAAAAGCATAGCCACTGCCTTCCAAATAAACAGTGCCCACCCCGTGCCACAAATACAGTGCCCACCCCTGTCCATGGCTTCTGTCTGACCTTGGAATTTGGCTTCATACAAGTGAATGGAGCTGAACTATAATACCAGACTCAACCTGTGGACATGTATGCGGCATGTTTTTGTGGCTGGTGCCATCTAGTATATCCTTTTCATTTATTTTTATTTCTGTCTTTTGTTTTACAGATAAGAATAACGACTGTGAAAAGGCAAAGAGCACATGGCACAAAATGAAGGAAGAAGGCGTTGTACCCCAGGAGAATACACTGACCCTTTTCAAAAACATACTTAGGAAAAATGGACAAGATCTTGGTAATATATCAGAGGTAATTATACTTAATTTTTCAAGATTTGCGTAGGGGTTAAATGTTCACGTCTTTGTTCTTTTTATAGATTGTAAGCAATAAGAGAACAACATGGGAAAACCCATTTTGTTTTATGTCAGGTGCCAGCCAGTTAAAAGGATTTTCACATAAATCACATCTATCGCTTATCCATGGAATAGGTGATAAATATATATATATATTATTCCCTTTTCATGCAACTGGTACAGCATGCAACAAATTAAATGTGCCTGAGTTCTAATATCGGATTCAGAGACACACGTAAAATGAGGGATGCCATGGTTGTGGTGATCGATAGTAGTCAGATCTGCGCTGGTGAAGCATTAACAATCCTATTGATTGCCCAACAGTAGTCAAATATGCTTCAATCGAGTGGTGTGCATCTCTGACATTCATCGCGCTATACGATTTGTCCTGTGTGTCTGAACTTATCACTCCCTCTCTCGCCGCCCACTTCTCCTGTGATAGCGCTGTCACAAGCAGGAGAAGACCTCGCCCCTCATGTCTCTGCATGTCCCGAGCTCAGCTCTCCCCTCACAGACACAGATCCAGGTGAGGAGACCGGGACAGGTTTGTGATGACAATAGCGGGGATCTGCCCTGGTCTCTCTCCTGGACCTGTGACTGTGAGGAGAGAGCTGAGCTCAGGACATGTGACTGGAGGTGGCAGGGAAGCCGGAGACTACGGCGTGAGGGAAGGAGTGATGAGCTCAGCCACATAGGACGCCTGACATTGTGCTATCACCATGGACGATGTCAGATGCAGTGTGCCTGTTATATAGTGACAGGGAAGAAGGGGGTTCAGGTTTGGCTTGGAGTCCACAGGGGAGTACTAAAAATAACCCAACCCCTCATAGTGACGCTGTGCTGCACATATGTTACCTTGTTTTCCCAGTGTTTGATAACGCTTTTCTCTGTAATCCTACATGTAATCATTGAAGTAAAGGTATGATTGTACTCAGTATCCCAGTGCCTGTAAAGGTACCGTTGCACGCTTCAATGTTGTAATGATATCACTAACGATCTCGAGGGCGCGCGGTCGTTAGGACATCTTTTTGACATCGTTAGTGAGATGTCACATGTCTACATATCGTGGACGACGCTCCAACGATGTAGCGAGCAGCTATTGTTCGCACAACCCAACGAACGATACTTGTTCACTGTTGTGAATGGGCGAAGCGAAGTAGTTAACGACATCGTTATCGCGGTGTCACACAGAACAATGCAGCAGGTTGGCTGATTGTGGATCGTCTGATTTGAGAACATGTTCTCAAATCTGCGATCAGCGATCCAACGATTTGTCGTAGTCGTATCTCAGAGTCACACGCAACGAGGTAGTAACGATGTCGTTTGAACGACTCCAAACCCGTGACATTTCAGCGATATCGTTCACGATCTCATAGCGTGTAACTGGGCCTTAAGGTACCAGCTTCACTGTATCGCCCTAATTCCTGCTGGTTGGTTCCCTTTAATTATAATTATGTAACTTCAACCTACAAAGCATTTCAGTGACTTCGACATTTAGATGTCGTTTCCATATCTGTCATAATCAAACATGCCTGTTTTTTTTTTTTGTTAGTGCACAAATTACAAATTTGCCAATAACAAGTCACCTTTATTTTTTTTCAGATTGAAGAAAGTGCTAAGTTAGGGAGTGCATCTGGTAAAAGAGTCCTAGAGCTATGTAACGAGGGAAACATTACAGGTAAGGCGCTTCTTCTTTTCCCTTTTCTTAGTATAGTTGCTGATCCTGTCAGCATCACGTGCAACCCTATGCAAGAACGGTATGAGATAGCTGCAGGTCTGCACTCTTACGGTGGGTTTCACACTTGCATTTTTTTCATCAAATGTCATAATACGACAGAAACCTGATGCTACCTTATCAGGCCTGTCTCTATAGACTTAAAATGGGTAAGCAAGCACATGCGGTGGCATAAGATTTCTGCCAGATCCTAACAAGTTTTTTGGATCTCCTCCCTGGATGAACAAAGTTGCGATTTTGTGGCTTTTTAAAAATCTGATGTCATCGGATGTGGCGCACTGCGACAAAAATAGAATGGGCTTCAATGAGGCTGGATCTGGCAAGGCTAGATCTGACTTTTACAATAAGCATGCCCAGAGAGCTCTTTCAGCCTGTCCCAAAACCATCCCTTTAGGCGTGTCCAATGAAAACTTTCACCTTTCCAACGGATTAGACGAAAAAAACAGATTCAGCTGCAGCGGTATTATACCTAATCCAAGTGTCGGATCAGGCAAAAAAAAGCTTTAGTTGCATACAGTTGCACAAGCAAACCTGGATGGAGTCAGACGTTTTTTCAGCCTGATCACACCTGAATGCAAGTGTGAAACCAGCCTTAGTAGCCAAGAGGCACCAAAAATATGTATCTTTTTGTGGCTGTTTGATGTACAGATGTGTCATAGTATAAATTATCTTGCATATCTTTAGATGAGTGGCAAGAGGTGACCATCAGATGATACTGTTGTTTGTCTGGTAGATGCTTATACTATATATGGTCACCTAGTGGTTGTGATAATGTTTTATATTTACTTTAGTACACAGTGGAGTGCTTAATGGTTTTCCACTACTAATGTGACCCCCTTTCTTTTGTCCTAACTATTCCTAACTAACACTTTCCCAATATACTTCTTCTGCCCACTCTGCTCCTGTAAGCTGATCTCTCCAAGGCTTGTAAATATCTTTATTCTTGTTCTAGCTTTGATCCTTGACCGGAATCAGACCAACTGAGCAGGGCACATCACTGCTGGGAGCAGAGCTGCCTCTCTGTGAGTGACAGCAGTCTGTGCACACATGCCCAAATGACATTTCACGCTCCTCTCGCCCTCACCAGGGATGTTCCCTGCTTAGCTGGTCCAATACCTGTCTCCAGATCGTAAGGATCAAAGCTACAACAACAATAAAGGTATTTACGAGCATCAGAGACATAAGCTTACAGGAGCAGGGTAGGTAGCAGAAGTATATTAGGAAAGTGTTAGTTAGGAATAGGGAAAAAGAAAATGGGTGATGGAAATAGTAGTGGAAAACCTCTTTAAAGGCAGGAAGGAGAGGATGACCACGCTTGTAGTTGTGTGTATTCATCATGGGAAGGTTCCGCCGCCCTTAGGGCAATGATTGACAGACTGGATTCCATACATGTATACACTGCTGCCTGTCAATTACCACATTGTATATTATGTCTCCTATTAGTCTAAAGGCATCATAGCTGTCTTTTGTCGCTCCTGTAAACAGCAGAATGTTTTTAATAACAGACTGCACCTGCGGAGGAAGATTTTCTGATAAGGGGTATCCCCATTAGGTCTGCAATGTGATATTAAGGCCGTCCTGTAACTTGAAGATGTATGAGATAGAGTAATTAGCTTTAGTAAGCTTTTCCTCCGCCGCACAGAAGCCACGTGCTTTGTGTCATGGATGCATAGACGCGTCCTATCTCCAGTGCGATACAGAAGTGAGTGTCGGTGTGATCCCTTCTCCTCATCCCGATCTGTTATAAATGCTTCCCGGCTTTTCAGTCTGGATTACGGTTTCAATGCTCTGTTTATGGCGGCTCCGTCTCGCTCTGGTGGGGTATCTGTGTGAGATGTGTGGCTACCGCTTTTTTGCATTTCCAGATTTTCTTTTCATAAAGTGACAAATTTTGTGAATATGTGAAATAAAACTGTTAATCAGTCACAGAAGCGCAGGAAGGTTTTTTTTTATCCGATTGTAAGGAAGGATTCTTACAGCTGCTTCTGTTAGTAATAAGGTTGCGGGATTGGCTGTGAAAACGGCTCACGGGTTTGGGTGTTACTCGTCCCCCACTTTCCCATTGCCTGAATAAAATTTCAGTGTTCGATATTTGGTTATCATGTTACCAAAATGTTCACCTATCCACTGGATGAGTGATGATTTTAGGATCTTTGTTGCAATCATTCGCATCGTTAGTTCCATAGACTTCAGGTCCGTGTACGTAGCGTGACCGGCGGTGACGATCGGTAAATATTTACGATCAGCGGTCGTCTAATGTCACTGTTAACGATCTGTTGTAAATCGTTCAGTGGGCTTAGACTGCCATTATTCTCACCAGCACAGGTCTGATTATACAACACTGATGTGCTGCCGAGACCCAACAATTTTTGTGCAGCACAAGAGATCGTTTCACTTGACAAACAAGCGTTTTTTTCGTTCATCTGGAGCTCTGAAACCTGTTAACACTTTATGATTATCGTTTGGAGGAAGCGGCATGGCACTCATTCAACAGCCATGCTATGCAGCATCTGCCCAGTAGATAGGTGATCATTGATTTACAATTGTACCCTCCTTTTATAAACAAGGTCTATTGCCCAGGGCGGAAAGTGGCTCTGGAGGACACAAGATATATGTACGTTGTTCCGATAGCTCATTGATTGTGTGTAATGCTTCATTTCACCTGTGGGGGTGCTGTAGAGGTAAATGTTCACTTGTTGCACGTTCTTCTTCAAACTTAAGGCCCTGTTACATGCAGCGGTATCGCCAGCGATATCGCTGCGTGTGACACGTAGCAGCGAGCGGCCCCCTGCTGTGAGATCGCTGATTGTTACAGAACGGCCTGGACCATTTTGTCATCGTCTGTCTCCCGCTGGGCATGCTGGATCGGTGCGTGTGACAGGGAAAGCGACCAACGATCTCCATGTTACGCCCCTGGCAGTGACAGATCCCAATGACCGTCAGGGGTCGCCGCATCGGTGATTAGATCTGCCTGTGTGGCATCTCACCAGCAACCACTTAGCGACAATCCAACGATCCCTGCCAGGTGGTATCATTGTCGGGATCGCTGGAATGTCACTCGGTGTAACTGGGCCTTTAACCTGATCACTGTCAATTCCAGTAATCTTAACTGTTCATGTGGCTCAGTCTGACAAAAATCCTGTATATATAGCGGTGTAGAAATCCTGTATATATAGCGGTGTAGAAATCCTGTATATATAGCGGTGTAGAAATCCTGTATATATAGCGGTGTAGAAATCCTGTACGTGTTCTGTCCTTTGGCTCAATATGACTACACTGAGGCTACATGGTATGTCCCTTTATTGAGATCAATCACCAAATTATCCCATTTATCCCATTTTAACTGTGATTATAGTCTATGGAGGACCTGCAATTACACATGGTCAGCGCACAGCACCAGTATCGATTGGGACATTATTGGGCACAACCATGCTACCTGTATCAGATAGCTGCAGTGGGTATAGGCTTGGTCCTATGTCTTCAGACTAAATGGACATGACTATTGTCTCCTTATACCTTGACACATAACATGGTTCGACCACATTCTGCTGAAACATTTGTCAATTTTCAGAAAATGTAACTTCTAATTAAGACTTAAATTGCCTTTTCTACACCGCTATATATACAGGATATCTACACCGCTATATATACAGGATATCTACACCGCTGTATATACAGGATTTCTACACCGCTATATATACAGGATATCTACACTGCTATATATACAGGATATCTACACCGCTATATATACAGGATATCTACACCGCTGTATATACAGGATTTCTACACTGCTGTATATACAGGATTTCTACACCGCTATATACAGTATACAGGATTTCTACACAGCTATGTATACAGGATTTCTACACCGCTATATATACAGGATTTCTACACCGCTATATATACAGGATTTCTACACAGCTGTATATACAGGATTTCTACACCACTATATATACAGGATTTCTACACCGCTATATATACAGGATTTCTACACAGCTATGTATGCAGGATTTCTACACTGCTATATATACAGGATTTCTACACCGCTGTATATACAGGATATCTACACCGCTATATATACAGGATATCTACACCGCTGTGTATACAGGATTTCTACACCGCTATATATACAGGATATCTACACCGCTATATATACTGGATTTCTACACCGCTATATATACAGGATATCTACACCGCTGTATATACAGGATTTCTACACCGCTATATATACAGGATTTCTACACAGCTATGTATACAGGATTTCTACACTGCTATATATACAGGATTTCTACACAGCTATGTATACAGGATTTCTACACTGCTATATATACAGGATTTCTACACCGCTGTATATACAGGATTTCTACACCGCTATATATACAGGATATCTACACCGCTGTGTATACAGGATTTCTACACCGCTATATATACAGGATTTTCTGGTCATCATAATGGGAGACCCAGACAATGGGGTTTAGGGCACTGCCCTCCGGAGGTCACACTAGGTACTACAAGTTTGTAGACACCGCCTCCTCCGCTTATAAACCCCTACCGCAGGGAACATCCTCAGTTTTAAACTTAGTGTGCTCGGAGGATCACGCTTTGCTTGCACTTCACTGCATTCTCACAGCTTACGTGATGGCGTATGAAGACAAGGTAAAAAGGTTCCAGTCGGGACCTGCGACAGCCTCCCCGCTCACCCTTGTGGAACACGCTGGTGGAGGTACCGGAGGGCCTAGAGCCTGGACACTTTGTGTTCTCCCGGTACGCTGTTGCGCTCCTTTCCATCCCTCTCTGGGGGGCTCTGGAGAGTGGGAGATGGGAGCCTTGCACAGCTCCGCTCCGTCCGAGGCCTCCCTAAATGGTGCTTACAGACCGGACTGGAGCCAGCCCAGTCCGAGGCCTCCCTAAATGGTGCTTACACTCCGGACTGGTGCTGCACCCCCGTCCGAGGCCTCCCTAAATGGTGCTTACAGACCGGACCGGCACTGAGGCACTCTGTGTCTCCTGTGTGCCTGGGGGTAGTGTCTGGCACTTTATGTGTTTCATGACACTCAGACCGCGCGTTACCCTCGGGTCCGCGGTTCTGCGGGTGTACCCTGTGCTGGGGTCACCCTGGCTGACCGCCCTGTGTGTCACAGGGGCTGAGGCCGTGGGCTGCTGATGTTTGTTTTGTGCATGCAGTCTGTGTATAACATTTTACACTTTTTCCCGCGCTGCGGGCTCCGGCTCCCTCATGCTGAGGCTGCCAGGAGGATGGGAAGCAGCCCGTGCGGTGACGTCATCGATGGGCGTGTGTGTGTGTTTCCCGCGTGTCTTCGGCGCCGCCCACAGTTTCACTGTCGGCGGCCATCTTTACCCTCACTTCCCGGCTGGGATTTGTATGCAGCGTGCGCCTGCACTCCAGAAGGGGAGACCGGAAACCGTCGCGGAGGTCACACACACACACCGCTTCCTCATACCGCTTTACTGCGGTCGGTAAGCCACCGGGACTCCCGGTTTTTGTTGTCTGCAATTTGGCTTATCTTCCCCTACTGTGGCGATGTCCTCAGCTGGGAAGCGTGCTGCTAGGGCGGCAGAGACCACCATTACCTGTGCTACATGCAATGGAACACTGGTGGAGGGGTCCTGCAATAACTGCGGACACCCAGAGGCCCGGGCTGGCACTGCTGAGTCAGCAGCTCCGGTGCTATACCCTGAGGTTCAGGTGATCTCAGGGCCATGGGAGACTCAGAATAAGATCAATAAATCTCTGTTGTCTCAACTGTCCTCCATGTCGCAATCTCTGGAGGCACTTAATAGGAGGCTGGATAGCCCAGCAACTCCGTCCAGTTACCCCCGGGTGTCTCCCTCTTCTGCTGTGAGACCCCTTAAGCGGGCTCGTCGTGAGGAGTCACCCGAGCTCCAGGCTCTCTCTGAGGAGGAGCGTTCCTCTGATGGTGAGGAAGATGATGGGGGTTCAAATTTCGGGTCTGTGTCTATATCTGAACCACCAGACGGGGTGGAGGATCTGGTGTCCTCTATCAACGAGACCTTACGTCTCGTGACACCCCCTGAGGAGGTGACGGTGCACCCGAAGGAGGTCTATCAATGGCTGCGGCCTGAAGCTAGACCCAGTGGCTCCTTCATGGACCACACGAATTTTGGAAGGGTGGTTAGAGCTCCCAGGTTACATCCTGGGCGGCGCTATGTCCGTAAACCCAAGGACAATCGCTTTCCCTTCCCCCAGGAGGTGCTTCAGGAGTGGTCGCAGTCCCGAAGGTGGACGCTTCCATGACCAGGATTGCTGCACGCTCCCTTTTCTCTGCCTCCGATAGCTCCTCGCTGAAGGATGCGACGGATAGACAGGTCGAGCAACTCGCCAAGTCTTCCTATGAGGCTGTGGGGTCTTCATTTGCCCCTAATTTTGCCACGGTCTGGACCTTACAAGCGATTACTACCTGCTTGGATGGTATCTCTGACCTGGCAAGATCCAGTCCAGAGGTCCTAGCACTTACCGAAAGGGCAAGGGCCTATGCGGACTACGCCAGGACGGCGACTCTGGAAACTGCCACTCGCTCAGCTGTGGCTTCGGCCAATGCTATAGCGATCCGCAGGTTGTTGTGGCTGCGTCTTTGGGACTCAGATGCCACATCCAAGAAGATTTTGCAGAATCTTCCATTTGCTGGTGACAGGCTTTTTGGCACCGAACTGGACAAGCTGATAAAGGATTCTGCTGAGTCTAAGATACCGCAGAATAAGCCTAAGCCACGGTATACCGTTAAAAGGAACCCAAAACAGTGGTCCTTTCGTTCCAGCTCGCAGTCATCAGCACCGTCCGCTCGCACGGACCGAGGGGGAAAACCCGCTTCCCAGTGGCGCTCTAAGAGTCGTCCAAAGAAGCCGGCGGGGGCGGCAGCCGCCACCCCCAAACCCGCCTCTACATGACTCGCTCTCTCATCCTACCTCCCACAGGTGGGGGGCCGCTTGTCTCGCTTTCAGGACAAGTGGCTACTTCACGTTCAAGATCAGTGGGTTCGAGACGTGATCTCGCGAGGGTACAGGATAGAGCTGACGTCAAAGCCGATATCCCGATTCCATCGGTCGGTCCCATCACCAGAAAAGGCTCAGGCTTTTTACCAGGTGTTGGAGGGTCTCCGCAGGGACGGAGTGGTGGTCCCGGTGCCTTCCGGAGAGAGGTTCAGGGGTTTTTACTCCAACCTCTTTATCGTCCCGAAGAAGGACGGATCCTTCCGCCCAGTACTGGACCTGAAGTTGTTCAACCATCACGTGTTGGTTCGGAAGTTCCGTATGGAATCACTGCGCTCTGTGATCGCAGCTGTGTCACAGGGGGACTTCCTAGCGTCCATAGATATCAGAGACGCTTACCTTCACGTACCCATTGCACCGGCTCATCAGCGCTGGTTGCGATTCGCAGTGGGGGAAGAACACTTCCAATTGTGGCGCTGCCGTTCGGGTTGGCCTCGGCACCGCGGGTGTTCACAAAGGTGATGGCCTCCATGATGGCTCTCCTGCACATGCAGGGACATGCCGTCATTCCCTATTTAGACGACCTGCTGGTCAGGGCGCCATCAGAACACCTCTGTCAAGAGAGCCTGGACGTGACCATGCGGTCTCTGGAACAGTTCGGTTGGCTCCTCAATATTCAGAAGTCAACGCTAGTTCCGACCCAGTCTTTGACATATCTGGGCATGGACTTCAACACAGCCTCAGCCCTAGTGTCTCTGCCACGAGTCAAACAGATGGCGATCCAATCAGGAGTACAAGCAGTCCTCCTGTCACCACAATCATCCCTACGGGTGTTGATGAAGCTGGTGGGGCGCATGGTGGCAGCAATAGAGGCAGTGCCGTTCGCACAATTTCGCCTCCGTCCTCTTCAGCTGGAGATTCTCCGCAGGTGGGACAAGAGGACGATCTCTCTGAATCGGCTGGTGACCCTTTCCCTACCGACCAGGGATTCCCTGCAGTGGTGGCTACAGCCACACCACTTGTCTCGGGGCCGGTCCTTCATCAAACCGTCATGGTTAGTGGTGACCACCGACGCCAGTCTGAAGGGCTGGGGGGCGGTGTTCTTGCACTACAGGGCCCAAGGCCTCTGGACTCAGTCAGAGTCGGCGTTGCAGATCAACGTACTGGAGATCAAGGCGATCTATCTGGCACTCCTGGCTTTTCAGAGATTCCTCTCAGGACAACCCATTCGGGTTCAGTCCGACAATGCGACGGCCGTCGCTTATATAAATCATCAAGGAGGAACCAGGAGTGCAGAGGCGCTGGCCGAAGTCCACCGCATCCTATCCTGGGCGGAGGACAACAACTGCCTGATCTCCGCAGTTCACATCCCAGGGGTCGAAAACTGGGAGGCCGACTATCTGAGCAGGCAGGGATGGACGCCGGAGAGTGGTCTCTTCATCCAGACGTCTTCCAGGACATCTGCAGCAGATGGGGCACCCCGGACGTGGATCTGATGGCCTCGCGGCTGAATCATCAGGTTCCACAATACATGGCGAGGTCATGGGACCCCCAGTCTCTGGGAGCGGACGCCCTGATCTTGACTTGGTCCAGATTCCATCTACCATATGTGTTCCCGCCTCTGGCTCTGATCCCCAGGGTGCTGTGGAAAATCAGGTCGGAATGCAGGGTAGCCATTCTAGTGGCTCCAGACTGGCCCAGGAGGTCCTGGTATCCGGACCTGTGGCAACTGTCAGGCGGACACAGGTGGGCTCTTCCAGAACGCGCAGATTTACTCGCGCAAGGCCCATTCTTCCACCTCAATTCCAGGGCCCTCAGATTGACTGCATGGCTCTTGAGGCCTGGCTTCTGACATCCAGGGGTTTCTCCCCTACGGTGGTTGCCACTATGAACCGGGCTAGGAAGCCAGTTTCCAGGAAGATGTACCACAGAACGTGGAAAATCTTTTTTACTTGATGTGCCTCTGGCGGACGGTCTCCGTGGCCCTTGTCCATCCCGACATTGTTGGCTTTTCTACAGTCGGGTTTGGAATTGGGATTATCCCTTGGCTCTTTGAAAGGTCAAGTATCAGCACTTTCTGTGCTGTTTGACAGGCGATTGGCGCTCCTCCCGAAGGTCCGTCAATTTCTGCAGGGGGTGTCGCGGATGGTTCCGCCTTACAGGAGACCTCTGGACCCTTGGGACCTTAACATGGTCCTGGCGGCATTGCAGAAACCGCCGTTTGAGCCTCTAAGGGAGGTTTCTCTATCTCGTCTATCCCAGAAAGTGACCTTTCTGGTGGCGATTACATCTCTGAGGAGGGTCTCAGAATTGGCTGCACTATCGTGCAAGTCACCCTTTCTGGTGGTTCACCAAGACAAGGTGGTGTTGTGTCCACGGCCAGAATTCTTGCCGAAGGTGGTTTCAACTTTCCACCTGAACCAGGAGATTGTTCTCCCATCATTTTGCCCCGCTCCCGTTCATCAGGTTGAACGCGACCTCCATACTCTGGATCTCGTGAGAGCTATACGCATTTATGTGTCTAGGACCGCCTCCTTTAGGAGTTCGGATTCCTTATTTGTTCTTACGACAGGTCGCTGTAAGGGGTCCGCGGCGTCGAAATCGACATTGGCCAGATGGATTAAGGCTCCCATCCAGGAGGCTTACCGGACTTCTGGTTTGCCTCTCCCGGTGGGATTGAAGGCTCACTCTACCAGAGCCGTAGGTGCTTCCTGGGCTTTGCGACATAGAGCGTCTGCTCTACAGGTGTGTCAGGCGGCCACTTGGTCCAGCCTGCACACTTTCTCTAAGCACTATATGGTGCATGCCCATGCCTCTGCGGATGCAAGTTTGGGCAGGCGGGTTCTCCAGGCGGCGGTTGCCCACCTTTAAAAGGGAACCATGTGTTATCCGTCTTGTTGAGGAACTCTTCCCGCCCTGGGGTATTGCTTTAGGACATCCCCATTGTCTGGGTCTCCCATTATGATGACCAGAAAAAAGAGAATTTTGTTTACGTACCGTAAATTCTTTTTTCTTTAATCATCAATGGGAGACCCAGCACCCACCCAGTTGTTCCTTTGCATGTTTTGCATTTGCTCTGTTCTCTGTTGAGACAGTGTTTGCCGGGTTGTTGAACCGTTTGTATACGGCATTCTTCCGATGTTTCGGGTGTGGTTTATTTCCTCCTCGCAGCTTGTAGACCAAACTGAGGATGTTCCCTGCGGTAGGGGTTTATAAGCGGAGGAGGCGGTGTCTACAAACTTGTAGTACCTAGTGTGACCTCCGGAGGGCAGTGCCCTAAACCCCATTGTCTGGGTCTCCCATTGATGATTAAAGAAAAAAGAATTTACGGTACGTAAACAAAATTCTCTTTATCTACACCGCTATATATACAGGATATCTACACCGCTGTATATACAGGATTTCTACACCGCTATATATACAGGATTTCTACACCGCTATATATACAGGATTTCTACACCGCTATATATACAGGATTTCTACACCGCTGTATATACAGGATTTCTACACCGCTATATATACAGGATTTCTACACCGCTATATATACAGGATTTCTACACAGCTATGTATACAGGATTTCTACACCGCTATATATACAGGATTTCTACACCGCTGTATATACAGGATTTCTACACCGCTATATATACAGGATTTCTACACAGCTATATATACAGGATTTCTACACTGCTGTATATACAGGATTTCTACACCGCTATATATACAGGATTTCTACACCACTGTATATACAGAATTTCTACACCGCTATATATACAGAATTTCTACACCGCTATATATACAGGATTTCTACACAGCTATGTATACAGGATTTCTACACCGCTATATATACAGGATTTCTACACAGCTGTATATACAGGATTTCTACACCGCTATATATACAGGATTTCTACACCGCTATATATACAGGATTTCTACACAGCTATGTATACAGGATTTCTACACCGCTATATATACAGGATTTCTACACCGCTATATATACAGGATATCTACACAGCTATATATACAGGATATCTACACCGCTATATATACTGGATATCTACACCGCTATATATACTGGATTTCTACACCGCTATATATACAGGATTTCTACGTAGTTACACATATGGGAATTGTACGCAGCTAGTGCTTACATCATAAGCCGGCATATTACATGCTGTAAGTTTGCCTCACTACAGCGCCACCTCAGTGACTCTGAGCATGCGACTTATATATCACATACACCAATATATAGCTCTTTACAAGTTCTACAGCATCACGTCCTTAAAAATGTTTGCGGTTTCCTTTTTAAATTAATAATTAATTTTTATGGATTTAGCAGAATGTGATAATTTCTCCTTCTTGACCTACACGTGTTCACTTCAACTGATGCTAATATAAATGTTTTATTTATTTCCTTTTTAGAGGCGTTCTCTGTGTTTCAGGACGCCGAGCAAAATAATGTCACATTGACAGACAGGACGTACACTACTCTTATTAAAGCGTTGGTGAAAAAGAGTTTACTGAAAGAAGCAGCTGAAGTGGAAACTGTGTAAGTATGTGTAGTATATGCCGTGGACAGGTTTGCGGACTCTTGGGGATGCTCAATTTTTCTGCCTCTGATCAACCTAACTCTGGTTCCATCCAGACTGTCCCTGACCGTTTGCGTTATGACGTATAGTTGGCAAAAAATGTACCTCCTTTGACACCGCCGCCCCCCACAGACATAGTTGGGCATTTAGTTTCTGGAAAACTGAAGTTGTCCATATAGTACTATAGTAGGTGCTGCAGGGAAAGAAAATCAGCAAAGATCAACTACTCGATTGTAAGCTCCATTGCGATTCCACATTCTTTTGTTGCTGAATTTAACACAGACTTGCATTGCACAAGTTGAAATCCGCTGTGAAAATCTGCTGCATAAATTGACATGCAGCAGATAAAAAAATCCATACCATGGGTCAATTTCTGCTGCTAATTTTTGTTTGTGACTCATTAGAATCCTTCAACTTTGCTGTCATGATAATACGATTTCTCTCCCCCCTCCCCAATACTCTCTCTTCTCCCCTCGCCCCATTTTCTGCCTTCTCCTTCTCTTGATCTTGCTCCCTTGTCTTCACCCCCTCCTTCTCTTGCTCTCTGCCTTCCCCATTCTGGCTCCCTTCCTTCATTCCCACCAGTCTTGCTAGTTCTCTGCCAGGCCACCCACTCTTTCTCGCTTTCTGCTGGCTTTCTCCCATCTCGCTCTCTGCCGGCCTCCTCCCCACCCTCGCTCTCTGCCGGCCTCCTCCCCACCCTCGCTCTCTGCCAGCCTCCTCCCCACCTTCGCTCTCTGCCGGCCTCCTCCCCACCCTCGCTCTCTGCCGGCCTCCTCCCCACCCTCGCTCTCTGCCGGCCTCCTCCCCACCCTCGCTCTCTGCCGGCCTCCTCCCCACCCTCGCTCTCTGCCGGCCTCCTCCCCACTCTCGCTCTCTGCCGGCCTCCTCCCCACCCTCGCGGCTTTTCTCTGTTTCTTGTTGTTCAGCTGCAGCACTGATATATTTACAGCACTTGTGACCACTGTAGCCAATAACTGGTCTCAGCAGCTCTGCTCTGCTAATACTCAGATTCACGGGATGAGTAGTGTCTTAGTGTATGAAGTAATAAAATTTAAAATTGCAACCCCACCAACTTTCATTATTTAAAGGGGTATTTACTCTTCATTGAAGGCATTCAGAATCGATATGCATCAGTCTATTATTGTGAGGGTTTGACCGGATTTATAGTTTTTTATCTTTTCTTCTGCTATGGCAAAAATTATGGAATCACCTGGCTCAGAGGATGTCCATTCAGTTGTTTAGTTGTGTAGCAGATCACAGACATGGCACAAAACGAAAGTCATTTCAAATGGCAACTCTCTGCCTTGAAGAAACACTAAAAGAAATCTTGAAAAAAAAAACGTGCTAGCCAGGAACGGTTACTTTTGTAGAACAAGCAGGGGTAAAATTATGGAATCACTCAATTCTGAGGAAAAAAATTATGGAATCACCCTGTAAATTTTCATTCCCAAAACTAACATCGGCATCAAATTAGATCTGCTCATTAGTCTGCATCTAAAAAGGAGTGATCACACCTTGGAGAGCTGTTGCACCAAGTGGACTGATATGAATTATGGCTCCAAACCGAGAGATGTCAATTGAAACAAAGGAGAGGATTATCAAACTCATAAAAGAGGGTAAATCATCATGCAATGTTGCAAAAGATGTTGGTTGTTCGCAGTCAACTATGTCTAAAATATGATCCAAATACAAACAACATGAGAAGGTTGTTAAATGGAAACATACTGGTAGACCAAGGAAGACGTCAAAGCGCCAAGACTGGAAACTTAAAGCAATATGTCTCCAAAACAGGAAATGCACAATAAAACAAATGAGGAATGAATGGGAGGAAACTGGAGTCAGTGTCTGTGACCGAACTGTAAGAAGCCGCCTAAAGGAAATGGGATTTACATACATAAAAGCTAAACATAAGCCATCATTAACACCTAAATAGAAAAAAACAAGGTTAGAATGGGCTAAGGAAAAGCAATCGTGGACTGTGGATGACTGGATGAAAGTCATATTCAGTGATGAATCGCGAATCTGCATTGGGCAAGGTGATGATTCTGGAACTTTTGTTTGGTGTCGTTCCAATGAGATTTATAAAGATGACTGCATGAAGAGAACATGCAAATTTCCACAGTCATTGATGATATGGGGCTGCATGTCAGGTAAAGGCACTGGGGAAATGGCTGTCATTACATCTTCAATAAATGACCAAGTTTACATTGATATTTTGGACACTTTTCTTATCCCATCAATTGAAAGGATGTTTGTGGATGATGAAATCATTTATCAAGATGATAATGCATCCTGCCATAGAGCAAAAACTGTGAAAACATTCATTGAAAGAAGACACATAAGGTCAATGTCATGGCCTGCAAATAGTCCGGATCTCAATCCAATTGAAAATCTTTGGTGGAAGTTGAAGAAAATGGTCCATGACAAGGCTCCAACCTGCAAAGCTGATCTGGCAACAGCAATCAGAGAAAGGTGGAGCCAGATTGATAAAGAATACTGTTTGTCACTCAATAAGTCCATGCCTAAGTGACTGCTAGAAAATACTAGTGATGTATTTGAGTGTTGGTTTGTTTGTCATAATTCCATAATTTTTTCCTCAGAATTGAGTGATTCCATAATTTTTCCTCCTGCTTGGTCTACAGAAGTAACCATTACTGGCTAGCGTATTTTTTTTTCAAGATTCATTTTACTGTTTCTTCAAGGCAGAGAGTTGCCATTTGAAATTACTTCAGTTTTGTGCTTTTTTTCTACAAATTAATTAAACAAGTGAATGAACATCCTCCGAGCCAGGTGATTCCATAATTTTTTTCCAGAGGTTGTAATATGTGCAGGGAATTACAATACCATCTCTATTCAAGTGAATGGCGCTGTACTGGAGCAGCCTGCAGAAAGGCAGCGACTATGCAGGGAAACTTAGAAGGGGGTATATTGCTATACTGTCATTGATGCAGGTCCAACCTCATGATGCCACATCTCGGCAATATAACCGTTTAGTGCACTTTTCCAGACAGACAGGTTTGGGGCACAATAGCCGATTTTGTTGCATGTCTAATGACTTTCGTGTTGTCCGAGGACCCTGAAATTAGATGTAGTAATACTGGAATGAAAGATTAGGTCTGTAATAGTGGCTAACATCTATTTAATCACACTGAAGATTGAAAGATTGGGGAAAGTAAATCCCACGTTACATGTAATTTACAGCCTCCTGCGTGAAATGTTGATTTAAGGCCTTTGACAGATGGGGGACCAAGTAAGAAGTGGAACTGAGCAATGAGTGCTTAGGCCGGGATTAAGAGGATTGCTCCGTACAGTAAGAAAATCCCGCGTCCAATGACTATTGCTGACCCCCCCCCAGAGGCTGAAAGTGACTGAGAGAGAGGGGGCATAGTCCTACTCCGTCCTCCACAAAGGATTTTGCACGGATTGATGAGAATAATTTGGCAGTGACCCTGCTTACTTCTCAATCTGCTCAGCACATAAGTTTGAGTAGGTAGAATAGACTGCTCAGTTGGCCAGCCTCAAGACGATCAGAACGATTTATCTTGATTGTTGATATTCTAAATGACAATGACCTGGTAATCCCTCGCTACTCTCACTGCTTTCCCTGCCCGAGGAGATTGTTTTGCCTTTTTTTTTTTTCTCTTGTTAATCTAGAAATGAACTTTTACAAAGTTACGCCTGGATTTCATTAGTGGTCGGTTGCATTTGGCAGATGCTCGAAACCAGATGCCGTTACAAGCCCGACCCTCTCTGTCTTAATTTGAAAGCTTGTCCCCCGGCTTTCCGATAGATTTCACCGCACCATCTTAGTGCGAAAATAAAATCTCTCGAATCAGAGGAACGAAGTATGGGAAGGATGGGGGGGGGAGGGATGGGGGTGTAAAAAAAAATATTGCTTCGTCTTCTATTTTATAATTAGCGTGAAAGATGAACAGACACAAAAAAAAATGGGTATGTGACACCATCGCGGCAGAAAAGACACAATAGTTGCGGGTATTTTAATCACCTAATATGTCAGCGTTCTCGAATCTGAACCGATTGTTTAAAAGGGAAAAGAATAAAAAAAAAATGCCTTCTCCAATTTGTTTCCTTTTGTCGCTCATTTCCAACTTTTGTCATGTGTCAGATTAGAAGAGGGGGGAAAAAAACATAATACAAGAAGGAAAGAGAAAGGGTAGAGAGAAAAATAATTTATTCTTCCGTCCCCATTGACAGGATAGCACAAAAGCTGTCTCCAGGTCGATATTTTCCAGCAATATTTTTAACATATGAACAGTCGTTTTTGTAATTTCACCTCGGAGCTCAACCATTTATTATCGGATCAGAAGCATGTCAGTAATTCCGTCTGCCTCTTTTTTAGCGCCAAGAACCGCGTCAGGAACTACAGCCTGAGGGGCGCAGCCGGCAATCTCCTCATCGCAGAGCAAGTTAGGCGGGACTGTTTGAAAGGTATGTCACAATGCTTGACCTTTACGTCACATTAATGCCTCTGTAGATTTTTCTTGTAACGCCCTTCGAATACTTGGATAAAGGAGTCCATTTAGCAAATTACCTGCTTATCAAGAGCCTTTTGTGGGAGCGGAGAGACGTAAATTACTGTACATGCATTTATAATACATCTTGAATATGAATGTACTTGTCATCTGACCACTTAGTCCGGTTTCCATTCCATTTAACACAAGATTTTTTATTTTTTTTCTTCTTAAGATGAAGCGTCGCTCTTCAGACATGCAAAACTGTGTGTTCTCAAAGCCGGAGAGAGAAACAAGGGGGGGAAAAATAGTACAAGCTCTCAGCAGTGTTAAAATTCACAGCACAAGTCCATACGATTTTGCAAATTAGGATACGCTAATGCTTATGAACAATTTCTCCGCGGTTGAATATTTTTTTTTTTGCTCTTTGATTGAGATTTTAAATGAGTTAAATTGAGTGGTAAATGTGTAGGATTGCACGCTAAATGATTAGGATATTGATTTAAAGGAAAAACTTAAACTAATATTTTTTTATGCTACTTGTCGATATGGTATTTTTTTCCCTTCTGCTTGTTTTCATGGTAATATCCTTATGAGTGTCGTAAAGGACTGCGCGAAAGCTGCGAGTAGAATAGAATGAAAGCTCTGTCGCACACACTGTTTTTTTTTTTCTTTCCTTTGATAATATAAAAATCTCGGAATGGGTTGAATTAGATGGGATGTCTGGAAGGTTTCCACTTGATTGATATAGAAATAGCAAACTGTGATAAAGAAGTTTAAAGAGGTTTTTCCACAGAGTTGATTTTAATAAATAAATCTTGGAATAATAATAGTTTCCACAATTGGACGTTTAATCAAAAATGGAAAACTGGATGTGTCTGACCGTACAGGGACATGGTTTGATCATACCACATCTCCTGTGTTGAGATAATCTTATATATGTGTCCCTGCTATGTACTGTGTAATGGATGTGTCTGACCATACAAGTATATGGTCTGATCATACCACATTTCTTGTGCTGAGATAATCTTATATATGTGTCCCTGCTATGTACTGTGTAATGGATGTGTCTGACCGTACAGGGATATGGTCTGATCATACCACATCTCCT
This sequence comes from Allobates femoralis, assembly GCA_033576535.1. Lineage (NCBI taxonomy): Eukaryota > Metazoa > Chordata > Amphibia > Anura > Aromobatidae > Allobates > Allobates femoralis. The sequence continues at coordinate 580,865,825 of JARQOC010000001.1, forward strand.
TTGCTGAGATAATCTTATATATGTGTCCCTGCTATGTACTGTGTAATGGATGTGTCTGACCATACAGGGACATGATCTGATCATGCCACATCTCCTGGGCAGGGGAGGACGGTAAAGAGTATACAGACCTTACAGCACAGGACAGAGTATACAGACATTAAAACACAGGAAAGAGTATACAGTCATTACAGCACAGGAAAGAGTATACAGACATTACCACATCTCCTGGGCCTGCCTGTTTTAAAAAAAAAAAAAAAAAGTTTTACCTCAAAGAATTATTTGTGATCCTGTGCTGTAATGTCTGTATACTCTTTCCTGTGCTGTAATGTCTGTACCCTCTCTCGTGCTGTAACGTCTGTATACTCTTTCCCGTGCTGTAATGTCTGTATACTCTTTGTCTCTATGCTCTTTACTGTGCTGTAATGTCTGTATACTCTTTCTTGTGCTGTAATATCTGTATGCTCTTTACTGTATTATCAAGAATCAAGCGAAAGCATCTGTATTCAATTAATTTATTCAAAAAGAGAGAATGGACAAGGACAGGCGTACACAAAAAGGACAAACAACCCAAAAAGGGGAGCTCCTGTTATAAGTACTGTTGGATGTACAATTACATGGCACATTTATAATAACAAAATTGCAGAACTGGCAAGTGGATGTAACCAAATACCACCCACAGAATCTGTATGCAGCACAATAGTTTTAAGTTAATAGTTTACACAATTGTATAGGTCCATCTACACAACACATAGACCAAAATTATTAAAGTGCAGGTGCTTAGTATATATATCTGCTGCAGCAGGGTCACTTAGATGCTAGAGGTATACATATAGATTATTATCGTAATCACAGACTCGTCAGTAAGTGAAAACAAAGGTTATTCCTTATAACTTGTCTAAACCTAATTTGCAATGTTCACATCTTGATACATTGTATATCATAATCAAAAAGCAAGTATACAGTTTGTGGCACAAACCACTACATGACAAGTGCTGCAAATAGTATCACATGTTTTACAACAGTAAGAAATTCTCACCAGAGAGTGCTTAACACCAGGAGCCACACACCCCGATGGCCATTTCGTAACCTTCCTCAGGTAAAACGTAATGAAACAGATCAATGCAGATCATAAATATGGAGCATAGCTGATGTTCTCATTTAAGCCATTGGGGCGTAGTGTTCCGAGTAACCAAATCCACTTGGTCTCCAGCATAGCAACACGTTTGGCCAGTGGCCCTCCCCGAATCCCCAAATCTACGGAGTCGATCCCCCTCACTTTCAGAGATCACCACGTGATTGCTTGGAAACAGGGAAGCGGTAACACGTGTCGGCCCCTGACTCGCTAACTGCGGTCGCGTGGTCACACACGCGCCGGCACTAGGCGATGACGTGGCCACACCTCCGCTTCCTGTCTCCATTGCGGCGACTGCGCGTCGCTCAAACAGCTGATTATGATGATTACCACGCCGGCCGGCCTTTTTAAACTGCGATTTTCAGAACTTAAACTACCCCCTGAGGAAGGTTACGAAATGGCCATCGGGGTGTGTGGCTCCTGGTGTTAAGCACTCTCTGGTGAGAATTTCTTACTGTTGTAAAACATGTGATACTATTTGCAGCACTTGTCATGTAGTGGTTTGTGCCACAAACTGTATACTTGCTTTTTGATTATGATATACAATGTATCAAGATGTGAACATTGCAAATTAGGTTTAGACAAGTTATAAGGAATAACCTTTGTTTTCACTTACTGACGAGTCTGTGATTACGATAATAATCTATATGTATACCTCTAGCATCTAAGTGACCCTGCTGCAGCAGATATATATACTAAGCACCTGCACTTTAATAATTTTGGTCTATGTGTTGTGTAGATGGACCTATACAATTGTGTAAACTATTAACTTAAAACTATTGTGCTGCATACAGATTCTGTGGGTGGTATTTGGTTACATCCACTTGCCAGTTCTGCAATTTTGTTATTATAAATGTGCCATGTAATTGTACATCCAACAGTACTTATAACAGGAGCTCCCCTTTTTGGGTTGTTTGTCCTTTTTGTGTACGCCTGTCCTTGTCCATTCTCTCTTTTTGAATAAATTAATTGAATACAGATGCTTTCGCTTGATTCTTGATAATTCATTAATGTAGCGATTTATCTGCTCCATGGTGTATACCCCTCCGTATATGGGAGGTTACTGTTCAGTATCCTGATGAAGTTGTTCATGCTATGCTCTTTACTGTGCTGTAATGTCTGTATACTCTTTCTTGTGCTGTAATGACTGTATACTCTTTCCTGTGCTGTAATGTCTGTATACTCTTTCCTGTGCTGTAATGTCTTTTTTTAAATCAAATATTTTTTATTTGCCACAAAACACAGGTAACACCGTATATAATACAGGATATTCACATTTTCCAATATTAACTCAACAAAAGTAGAACACCCCTCCCACCTCCCATCCTCCCCCCTGCAACCCCCTACGTCAACTCCAGGATGTACGGATCCAAGCTAACCTAATAACACTTGTTTCCTTTCATGTAAATAACCATCCACTCACTCCTTTCGAATCACAGTCCTAATACCCTGTCCCTTATTAACTCAAAGGATTCCAGCCCTGGGTAGTCAAGCCAGCCCCCCAGATGTTTTCATACTGACGCAATTTACCCCGCTTAGTGTAGATGTGGCGTTCTGTTAAAATGATATAATTTACCTTATGTACAAATTCCCTTCTGGTTGGGAGATACTCATCAAGCCAATGCAGAGATATCATCTTATGTGCAATATACAGCATCCTTGCAATCTTTAACTTTCCCCATTCATTCGTCAACACGTCTCCCACATGCCCTAGGATGCACGTCAACGGATCACGGGTCACATTCACTCCCATCACCCCTTGTATTAGGTTTAAAACAGTAATCCAAAGTGTTTGCAGTCGAGGGCAAGACCAGAGCATACGGAGAGTGTCTGCCTCCTCCATCCCACACAGAGGACAACCAGAGTCGCCCTGTAATCCAGCTCTCCACATCCATACCAGAGTTCTATGCACTCTGTGCACGGTAAATAGTTGCGACATTCGTCCAGATTCACTCATGGAGATCTTTGGGATGTACTGTAGAATATCCTTCCATTGTGTATCCGATATAGGTACCCGGTCTTCAGACCATTGTAATTTTGCCATCAGTGGATGTCTTTCCTGGAAAGTCTCTAGCAGGCCCCAATACAGCAAAGAGATGAGCCCTCTGATGCCTCGCTGTGACCCCATAATATGTAGTACACTATCTGCCTGAACCCGCATCGGGGACCGTCTATTTTATTTAAATAATGCATGCCGCAGATGTAGATATTGATAGAACATAGTGATTCTAGAGGAAACTCCTTCCCCAGCTCTTCAAATGACTTAAACGTATCACCAGTCAACAGCTGCGACATGTACCATGCTCCAATTCTCCTCCACTGACTAAAATTCTGCAGATGAAGCATTTCAGGCAGCCTTGGGTCATGCCGAATGGAAGTATATCTAGTGAAACCAACCACCACCCTCCACTGTTTAATTTTTTGCCACACTTTCCAGATCATTGCTACTGTGGGGACTTTCTGGGAGTTCAGCCGAAATTTACCTGCCTCCATTCTCACCAATAATGAACCATTTCCCACCATATGTTGAAGGATTCTACCCACAGAACTGTCAAAAGATGGGTCTCCCCACCCTGCCAGATGTTGTCTTTGGGATGCAATATAGTAGACCCATGGATTAGGGACCGCCAAACCCCCATCTTCTTTGGCCCGCTGCAGATACTCCAGCTTACTGCGTGCCTGTTTTCCCTTCCAGATCAAATCTCTAAAAATGGCATTAATTCTACAGAATCTGTTTTGTGGTAACCACACCGGAGCATTATGTAAAACATAGAGGAGCTGGGACATAATAATCATTTTGAGCAGGTTTGCCCTTCCGGCAACTGACAAATATAGCCTACCCCAACCTGCAAGCTTCTGTATAAATTTGTCCAACAGAGGGTTCAGATTAAGTTTTTCACAATCAGCTGTATTATCCGATATCTGAATTCCAAGATAACGAAACTCCTGGACTACACATATCGGAGGCAATGTATCCTCTTCCACAGCCGTCGCCCGGTCTAGCGGGAGCAACATTTATTTATCCCAATTGATAGAGATCCCTGACACGGCACCATACACATCCAACACCCGCTTAACCTCTCTTAAGGAGCTGCCCATATCTCCCAAAAACAGGAGTGTATCATCCGCGTAAAGCGCCACCTTTTCCTCATGCATCCCATACCGAAATCCCTTTATTCTCTGGTCCCATCTTATGACCGCCGCCAATGGTTCGATAGCAATGGTGAACAGCAGAGGGAACAATGGGCACCCCTGTCTCGTTCTCTGGAAGAGGGGGAAATCCTCAGACAACTGACCATTGACCCGTAGTCTAGCCCTGTGGCAGTGTACAGCAGCTGAACACATCTAATGAATTTTTCCCCGAAGCCCATATGTTATTATTATTATAATTATTATTTATTTATATAGCGCCATTAGGTTCCATGGCGCTTTACATGAGGATGAGGGAGACAAGCACAAGTACACTGACTCTGGACAAACAGGACATACAGGTACTGGAGGGGAGGGGACATGTTGCATTAGTGGCCCACATTTACTTCCACTCCACACTGTCTAAAGCTTTGGCAGCGTCCAGTGACAGGATAGCCCTGTGTCCGATATTGTCTGCTTTGGCCTGCATGTTAAGAAACAGTCTGCGTAAATTGGTGGCTGCGGATTTGTTAGGCGTAAAACCTGCTTTATCAGGATGTATAACAGATGTAATAACCCTGCTAAGTCTGTTCGCCATCATTTTGGCCAAAAGCTTGATGTCAACTGTCAATAGGGAGATCGGACGATACAAGGACGGTGCAGTGAGGTCTTTGCCCTTTTTGGGTAATACTAAAAAAAAATCGCCTCCCACATGGACTGTGGCAACTCCCCGCTCTCTAATCCCGTATTATACACCTCCAGCAAGGATGGTAACAGAGGCCCCCTAAACTGTTTGTACATTTCTCCCAGTAGTCCATCCACTCCCGGAGCTTTTTAATTAGCCATAGATGCCAGGGCAACCTCCAGCTCTCATGTCAATCAGCTCGTCTAACCACTCCTGAGATTCAGGAGACAACTGTGGAAGCTTAGCTCTAGCCAGAAAGTCTGCAATCTCCCCCTCCCCCGGATTCACCTGCGATCTGTACAACTTGGCATAAAAATCGACCAGGACCTTCAAAATATCCTTAGTAGTCACCTCCCATCGTCCACCTTCAGACTTAGTATAAAAGAGGCAGCCACCAAGGCCAGGAGATTACCTACTCTTTACCCTTCCTCATAAAACCTAATGGCTTGAAACATCCTTCTACGTTCTGCAGTCCTCAAGGACATTTTAGTGACGTTAACTTGAGCAAGTTTAAGCGTCTCCTGAGCCTGTGTGGAAAGATACATGATCAAAGCCGCCTCTGCTCCCTTCAGTTCCTGATATACCAACTTATCTTTCTCTCTAGTTGCCGCTTTAACCCGGGAGATGAACTTGATACACAGGCCCCTAAAGAATGTCTTCATGGCTTCCCAGACAGTGCCAATGGCCGCCGACCCTATATTAATCTGAAAATATTCCTCTAATTTCCATTGCATGTATTTCCCTGTATCCATAAGCTGCAGCCAAAAAGGGTTCAGCTTCCACAGAGATCTTGACAGTAGGCAGGGACTCCTCAGCTTGGAGTGTCACATATATAGGGGGGGTGGTCCGACACAGTTCTTACCAGATAACCAACCTCCTCCAGCCATCCCAGCATTTGTGCATCGCCTAAGGCTAGATCAATCTGAGACAGCGAAGAGAAGGACGCTCCAAAAAACAGGAGAATTGGCGTTTGGTCAGGTGTCAGACCCTCCACGGGTCAATCATGGCCGTCTCCTTCAACAACATGCCGAACATAGTACAATTACCCCCTCGTCTCAGGTCCTCCCCTTTGCCTTTAGCCCAGTGTGCGTCCGGAAAGTTGTTAAAGTCACCCACTATTAAATATGGGACACCCGGTGGAAGTGAAACACCGCCTGTTGCTTAATGCCAGAGGCCCCTAACATTCCAACTCACGATTTTAGGATTATGGGACATCATATTGTAAATCAATAGATATTTCTGCATCCTTTTCCTCTAAAACATTTCCCAGATATATGACGCACCCAAAAAGTTCCCTCCCCTTCCCCTTCCCCCTCCTTCCCCCCACCCCCCACCAGGACAAAAACATAACATGGTCCCATTAGCTTTGTAAACCTTTTCCAACAAGAAAAGGTGGGTGTAAATGATCCTCTACCAGGCCCCGTCTCATGGAGTCCATTCCTGCACTAGTCCCTTGACAGGGACCACACATGTCTTGTACACACCGTATCACGGTTTGGGGGGAAAAAAAGTAAAGGGGAGCAGATTCCTTTCCTGCCAAAAGAAAGAGGAAAAGAAGAAAAAAAAAAACTGTTCTCAATGGTAATTCAACGGTAAAGAGAGACACCGGACAGTTCAACAAACCAATCCACCACCATGTGCCCGCGGTCATCAATCCTTGGAGCCTCTCGCTTTCGCCAGTCTCAACTGCTTCTCGTTGTAGTCCAGCCAGCAATTCTCTGTGGGCGACCAGGGGGAAGAGGGAACTAGGGACCCGGTGTTCCCGCTCTATTACATACATGCGGGACAGATTATCAGCACCAATTTTGTCCATAAGCGATTGCTCAAAAAATTCCGTAGGAGCATTACTCTACACCTTCTCCGGCACACCAACCAGCCGCAAGTTATTGTGCCGCGACCTGTTCTCTAGGTCATCTGTTTTGGCACGGACGGTAGCCAGACTAGTTGCCATACGCTTGTACTCTTTCTCAGCTTTAGCCATTTAGTCCTTCGTGCTACTGACCTGCTTTTCCACTTCTCCCATTCTTTCCTTCACAACATGCATGTTATGCTTCATTTTAGACATATCTTCCTGAAAACTGCACTGCCATGGAATGGATAGAGGAGTCACAGTAAATAATCGCCCGAAACGCATCTTTCAGTGTGGGCTCTTCTGGGATCAACAGTTCATCCATCTTTCCCCTTAGGACTGCCTCAGCCTCTTCACCTTGCTGTGTGAGGCTGTCCCCATCCTGCAGACTGGAAGAGCTGCCAGCATCACTCTCCTCTCTATCTTCCCTCTCCTCTCTCACACCCCTGTACCTCCAATGCATCTGCGTCCTCCGGTGCACGGGGCCTGAATCCCCCTGTTTGTCTGGCAAAACGCTGCAGCCTGGCCGCCAGCTCTCTCCGGGAACCGCCCCCTCCTCCATCTCCACGCTGCAGCGGGGCACTTTGCTCAATGTCCCCAGCGGTCTTCCTGGTGCTCCTTTTTCCTGTCATGGCTCCCGAAATATGCCATGTATCGGCTGGTCTCAGCGGGGTCTCCTGTGTCTCTACATAGGGTCCTTGTGCTGTGCAGTGTGGGAGCTCCTCTCACAGCAGACCAGCTGCATCGCGCTCCAGGCCACGATCCCCCCCCCCCCCCCCGTGCTGTAATGTCTGTATACTCTTTCCTGTGCTGTAATGTCTGTATACTCTTTTCTGTCCTCCCCTCCCCTGCCCAAGTGATTGCGGTATGATCAGGCCATGTCTCTGTGTGGTCAGACACATCCATTACACAGTACATAGCAGAGACACATATAAGATTGTCTGCACAGGGACATTATTTTTAAAAGGGAACTCAGGGGGGAAAAAGAATGTTTGTATGGTCCCTGCACTCATAGACTATAATGTTAAGCTGCCTGTTACATTTTTATTATGTTTAGAATTAATATAAATCAGTTATTAAGTCTGCTTACCAGTTACCATTCCCATTGGGGTCAAAATGTACCTGATGAGCAGTTCTCCCCCCTCCCTCCACAGTGAGCTTCAGTGCCACCAGATACCAAACCCTTCCTCCTTCAATCATGTGGGCGTGATGTCACAACATGTCCTGTCGACACACAGATCTCACCACTGTTTTCTGCACAGAAACGGGTGTCCAGACTACAGCTTGATACTGGACCTGCTGTGATATCACGCCCACGTGATTGAATGAGGAATGAGGATGTGTCAAATGGCACTGAAGCTCACTGCGGATGGAGGGGGGAGAGCTGCTCATCAGTCATGACGTATTAACCCCAATGGGAATGTTAACTGGTAAGCAGCATTTACTAAATAACTGATTGATATCAATTCTAAACATAATACAAGTGCATCAGGCAGCTTAGCATTATAGTCTGACTGCAGGGAACATACAGTTTTTTGTTTTTTTTTATCTCCCCAGAGTTCTCCTTTAAACACATCCAATTGTGGAAATTATTATTCCAAAGTCTATTGATCCTTTGTTTGTGGATAAAAAAAACCTTAATTATGGTTTCCATGATTATTTGTGGAACTGGTAGATTTAAAGGGGTAAAATTAGTACGCACTAATTTGCTGGGTTTCCTCCTGGCTACTATACTGCTAATATACTGACAGTTTGTCCTAGAACATGTTGTGCTCTTCATTATTTTTAATGTATACAATTTTCTTGTACTCTCTTCACAAGGAAGTGTAACTTTGCCCCCCAAAAAATTTGCTTAGTTTGATGAGTAAGTGGGCTGGACTTCAATGCCACAGCATTACTTTGGTCAGTCGACCATTGCACTCATGCAAGGTGCAGCTTTGCCTTGATTAAAAAGGGAAGGCATTACTAGTGCAGGACACCAGCCTCCAATCATTAAACACCTCCTTAATCTTGAAGGGCAGTGACCACCTGCTGTCCTGCACAATGAATCGGATTCACATAGGACGCTGTTCACACAGGTTACTGCAATGTGTATCCAGCCTCTTACATTAGCCCTTATCTCAGTAGCAGCTGTTCTGGCACTACAACACTGCTACCTGCCAGAACAAACATCCCATATGGCCTAGCTGCACCGTGCAATATAAAGAGTGCAAAAAAAAAAAACAATAACAATTCAAGAAATTGTGGGGTATTAGTGTGTCTTTTAGTCCAAAACACGTAAGCTTGTGACCCACTTCACGGGTCCCCACTTATCAGGACTGCCCTCCAAGATTAAGGAGGTGTTTAGTGATTGGAGGCTGGTGTCCTGCACTAGTAATGCCTTCCCTTTTTAATCAAGGCAAAGCTGCACCTTGCATGAGTGCAATGGTCGACTGACCAAAGTAATGCTGTGGTAAGAAATTTTTTTTCTAATTTTATCTAGAGGGTTGAGAATGCGCACATAGGGTCTTATCCTTTATAGACAGGTAAATTTGTGAAAAAATCAGATTTGCTCACCTGGTCCGGTTGTGTAGCATACAACCAGCGTAATCACTCAAACAATGCAGCTGCTGCAGGGACTGTACTTCCACGAGGTGCGGTGCTGTGATCAGGTTTTTCGGACGAGTACCTTATTGTCCGCGCTGCTGCCAGAGAGGTAAATACACAACGACACTGGACGTCTGAGTACTGGTGATAGAGGTTTATTTCCAACGCGTTCGGAGCCACGTACCCTGAGGAAGGAGCTCGGTACGTGGCTCCGAAACGCGTTGGAAATAAACCTTTTTCTAATTTTGTCCTTTGCGTATTTTGGACACTGATTTGGTGGCTAGGACTTGTGAGAAGTGGGGACCCGTGAACTGGACTTCAGTGTGTCTACTCGTATTAAAACCTTGTAGCAAATTAAGGGCTCAAAGTTTGCTCACTTCTAAGATGCAAGAAATTTTTCGAGCCCCATGAGTGTGTGTTAAACGAGGGGTATTTTAAGACTTTCAGTAAAACTTAAAAGCAACGGTTGAAGCAAATTTACTGAAACCATTTAAGTAGCAAGTGCCTCCAGGTTATTAATTTCACTCCTTTATATAGCGCCATCATCACTGTCCCCATTGGGGCTCACAATTTATATTCCCTATCAGTATGACTTTGTAGTGTGGAAGGAAACGGAGAACCTGGAGGAAACCCACACAAACACAGGGAAAACATACAAACTCCTTGCAAATGTTTCCTTGGTGAGATTTAAATGCAGGACCCCAGTGCTGCAAGACACCAGTGCTAACCACTGAGCCACCGTACAGTGCTAACCACTGAGCCACCGTACAGTGCTAACCACTGAGCCACCGTACAGTGCTAACCACTGAGCCACTGTACAGTGCTAACCACTGAGCCACCATACAGTGCTAACCACTAAAGCCACCGTACAGTGCTAACCACTGAGCCACCATACAGTGCTAACCACTGAGCTATCAAAGTGCTAACCACTGAGCCACCATACCGTGCTAACCACTGAGCCACCGTACAGTGCTAACCACTGAGCCGCCATACAGTGCTAACCACTGAACTATCCTACAGTGCTAACCACTGAGCCATCATACAGTGCTAACCACTGAGCCACCATACAGTGCTAACCACTGAGCCACCATATACAGTGCTAACCACTGAGCCACCATACAGTGCTAACCACTGAGCCACCATACAGTGCTAACCACTGAGCCACCATACAGTGCTAACCACTGAGCCACGTACAGTGCTAACCACTGAGCTATCCTACAGTGCTAACCACTGAACTATCCTACAGTGCTAACACTGAGCCATCCTACAGTGCTAACCACTGAGCCACCATACAGTGCTAACCACTGAGCCATCTTGTGGGTTAGCTCAACATTCACTTGCTATCATTAGTGATATTATCTGTATGTTCTATTGTTGACCTACGTGTAGAATAAATAATTAGTATCAGATTGGTGGGGATCTGATGCCCAGCCCCTCCACTTATTTTGACTCCTGACAAGTGTACACAATGTATGGAGCCTGAACATTACCTTTCCATTCGGAGAGTAATGGTCACTCCAGCTTAGATGCTATTAAAGTGTATGGTAGTAGAGCAGCAGTACCTGACAATGGCCACTACGCAGTGTAGGGCGCTGTTCTCTTTAAGCTTCATTCACTTATCACTTCAGGCTGCCACAATCAGTGAGGCTGTCAGTCTCTGGAACTCTTCCATTCTGATATTGATTATTTTTATCTTTAGGATAGATCATAACTATCTTACTACTGAACCCCTTTAAAGGAGATCTGTCACTTGCCATAAATGTGTCAATTTTTTTTAGCTGGTACTGCTGAATCTAGTGTTGTCTTTTCTTTTGTGCTTCTCCATTCCTGGGTTCAAGGCAGCTCCTGGTTTTCGTGGACCCCAAGCGAAAGTCTCAGTAGGACCCTTTACATACTGGTAATATATGGGGAGAACACTCGCACAAGGAGGGGAGAGAGAGGCAGATACCCGGGCCCAAAACATCTGCTGGGGACACCATTCGGCATGCGGCGCGGACGGTGTTCCTGACAGCTATTGGGCCCCCTGTTTGTCCAGGGCCCCGGAACTTGCCCATGTGATGACGCCAACTCTGTATAATATAGAGGCTGTGAGCTGTGTTTCTCCCATCTCCACTCTTTCTCTCTCCCCCTGACAGGGGGCCCCTGCACACTCTTTCTCTTGACATCCTGCATGCCAATGCTGTCTGCTACCTCCTGTGTGCATTTCAGTGTGTGCATCAGCGGGGTAGCGCTGATCTTTTTCACCGGATGTAGTGACACCGTTACCGGCTTACAGTTCATAAGCCATCAGTAGTCGGATGCTGTTCCTTGTATGTAAATCTAATCTTGTTATCTAGGGGGTGTGGTCCATATCAAGACTTCTATATAGAGGAGGTAAGGTTCACACCCACTTGACTAAGAAGACTGAGATTTATTTACAGGTATTAAAAGGCCCATAACCTAGGATCAGAGAGGCTATGGAACAAAAGGAAAACAATGTCTGATTGTGCACCAAGCAACAAAATTCCATCTGTATGGTAAGTTACAGGGTGCACAATAAAAGATAATTTTTTTCCTTTTCTTCCCAGGATCTTAGTGCAGTTTTGAGCCATCATATTTGGCGTATTTTTGACAGTAACCTACATCCGTGACGTCCACACAGCGAGTCACCACCATACAGCCGGCGTTTAGCGGGGAATGGCCTGGTTATTGTATTTGCTTTGATGCAAGCGCGGGCGGATAATGAAGTGTTCTCCTCCGATAGCCGCCTCCGCCAGCGCTATATCATTTCTGATCATTTTTGAAAGTGATAGCTGTTTATCATTAGGCGGATCCATTATTTTGTGTTTTCGCATAAATATGAACCGGCCATTAATACAATTTATCTGGCACCCGGATTGCCATTTGTGCTTTTCGATTTCAAAGTGCGTCCCCAGCATCTGCCAGGAATACATTATTACGGGGCGAAAAGCGGCTTTCCATTGACATGGAGTGCATCGCTGCTTTTGTGCTGTGACTTTGTCAAATGCTATCAGAGGCTCGGTGTAGGGGGAAGGGGGGGAACAGAAATGCCATATTGCCTCCTCAGCAGCTCGCCCCATGCTCTGCCAGTTCCATCATTAAGTTCTAATCTCGAGCGCACACGACATTTTTCTGCAAGTCGCTAATATGACAAACAACAGAGTAAATTCTAATCACTCGTCCGCTTGTCTCTTCTGTTTTGCGGCCCTTGTGATCTGTGATTACTCCAGCATTTTTTTTTTTATCTTTGTGCCGTTCTTTCCCCTTCAATAGATGCACTAGTCACTCTGCAGACAATGCTGGAAAATGGCAGCGTGCCCAATGGTCCCTCATTAAACAGACTTGTCAATGCTCTTGCGCTGAATGGAGACGTGCCAGGCCTCGAGAAGATAAAGGAGTTAACTCAGCGCCATGAAATAGCCGCTCAAGTGCTGCCAGGGAGTCTGAACACCTGTGTCGTTTTGGCCCATCTGAAAAAGTAAGTGCATTGCCCGGTTTTGGACGGAGTGCCGCCCTACGTCGTAAGAGAGCTTAATCTTTTATTCTTTTTAGTGTTGTAAGAAAAAAAAAATCACTTTATGAGAATACGGCCTTTGGTCAGATAAAGGGACCCCCATGGCACACCGCTGACTTGAAACTTTCTGCAAGTGGTTATTACTAAAAGAGAAAGTTGGCAAAGTTAACTCAAAGCTAAACAAAAGACAAAAATTGCATCTCTAGTGCCTCCTAAAGGCCAACCTGTAACTCCAGAAGGTAACTGATTTACATAGTGGCACTAGGCAGACATTATTATCTATAAAAAGGAAATCTATCAGCAGGTTTTTACTATGTAAGCTGAGAACAGCAGGCTGCCGGGGATAAGAAGCAAAACTTCTGTGATATTGTTTACCTAAACTAAAGGCTTTATTATCTTGTGATTACCATTACACAACACAATATGATTTTTAAAAATATATTTTTTTTTTATTAAATTAACATATTAAACATGTAAATAAAGAGACATAATACAAAAGTATTGATTATGAAAAGGTGATTACAAACATGTAAAAGACATATTTAGGGTCAATCAAGTGTTTAAAGGAGAACTTGACATTCAAATTGGATCCTGAGATTGTACAATCCAGGAATATAGTCATCCAAGCAATGAAATCCACTATTCTGATTTGCTTTGAGGTCTCTCTTTTTGGCTGTCTAGTAACATATAGTTTTTTCTCTTTAATGGAAACTGATCTCCTAATTTTCTCTGACAATTACCTGCCGGTATAGATTGATAGACAAGGATACTTGTCAACAAATTGCAGAGACAGTACTAAATGGAGTCCTATAATGAAGACCCGGCAGTAATTGAAAGCGTTCCCTTTATTGCCTTTCTTTCTCTACCATTCACCAGCTGTTTGTTTTTTGTTTTTTTTTTGTTTTTTAACAAATGTGTCAATGAGCAAGGTTAGGTATGTAAAAAGGTAACATGAGGAAGATATTAGTTACAGAATATGGAGTGCTTGTAGTTGTATATCAGAGGGTTGACCGATTATATCAATTTTGGAGAGTATTATTCATGTACTAAGAAAAAAAAATTATATTTATAGCATTATTTACAAACCCCATCATAATGTCCCCATTTGGCTCACAATCTAAATCCCCATCAGTATGTCTTTGGAATGTAGAAGGAAATGTTAATGTAAAATGGCCATTTAGATGTAGTCTGTTATCCCAAATTTCCACTTCAAACAAACCACACAGCCCTGTTGCAGATGGCACAATAATAAAAATTAACATTTTTTGTTTTTATATATTGATTCCTTTTATGCTCCCAAAAACAACTTTATAGTAATACTCAGATGAAGCTGTTTGGTGCATCCTTGCCGTGGCCAAATGCCTGTGTGCACTGTCCCACTTACTTTTTTAGGTTACTGCCACTCCTGTGTTTTGACAGCACTGACTTGATCAGAGACAGCACTGTCTGAAGGTTGATGTGTGTTATGTGGGCCCAGTTCAGGAGAGAGAAATCACTCTGTTTTTGCTTCTGACATTGCTCATCTCTCTGCTATCACTTTGGTGCAGGAGAGAGCACAGAATCACTCTCTCCTTGCTTCTGACATTGCCTATCACTTCAGTCCAGGAGAGAGCAGAGAAATCACTCCCTCCTCGCTTCTGACATTGTTCATCTCCTCTGCTATCACTTGGGTGCAGGAGAGAGCCCAAAAATCACACTCTCCTTGCTTCTGACAGTGCTGATCTCTGCTATCACTTTGGTGCAGGAGAGTACACACAATTCACTCTCTCCTTGCTTCTGACAGTGCTGATCTCTGCTATCACTTTGGTGCAGGAGAGTACACACAAATCACCTCTCCTTGCTTCTGACATTGCTCATCTCCTCTGACTTCACTTCAGTACAGGGGAGAGTTCACAAATCACTCACCCCTTACAGCTGACATAACTACGCAGCTATTCACCAGGAATTTCTTCAGCCAGGCCACATGTTCCTCATGCTACCATGGCAGCCTATGTAGCCTAAACATGCTACAATCACTTGTAACATCTCCAGACTTGTCTCTCAACTAACACATCTGGGACGGAATTAGGCAGACATTGCTAAGGAAGCTGCCAGCAGCTGATTTTTATGATTTACCCAAGTGCATTAAGTGAGAGAGAATATTCTTCTGATGACCATCAATAACTTCATTGATCGCAGCCAAGGCTGTAAGTGTGGCTATTTTTGCCCGTGGTGCTCAGACGATACTGAATAAATTGAAATGTCTTGAAAATGTTTCAATTTTTCCATAGTTAGCAGATCAGTAATATGGCTATAGATACTGTGATTTCTATATCTCCACCACTTTTCTTTCTTGGTGCTCCATTTTCAGTATTGAGTCTGCAGTAATCAGCTAAGCCCTTCCCTTAGGTTACTTGCATACAAAGGGTTACCGAGCAGAAAGTCGGTCATTGCAATAACTCATTTTCTTGCTCAGTGCCCTTTACTTTGAGTAGAAATAATATATAAAATTATATTAAAAGCCAAAAGGTAATCCTAAAAGTTCTTGCAGTAAGTACAGGAACGCCACGACGAGTTATAGTGCTGCTGCATTTACTAGGTGCCGAATCACTGATCTTTCTCAAACCATTCTTGCATGGCCTCATCATATGAGCAGGTAGAGCGGCTGAGAGCAGAGCCGAGCCATTGCCAAATGGAGTTGTCATCCCACGTTATGCAGACGGAACGCTTGCTGCGCGCATATATATACACCCCCCTGCTGTAAACATATTAAATTATTAGCACAGTCCTCGCCGGAGAATGGAAAGTGCCGTAGACAAATTATATTTATTATCAGTTTTTGAATGAAGCCGGACAGTTGTGCAGGAAAGTGCTGGCGCTAAATATTTTATCCAGTATTATTCATAGTTTTCCTACATAAATTATTGAATATTAAACATTAATGTTTTTTATTTTGCATCCATAGTGTTAACCTTCTTAGCTAGCTCGTCAGTTGGAAAGGCAATATTAGGGTCTTACTTCAATCAGCATCACTTTGCCCCAATTTTCTTAAAAGGTATGTCCAGATTAGAAAAAAAGTGTTTTCTTTTTCCCCCAAAAAGCGCCCTCACCTGGGGTAAAAAAAAAACTTAATAATAATAAAACTTTATTTGTATAGCTCCAACATATTTCGCAGCGCTTTACAGTACAATGGTACATATAAGAAAAATATACGATACAGAATGGTAGGTAATACAGAACAGTAGTTACATACAATAAACATAGAATCAACGTAGGAAATACAATAATAAGGCAAAAAAATAAAGGTGACCCTGCTCGAAGGAGCTTACAATCTAAGACGGGATGGGAACACAAAGTACAGGGGCTTATAACAATGAATATCTTATGTCTAAATGACTACTGTTACGGAGAAGGATAGGTCGCCCAGAGGTGGTGTGTGTTTAGGGAGCGTCTGAAGCTATGCAAGTTGTGGATGGTCCTAATTTCTTGGGGTAGAGCATTCCAGAGGATTGGTGCAGCTCAAGAGAAGTCTTGGAGTCGGGAATGGGAGGTTCGGATTAATGCCGATGTTAATCTGAGGTCGCATTCAGAGCGAAGGGGACAGGTGGGGTGGTAGACAGAGATGAGGGTGGAGAGGTAAGGAGGTGCCGCACCATGAATAGCTTTGTGGGTGACAACGAGCAATTTGAATTGGATTCTATAATGTACGGGTAGCCAATGCAGTGACTGGCACAGAGCAGAAACATCTGAGTAACGGTTTGCTAGATAGGTGATCCTGGCTGCTGCATTGAGGATAGACTGGAGAGGGGAAAGCTTACTGTGGAGGAGGCCAGCTAATAAAGAATTACAGTAGTCAAGGCGGGAATGAATCAGGGCCACGGTTAGGGTTTTAGTTGTTTCCATGGTGAGGAAAGGGCGAATTCTGGAGATATTTTTCAGGTGAGAGATTGTATATATGGGGTGAAGGAGAGATCAGTGTCCATCATAACACTGAGACAGCGAGTCTGCTGACTGGGCGTTATCGTGGTGCCGCACACCGAAGAGAGAGATGTCAGGTTTACGGAGGTTGGCAGAGGGTGGGAGCAGAAGTTGTTCAGTTTTGGAAAGGTTGAGTTTCAGATAGAGAGCGGACATGATATTGGAGACTGCGGTTAGACAGTCATTGGTGTTCTGTATTAGAGCAGGAGTAAGGTCAGGGGAGGAAGTGTATAGTTGTGTGTCATCAGCATAGAGATGGTACTGGAAGCCAATTCTGCTGATGGTTTGTCCAATCGGGGTTGTGTACAGAGAGAAGAGAAGAGGTCCAAGGACTGAACCCTTAGGGACCCCAATAGTAAGGGGAAGTGGAGCCAGAGAATGATGCACTGAAAGAGCGGTCAGAAAAATAGAAGAGAACCAGGAGAGAGCAGTGTCCTTGTTGCCAATGGAGTGCAGCATAGAGAGTAGGAGATGGTGGTCAACAGTGTCAAAAGCTGCATAGAGGTCAAAAAGGATAAGCAGAGAGTGGTCACCATTATGTTTTGCTGTCAGAAGGTCATTGGTCACTTTGATAAGGGCAGTTTCTGTTGAGTGTAAGGGGCGGAAGCCAGACTGCAATGGATCTAAAAGAGAGTGGGTAGCGAGGTAATGGGTGAGGCGGGTGTAGACCAGGCGCTCCAGGAGTTTTGAGATGAAGGAGATTGGAGACAGGTGTGTAGTTATTTGTGCAGGATGGGTCAAGGGACGTTTTCTTTAGTAGTGGAGTAATGGTAGAGTGTTTGGAGGAGGGGAAGATGCCATAGAGAGGGAGAGATTGAAGATTGTGGTTAAGTGAGTGGTGACCACTGGAGAGAGGGCTCTGTAGTAGGTGTGAGGGAATTGGGTCAGTGGTGCATGTAGTGGGACGAGAGGAGCCTAGAGATTCTTCTTCTGTGACTGGGTCAAAAATGGAGCGTGAGCCAGAGGGATGTAGGGACAGATGGGAGTAGAAACACTTGAAGGTTGGGAGCTTATTTCCTGACGGATGTTTTCTATTTTTCTCTGTGAAGTAAGAGGCCAGATCATCAGCACAGAGGTCAGTGATAGGGGCCTGCACTTTCGGACTGAGGAGAGAGTGAAAGGTGTCAGAGTTTCTTTGAGTTGTTGGATAGTGAGGAGACCAGGGTGGTGAAGTAGGTCTGTTTGGCGAGGTGAAGGGCAGAGTTGTAGGTTTTGAGCATGAATTTATAACGGATAAAGTTTTCTGGTGTGCGAGTTTACCTCCATAGGCGTTCGGCACTCCTAGAACATCGCTGGAGGAATTGAGTTTGTGACGTGATCCAGGGCTGTTTTACTCTGTGTTTGGAGGTTCTGAGGGTGAGGGGCGCTACTTGGTCCAGGGTACTTTTGAGAGTCTCATTGTAGTAATTCACAGCCAGATTGGGGCAGGAGAAGGAGGAGATTGGGGACAGTGATGAGAGAAGAGAGTCTGTGAATGTATGAGGGTTGATGGCCTGTAGATTTCTGAATGTGTGATAGGTCGGACTATGCTCTGATGGGCGAGGGTTTGTGAGTGTGAAGGAGAGAATGTTGTGGTTGGAGAGAAGAGGTGAGTTGTCTAAGGAGGAGGTAGAGCAGAGTCGGGTAAAGACTAGGTCAAGGGTGTTACCATTCTTGTGTGTCTCAGAGGTTGAGAGCTGCGAGAGGCCAAGTGATGTGGTTAGAGATAGGAGCTGGAATGCAGATGTGGAGTTGGGGCTGTTTATGAGGATGTTAAAGTGTCCCAGGATGAGGGTTGATAATTCTGAGGACATGAAGTGCGGCAGCCACGCGGAGAAGTGGTCGAGGAAGTGGGTGGGTGAACCTGAGGGGCGGTATACCACTGCTACTCTGAGGGGGAGGGGACGGAACAGCCTAATGGTGTGAACCTCGAAAGAAGGAAATGAGAGTTATGGAGCAGGGGGGATGACCTGGAAAGTACATTGCGGGGACAGGAGTAAGCCAACTCCACCACCATGGTTGTTCCCAGGTCTCGGGGGAATGAGAGAAGTGTAAACCGCCGTAGGAGATAGCAGCAGGGGAAGCAGTGTCTGAGTCCTGGATCCAGGTTTCAGTGAGGGCCAAAAGGTTAAGAGAGTTAGTGAGAAAGTAGTTGTGGATAGAGGGAAGTTTGTTGCATGCGGACCGTGGATTCCAGAGGGCACATTTAAAAGAGGTAGATGAAGGTGTGCAGGTAATGCTAATAAGGTTACTGGGATTTCTATGTGAGGTGTGGGGGGGTTGAAGTTGGAAGAGGGTGGCCCAGGATTGGGAGAAATATCGCCTGACATGAGCAGTAGTAGAACGAGAAAGAGGGAGTAATTTTTGGCTCTATGACATTGTTTTTGTTGATGCAAGACCCTGCAATTTGATGGGCTTAGCTTATTGAGTAGGGCGAAGAGAGTATGGGAGTAGGACATAGTAAAGGGAAGTAGAGAGGGGCTGATGTGGATAAAGGGTGATGGAGGGGGAATGGGGCGTTAAAAGTGGATGACTAACGCACATAGATATAAAGGCATTGGACTGAAAGACATTTTGAAGTAATGGACTAAGTAAAGTAATGATGGGTAGTAGACAGGTAGAGTTGTTAACTTCTGGTTACCTTGGTATATCTCTGAATTCCACCTAAAAATGCCACTTTGAAATGACACAGATGCCAAGGCACAGAAGCCTTGGACCTTGCTACTTATAGCTCTTGTGAACAACAGACAATATGCCAGGTATGTAGAGGGGAGGGGTCAGAGGAGAAGGATACACCACACCAGGGGACAATTACCGTAACAAATTACTGCTAAGAGGAAAGTTTGAGTCAGGATCAGCAGGAGACGGAGACAAGGGCAGGAGGATAGAAAATGCATATTTCTAAGGGTGCTTTCACATCTGCGTTTTTCGTAATTCGCGGCAGATGCGGTGAAAAATCCGCATCTGCCGCGATTGCCGCATAACCGTTCCACTTGCGGCGCGGTTGCGGTTTTTTCTATGCAATGTATAGGCGTACTTGCGGCAGGTGCGGCAAGTGCGGTTTTGCACTTGCGGCAGGTGCGGCCGCGAAAAAAAACGCGGCTTACTGCGGTTTTTTTCGCGGCCGCACCTGCTGCAAGTGCAAAACCGCACTTGCCGCATCTGCCGCAAGTCCCCCTATACATTGCATAGAAAAAACCGCAACCGCGCCGCAAGTGGAACGGTTATGCGGTAAACGCGGCAGATGCGGTTTTTTCACCGCATCTGCCGCGAATTACGAAAAACGCAGATGTGAAAGCACCCTAAGGTACAAAGCAGATGGGAGAATATGTCATACCATTAAAATACATTAGGGGCACACAGTCAGATTGGATACAGCAGAAATTAGATACATCACTACGAAGTCTCTGTCCATACCATCAAATACATTAGGGGCACACAGTCAGATTGGATACAGCAGAAATTAGATACATCACTACGAAGTCTCTGTTCATACCATCAAAATACATTAAGGGCACGCATGTATGCATTTACAAAAAAATGGGACGAATCAAGGAACATTGCAGCCCCGCACCCATTTATTTGGAAAGTACTGTTTTCCATGAATATTTGCAGGAACTCACATATTTATACACAACATAACATGGAATACTGCAGTTCTTAAGATGTGAGGTGGAACCGAACAGGAATGAGATGGGTGACATGATTATGGAAGTAAATATTGGAACAGTTCACTGATAAGAGGTGTGAAAGTTTTATCGCCCTCTAATTGTGGTCTGTTCAAAGATATGATGCTCCCAAATGCCCTTATAATTGGTGTTAAAGACATGAATCCATGTTCATTCCTGCTCTTTTTTAGGCTACGTTCACACTTTGCTCTTTTTGTTGCATTTTTTTTTTTTTGCACGGGCGCTTAATGCTTCGTTTTGCACCCGCGCAAAAAAGCCCCGTAAAAAAAACGCGGTGCCTTCACACACCACATTTTTTACGGGCACACTTCTCCCCCTAAAGCGCAGGGGAAAAGTGATGTCACACAGGGGAGGAACGATCCTTCCCTTTGTCATGTGTGATAGCCCCTTTTGGGTTTTGTAGTGTATTCATATACACTACGAAACCCAAATTAAAGTAAGGCAAATGTCTTAAATATAATAAAAATTGAATACTTACCTCTCCACCAGGTGTTCGGGAGCCAAGACAACCGTAGGTATTGACCTGCATGGACCTATCGCGATCTATGATTGGTCACTCGCGGTCATGTGATATGCGCATCATAGCACGTCACATATCACATGACCGCGAGTGGCCAATCAGCGATCACAGGCCCTGGAAGGACAGTACCTGTGGAGGTTCTCTCGGCTCCCAGTAACCGGAACACCCGGCAGAGAGGTAAGTATTCAATTTTTATTATTTTTCACACATTTGGCTTACTTTAAAGGGATCCTGTCACCTCCAAAAAGCCACCTAAGCTACTAAAACATGTCCCTGCAGCATATTATCACTAATCTCACACTCCTTTTGTCTCCTAAAAGCACCCTGTGAAAGTGCATAAAAACGTTTTAATACTTACTCATTAGGGATTATAATTAGCGGGGGCTATATTCTTTAGCCCTTAGGGCGTGTTGTTTTGCCGCCTGAATGATCCACCCTCTCTCTGTCTGTACTGCTATGATGTGGAGCTGAAGGCAGGACTAATGATTTGCATTCTGTGAGTGACAGAGTGGGGGAGGGCAAAGCCTGCACAAGCAAAGCAGTACAAGAGGGAGGGCTGGATCCTGGAGCCTGCAAAACAAAACGCCTTAAGGGCTAAAGAATATAGCCCCTGCTAATTATAATCACTAATGAGTAAGGTGCTTCACATCTCTTTTGTAATCGCGGCAGATGCGGAAAACGCTCTGCGTTTGCCGCATAACGGTTCATGCGCCGGTTGGGTTTTCCTAGGAAGTAAGGGACTTGCGGCGATGCGCAGTGCGTATGATTGCGCAGGTGCGGAGAGAAAAACGCAGTAAGCGGGTTTTTTCTGCCCACTGCCGCAAGTGCAATACGCACTTGCGATCTGCGCAGTCCATACTCTATGGAAAACCGAACGTGCCGCAAGTGGAACGTATGCGCAAAGGGCAGATGCTTTTTTTCAGATCGCCGCGATTACGAAAAACGCTATGTGAAGGGGCCTTAGTATTAAAAGTTTTTGCTTTTCACAGGATGTTTAGGAGACAAAGAGTGTGAGATTAGTGATAGGATGCTGCAGGACATGTTTTGTAGTTAGGTGGCGTTTGGGTGATGGATCCTTTTAATTGGTTTTGCAGTTATATTAATACACTACAAACTCATAGGGTGGTCACACAGGGAGGAGGAACAGGATTCTTCCTCCTCTGTGTGACATTAGCACTGATGTATTCCCACTGGAATTGCGCATTGTCTGCACGGCGATGCGTAATTCCAGGGGGCATAATGGGCTCCTTTGGGAGAAGGCGCAGGTGCGTAAAGAATTGACATGGTCATTTGCTTTCTCCCATAAAAGCGCTGCGTATATTTACGCAGTGTCTGCACGGCAAAGTGAATTTCACATTCACTTTGCTGGCAGACGCAGACACACATTGCACATTTTTTTAAAAGCGCACGCAAAAAAGTGTGCAAAATGGCAATGTGTGAACGTAGCCTTACATCAATTGAAAGAGCATTTGGGGACATCATATCTTTGAACAGACCCCAATTAGAGGACAATAAAACTTTCACACCTCTTATCAGTGAACTGTTCCAATATTTAGTGCCATAACCATTTCACCCTATCTCATTCCTGTTCTGTTCCATCTCACTGTCTTAAGGGAGTCACATGCGTCAATATCCTGCCGATCTGGCTGCACGTGACGTTGCAGCGATATTGAGTGTTCATACTAATCACCAGCGAAAATCGCTGGTTGATGATCGCCAGGTTTTAGAACCTGCTCTAAAACCTGGCGATTGTCGCCCGGTGGACACGCAGCATCGCTGCGTGTGACACCGGGAGTAGCGATATTCCAGCTCCCAGCGCCTCTCACAAGCGCTGGGAGCTGGTATCCAAGGTAAACTGCGGGTATCTAGGCAGCGCGCGCTGCCTAGATACCCGACGTGTACCTTAGTTACCAGCCTCCTCCGCTCACCGGCTGGTATCTAAGGTACACAGCGGGTAACTAGGGTCCCTAGTTACCCGCTGTGTACCTTAGATACCAGCCGGTGAGCGGAGGAGGCTGGTAACTAAGGTACACGTCGGGTATCTAGGCAGCGCGCGCTGCCTAGATACCCGCAGTTTACCTTGGAGACCAGCCTGCTCCCACTTCCAGCAGGCTGGCAGCGGGAGCAAGACATCGTGGAAACGATATTTAAATCGTTTCCATGATGTCTCTGGTCAATTGATCGCTGGTGAGTCTGTCTGTGTCTGTGTCAGCCGTCAATGTCGTCAGCAATCATCTCACTGACGACATTGACGCGTGTGACTCCCCCTTAAAGAACTGCAGTATTCCATGTCATGTTACACATCAGATTTCGTCTTACACCAGCCTGAAAAAGGGACCCGAGTTGTCTCCAAAGCTTGCTTTGCTTTTATGTTACCATGTTTTCAGTTAGCCATTAAAAGGTATAGGACTCTCAGATTCTAATATTTTTCTATCTACTGGCTAACACGGTATAAACATATATTTAAACATTTCAGTCTTGTTTCATTTTGGTGTCTTTATATTTTTTATTTTAGTGGAAACTTTGAAGAAGGGATCTCAATGCTGGAGTCTATATGTACAAATGAGCCTAATAAGACATACATTTCATTCTTGATGAGTCAGCTAATGAGGAAAAACTTGGAAGAGGCCGTAGAAAAATGTACGTATGTTCGTGTATAGGTATAGTAAGGCTAGTTATATTTTATGTTCGCTTATATTTTGTTATGAGAGTTGAATGAAAAGTAATGCTTCCACCTTCGTAACTCCTCAGCAGATGACAGTACTGGTATGTGACAGGTACTGGACTATTCAGTAGACTCTCCTCTACAGCTCCAGTTGGCAGGAAGCCTTAGCAATGAACGGTTGTGATCTTACAGTGTGAACCCTACGTAGACAGTCGGTCATTGCAATTTAAGCAACATGCTGTGATTGAATTCCTGACAGCAGAAGGTGTCACCTCAAATTAAATTCATCAGAGAGAAGCTATTTATGGTGATTGCGTTGATGTTCATCTTTGGGCAAGTAAGTGTAAAGATGGTGAAGCAGGAATGTCTGACTTACAAAGAAAGAGTTGGACGTCCTGTGACAGCAACAGCTGGGTTAAACAGTAAAGCATTGACAGACTGATTCAGGATGATCATCGTATCACTCAGAGATCAATTGCAAACCATAATCGGCATTTCTGAAGAACGCGTAGGTCACATTATTGCTTTGCTTGGCTATCAGAAAACCACGCCATACCACACACTTCACATGCCACTACATCAGATCTGCAGAGACTGCAGCTCACCACTATAAGGTGTCCTCCATACAGTCCAGATTTGGCACTGGCTTAGGTCCATCTGTCCTGATAATGAAAGAAGATCTGCGGGGACATCATGTACTTGTGAAGAGTCAGAGAATGTGAATGTGTTGCGAAACGTGTCGACTTCTTCCGTGACGGCTTCGGAACAATAGTTCATCGTTGACAGAAGTGTATCCCATTATCTGGTGATTATGTGATAAAGTGAATATCCGATATTAAAGAGCCCATTCTAAAGATATCTTCCTTTGGTTATTAAAATATTCCCATCGAAACCCAAGGTACGAAGGTGGAGGCATTACTTTTCGTTCAACACTGGTACTTGGTCTAAAGCTAAGCGCTCCTTATAGGGGGATACCTTAAATATTAGATGTAGGTGGTTCCCATGCTTTAAAGGGAATCTGCCACCAGGTTTTGCTGCCCCATCTGAGAATGGTATGATGTAAGGGCAGAGACCCTGATTCCAGCGATGTGTCACTTACTGGACAGGTTGCTGTCATTTTGCTAAAATCAATATTTTGCCTGCTGCACATTTTGCAGTTCAATGAATGCTGAGCTCTCTATAACCCTGCCACACCTTTGCTTGTTTAAAGTGACCCTATACCCAGAAGCCAACCCCACATCCCCTTCATACCTATCCATGCAGCTTGTGAAGCTGCTGCCATCGATCCCTGTATCTTGCAAAACCGCTGGGGCATTCTTCATAAATCATACTTTTATAATCGCATTTCTGGGCGTTTCACTGAAATTTTAAAGCCGCAGCAGGCGGGCCTGTGTGCCGCTCTCCCCCTCCTTCTCCGTAATTCTGCACGCATCCATGGGCGTGCTAAACAACAGAGAGGCGGCTCGCCTCATAGTATGGGCGGTGAAGCCGATATGACGCGAATTACGTCATACCGGTTTCAACGCCCATACTATGAGGCGAGCCGCCTCTCTGTTGTTTATGCACGCAGCCATGGGCGTGCAGAATTACGGACAGGGAGGGGGAGAGCGGCACACAGGCCCGCCTGCTGCGGCTTTAAAATTTCAGTGAAACGCCCAGAAATGCGATTATAAAAGTATGATTTATGAAGAATGCCCCAGCGGTTTTGCAAGATACAGGGATCGATGGCAGCAGCTTCACAAGCTGCATGGATAGGTATGAAGGGGATGTGGGGTTGGCTTCTGGGTTTAGGGTCACTTTAATGGCTTTCTGCCTATGCACAGTGTGCATAGAAAACTGTCAATTTGTGGTTTGGTTATCTGGAGATCTATGTGATAGCAGGTTTGCTAGTCATCTAGTGATAATTTCCTAATTAATGATGTTATTAAAATTACTGCAAGAGGCTGTTCACACTGTGGTCTGCACTGCTTATCTTATGTAATACTGGAGATACCAGGGATGCTGAGGTAAGAGGAGGCTGCTCACACAATCGTCCACCCGGTCTATTTGAAATAATTGAAATAATACTGGAGATAAAAGGAGTGGTGAAGTAAGAAGATGCTTTTCATACTGCTGTCCACCCTGTCTATCTGATCTAATACTGGAGATACAATGGGTGGTGATGTAAGAAGAGGCTGCTTACACTTCTTTCCACCCTATCTCATCCAGTACTGGAAATACCAGGGCTCCTGAGGCTAGAAGAGGCTGCTCACACACGGTCTATCTGATCTAATACTGGAAGGATAAACCAGGTGCGCTGATGTATGAGGCTACTGACACTGCTGACTATCTGATCTAATACATCAGCACACCCAGTGTATCCAGTAAGAGGCGGATGATCACATTGCTTTCACCATGTCTTTCTGAATGTTGAGTGGCTTCTGTGACATGATATAGGTTATCTCCAGATGACTGAAGCGGAGTCTCCTACTACACATACTCACAGAATCCTGTCCTATAAATGTTCTAAGATAAGTTTCTTTCAGTGTAACACGAAGGTAGCCATAATAATTTTTTTTTGTGATGATCACCTCTCAGACAAAACCAGTTTAATTTGCTAAGGATACTTAGGAATTCATTTCTAATGGCATTTGTTGCGTTTATAAAGGGGATGTCACACGCGTCGATATCGCTGTCAATGTCGCTCATACGTCACGGATTTTCAGTCGCTCAAGCGACGTAAAAGTGACACAGGAGCGACATTGAAGCGTGTGACCAAGCGATGCAACCAGCGATATGTCGCTGATCGCCGATCGCAGGTTTCACTGCCAGATGTAAAACCTGTCGCTCATCGCTCAGTAGACCTTGTGCATCGCTGCGTGTGACACTAAACTCAGCGACGTATTTTCTATTTTAACATCGTACAAGCGACTAAATAAAATCGCTCGCAAGATGGCGACATCACCGCATCGCTGGGTCATATTGACGCGTGTGACATCTTACCTGCGATAATTCCACATCGCTCAGGTGATGAATAATTTGTGACGCATGAGCGATATTGCGGGCGACATTGACACGTGTGACAGGCCCTTTAAGGTTAGATGCCTAGTGTTGTATGTATTATCTTTAGAGCTCTTGTAATTCAGTTATACAATAGCTGCTCCTTACCCCTTTTGTCTAGGATGTTAAGTCACTCAGTGTGCAGCTCCTTGCTGTATCAGTCTCTTGATGATAACTGTGAGAACAGGGGTGTGTGATCCCAGAAGCTGCCTGCTGTGTCTGTTCCTGCTATCTGCTTCCCTGCAGTCGGTGTGAGCAGAGGCTCATGGCTCTGCTCCCTCTTCTACATAATAGGAGCCAGGCTGTTAGGGCCCCGTTAGGGCCAGTTTACACGGACCGACATCGTTAACGATGTCGCTGCAACTTGTGATGGTGCAGCAACCTTGTAGCGATGTCGCTACGTGTGTCATCCCGCAACGATCAACTAATCGCTGATCATTGGTAGAATGCCCAGGGCCATTTTTCGATCGTTTGTCTCCCACAGCCAGCATCAACGTGTGACAGCGGGAGACCAACGATCAACTACCTCCCAGCGCTGGTATCCAGGGTAAACAGCGGGTTACTAAGTGTGGCGCTCTGCTTAGTAACCCACTGTGTACCCTGGTTACCAAGCACAGCGCGCTGGTAACCAGGGTACACAGCAGGTTACTAAGCAGAGCACCGCTCTTAGAAACCCGCTGTTTACCCTGGTTACCAGTGTGCTGTGCTTGGTAACCAGGGTACACAGCGGGTTACTAAGCAGAGCGCCACGCTTAGTTACCCACTGTGTACCGTGGTTACCTGCGTTCTCCCACTTACCCCAGCGTAGTAGGACCTCGACATCGTGGAAAAGAATATTTTATATTCTTTTCCACGATGTAGAGGTCGTTACACAGGTGGCGGATAGCTGGTGAGTCTGCCTGTGTGACAGCACACCAGCGTTCAGATAACGATGCCCCAGCGACTCCAATTATTGCTCACATCGTTGGGACATCATTACGTGTAAACCGGCCCTTATACGTAGCGATGCTCCAGCGATCCCGACAACGATGCGACCTGGTAGGGATTCCTGGTGAGTTGCTACATGGTCGTTGGTGAGATGTCAGTCAGATCTCACCAGCGACGCAGCAACGATACGGAATGATATGGCTGTTGTTGGGAACCTGTCACTCTCGGGCGTATTATTGAGGTCGTTGTCCCTGTCAAACACAGCGATGTACGCTGCCCAGCGGGAGCGCAATGATGAAAAATAGTCCAAGCCATTCCATCACGATCAGTGATCTCACAGCGGGGGACTGGTCGCAGCTACATGTCACACATAGCGAGATCGCTGGAGAGGTCGCTGCTACGTCACAAAACCTGTGATGTAACTGCGATATCGCTAGCGATATCGCTATGTGTGAAGTACCCCTTACAGCAGGCAGCTTCTGGGACATCACACCCACTCCTGTTCTCTCAGCTGTTATCACGATACTGAGACAGCAAGGAGCAACACACTGGTGAGTGATGTCCCAGACAGGAGGGGTGAGGAGCCTCTCCGATCAAAGTAAATCACAAGACTTTTAAATATCATACAGGTGTAGTCGGCATCTCGGCTTTATAGTGCATGAGTGCAGAGACAATAGAAAGCATTGTCATCTCCCAGGAGTACCCCTGTTAGCACTTCCATCTTTGTTACTGGTTTTGCATACATCGAGTTTTCCAAGAAATACCTCCATTGTGAGCGAGAGTAAAGTTTAGCCATTATACTGCACCAAAAGAAAACCTTTGGTCTTCCACATTACTTACCAACACACCATCTCTTGTCTGGCAGTGAGCATCTGGGCAGAGCGAATGGCCAATCAGTTTGCAAACTACAAACCGGTTACAGATCTCTTTGTAAATTATGTCAGAGAGGGAAGAGACGAAGACGCCAGACATCTATTACAGGTAAATAGCGGATTGCATGTTACTACAAATGGGACTTTTACTGCCCACATTGTTGCTTGGATATAACGGGACCGCTGCCATGTTACAGACTGGATCTTTTTATACTTATACCCTCATGGGATTGTGTTTGTCGTATTTCAGATTTTTTTTATTTTTCTGCTGAATATTATCAGGGGAAGGTTTGCTGCACAAGCTGTAATTTTCATTAGTGCCTCTTTTCGGTACATACAACTTTTAGATCAAGTTTCATTTCATGTATTGCAAGGCTGGATGAGTCTAAATCGGCAATAATGGCATTCACTGTATGGTTTTTATAGCACAGATTGATGTGGTTATAGTGATATTAATTTATTATTTTACGTTCTGTACAGGAAAATCAAGAAAATATTATTTTTGCATCATGTTCCAAGAGCCATACCTTTTTTTTTTTTTTTGCTTAATTTATAGAGCGATATCGAGGTTTGGGTTCTTTTTTTGCTTAATAAACTGTAGTATTTATTGGTATAATTTTGGGATTTGAATAACTTTATGCAAGGCAAGATGAAAAAAGACACCAGCATGGACGAGGCAGTACCAAATATGTGATGTTTTTAAGGTGCATTTATTTTGTATAGTTTAAACTATTTTTATTAACTATTTGATTAACTATTTTTATTGAAAAAACTTCTCAAAATCTTTTTTTTTTACAGTTAGTTATTATATCTCCAAGAGATATTGAACATCTGATCTTATTTGCTGTCTACAGGTTTTTGCTACCCCGACATAAAGGATCATGATGCAGCAAAGAGATCCTGAATCTAACAATATTGCTTAGATTACTGGGTGCAGCAGTTCTGACACAATCAGAATTTTTAGATATATACCCATTCAGCAGAGTTGAGAGTGCTGCCCCTCCCACACCAATCTCTGTATAGACATTGTACATTGACAGTGAGGTGGTAAGCAGAGGAGGGGGCGTCCCAGACTGCCATGCTCGTCATGTTAAGTCCTGTTGCTTAAACAAACATTCCAGGAAAACAACAGCTCGGCTCTTGGACGATACAGACATCACTGAATTCTATATTTTAACCTTTGCAGCATGCAGATTACATAGCTAAAACCTGCTGACATATTCCCTTTAATAATACACTCCTGTAACTTTGCTTAGCAGTGTATTACACTATCCCACTAGGCCCCACCGCTTGTCAGGCCTCCATTTGCTATAATACATCAGTAACCCCCTATAGCGCTTCCAGGATGCCAATGGATTGACAGCAGGAGCGATGTCCTGTTGAAACTACTCACGTGCTGCTGTTAATATTGACAGAAGCAAATGAGGTGTTAACATGCAAGAACACTGATCCTAATAGTTGCAGCAGGAATCTGACCAAAGTTGTACAGTGCGATTAGCATGAATAACACAACCCTTACTAATTCTACTCCCTAAAGAGCAGTCTGCTTTGATGGGCATCTGGAGATTGTGTCTGTCAGTCCATCATAAAGCACCCAAAAATGGGGCTGTAATGACGCTAATCGCATCATTTACGGCATCGTACACCCGCGCCGCTCTGTAGGCTACAAGCACCACATTGTGCATGCGGCATGGGTGTACTGACGCCACCCGATGCTGGAAATGAAGCGATTTGCGTCATTACAGCCCAGGCAGCGCCGAGGAGAGCAGGGAGGCGCTGAATACAATATAAAGAGAAGATCACGCCTATTAGGGCGTGATCTTATGACGAATATAGCCCCAGCTAATTAACATCGCTAATGAGTAAGTTATAAAACGTTTTTCTCCACTTTCACAGGATGCTTTCCTGAGCCAAAAGGAGTGCGAGATTAGTGATGGGATGCTGCAGGGACATGTTTTGCTAGCTTAGGAGGCGTTTTGGAGGTGACAGGATCCCTTTAATATGAAATTGTGCCCTTATAAGTGCCTGGGGCCTCCCTCATTCTACCTGTACTTGCCTGTTTTTTCTGCTTGCTCCATTGGACATCATATTACATACATTTTTGCCACATGTAGGTTGATTTGATGGCACCTAGGATCCCCTATATAGCTTAGAAATGTGGTTTTTAATGAGGTTGTGCATGGAGGGATCACTCCATACATATATTTTCACTTTCTAGTAATTGATAAAAAATGATGCAGCACTCACAAGCAGCGAGCGGCGTGTCGTGGTGCCGGATGTGACTATTGCATTAGCACAGGTGGTACAAGGGAACATGCAGTGGCAATATTGCATGGTTGAGTAAGAGCGTTGCCCACCCTCACGTGTTGATTGCTTATTACAATCTAATTTTCCTTTCCATCCTCGCGTGTCACTGGCATGCTAAATGAGGAACGCAGGCTCTTCCCAGGTGCCGACATTTTCTGTTGAATTAGCAATCGTCAGGAAGCGATCCGACCGCATTCATCCCATTTTACTTAGTGCTAAATATAAAGCGAGAGGAGCGGCCGGTGATGAGAACTGCCACTGGTAGTGTACACAAACAGCCGCAGATGGGGAGTCTCCTCCCGGCAGGTGGCAGTCAAACAATCAGAGTGATCCCGCAGATTGCTGGGTTTGTGTAGACTTCCTGTGTCAAATTAAGGCCTGTTACCAATTTCCAATAGTAAACAGCAGTATATTCACTTAAAATGCTTAGCAGCTGGTAAACTGTAAGCCGACAAAGAAAAGCCAAACCGCCGCTATAGTCATCACGGTGTACAGGTTTGGCTGCTGCTTAATATGGAGAATGAAGGGTCTCCGGAGGATGGGACTGCTGGTAATATGTGACAAGGGTCTCCTGCGTAAAGAAGATGGCAGCATGGAAATGGTCTCCATAAACGGGCAGACGGGAGCCGTCCAAACGGGGATGCCGAACATGGTCCTCAAATAACATAAATGATGGTAAATGGAGCTTTACTGCAGGGATTTTGAATTCTGCTTTTGTCTTCATTCACAAATAAGGGAACATGAAAAATATTCACCTATATATTTGTTCCCGAACGTAGAGTATTCTAGGAACCACAGACTAGGTTGTATGTTTGATAAATTGTTGTCTGATTGCAATTATTAGAATTGTTTTTAAAGAGGCTGTCCCCCTTTCCAAAATGTTGCTCTTTGGGAATTTGCTAAATTGTGCTGTACTCACTATCCCCGGGTCCGGCGCCGAGTATCGGTCAGGTTGACAGCACTGCAGGCAATCAATGATTTCAATGGCTCTGTATATGCTTATGCTGTCCATTTAAGCAGAGCCATTGAGTTCAGTGTTCGTCTGCAGCGCTGTCAACATGACCTCAGCACTGCAGGCGATAACAAACACCAGGAGCAGCAACGGAGACTCAGCGCTAGTCCTGGGGAGCTTACAGCTCAGATTAGTTTTAAATTAAAATGTAGCCATGTCACAGGGGTTAGTTTTAGATACAAATGGAGAAAATCTAGAATAAAAAGTCATTTGAAACACACAATCACTTTTTTGTGTGAGGTCCAAATTTTAAGTCTATGACAGAGCATGCCCCTTTTTTTCCCCAGCACAACAGCCCTAATAACTGCAGGGTTTCCTTAATCAAGAGAATGAATTCCACTTCAGGATCGTGCATAGTCAGAAGGGAATTCAGCACTACACCAGTGGCCTCTTCATTGCTGAGTTAGCAGAGGTCATATAGGTCACACCACCATTCATCATTATCTAGGCGGCATACCATCACTTTATAGCCAAGGAATACCCCAGTAATACTTCATTGGACACCTGCTCATATTTGCAGCTGCATTAATAACACTGGTCAACAGCATTTTTGGTGCCAAAGATATTTCATTGAATTTAGGGTAACTTTGGGGTGCTGATTCTGAATATGTCATCAGTTTTGCCAGATTGGCTCAAGTTTTTGAGATTTTTCGTAAAATGTGTAAAAAAAAAGACGTTTTTTGCTACACGCCCATTAACTTTATTGATATTGTCATGAATACAATAAATTTAACAAAGTAAATGTTGATTTTAATTTATTTTAACTAGTTTTAGAAAGTAATCTTCAAAAATGAACAAGACATGAAAGATAGACATTTAATCGCTGGAAAAGCGCTTTTTATATGATTTCCTTCTATGTGAGCTATTGGGGCAGTCACGCTGTAGATTCCAGCAGTAATCAGCCATCATATGTCTGTCCCATCTGCCTTGGTACCTTTCCTCCATCACCATAATATCCTGATGAAATCTCTCCCCTTGTTCTTCGCTAAAATCTCCAAGGTTTTCTGGAAATCTGTCCAAGTGACTGTGAAGATAATGCAATTTAATGCTCATGTGTACACCCAGATTTCTAAATCTCAATAGCATGTTTTGTACCAGTTCTTCATAATTGTCTGCCTTTTGATTTCCCAAGAAGTTCTTCACTACCAACACAAAACTACACCATGCAGCAGCTTCAATGTCATTCATTTCCTTAGGAAAATTTGAATCTTTAATGAGTTTCCGAATTTGAGGACCATCAAAGATTCCTGCCTTCACTTTTTCGCTACTAAGACCAGGGAAAGATCTGCAGATGTACATGAAGCAATTACCATCTTTGTCTAATGCCTTGACGAACTGCTTCATCAATCCTAACTTTATGTGAAGTGGTGGTAGAATGATTTTTTCCCTGTCCACCAAAGGTTCGTTCACTATGTTTGATGCTCCTACTGTCAAGGTGTCCCTTGGAGGCCAATTCAGTTTCTCCCAGTGCTGATGTTTTGCTCTACTATCCCACATGCAGATGAAGCAAGGATACTTTGTGTATCCACTTTGCTGTCCAAGTAAAAAGTTGACCATTTTTAAATCAACACATATCAGCCACGAATGTTCATGGTAGCACAGTTTCTCCAAGACCATTTTGACATTTTGGTATTGTTCTGCAAGTTTAGTTGAGTGAGCTACTGGAAGAGATGCACACTGATTGCCATTGTTCAACAAAACACATTTCAAACTCCTTTTAGAACTATCTATGAAAAGCCTCCAGTCTACAGGACGATATACTTGTAAACCCATTTGCAGCATCAGGCCAGGAATATCCTTACAATATACAAGTAGGTCATCTTCACAGAAAAATGGAAGAAGTGCTTCTTCTCTGGTCCTGTAAGATGTCATTTTAGTTCCAGGCGTCAGACAATTTTTTTCACTTAGCCTTGAAGCTAAAAGTTCGGATGCACTTTTTGAGAGGTTGAGGTCTCTTATTAGATCGTTGAGCTCTCCTTGGGTAAATTGCGTAGGTGTTCTGAAACTTCCTTCATATTCTAGTTCACTTCCAGAACTAATGCTTAGCTCCATACCCTGCATTTCATCATCATCATCAGGTGGGGGAAGGTCAGGTAACATGGTAAACACAGGTACAGGCACATCTTCACAATGAGGGACAGGCCTTCTTGCAGATTCCATGTTAGGATACTCCCATTTTCGTTTCTTATGCTTATTGAATCCTTGTACTTGCACTGCACAGAAATAACAGTCATCATGATGATTTTTTTGCTCTCTCCACACCATTGGAACACCAAATTTGAAGCTTGTTCTTTGTCCTTTGCTCCATTTTTGTAATAATTCGATACATGCTTTCCACACTATGTGTGGTGCCCAAAACTTGTCTTGGTCCCCAAGCATAACCCCAAAATAGGCAAAATACACTTTTTTAACGAAGTCTGTTATGTTTCTTCTATGTTTTGTCAGTGTATATTCACCACAAATGTAACAGAATGAGTCTGGATCGTTAAGACAACTTCTTCTTGATGAGTTCATGCTTTTCACTGGAAAACAGACAACAACATAAAGTTAGTGCAAAAATCAAGCTATGAACAAACTTTTAGAACACTAATTAACACAAAACTATATTGAGAACTGCTCAGTTCAAGTACTAATCCAAAGAAATTAATGAGATGATGCGTCGCATTTACCAACAAGTGCTATAAATAAGATACCAAAAATCTCAAAAACTTGAGCCAATCTGGCAAAACTGATAGCATATTCAGAATCAGCACCCCAAAAATACCCCAAATTCATTAAAATATTTTGGACACCAGAAAAAAAATTTTTTTTTGTTGACCTGTGTAATGTATTGAGTGAATGAATAAAGTGGCTTGCCCATATAAAGAAAGCCTGTCACCAGGTTTTTACCATATAAACTGCGGCCACCACCAGTAAGTCCTTATATAGATTCTAGAATATTGTATATAAGTCACCAGGCCGATCTGTGTAACATGAAAAAGAACTTTTATTATAATCACCTACGGGGTGGTCCAATCCATTACATGTCACTGGTCTTGACCAGGCACCTCCTCTCTTTTTGCAATCAGGGTCTCCTTTCCTTCTTCGCGTGCATGATGCGTCCTATGTCACCCACACAGTGTCCTACATTGCAAGCCTGTGCATGCAAACTTATTTCTGCCCTGCTGAGGATAGAGCAAAGTTTTGTAGTGTGGACAGCAAGAGGTTAACCTTGGACACTTACCCACGTGAGTGCAGCAGAGTAAAATAGCAGGGGACCTCGGATCAGTGAGGAGTCAACTCTGGTCAGGTTACTGCCTCGGACCTCCGGGTGCCCGCCCGCAAAGAGGGGGAGACTTTCTGTATAACGAGGTAAGGAAGAAGGGGTGGCACTCCACATCCGTACTCTATCCAAAGCGTTACTAGAACTATAAAATCGTGGACAGGGAGGTGCTGGGTGAAGGGGACTACAGTCTGTTTCGTGGGAGCAGTTGAAGCGCCAGGATGCATAAAACAGACTGTAGTCCCCATTCACCCAGCGCCTCCCTGACCACGATTTTATAGTTCTCATAAAGCTTTGGATAACATACGGATGTGGAGTGCCGCCCCTTCTTCCTTAACTTGTTATAAAGTATTGTAGTGCGCAGCCTTTCTTTGACCTGTGCATTAGAATACTTTGCTCTGCACTTGGCAAGGCAGAAAGAAATGCACGTGTGTAGGAGTGCAAAGGAGGAGACTTTAAGAATGACATAGGACGCGTCATCCACACAAAGCATGTTATGAGGTTGGTGATTGTAAGATGAGTGGAAACGCCACATCAAGATCAGTGATGCCCACCAGACCGGACTGCCCTCCCCAGGTGAGTAAAATAAAAGATATTTTTTAAATTATACAGATTGGCATGGGGCCTTGTATATAAGCAGAGGTTCCTAACTCCAGTCCTCAAGGCACACCAACAGTGCAGGTTTTCAGGATTTCCTTAGAAATTGTAATCATCCCCAGTGCAGGTGATTCAATTATCACCTGTGCAATACTAAGGAAATCCTGAAAACCTGCACTGTTGGTGTGCCTTGAGGACTGGAGTTGGGAACCTCTGGTATATAGTCTTCTAGAATCTATATGTAAGGGCTTACTGGTTGTGGCCGAGGTTTACATGGGAAAAACCTGGTGACAGGTTCACTTTAATCTGAGAGCAGCATAATATAGAGACAAAGACTGATTCCAGCAATGTGTCACTTTCTTGGCTGCTTATTTTCTTATTGATAATTACTGCTAGTAATCCTGCCATGTACATCACCCACACCTCTATTACAAATTGGCAGCTTTCTCTGCACTGTGCATAGGCAGAAAGCTACCAATCTGTGGTGTGGTGTGGCAGGCAGGGTTAAACAACTCAACATTCAGAGAACTACTAAGGCAGCAGACGCAACAGTGATTTTATCAAAACTGCAAGAAGCAGCCGAATAAGTGACATATGGCTGGAATCAGGTTCTCTACCCCTAAAGCATACTGTTCTCTTGGTAAGAAAAGCCTGGTGACCAAGTCCCTTTGAGGCTACGTTCACACGCAGCGTAATTGCTGCGGTTTTCCCCGCGATTTCTGGCTGCGCTATTTAGTGCAGGTAAAAAAACGTGGTGCATTCACACACCGCTTTTATTATGACCGCATTTTTCCCCCAAGAGCGCAGGAGGAAGTGATGTCACACGGGAGCAGGAATAATCCTGTTCCCATGTGACATCTGTGTACTTTCGCAGTGTATCTACTACATACACTGCAAAAGTGAACTAAAAGAAAGCAATGGGTATGAAAAATAAAAAAATAATACTTCTCCGCCAAGTGTCCCAGGATGTGAGGCGTCCACGTCCGATCGCTGCAGGACCTTAATCAGCTGACCTGCGGTACGGCCTATGGGAGAAAGAGCGTGCATATCTTCGCAAAGAATTGACATGGTCATTATTTTTACGCGCGCACTTCATCACGCAAAAGCGCGGCCGAAATAAGCACTGTGTTTGAACAGCAAACATGAATTTCCATTCACTTTACGCAGACACGTATGCACTTTTGCTGGAAAAGCGTGCTTAAAAAAATGCGGCAATTACGCCTCGTGTGAACGTAGCCTAAGGGTGAGTATTGGGTTTAACAAACATGTTGTAGAGATTAGTCTGATGGAAGAGTATGTGACCTGTCCGTCAGCCTCCTCCCATTAAAAAGCACTGCCCGTGAGGTTTAAGAAGGCTGATTGATAAGTCTGTAATACATGATTTTTTGACACTAATATATTTGTCCCACAAACATCTGCTATAAAAAGAGCCCAGACATTTTTAGTACTTTTTTTTTTTTATCTAAATGGCTCAAACTCCTCCTATTTATTTATTCATTTGTCACAATGAGGGTCATTACTCAGTTTTTTTTTTTTATACAGATCCTCAAGTTACCTCTATGGCTGTAGACATAAATGATAAAATTCTGTCTCGTAGGACATGATTTGCAGACCGGTCACCATTCTGGTCGCTCTTTTCTGAATTTGCTCCAGTTTGTTCATGTCGTTAATATAATGTGGAGCCCAGAACTGGACACCGTATCCAGATGAGTTCTGACCACAGAGGAGTAGAGGGTGATAATGACTTCACATGATCTAGACTGTATGCTTCTGTTAATACATCCCAGAATTGTGTTTGCCTTTTTGCTGCTGCATCACACTGTTGACTCATGTTCAGTCTGTGATGTATTAGTATATCCAAGTCATTTTCACTCGTGCTATTGTTTAGTTCTCTTCCTCTCATTTTGAAGATGTTACTTTTGTATTTCTTGCCTAGATGTAGAATTTTGTATTTCTCCCTGTTATAAACCATTGTAAACCAAGTAATTGCTGCCCATCCTTCCAGTATATCTAGATCCTTCTGAATTCTTTCTCTGTTTTCTCTAGTGTTAGCTGTCCTTCCTAGCTTTGCATCGTCTGCAAATTTTATTAGTTTATCTACAGTTCCCTTATCTAGATAATTTATAAACATGCTGAACAATACAAGGCCCATTAATTTATAAACATGCTGAACAATACAAGGCCCAGGACAAAGCCCTCTGGTACCCATTTGAAACTCTCTTCCAATTGGATGTTCAACCTTTTATTATTACTCTTTGAGTATGATCACGAAGCTAGTTATGAATCCACCTTGGATCCAAGTTGCCTTGTCCATTCCATACTTGGTAATTTTTTCAATAAGGATGAGATACTTTATCAAATGCTTTTCTGAAGTCAACATATACTATACTGCAATTCCCCGATCCACCCAGTCAGTGATTCATTCATAAAAGGAAATTAGATTGGTCTGGCATGACTGGTTTGCTACAATCCCATGCTGGCGCTGGTTATATACTGTATTCTTATCCAAGTACTTACATGCGGTTTAAAAATTAGTTAAAAAATATTTCCTAGTATAGAAGTAAGACGCATTGGTCTGTAATTTTCTGGCTCCATTTTCTTTCCTTTTTTGAAGATCGGGACAACATTTGCCCTTCTCCAATCTTTTGGAACTTATCCTGTTCTCCTTTTATTCTAGCAAGTAGCTCTACAATTTCCTTTGCTATGATGTATTTGAAGAATAGTCATTCAATATCAGAGCAGTGGGGTCTCACACCGGCAGTCCTGCCAGTCACTATCTGGAAGAGTCGCCGCTGGAGAAGCTGTAAGGGTACCTTTACACGCCGCAACTTTTGGCGGCGATCGAAGGCAACCTAACGTGCGCGTTCACATTTTCCATGGTTGCCTCTGAATGCCAAGGGCGCTTTTAGATGCCGCATTTTCGCCCTCAACCTAAGGCAATGTGTCGTCCCGTAAGTTCCCACACCAACAGTGGGAAACATCCGGTTGACTCCCGATGCCGCTTCACACGCCGCAATCCCAAAAGGAATGTGGGCGTACATGTTCAGTGACGCAAGAACACAGGCGTGAGAAACAAGATACAAATCTTGTAGTTGTGATACCTTTTAATGGCTAACAAAAATAAATGATGTTATAAGGCGAGCTTTCGAGACGTCTCAGGTCTCTTCATCAGACATGGTATGATAAGATATCGAATGAAACTCAAAATATATGCATGCACAACTAAAATGATTGGACATTTGACTAAATAAACATTACAAAGAGTGGACATTTGGCAAAATAAACAAAGCAACCTTGGAGAAGATCTTCAATCAGGCAGGCCCAGTGGTCATTAAGTCTTTAGGACACTAAATTATAAGAAAACTTGGTGTCTAAGATTTCCATGTCTTTGAACAACATTGTTTAGACGTGGTAATGAGCCATAAAACCATCAGCGATGTTCAGTCCATTTTGTATACAATTGAAACTTCTAATTAGCTTGGATTCACAGACTCTTCGATGCTTTGATTTGAAATTACCTCTCAAAATTAAAACCTTCATATTATCAATGTTATGTCCCTGGCCAGAAAAATGCTACGCTACTGGAAAATGGATTTTTTTCGTGTGTAATTGTGTGACGATGAGACCTCATCCTTGCTCTTAGATGCTGCCCAGTCTCACCAACATATAAAGACCTTACTGGGCAAATGGTGCACATAATTAAATATACCACATTGGAAGAGGAGCATATGAAATTCCCCGAAATCTTATAATCCTGCTGTGTGTTGGGGATCTGTATCCTGTCTCTGGTCTCTATGTGAGCACAGGTTTTGCAGCTCTTCACATTGCATGGATAAGTTCCTCTTGGTGTATCCGAGGGCATCAAACTTCGGACCATGATGTTTCTTAAATTGGGAGGCTGCCTGTAGCACAGCAAGGGAGGGTCTTTGAATATTATTTTAAGTCGGTAGGATGTGAAGTTTCCTGGCAGTTTTCCTTAGTACCTCAAGCTGTGGGTTGTAGGTCACCACCAGGGCAACACGTTGGTTCTCTTCTTTTTCTCTGTATTGAAGTGCTTGACTTCTAGGGATCCTTGTGGCTTTAATGATCTGATCCTCAATGGAGGTGGGGTGGTAGCCCTGGTTTAAAAATGTCTTTTTTAGCTGGTTTAAGTGTTCATCCCTTTCCACTGGGTTGGAGCAAATACGGTTATATCTGAGGGCCTGGCTGTAGACAATGGATTTTTTTATGTGTTTCGGGTGAAACTGTCCCATCTGAGGTATGTGGGATGGTCAATCGGTTTCCGATATACTGATGTCTGGAATGAACCATTTAGAATTTTTAAGGTGGTATCCAGAAAGTTGATTTCTGTTTTTGAGTGGTCCAGTGTCAGGTTTATGCTGGGATGAGATTGGATGAACTTGTCATGGAATTTTAGAAGTTCATGTTTAGTTCCAGTCCAGATTATTAAGATGTACGGAAGTACGCCAAGGGTTTGATGGGGCAGGAGGCTAAAAAGTCATTTTCCAGTTTAGCCATGAAGAGGTTGGCATAATGGGGGGCCATTTTGCTTCCCATGGCAGTTCCGGTGCGTTGTAAATACAGTTCTTCACCAAAAGAGAAAATGTTGTGGGTGAGGATAAATCTGGTGAGCCTTAGCACTGATTCAGAAGGGATCCCATTGGCTTCAAGAAACAGTCGGCAGGCAGTAAGTCCATCTTCGTGTGGGATGTTAGAATATAATGACTCCACATACATGGTGGCTAAGATGGTACTCTCGGGGAGGGGCCCTATTGTAGAGAGCTTATTTAGAAGGTCCGTTGTGTCCTGTATATAGCTGTCTGTCCTCCTTACCAGCGGTTTAATGACATTTTCCACCCACCCAGAGATACTTTCAGTGAGTGTTCCCACCCCTGAGATGATGGGTCTCCCTGGGTTATGAATCTTGGGAAGCATATAGAAAACTCCCATCCTTGGATCCCCAGGATTTAAGTCCAGAAGGTTTGTGTAATCTGTACCTAAACATTTGATGAGTTTTCTCAACTCCCTCATATATTTTGGAGTTGGGTCCTCGTCCAGTTTGGTGTAGTATTGTAAATCCATCAGCTGTCTGTGTGCTTCTTTGACGTAGTCCTTTGTATCCGGGAGAACAATGGCCCCACCTTTGTCTGCAGGCTTAATAGTGATCTCCCTGTTGTTCTTCAGGCTGTAAATTGCCCTTCTCTCTTGCACAGTAATATTAGATATTTCTGTTGTTTTTTTATCTAACATTGTGGATTGTACCAAATGTCTGAATGACTCAATATATTGGTCCAAACTGGTGTTGCGGCCAGGGTCAGGTGTCCAGTCAGAGGTTTTCGTTTTCCTTTGTTGCATTTGTATTTGGCTGCTTAGAGGCCTCAAATTCTCTTTATCATCAAAGAACTCCTTCAGTCTCAACCTCCTGAAATATTCTTCCATATCACTACACAGTTCAGTTTTGTCTAGGGACTTTGTGGGACAAAATGTGAGACCTCTAGAAAGCACACTGAGTTCTAGATTAGTGGGTTTGTGAGCAGACTTATGTATCCCGCGCCCAAACACGCTGATTAGACAACGCATTAGCCTCATGATTGGCCAGCCTACGCAGGAAGGCTGGACCATTCATGACGCCATTGCAATTGTGTAGTGTGAATGGACAGCTCTTCAAATATGTCGCCCTGTGAAGAGACAGCCAATGGAAACACAGTTAATCTGTATTTAGGAAGAGGTGTACCACAGTCTGCGCTGCTGTGGCATAAAAGGATCACAATGAAGGCAATGCTTATATAAAACCTCCTTTATTCTTTCTCTCGTACGCGTTTCGGAGCCACATCGGAGCTCCTTCCTCAGGGATGAGCATTGTCTTCCTTGTGGTCATTTTATGTAACAGCAGCGCGGACCGTGGTACACCTCTTCCTAACTACAGATTATCGATTTACAC
The DNA here is from genome assembly GCA_033576535.1 of Allobates femoralis. Taxonomy (NCBI): domain Eukaryota; kingdom Metazoa; phylum Chordata; class Amphibia; order Anura; family Aromobatidae; genus Allobates; species Allobates femoralis. The sequence goes on from JARQOC010000001.1 coordinate 580,907,487, forward strand.
GTGCAGTGGCGGTGGAGGTCCAGCGGCAGGTGTATTAATGCACTCAAGCCTCGTTGTGGGTATACACAACCAAACAAGGTGAGTGGACACTACATATCACCGTGTCTAATAGTGTCATCATTGATGGGGCACTATTCTGCGCCTCGCTTGTCTCCTTTGTTTTTTATACAATGGAAACACAGTAGCCACCACCAATCATCGCTGAGGGTGGGCGCACGCTGTGGCACGCCTCCTGGAAATCAGTAGGCGATGCTGATTCCATCCCTATCCGCCCCTTCACACGCCAAAAGCAGGGAATTTCCCCTTTATGGTTTCCTCTGGTTTTGGAGCAGTGCAGTGAAATCACAACCGGGCGCAACTTTCAAAAACACCACCGAGTTCCCCAAATACACGCCGCAATTTCATGGCGACGGTGACGGGGCTCCGGATTGCCTCTGTTTTCACACCCCAGTTGCGGCGTGTAAAGGTACCCTAACCGCCGAGCTGAGTACAGTCAATGTTGTTGTTCTGTTGTAAACTTTTGTTGGCTACTGCTTAAAGTATCAGCTGGATAAGAACCCCACTAATCTAATAATGAGGACGTTTCCTTAAGGAAAGGTGATAAATATCATAGTCTGGACAACCTACATACTGTCATTGACTCCATATCTCCTTGGAGACTATAGCAGGAGATCACCTTTAAGTAGGCTGCCACAGCAGATCGTTCATGCAAAAGAAATGTACAGTCTTATCATTAAAATGTGATTTCCAGGTGACAACAGCGTATATAATAATGTATAATATTACCTCGTGGTGATTGACTGTACATCACATCGCAGTGTAGCGCAGACACTTGATTTTTCCGGCTTGTCATGTAAAGTTTTGTTTTTTTAACTTTAACTTTTGTCTCTCTCTCTTAAGAACTGTCTGTTGCATTGAAAAGCTTTTATAAAACAGATTGAAATCAGTCCTTTTGTATGCATAAGTGTAGGTAATTATACTTTAAAGGGAACTTGCTTTGTACATTTTAATTTTTTTTAAAGAAACGAACAGTTATCTCCCTGACACCTTATTAAATGTATAATTAACCTTATGATCCCGAGCTCACTTATGAATGCTTGGCAGTATAATTGGAGATGAATAGAATTCCTTCCTTCCTCCCCCCCTCCCGTCTTTCTTTTCCAGTCCCTAAACCTAATTTCTTGCTTCAACTGAAGCATTGGTTTATTTTTTATTTTTTTTTATTCTTTTAAGCAAACCTACAACGTTGAGTGCCAAGGACGTATTTATGACAGATTGGCATGATTAAGCCGAGCTTTACTGTTTTCATTCACTCATCCATCACTGTGATTAACCTACACTGTTTTGCTATTGTGCCATCTTTGACGGTTTTCTGGCTCCTGTATTGAATTGTTGTCTTTTTCCAGTTTTTTTTTTTCCCCTTTTTTTGCTATTTCCTACATCTCAGGTAACCAATGTTTCCATATTTTGCTTTGTATTACAGAGATGCAGTGCTATCGTGGAGCAGAGAGCGATATTGACCCGCCACATTATCAGACAGATGGGACGGAAAGAGGTACGTCTTGGGTTTTCCGTTCTAGGCTCTGGTTTTGTTTTTTTTCTTTTTGTTGGTTTTCTTTTTTTCTTGATGCCTTTGGTAGCATATAAATCTGTATCACCCCTAAGGATATTTTTGAGTTTTATATTGTAGCTTTGCCATGTCCAAAACAAATAGTTGGACTTTAAAAGAAACCTGTCCGCTTGTGTTTATCCCTAAACGTATCACTACCTGTCCCTGTACCTTGCTACTACATCCGTGGCTGACGTAAAACTGTTCTACAATGTTTGTCAAAAATGAGTTTGATACTTACATGGCCGTATGGTAATTAGTTTTCTGAACTACAGTGTGTAGTATGAGTGCCGGACTCCATAGCTGTATTCTCCCCCCCTTGCCATGGTGGGCAAGGTCATTCATCCTGAGGCGCCATCATTCAGTCTGGAGCACGCACATGATTCAGAATTCTTGTTCCTCCTTTTGAGTTTGACGCACCAGCCGAGCCTTATTTCCCGGTCTGGTGCATTGTGGGGGATTATCGGGTGTACAGGCCTGCTTCGAAGTGCACACTGCGCATGCTCTGGAGCTGGCCTGTATGGCAATACACCTCTACACTGCGCAGGACTGGAAATGACGCTCGGCCGACAGCGCATCATACCCGGAAGGAGGAAAAAGAATTTTGAATCGAGTGTGTGCTCCTGTCTGAATGATCGCGCTCTTGACTGAATGACCTCGTCCACCAGGGTGTCATCCCAGCATCGAGGGGGGAGAATGCAGCTGTGTAGACCGCCCAGTCAGACTACATATGTAGTCCAGGAGACTAATTACCATCTGGCTATGTACGTATCAATCTCTTTCTTTACAAACATTATAGGACAGTTTTAGGTCAGACATGGATTGTTAGGGATGTAGTAGCAAGGTGCAGGGACAGGTAATGATAGGTTAGGGGTGACAACAAGCTGACGGGTTCCCTTTAAAGTAGGGCTGTGAAGTGGGCAGTCGAAGTTGGAGACGGAGTTTTGGCTTTTACCAATTACACACCAGGGCTGTGGAGTCGAATTTGGAGTCAGTGTCCTTTCGGGTGGAGTCAGAGTCAGATTCAGGGAAATTGAGGAGTTGTAGGTTTGGCTTACTGACTCCTCAGCCCTCCTTTAAAGGCAGAATAAATATAATGTAATCATGATATCTGCACAATTGCTGAATACTGCCCTTCCACATTGGTTTTGATAAGTTGTAGCCTGAGAAGAGGGTTGGCTTGTTTATTGGAATGAACCAGTCATCCAGGCCCTTTACTGGCCATATGCTGCCATGAGTAGGCGAAGAGAAACTGTCTCCTTCGTTGAAAGCAATGTAGAAGTAGAGGTCCCTAAGTAATCAGGCAGGAACCGATTGTGAAAGTGTCAGACTGCCACCGTTGGTGTGAAAACCGTGCTGTTTCTTAAATATACTTTTCGATCGGTTTTACAAACCCATGAAGCACAGACTGTTCTCGCTTAGTAGCACATAACCTGACTTCCAGGTCTCCTGATCTGAACTAGAAACCTTATAGGCATTTTCAAGGCAATTAGCTCAGGTCAGAAGACAAGGTGGTTGAGCTGGGTGTCGAAATGCGAGAACTTTCCTTGTTTGATTTACATTTGATAACTATAACTTTGATAAGGAGACTGAAACAGTTTTTTGCACATTTGATTTCCCATAGGAGCATTGCAGCTTTTAATCTCCTCATTACTGACATGCCAGTTCTTTTGTGCTGCATACCATTTAGACCCCAATTAGCCTCGCATGCAGCCAGATCAGATCTCATACTTTGCACCGACGAGGGGCAGTACTCCAAAACATTGCACCTGTAAATTGAGGTTCGGATCTGGTATAAATCCTAAGTCATATGGCTTGTTAAAGGGTCGATATTGACTTTTAGAATTGCTACTTCCAGTAGTGGGCACTAAAGTTCAAGTCTCCTTCCTCTCTGAAGAGACAATTTGCATATTTTATTTCCCAGAGGAGCATTGCGGCTTTAAAGTTTCATTATCGGTATGCTAGTGCAGGTGTGTGAATGTATACAAGAAGAAAAGCTTACCTCTGAAAAGTCAATAATTACCAGTCATACAGAGGGATGCAGCACCCTTGAAATTACTAAGATATTGGGGCGTGGTCACAGGACCATTAAAAGTTTTGTAGTAATTGCAACAGGGTTGCAAAAAAGTGTTCAGAAAAAAAGACACACATTACCAACCAAAGAATTGAGAAGGAAGATTCCCAGAAGTACAAGGTGTTCTGTGCTCCTGACGAAAGGAAGGATGAACCAACCACCACTGAGCAAGACACAGAAGGGAAAAGAAACCTCAAGACCAGGCCAAGAAATATCTGAAGACAGAATGTTCACAGGTTTTATAAACTGAGGACATGACAGACCAGGGCTGGATCAGTAGTGGGCACAGACCTCCACTTTGTCTCAGATGTCATCACAGTAGAGGTGGGGGATCGACTCTGAGCCGGTATTTCTAAATTTAAGCCAATTAAGACCTTTTTGGGTTGATACCTTAAAATTAACCCCCAAACCTACTGACAGTTTTTAGAAGACACTTTCTTTTAGGCAGTGGTACAGAGAAAAGTCTGCTCCTCTCCAAAAAAAATATAATTTTTACAGAGCACAAAGCTCCATCTCGGCATCGAAGACTCCACTGTTCTGCTGCCAGTAAAGGCCTTAAAGATGACCAAATAATGACCCGGCCTTCCTCATATGACCTAAACCTTGTTGACAACTTGTGAGTCCTTCTTGAATGGGAGATTGATGGTGAAGGAAAACAGTCACCTCTCTAATCTCCTCTCTGATCCATGTCTGGAGGGCCATGGTTGATGCTGGCCAAAAAGTTGCTTGTCAACAGATTAATAAACTGACGACTCTATTGAGAAGAAGGGAGGCTATATTGGTCACTGATATTTTGGGGGTGAAAATATCAGAAATATATTTGTTCATTTTGAGTTGTTTAGCTATTATTCTCACTTTAACAGATGAAGATAAATATGTTTGGAAAATGTATGGGTTTACATTTAGATATCCAATAATTCTGCACACAGATATTCTCCTTAGAAAGATAAATCCTCACTTTTATTTTCTTAAATATCCAGGTGTATTAAACTTAAATTGACCGACTGCACTGGAATTGTTCATTACTTTAATAAATTAGTCAACAAAATTACAAATAGCCTAATAATTGTGCACACGGTGTAGTGTTGCATGGTGTCCATTGATTTTATGGGCTAGTCATATTATAAGTGGTTACACCAAGTCAAACAATGGTGACAACTTCTCTGTATAATAGGACTTGAGTTTGAAGCCCTCGCCTTTTAAAGGGTTAATCTGAGACCAAGCATTCATCCAATTTTCTTATCTAATTTATTCCTATAATCTATTTTCTAATATACTTGCTTCAATAATTCCCTAAGGTTCCCTCTCTACACTAACAGCAAAGTGTTTGTTTTCTTTTTTCTATTTCTGATGTCTGAGGACTTATCGTTTCAGTGCCCCAGTGCATGCTGGGATACTCACACAGAACGTATTGAGCAGGGTGACAGGTCGCAGGCACTTCAAAAGCCTCTGTCCCTCTGTGAAACAAAGCTTCACAGGTTGGACTGTGTTGTCAGCAAGAGTGCCCCATGCAGTGTCTTACTACTTGTGTGATCACAATGTTCCGGACTGATGTAGACATATGCATACTGATAAGCCAACATCAGAGAAATATCAGTATAGCTGAGGTGCAGGACATTAGCGCCACCGCTCAGGTGACATCACTGGTCTCTGCATAGTTATAAGCTGGGAGCTTCCACTGACATCACCTGCTGGGCAGGGCTGATATCCTGCACCACAGGTATACGGACAATGACACTTCTCTGATGTCAGCTTATCAGAATGCATAAGCCCACATCAGTCAGGGATAGTGCAGTCGCACATAGGGCGAGGCACTGCAGGAAGAGAGGGCTGAGACAGCGAACTGTGGTGATAGGGGAAGGGCTGGAGTCACTTGTGGACACAACAATAACAGCTCCACTTCTGAAACCACCATCACTAATGTGACTCTTTGTTTCAGGGAGGGGTTGAGGAAGTGACTGCAGCCTCTCCCCTGCTCAATGGTGGTGTGTGTAAGTATCCCAGCATGCACTGGGGTGCTTACAAGAAACATAAAAAAAAAACAACACATTAGCTGTTAGTGTAGAGAGGAAATGGTAGAGAATTATTAACACAAGTATATTAGAAAATGGCTTAGATTGGAAGTTAGGAGAAAAATACTTTGCCTCGGACTAACCCTTTGGCATTTGTATAAGCGATTCTGCCGCCTTGCATGTGGAGTGTAGCTTCAGTATGCACTTTAATAAAATCCTCTTTATTCCATATCCAGGTTAAAAAAACAACTCTTCTGATCGACCTACTCTCTGATCCATACTACAAGCAAGTCCAATACAGCTTCATTATGAGAAACTATGGTAAATGGAGTCTTCACGATTTTATTTTTGTTTCTTGTCTTTACATGTTTTTGTTTGTTGAGCACAAAGGAAATATTAAATATGATAAATTTGTTCACATGGCTTATATAGATCCAACATATTCCGCTGCACAGTACTCAGTTAATCATACACATTAGTCCCTCATCCCCAATGAGGCTCACGATCCAAATTCCCTCCTTGAATGTACCAGTAGTAGCTTTCTATTTCCTCTGTTTTACATCTATAGATGTAACATAATTTGTACTTCTATAGAATGTGTGTAAAGTTACTTAAAATGACAGACGTCTTCACTCTATTCACAACTTAAGGTTGAGATGGAATGTATTCCAGTTTTCCAGAAGTTTAAAAGACAGGGTCAAAGTGGCTTATGCCAACCTGGTAATTAACGCCCCATTACTTCAATACGGTTTCTCAGGTGGTCCTGCCAGTCTTTCTGAACTGACCTTGATGGCTGATGACCCAACTGCGTGCATGAGGCACTGGCGCTCCGAAGATCATCACTTCAGGACAATTTGCAAAGACTAACATGACCACCAGAGATTTTATCATATGAGCAGAAGGTATTATTTTTGTGCATTTGCTGATTTAGTCAATCCTTTAAAGGGGTTGTCCACTACTAGGACAACGCCTTCTGATTCCCCTTGTTACCCACAGTTAAAATAAAAGACCCTGTACTCACCTCCCGTGTTGGAGCCTTTCCAGCACTCTCAGTAATTGTAGTTCAGGGCTCACGTGACATTGGACACAGGGCTCGTGTGACATCCAGTCATCGCCGGCTTACTTCTCCATGCCTTCAGGCCAAAGGAGCAATCAACAGGAAGAGATACTGCAGCTGCCGCTCACTTTCTGTTGATTGTAAATTTGATCATAGAGCGGGTAGAGAGAAGCCGGCGGTGATTGGACGTGGGGCTTTAATGACTGCACAATGTCACTTGAGCCCTGAACCGCGATTACCGGCAATGCTGGAACAGCGGTAGCACGGGAGGCGAGTACAGGGTTTGCTATTTTAACTGTTTGAAACAAGTCAAATGACAAAGGGCCATCCTAATAGTGGAGAAACCCCCTTTAAAGGCATTATGCAGCCTAAGTGAATTATTCCCTATTCTATATAAGTGATAAGTGATATCTGTTAAGGACCAGTTACATGGTACGAGATCGTGAACGATATCGCTCAAACGTCACGGGTTTGGAGTAGTTGAAACGACATCGTTAGGACGTTGTTGCGTGTAACACCGAGATACGACTACGATAATCGTTGGATCGTTGATCGCAGATTTGAGAACATGTTCTCAAATCAGACGATCCTCGATCAGCCAACCTGCTGCATCATTGTGTGTGACACCGTGATAATGATGTCATTAACAACTTCGCCTTTTCACAACAGTGAACAAGGATCGTTCGCTGGGTTGTGCGAACGATAGCTGCTCGCTACATCGTTGGTGCATCGTGCACGATATCTAGACATGTGACATCTCACCAACGATGTCAAAAAGATGTCCTAACGACTGCGCTCCTGTGAGATCGCTGTGATATCGTTACAACATTGAAGCGTGTAATGGTACCGTTAGATTGAATGGGGGACTTGTGTCTTCTGTTTGTTGTTGATTCACCCACAGTATTTTATGGCCAGAAGGACTTGTGTAGAGCTGCAGGCTAGCTCCCCATTCATATATATGGTACTGATGAAGAAATTAAAACTATCCTATCCTACCCTCCCCGCCATTGACTTTGGAATGCAGGGAATATGTGTGGCCTACGTCTCTATGCATTTGAGTGCCCCACATTCCAGTGATTGGTTGGGACTTAACCAATCTCTTTGTTGCTATTATTATGTATATACCATCATTAATTCCATGGTGCTGTACATGAGAAGGGGTTACATACAAAATTATAGATATAGTTTACAGTAAACAAATTAACAATGACAGACTGGTACAGAGGGGAGAGGACCCTGCCCTTGTGGACTTACATTCTATAGGATGATGGGGAGGATACAATAGGTCAGAGGTTCAGCAGATCAGAGGTGGTGGGTCGGCAGCTCCGGTTGATGGTGGGGCTGCAGCTCGGTCATTGCAGGCTGTAAGCTTTCCTGAAGAGAGGGGTTTTCAGGTTCAGTCTGAAAGATCTGAGTGTGGTGGATAATCGGACAAGTTGGGGTGTAATATTCCAGAGAATGGGAGATATTTGGGAGAAATCTTGTAGTCTGTTGTGTGAGGAATGGATAACTGTGGAGGAGAAGAGTAGGTCTTGAGAGGATCGACGATTATAGAAGATATTGGGAGATTAGTTCAGAGATGTAGAGAGGGGACAAGTTAAGGACGGCTTTGTAGTTCAGTGTTAGTAGTTTGAACTGGATTCGTTTTGGAATTGGGACCCAGTGAAGAGATTTTGCAGAGGGGGGAAACGGAAGTAGTGAGGCGAGAGGTGGATTATTTGCTTGGCAGAGTTTGAGGACAGACTGAATAGATGCAAGAGTGTTAGCAGGGAGGCCAGAGATGTTTCAGTAAGCAAGGCGAGAGATGATGAGGGCATATATAAGGGTAGCGTCACACCAGGTGACGTCGCCGGAGAAGGCAACGGGTGGGAGCGTGCACATCTTTGGCGCTCCGCCAGCGCGCCGTCGCATGTTTATATGCGGCGACACCTTCGGCGACCTTGCTGGCGGCATCGCCGCTGGGGTGTCTAAAAACCCCAGCGGCGATGCCAAAACATGGGAGCCTATGGCTCCCATCGCCTGTGAGATCGCCGTCCCCCGTTTACATGGGGCGATGTTTACACATCGCCCCAGAGTGGTTGCCTGGTTTCAGAGCGCTGCTCTGAAACAAGGTGACCACTCGGATGCGTCGCCCTCGCCTATTTATTTACATTAGGCGATGCTCGGCGATGTTGTGGCGATAGGCCACACCCCAGCGTCGCCTATAAAATCTCCGCCATTGCCAGGAGTGACGGTACCCTAAGAGTTTTTGAGGGTTGATGAAAGGACAGATTCTGGAAATATTTTTGAGCTGGAGGAGACAGGCTCTGGAAAGAGTTTGAATGTGCGGTTTGAAGGACAGGGCAGAGTCTAGGGATATTCCAAGGCAGCTGATTTCAGTTGCGGGGAAAGAGCGTGATGCCATTACTATAATAGATAGATCAGGTAGGGAAGATACATGAGATGGAGGAATGATAATGAGTTCGGTTTTGTCTACGTTGAGTTTTAGGAAGCATTTTTTGATCACCAGTGGTGCCCCTTAGAAACTGCACCACTATTGATCATAGGTTATGTCTGGTATTACTCACTAACTTACATTAAAGCTGAGCTGGGATTCCCAGTTTGGCTCATGGAAAAAAAAGACTTTTCTAGGCAGATACTCTATAAGCTCCGAGAACATTTTTACTTTTAATGTTTTTTGTAGCTTACTGTAGTGAACCGTCCACGCACCATATTTGTTCTGTCAGTAATTTACTTCACCGTTTTACCGAGGCGCCTTTTAATCTCTTCCCTAAAATTTCCCTCTAGAATCAAACAAGGAGGTTGACGCCGCAATCGCTTTGTACGAGCAAACCAAAGCCGAGCACATTGATCCAGATGACTTGTTCCTAAAACGACTGGCAATCCTTCTAAGAGGCGCAGGGAAGCCTGTCCCATTCTCCGAGCCCCCTGTGAGTACTTCCTAATTATACGTACCTCTCCGTCGTACGAGCTGGTAATAAACAGAACACCATGGTCTGGGGAGGGGGGTACTTAATTACACGGGGATTAAATCTTGTGTGAGAATCCTCCATGGGCCGTGTGCATGTGAAGTGCTCGCTGCTCCGAGCTCCAGGATTAATTTAGTTATACTTTTGGGAGTCGATAACCTTCTGTAGATTAATGTGTTAAAAGCATGAAGATAGAATCAGCCGCCCACATCTGCAGGTCATACTGAAGGTATATGTCCTCCGAGGGGAAGCTTTCTCTCCATTTTGGAGCTTGAAAGGTGATTTTAATCCTTTCTATTTATTGACCACTAATTGCTTTTGTTTTGCGGTGTTTCATTTTGTGAAGTGCCGTTTTAGGGCACAACAAATCTGTTTTGTCAGAGGTTGTTTGCAGCTTTCAACTCTTAGCAAGAAGCGGCAATCAGAAGTTCCCAAGATGTGAAGATGTAGATTACCGGTGACATTCAAAAGCCCCGAGTCCTGCGTCTATACAAAGTTAGATAATGGATCCCAGTGTTTTACGCGACATTTATATTTTTTTCTTTTTATGAATACACAAATTTTATTGTTTTTTTTATCTTTTCGTTTAGTTTTGTTGACAAGAAAACTAAACTTTGCATAGTGAAAATGTCAGCCACTTCTTGACTGTTTATCTGTGTGTGAAGAGCGAGAAAAACACTATCGGATAAACATAAGATCCCATCGGATTCATGCACATAGCCATAAGACTATTGTGTGCAGGAGCCCAACCTTCTGTGTGTATTCCTCTGTGAGACAAGATTGTGCCTGGTTCCCAACACATGCCCTTAAAGGGGTTGTCCGGTCTATCTGCAGCCACTCTTTGTCACTCGAAGTGACTACAGGCTCGTCAATCCTTCCAGCGCCTGCACTGGGTGCTGTGAAGATTCGCCGGTGTCTAAACCAGGAATGGACTGTAATTATGCGGTATGCATATTCACGGCAATAACATGACTATTGGGCGAAGCTTCGTTTAATACAGGTATATGGAGCGCCCGAGACCGGCTAGTGTGAGTGGCCGTCTAGTGAGCGCAGCCTTGCTCTATAACCTTGTGTTGAGCGAGGCCGCACCCGCTAGTCGGGGGCTCTGGCCGGTAGCATACATGCTACATAATTGCGGGCTGTTCCCAGTTTAGAAACCGTGAATCCGCACAGTGTGTGTGCTGGGAGGATTGATATGACTTTCAGTCACATAGTGACTGCAGAATTATCTGTTTAGACCAGAGAACCCCTTTAAGAAAATATTTTCTCCCATAACTGTAGCTTCTGGAGGAAAATATGTCCTTAAAGAGAACCTGTGACCAGGTTTTCCAAATATAAAGTACAGCCACTACTTTTAAGTCCACTTTTTTAGCATTCTTGTGAGCTGTATGTACACCCCAATCCTCTCTCCACTGCACAAAACTACCTTTTTTATATACCAACAGTCCAATGGGCGTCTCTGGTCTTGATCTGGTGCCTCCTACAATTGCCATTCTTCCCATCTTCATGTGGATGAAGCATCCTACGTCATCCAAGCCGTGTCTCCCAATCGCTCTCCTGCGCAGGCGTACTGTGGTGCACCTTCTGTGCTCCTGGGTCCTCGGTGCTCTTTGGTCTTTCCTGGCACATACACATTTCAGTGCTTTACTCTGACCTCAGCAGGGCTGAGAGAAGTACACCTGCGCAGGAATGCGATTGGTAGACAGTGTGTGGATGATGTACAACGCATCATCCATATGAAGAAGGGAAGGAGGGCAGTGATTGTGGGAACAGAGAAGGTGCTGGATCAAGACCAGAGACTCCCATTAGACTCGACCGTGCCATTTGTGGATATAATGAAAGTTGTTTTTGTACAATGCAGACAAGATTGGGGACGAACATACAGCTTACTAAACTTCTGTAAAAGAGGCCTTAAAGGTGGTGGCTGTACTTCATATTGACTAAACTTGGTGACATTGTATAGGACACCAATATCTGATCTATAAGAGGGCACCACCCGGCACTTCCGCCGACCAGCTGTTACCGGCTCCGGTGGTGGCAGGAAGTTCTCGGATGCTCGTAGAGCACAGCAGTTCTGTCAGAACTACAGCGGCTGCAGCCGAATACTAAATATTCAAAACCCGTCTGCTATCGGAATGATGGACCTGCTGTGTTTGGGCAACATCCAAGAACTTCTGGCCGCCACTGGAGCTAGTAACCGCTAAATGCAGGAGTGCCAGGTGGTGCCCCTCTACTTACTGTGGATCAGCCACCAGTATAAAAGAAGTGACCAGTCCCTCTAAAAGGCTTTTACCAAGATAGAATATGGATTAACTTTCAATCACTAAAGGATAATTTACTGATGGATGGGGGTCTGACCACTGAGATCTCCACTGATACCAAGCTCTGTAATCAGCTATTTACAGCAGTCCCATAGACAATAGATGGAGCGTCAAAGCTCTTACTCACCCTCCTCTCCATTCAGCCTATGCTCTACAGAGCCCCATTCTTGAGATTGTTTGGGATGTTAGCGGTCAGACCTGGGGCAAATCAGTAAGTTATCCTCCATCCCACTCTTTTTTTAAGGGTGGAGGCACACTGTCATGCATCAAAAACGGAGCGTTTTTGATGCATGACAGTGATGCGAGTGCTGTGCATTTTTATTGTGAGTGTGGTGCGAGTGGGGGTGTGTGCATGGCTGTATGCATGAGCGTGTGCTGCGAGTCAGTGTGTGGTGTGAGTCAGTGTGCTGCTGTCCACGGTGCTAAACTTTGCTCGCCGGGATTTGTCAGCATGCTGACAAATTCCGCCGAGCAAACTTCATCACCACCAACAGCATTTTCTGGCGTATTCAAACCCAGCTGCTGTGATAGCAGCAGTGTTTGGTGGCTGTGCCTGCAACCCGGCAGATTCAATCAGCTTTCACCGCTGTGATAGCAGCGGTGAAAGCTGATAGGTTAAATCGGCCGGTAAATGCTTTCCATGGTGCTGAAGATAAAACTTCAGCAGCATGGAAAGCCCGGACTTTCAAACATGAGCGGTATTTGAAGTTCGCTCTAAATGCTGTCCATGGTGCTAAAGTGTTAGCGGCTGGATTTCGCAGCGCTGAAAGCTTTGACGGCAACCCGGCAATTTCAAACAACGCTGCTTTGACAGCAGCGATGTTTGAAGACATTGTAAGTACGCACACTCGTGCGACTATCGCACAGTGTGTTGTATGGGTGCGAGATTTTCTGGCACCCATATACTTACAATGGGCACTCGCGCGAGGGAATCACATTCAATTGCAGTATACAGTGGAATACGCACAGATATGACCAATAGTTGTCCAAGTGCAATGCGAGTTTTTCTTGCGCCTGTGTGTCTCCACCCTTAGGGTGGTTTCATACACAGTGTTTCCCATAATAGCTCTGCAATTTTTTATGTAGCTTCTGAGCAAAAAGGTAATTTATCAGAAAGGAAAAGTATACATCGCCCCTTTATATTTTCTCTTCCACATGAACCCAAGTTTCGTTTTCACTCATTGGAACATTGGATTTGTTGTAGCCTAAGGGTACTTTCACATCAGCGGTTTTTTTTAAATCGTGGCAGATGTGGTGAAAAAAACGCATCTGCCGCGATTACCGCATAACCGCTGCACTTGCGGCACAGTTGCGGCAAGCCCCATACAATGTATATGCGGGCTTGCGGCAGGTGCAGCAAGTGCTGTTTTGGCACTTGCGGCAGGTGCGGCCGCGAAAAAATCGCGGCTGACCGCGGTTTTTTTTGCGGCCGCACCTGCCGCAAGTGCCAAAACCTCACCTGCCGCAAGCCCGCATATACATTGTATGGGGCTTGCCGCAACTGTGCCACAAGTGCAGCGGTTATGCGGTAATCGCGGCAGATGCGGTTTTTTCACCACATCTGCCGCGATTTAAAAAAAATGCTGATGTGAAAGCAGCCTTAGGCTACGTTCACACATTGCGTATTTTGCCGCGTTTTTTTACGCGCACTTTTCAAAATACGCAATGTGCCTTTTGTCTGCCTGCAAAGTGAATGGGAAATCCGGGAGAAAACGCAGCTCCGTAAATAATTGATATGTCAATTGTTTACGCAGCTACTTCTGCGTATTCTCCCAGAGGGGAGGAAGAATCCTGCTTCCTCCTCCCCTCTGTGACAGCTGTGGCCGCCCATTAGACTTCACAGTGTATTAATATACACTGGGAAATCTAAATTGAACAAAAGCAAGTGTCTGAAAAATAAAAAAGAATGAATACTTCACCTGTCCGACGCCTTCTGCCGCTTGCAATCCCCGGTTCCAAGTGAGATCTCTTCTGACAGGACCTGTGGTGATGTCAGAGGGGTGTTCCCGGGCACTCGCGGTCATGTGATACATATCACATGACCGCGAACAGCCAATCAGCGCTGGGAACGCCCCCCCCCCCCCCCCCCCCCTCTGACGTCACCACAGGTCTTATCAGTACACCTCTCACTTAGAACCGGAGAGCGGCCGAAGGCACCAGACAACGGGAGAAGGCACCGGAGAGGTGATGTATTCATTCTTTTTTATTTTACATACATTTGCCTTTGTTTAATTTAGATTTCACAGTGTATATTAATACTCTGTGAAATCTAATGGGGCTGTCACAGAGGGGGAGGAGGAAGCAGGATTCTTCCTCCCCTCTGTGACATCACTGCGCTTTCTTGAGTAAAGAAAGCGCAGTGTGTGAAAGCCCCTGCGTATTTTGTTGCGCTTTTTTGCGCGGCCGAAAAACGCGGCAAAAAACGCGCGCAAAAAAGCGCAGCAAAATACGCAAATGTGTGAACGCAGCTTTAGGCGATGTTCATGTGCGTTTTTGATTTTTTTTTTTGCAGTGAACGCATCACTTAAATAGAATCCCAGCAAAGTCAATGGGCTTTCAAGTTTTGCTGTTCAGTCTGAACCTTTTTAGCCTGATCCATTTTTTGGGTAGAAAAGTGATCAGTAAAAAGAATGAGCCGTCATTTCTTGCTGAGTTTTTCTCATCTGCTTTTCCCATTGAAATCATTGGGCTGAAAAAACGCACGAGAAAAAAACAGATCAGAAATGGATGACGTTTCTGATGCGTTTGTTTGAAAACCTGATCCAGATTTCCAGCTGAAAAAGAGAGAAAAACGCACCAGAAAGAAACGGATCATAAGCGCACAGTTAAAGGTGTCTGTACAGGATCAGCTGCTTTCATCCAGACATATCACCACATCTGTCCTAGGGTCATCTCTGCTTTTATAGTTGAGTTCTGTATGAATAGGGCTGAGTTGCAGTACTACTCTCAACCTGTGGGGAAGTGAGGCACTATTTCTAACATAGAATTGGCTAATATTTCACAAATTATCCTCTTGTCATTTATTTCACAAATTTGAGTGACGTTTTATAGTTTGATATCAGTGGGATAACCAAGAAATTGGAATAAATATCGCGGCCATTCTGCTGGCAGATATTGGATAGTTCATCGCACACTCAGCAAATGACTTTATGGTTTGGCTCTTCTTGTTCCTATTTGTTCATTATGTTCATATGTAGTGGAAAGGATTATGACCATGTGTAATGCTGGGGTCTGAACGAGGCTCAAATAACCCCTCTGTGCCCCCATAAGGAGGTGTATGATACAAATGGGGCCTGGATACAGCCTTTGTTTCTGGGCTGAGTTTGTCATGTTGCTCTATGAATAATGGCTACCTAGATTGTACGGCACCTGGTGACATTAATTTTCTGACACTAAAATGTTTGTAATATGTTTTCTAGGAAACTATAGAATATTATAAGGAGCAGCTGAAGAAGCTAATGTCAGAAGACAAAGAGGAGCTGCGGCAGGAAGAATGAGATTGTTCCCTTTACATTTTTGCAATGCTTTTTTTTTCTTATGTGTATTTTATTTCCTGATGTAAATTGTAATGTGACCAATCTGTGATCATTTAATTAAAATATCCAAGAACCGTCCACATTCACAATTTCTTTCATCTTTTCAGTTCAGTAAAGTGACTCCAACTGACTTTACAATAGGCCGGTGCATTCTTGGTTCAGGAAACAAGTGTACCTTCAACAGCAAGAAACAAAGCCGTCCCGGTGTGGACATGTAAATGGAACTAGAGATGTCATGGATACATTGGATAGCACTCACTCCAATGCTATTCTATGGGGCAGTGCCGACCACCAACAATGCTGTGATTGGCCACCAGACACTGTGAATCCATTCAAGTCTATGGGTGTTTGCAAAGCATTGGACTGTGCTTATGTTATCTAAGTGCAATCTAATTTATGCCAGCACATACAATGGTGAAATAAATCTCTTCATCTTCTCCTCACCTATAAAGGCCCTGTCACACATAACAATATCGTTAGAGAGATCGTTGTAACTGACGTTACAACGATCTCTCCAGTGATGTCGCTGTGTGTGACATCTAGTAACGATCAGGCCCCTGCTGTGAGGTCACTGATCGTTACATTCTGCTCTAGGTCATTTTTTGATCGTTAGTCTCCCGCTGCGTGTGACCATGAGAAACCAGCGATCAGTGACCTCACAGGGCTGGTAACCATGGTAAACACCAGGTATCCAGGCAGCGCATGCTGCCTGGATACCCGCTGTTTATCATAGTTACCAGCACTCTCCCTGCTTAGCGCTGCCTTGACGGTCAACAGATTCACCAAATATTTCTCTATGGGAAAAAAGTACATACTCCTAATTAAGAATGTACGGGCTCTACCACAACTGTGCAGGGGATTATATAAATGGTAACCAATGGAACCACCCAGGTTACAACATGATGATGCATTCGCTACTTTTTATTCTCCCCTTATAGATGAGCGAGCACTGCCACGCTGGGGTGCTCGGTACTGGTAAGGAGATGTCGGATGCTCGGATGGGTGTAACTTGTGTACCGAGTATAATGGAAGTCAATGAGGAACTCTCCTGGAAAAATGCTCAAGTTCCCCATTGACTTCTATTATACTCAGAACTCAAGTTGCGAGCATCTGACTGCTCCTTACCAGTACTGAGAACCCGAGCATGATAGTGCTCACTCATCACTATTTCCCTATTGTAAGCTGCAACTGTACCTATTACAAATGAATTGAGAATGGTAAAATACAATTAAAAAAGTATATTTGTACGGGCCCTTTCACATCAGCGTTTTTTTAAATTCGCGGCAGATGCGGTGAAAAAACCGCATCTGCCGCGATTAACGCATACCGGCTGCACTTGCGGCGCGGTTGCGGTAAACGCCATGCAAAGTATAGGCGTACTTGCGGCAGATGCGGCAAGTGCGGTTTTGCACTTGCGGCAGGTGCAGCCGCGAAAAAAACCGCGGCTGACCGCGGTTTTTTTCGCGGCAGCACCTGCCACAAGTGCAAAACCGCACTTGCCGCACCTGCCGCAAGTACGCCTATACTTTGCATGGCGTTTACCGCAACCGCGCCGCAAGTGCAGCCGGTATGCGGTAATCGCGGCAGATGCGTTTTTTTCACCGCATCTGCCGCGAATTTCAAAAAACACTGATGTGAAAGGGCCCTAAGAGTGGACAACCAAAGGCTTTATGTATTATGTATGGTCTATCAGCATGGGGATATTAAGGTCTACATTGCAGCTGTAAGCATCAAAAAATACAAAATGTAATAAAAACAAAACAAAAAAACGATTGACTTCATTTTCCTTTATTTTAGATATAGTGAAGCAATAAAAAAACTGGAAAATTCTATTTGTTAACAGAGGATTCTACAGAATAAACACCAAACGAAAATCAGCACATGGTCATGTTACTCTCTCCTTTCTACATGAAACCACATTGTGCGACCTCGATGAGTGAGGATCATTATCTTGCTCCATTTCTTTCACTTTGATGAAATAACTCTTTTACATTGAGGCTTCCCATAGAAAAAAAAACCTGACTATTGGAATTTTCTATTGCTTTTCTTCACTTATATTGTACTGATCCAGAGTCACGACGTGTTTATGGCTGGATTTGCATATCCGAGGTTCGCAGTCCAATTTTGGGTTGCAGCAAGTGATGAACGAGGAGTAAGATATTCGGGTCTGGAGAGCGCTAACCGAATACCATGAACTGTTTCAGTATTCGTTATGAATAATAAATTCACTGCAAGTCAATGGGGAACTAACTTAGATATGAATACTAAAAAATTTCAAAGTATTTAGTTACAGCTGTCCGAACCCGAATATCTTACTATTCACTTATCACTAGTTGCAGTCTCTTGACCTGATCTCAACAACCTCTTAGGCACATACGAGGATATTGAGTGTACCTGTCCTTGAATCGTGGTGCTGACTTGGACCATGAAACTCAGATGTGTTAAACCGGCCTATCGTATAGGAAAAAAGAAAACGCGCGATAGGGTCTTACCAGGGGTATTGGGTGAGAGACCATAGAGATAGGTTGAGCTCACCTGGACAGGTTGTGTAAGACACAGCCATCGTGAAAAGCCCGGTATGAACAGCTGCTGCAGCCCCAGCATTGTGGATACTTAGATGATAGCAGAGTGGAGTGGAACAGGTTAATGCCACGCTACTGTTATAATAAAAATGAAAGTCGAATCTTCAAACAATGGGGTTTATTCTACACATTTCAGAGCAACCTGCTCTATCAGGAACATCACATTTACCTACGTGTTTCACAGCAACCTCCTTCATCAGGAAAATGGCATTTACCTATGCGTTTCGGAACCATCACCTTCAGGAATATGACATTTACCTACCTCTTTCATCAGGAACATCCTACCTCCTTCATTAGGAAAATCACATTTACCTACCTACTTTATCAGGAACATCACATTTACCTACCTACTTCATAAGGAAAATCACAATTACCTACATGTTTCGGAACAACCGCCTTCATCTGGAACATCACATTTACCTACCTCCTTCATTCGGAACATCACATTTACCTACCTCGTTCATTCGGAACATCACATTTACCTACCTCGTTCATCAGGAACATCACATTTACCTACCTCCTTCATCAGGAACATCGCATTTACCTACCTCCTTTATCAGGAACATCACATTTACCTACCTCCTTCATCAGGAACATCACATTTACCTACCTCCTTCATCAGGAACATCACATTTACCTACCTCCATCAGGAACATCACATTTACCTACCTCCTTCATAAGGAAAATCACATTTGCCTATGTGTTTTGGAACAACCGCCTTCATCAGGAACATCACATTTACCTACCTCCTTCATAAGGAAAATCACATTTGCCTATGTGTTTCGGAACAACCTCCTTAATCAGGAACATCACATTTACCTACCTCCTTCATCAGGAACATCACATTTACCTACCTCCTTCATCAGGAACATCACATTTACCTACCTCCTTCATCAGGAACATCACATTTACCTACCTCCTTCATCAGGAACATCACATTTACCTACCTCCATCAGGAACATCACATTTACCTACCTCCTTCATAAGGAAAATCACATTTGCCTATGTGTTTTGGAACAACCGCCTTCATCAGGAACATCACATTTACCTACCTCCTTCATAAGGAAAATCACATTTGCCTATGTGTTTCGGAACAACCTCCTTAATCAGGAACATCACATTTACCTACCTCCTTCATCAGGAACATCACATTTATCTACCTCCTTCATCAGGAACATCACATTTACCTACCTCCTTCATCAGGAACATCACATTTACCTACCTCCTTCATAAGGAAAATCACATTTGCCTATGTGTTTCGGAACAACCGCCTTCATGAGGAACATCACATTTACATGATATGATGTTGCTCTGAAACACGTAGAATGAGTCACATTGTTTGAAGATTCCAGTTTTATCTTCATATCTTTTTATCTTTACTGCACCGCAGCATTAACCTGTTCCACTCCGATCTGGCCTATTGGGCAGAGCTCACAATTTTACCTACACAATGAAGCTCAAATCTTCTTTGGCTTACTGCCTGCACAGTGTTTTTGTAGATGGGATTGTAATTGATATGAAGATAGAACATTTTCGCAGAATATGGTATACAAACGTTACACACTCCATAAGGCCTGAATTGTTTGGGGCGCCTCTACATCACGTTACATATCATTATTCAAATTCAACTTCTGATTTTTCAAAATGGTCGATGCAGAGGAGTTAATCGAATAGATAATAGTCAAATGATGTTCAAATCATCAATCATTACAGTATAAGTCAAACTTTATTGGACAAACCTTAGTGACAGTAATTTTTTCAAAACTAAAAAAAAACCTCAAAATGCACTGTTCCAAATTATTCTGCACAACAGTTTCCAAACATTTTATAGGTCATAAAGACCTGAAAATGGTAATTTGTTGAATTTGCATTATTAAGAGGCCACACTTACTGAAATCAAAAGCTTTTCCAATCAAAAAGATATTAACATGCCAAGTTACATACAAAAACTAATGAGCCCCACACACAACGAACGTGTCTGTATGGTCACGTTCACACCGCCAAAAATCTGATGCAAAAAACCTTGTCCATCAACATGTATAGTACTCTGCAGTAAAAAAAGGTAAAAATGCAAGTGCAGTAAAAGACATAAATAAACAGGGTACTTGGTCCATACGTTTTTTGCGCAAAAAATATACTTCAAGCCGCCTCACCTCTCCACGCTGTACCCATAACGAGGCAGTCCTATCTGTTGTATTAAAAACCTGATCTAGTAGAAATGTACCAAGTGAACAGGGTCCAAACAGGTCCAGTGTCCGATATGGACTGAAGTTGGAGGCAGCTCTTTGTGTGCAGAGCCCAAATGGAGGGCGGGGATCTCATCTCTTGCACTGCAGAGTACTATACACGTTGATGGACAAGGTTTTTTGCATCAGATTTTTGGCGGTGTGAACGTGACCATACAGACACGTTCGTTGTGTGTGGGGCTCATTAGTTTTTGTTAAAATTCCTCTTGCCTTGCAAGAGATGAGATCCCCGCCCCTCATTTGGGCTCTGCACACAAGAAGCTGCTTCCAACTTCAGTCCATATCGGACACTGGACCTGTTTGGACCCTGTTCACTTGGTACATTTTTACTAGATCAGGTTTTTAATACAACAGATAGGACTGCCTCGTTATGGGTACACCGTGGAGAGGTGAGGCGGCTTGAAGTATATTTTTTGCGCAAAAAACGTATGGACCAAGTACCCTGTTTATTTATGTCTTTTAGTGCACTTGCATTTTTACCTTTTTTTACTGCAGAGTACTATACACGTTGATGGACAAGGTTTTTTGCATGCCAAGTTACATGTTAACATAGGACTCCATGTTTGATATCACCAGGGCTGTGGAGTCGGTGAGCCAAACGTCAGACTCAGCAATTTCCCTTAATTCGACTGCAACTTCGATTCCACCAAAATGGACACCGACTCCACAGCCCTGGTGTGTAGGCAGTAAGCCAAACCTTCAACTCCAACAACTCAATTTCCCTGAATCTAACTCCACTAAAATGGACTCCACGTCATTGGATATCACCTTCACAATTCTTGCATCCATTGAACTTGTGAGTTTTCGGGGAGTTTCTGGTTGCAGGGTGTCAGAATAGCTCCCCAGAGCTGCTATTGTGACGTGAACGTCCTCCCACCCTCATAGATTTTTTGCTTGAGGATACTCCAAATGTTCTCAATAGTGTTGAGGTCAGGGGAGGTTGGTGGCCACATCACGAGTCTCTCTCCTGTTTATGCCCATAGCAGCCACTGACTTGGTGGTATTCTTTGCAGCATGAGATGATGCATTGACATGCATGAAGATGAATTTGCTATAGATGGCTAAATTTACTATGGATGGCACGGTTCTTTTTTTTTGTACCATGGAAGCAAGTGGGTCAGTCAGAAACTATATACTTTGCCAAGGTTATTTTCACAGCTTCAGAAAGCCTAAGAGGGCTACACTCTCTGCCCATGGTTCCAGCCTAAAACATGACTGCCACCTTCTTGCTGATATCACAGATTTGCTGGGACATAGTGGCCATCCACCAAGCATCTACTACTCCATCCAACTGGACCATCCAGGGTTGCACGCACTCATTAATGAAGGAAACATTTACAATTAGTCTTCATGTATGTCTGGGCCCACTGTAACCATTTCTGCTTGTGATCAGGGTTTAGGAGTGGCTGAACATCCAGAGGATCCTATACCCTGAGGTTTGCGGGACTCTAAAGGTACCAGCAGCTTTAAATACTTTTTTGCTGCATTGTAATGGTATTTTGGCAGCTGCTCCCTTGATCCAATGAATCTTTCTGGCAGAAACCTTCCTCATTATGCCTTTATCTGCACAAACCCATCTGTGCTGTGTATCGGCTACCAATGTTTTCACAGTACGATGATCATGTTTTTATAGTTGTCTACGGTATTGCACAATATGACACTTTTGGGCAGCAGCTAGATCCTTTTTCCCATGTTGCTTGAAATCTGTGGACTTGATAGTACTGTGGAATGTCCTCCTTAGGCTAAATGCACATGTTGAATGTTTATACTATACACCGATTAGAAACTGCAGCTGCTGAAAAAAAACACATGCCAAAAATTCTGTGCTGACGGTAGGTTTTTTGTTGTGTTTTTTACCACAGAAAATGTGTGTTTTTCAGATGTCTTGTTTTTTTTTCCCCACAAAATGACAGATTCATTTTGTGAAGGAGATTTCTTATTCGCTCCATTGGGAGACCCAGACATTGGGTGTATAGCTTCCGCCTCCGGAGGACACACAAAGTATTACACTTAAAACAAAAAGTGTAACCCCTCCCATACTGTCTATACACCCCCTCCAGGAGAAATCCCATCAGTTCTTAGCTTTGTGTTGAAGGAGGCACACTCTGCATTCATCCACTCTCACTTTAGACATATCCACTCTCCCTGGAGAGTAACGGATGGAAGCAAAGTGGATCCTTATGGATCCCCGGCATGTCTCCTTCCCCACCCTCGGGCAGGGGCGGTTGAGGTACCTATTGTTGGTATAACGGGCCGGAGCCTTCATGCTGTATTCCTTCTCCACCCCTTAGGGCAGGGGTGGGGAACTCCAGTCCTCGAGAGCCGCAAACAGTTCAGGTTTTCACGATTTCCTTAGTATTGCACAGGGATTGGAATCATCACCAGTGCAAGTGATTATGTTATCACCTGTGCAATACTAAGGAAATCCTGAAAACCTGCACTGTTTGCGGCCCTCGAGGACTGGAGTTCCCCACCCCTGCCTTAGGGGCCCTGGAGAAGTTGGATCGTCACGGGCTTCCATACTATTTGGGGCTCCACTCCGTCCACAGCCCCGAAGGTTCTGCTGGCCGGAGTTGCTTTCCCCCTAGGGACCGATCCCTGCACCAAGAGGTACTCGGTATGGGGTTACGCTGCAGCTGCAGCCCGACCCCGGTTTCATATGCACTGGGGGTGATCACTGGCATACCTGCGCACTGTTTGTTCTCAGTCCACCCGATCACTGCCGCGCTGCGGGTGGTCCGGTTCAATCTCGGTTCCCCGCTGTCTCCCGCTCCGGGGCTCAGGGCGGCTGCATAAATTTAGGCCCCGGCTTGGCCGCAGCCTATATTTTGCCCTGGGTTGGGGCTCTGTGATTGGCGGGTTCGTCCGCCATTTCTGGCATCCTCAGGACTTGGGACACTCCCATCGCTGATGGCACGCCCCCCGGCCTGTGTGTTGGCCTCCGGATTCCCGCGCTGGTACAGGCACGCCCCCTATTTTAGCTCCGGCGGCCATTTTAAACATTGTAAAGAGGGTGCTTTTCTGCATGTTGCTCCTGGACCCTGCGGCTTCCAGGAGTGAGCGCCGTATCCGGAGGACACACAAACCGCATACGGTCGGTACGCCACACCAGTTCTCCCGGCTGTAGACCCCATCCCCCTGTTTCCCCCCTCTGGTGGAAATTCTCTTGGAAGTTTCTCACTGAGGCGACATGTCTTCCACCAGGAGCAAAGCCCCTAAGGTGCAGACATTCTATTCTTCTTGCACTGCTTGCAAGATTGTGCTGCCTGCTGGATCTGTCTTCCCTCACTGCTCTGCCTGCACCACTCATGAGGCACCGGCTGAGGTAGAACACAGGGCTCCCCCCAGCTCTGCTGCTATGGAGCCTTCACCTGGCCCTGAGGACTCGGCAATGCCGCCTCCTTGGACTGCAGCTCTCACTAAGTCTTTTTCGGACTCCTTCGCCCATTCTATGACAGCTCTGACCAGGGTCCTGCAGAAGACCCTACATTCCAGTCACCGGGGAATGGCCCCCGGTCCTACTGACTCTCGCCGCAGGCCTATAGCGAGTCTTCCCCTTCCAGGGGCTTGGATTCCGGCGACAATACTGGGGTATCTTACTCCGCTCCCTCTCTGCGGCCCCCCAAACGGCCACACAGAGAGGATCTCAGATTGATGGGGAGGAGGATCGGCAGAGCTCTGTGAGGCCTCCAGAGGAGGCCCCTTAGGAGGATCTCTTAGTGGAGGACTTGGTCTCCTCCATTAATACCGTGCTGGACCTGACTGCACCCCCTTCCCCCGTGGAGGCTTCACTTTCGGAGGAACTGTATCAGTTTCTTCCTCCTTCCAGGTCTCATAGCTCATTTTTTGATCACTCTAACTTTAGGCCAACTGTGCAGATGCCAAGGGCTTGCCCTGACAAGCGCTTCACTAAGAAACAGAAGGATTCTCGTTATCCTTTCCCTCCAGACGTGGTAAAGGGTTGGTCGGTCTCAGCTAGAGTGGAGCCTCTCTAGACTGTCTCCCAATACGGTTATGTCAGTTATGGATGGTTCCTCATTAAAGGACTCCACTGACCGCCAGATTGAACTTCTGCAGAAGTCAATTTACGAAGCTACAGGAGCCTCATTTGCTCCCGCTTTCGCAGCAGTATGGGCTTTGCAAGCAGTTTCTGCATGCTTGGCGGAGCTCAATGCAGTAGTTCAGGATATTCCTGAGGTGGCTACCCTGACATCTCAGGCCTTTGCGTTCACGGATTATGCTAGGACTGCTGTCATGGAATCTGCCAGGCGTACAGCAGTCGCATCGCTAATTCTCTTGCAGCGCGCAGAATGTTGTGGCTGCGAGATTGGAAAGCTGACGCCACTTCCAAGAAGTTCCTCCAGGGACTCCTGTTCGCGGGGAACAGGCTTTTTGGGGAGCAATTGGACGACCTTATAAAGGAGTCTACAGGTGGTAAATCCACCTCTTTGCCTCAGTCAAAGGGGCAGAAGTCTGGCCAGTGCCAGATACACGCCAAATTTTGGGCCTTTCGTCCCTCCTCAAAGCCGCCCTCCTCTTCGTCCGCCCATTCGGACAAGGACCAGAAGTCAAACCGAACATGGCGGACTAAGTCACAGCAGAAGAAGCCTGCCGGGGCCTCTGCCTCCAAGGCAGCCTCCTCATGACTCGCCGACACTCCCAGTAGCATCCTCGGACGGTGGTAGGCTCTCCCAATTTGGAGACATTTGGTGCAACCACATCCAAGACCGATGGGTGGTAAATGTCATTTCCCACGGTTACAGGATAGAGCGGTCCTCTCGTCCCCCGACTCGCTTCTGTCTCTCCTCGCCCCCTCCGGCAAGGGCTTCGGCCTTCCGTCAGGCGTTGGACGCCTTGAGACAGGATGGGGTCGTGGTTCAGGTTCCCTCCGCGGAACGCTTCCAGGGGTTCTATTCGAACCTCTTCACGGTCCCTAAGAAGGACGGGTCAGTTCGGCCGGTGTTAGATCTCAAGCTGTTCAACCGTCACGTGAGAGTCAGGACTTTCAGGATGGAGTCGCTGCGGTCCGTGATCACCTCGCTATCGCAGGGGGACTTCCTAGCCTCGGTGGATGTCAAGGATGCCTATCTGCACGTTCCCATTGCTCCGGCTCATCAGCGTTGGCTAAGGTTCGCGGTGGGGGAAGAGCACTTTCAATTGTGGCGCTTCCCTTCGGCCTGGCCTCGGCCCCGAGAGTCTTCACCAAGGTGATGGCAGCGATGGTGGCCGTCCTGCATTCCCAGGGTCACGCAGTAACTCCTTACTTGGACGACCTGCTAGTCAGAGCTCCTTCTCCAGAACAGTGTCAACGGAGCCTCTCGATAACTCTCGACACTCTCCAGCGATGTGGGTGGCTGATAAACGTGCCGAAGTCTTCCCTCATTCCTGCGCAGACGCTAACGTATCTGGGCATGGAGTTTCATACCGCTCTGATCATTCTGCCTTTGAGCAAACAGGTGTCGTTTCAAGAGGAAGTCAGGTTCCTTCTTCAATCGAGTTCAGTCTCCATCAGACGTCTGATGCACGCCCTAGGAAAAATGGTGGCTGCCATAGAAGCAGTGCCTTTCGCGCAATTCCACCTGCGTCCACTGCAATTGCAGATACTTCACGGTTGGGACAAGACTCCTTCTTCTCTCGACAAGCACATCTCTCTGTCGACATCCACGAAGGAATCACTCCATTGGTGGCTGATTCCCATATCTCTGTCACGGGGAAGATGCTTTCTGCCGCCCTCTTGGTTTGTAGTGACTACGGACGCCAGCCTCTTGGGCTGGGGCGTCGTGTTTCTCCATCACAGGGCTCAGGGCACTTGGAGCAGGATTCCACCCTACAGATCAATGTCCTGGAGATTCGGGCCATTTATCTGGCTCTTCTGGCATTTTGGAAATTCCTGGTAGGGAATCCTATTCGGATACAGTCCGACAACGCGACGGCGGTCGCTTATATCAACCACCAGGGAGGCACCCGAAGCTCTCAGGCATTTTCGGAGGTCCAACGTATCCTTCAGTGGGTCGAGGACAGCGACTCGTCCATCTCGGCGGTCCACATTCCCGGGGTGGACAATTGGGAGGCCGACTATCTGAGTCGACAAGGTATGGACGCGAGCGAATGGGCCCTCCACCCGGACGTCTTTCAAAACATCTGCGACTGATGGGGAACTCCAGACGTGGACTTGATGGCCTCTCTGTTGGACCACAAGGTTCCTGTCTTCATCTCTCGATCCCGGGATCGCCAGGCTTTGGGGGCAGACGCTCTGGTCCAAGATTGGTCCCAGTTTCACCTTCCCTATGTGTTTCCTCCCTTGCCTCTGTTGCCCAGGGTCCTACGGAAACTCAGGGCCGAATGTCGACAAGCCCTGCTCATCGCCCAAGACTGGCCCAGGAGGGCCTGGTATCCGGACCTGTTACAGCTCACGGCGGGGGATCCGTGGAAGCTCCCGGACCGCCCAGACCTCTTGTCTCAAGGTCCGTTCTTCCACCACAATTCTGCGGCCCTCAGCCTGACTTTGTGGCCCTTGAAGGCTGGTTGCTGACGTCTTTTGGCTTTTCTCCTGAAGTCGCCGCCACCATGAGACAAGCCAGGAAACCCGTGTCGGCAAAGATATACCGCCGGGTTTGGAAGATCTTCTTTTCCTGGTGCCGTCTCAAGGGAATTTCTCCTTGGCCTTTCTCTCTCCCGACCCTGCTTGACTTCCTGCAATCGGGCTTGGATAAGGGTTTGGCCCTTAGCTCTCTCAAGGGGCAAATCGCCGCACTTTCCATGCTCTTCAATAAACGTCTGGCGAACCTTCCTCAGGTGAAGACATTTGTGCAAGGGGCAAGTCACATTGTTTCCCCCTACAGGCGCCCTTTAGACCCCTGGGACCTTAATCTGGTCCTTGCGGCGTTGCAGAAGCCGCCTTTCGAACCACTAAGGGAGGTGTCCCTCTCTAGACTTTCCCAGAAAGCTGCCTTTCTTGTAGCCATTACCTCTTTTCGGAGAGTTTCCGAACTGGCAGCCCTGTCGTGTAAGCCCCCTTTTCTGGTGGTTCACCAGGACAAGGTGGTGCTCCGAACCTGTGGTGGAATTTTTACCTAAGGTGCTTTCTCCTTTTCACCTTAATCAAGACATTGTCCTGCCGTCTTTTTGTCCTAATCCTGTTCACCAGTATGAAAAGTCTCTGCATACTTTGGATCTGGTCAGGTCTATCAGGATTTATGTCTCCCGCACGGCCGCTTTTCGCAGTGCGGATGCCTTGTTCGTTCTCACGACAGGCCAGAGAAAAGGATCGCCGGCTTCCAAGTCTTCCTTGGCTCGGTGGATCAAGGCTCCTATTCAGGAGGCATACCTTTCCTCTGGAACGCCTCTCCCTTCGGGGATTAAGGCGCATTCGACAAGAGCTGTGGGTGCCTCGTGGGCTTTACGTCACCAGGCTACGGCGCAACAGGTGTGTCAGGCGGCCACTTGGTCCAGCCTGCACACCTTTACCAAACATTATCAAGTTCATGCGTACGCTTCGGCAGACGCTAGTGTGGGCAAACGGATCCTTCAGGCGGCGGTAGCTCACCTCTGATCAGTGCTGCCACGAGTTGGGTCTTCTCCCACCCAGGGATAGCTTTTGGACATCCCAATGTCTGGGTCTCCCAATGGAGCGAATAAGATAAGAGACCCAGCACCCACCCTGTTGCCTTTTGGGCTTTGTTTTCTGTTCAGTGGCTGGTGTTTTCACATGTCGCTTATGTTGATCGACTGGCCGACACTTCGGCCGGATCTTCTGGTTTTGTTGTGGGTGTTTCTTCCTCCTTCCTGCTTATGCACCGAACTGATGGGATTTCTCCTGGAGGGGGTGTATAGACACTATGGGAGGGGTTACACTTTTTGTTTTAAGTGTAATACTTTGTGTGTCCTCCGGAGGCGGAAGCTATACACCCAATGTCTGGGTCTCCCAATTAGGAGCTAGAAGAAAAAGAATTTACGGTAAGTAAACAAAATTCTCATTTTTTCATAGGGAAATATGCTGCATTTTGGTTGCAAAATCTGCAGTAATAATTGAAATGCTGCAGATTTTCCCACACTGAAAAACACAGCATTTCTGTCATGGGACATAACACAGCATTGAGACAGGTATTGCGATTTTACATAAACTATGCTTACCCTCTGCAGCAGATACGTGACAAAAACGCAGCAAAATCCACAATATATCCGCATCTTTTGCACATAGCCTTAGGGAGGTTTTTTTAACCTCAGTATTTGTAGCCAAAACCAGGAGTGGGTGATAAATACTGAAGTGGTGACGTGTTTCTATTATACTTCTCCTCTGATTGTTCCACTCCTGGTTTTGACTACAAATACTGAGGTAAAAAAACTCACCAAATACTCAACATGTGCACGTGGCCTTAAGTACCGTATATACTCGAGTATAAGCTGAGTTTTTCAGCACAATTTTTGCGCTGAAAAGTGCTCCCCTCGGCTTATACTCGAGTCTATACACTATACACTCGAGCCTGAGTGTTTGAGGGTGGTGACCGGGGGCTGGAGGAGGCGGGGGAAGGCTGCAGAGTGAGCGGGCGGTCACGTGGGCCCGCTCATTAAATATGCACTGCATCCCCCTGTCAATCAGCGGCAGGGGGAGCGGTGCATATTTACTTGCCTCCCCCCTGGTAGGGCACCCTCATCCTTTATGTGCCCCATGCTGCCGCCACCATAAAATAACAAACGTTCTTACTCACCCTTACGACGCTCAGCACTGTCTGGGGGCTCCAAGCATCCTCCCTCCAGTCTGCCGGCTTCTAATCATGTGACCGGCGCCTCAGTGACGTCATCGCTGCTGCGCCACGGTCACAAGATTAGAAGCCGGCAGACCGGAGGGAGGACGCTTGGAGCCTGCAGACAGTGCTGAGCGTCGGAAGAGCGAGTAAGAACGTTTGTTATTTTATTGTGGCAGAAGCATGGGGCACTTAAAGGATGGGGGAGCCCTACCAGGGGGAGCCCTGGAGGATGGATGAACCTGCAGGTGGGGGAGCCCTGCAGGGTTGGGGAGCCCTGCAGGGATGGGGAACCTGCAGGGATGGGGGAGCCCTGCAGGGATGGGGGAACCCTGCAGGGATGGGGGAGCCCTGCAGGGATGGGGGAACCCTGCAGGGATGGGGAGCCCTGCAGGGATGGGGAGCCCTGTAGGGTTGGGGAGCCTGCAGGGATGGGGGAGCTGTGCCAGGGATGGGGGCTATATACCAATAATAGAGGCTTTGTACTGTCATGGGGGCTATATACCAGTAATGGGGGCGCTATATACTAGTGATGGAGGCACTATATTATGAGGGGCTATATACACCATATTGAAGGGCTATCTACAGTGATGAGGGATTATATACCAGGATGGGGGAGTGCTGCATTTCCCACTTTAGGCTTATACTCGAGTCAACAGGTTTCCCCAGTTTTTGGGGGTAAAATTAGGGGCCTTGGCTTATACTTGGGTTGGCTTATACTCAAGTATTTACGGTAGTTTTCCTTTAATTGGGCTCGCCTGGCAAACTAATTATCGATTTTGATTTCCGCGATCCAAACAAGATGAGGCACAAACCATCCATGAGTTTATTTGAAAAATAGAAGTTTAAATATTTTATATTTATATCCAATTTACATAATTACTTTAAAAGGCGCCAACTGATTCCTATAGCCAGGGGAGCTGTGAATGTGTAATGACTAGTGATGAGCGGATAGTTCAGTATTTGGGTTCGCATAAGTCTAACTGAATACTTTTTACTATTTGGATATTTGTCCCGAATAATGAACATAATACAAATCAGTGGGGTACTTGGATATTGAGTGGAGCGGTGACCGCGCTGCATTGAACAGGCTGATGTCTAGCGAGACTTCACAAATCCCGCAAGATGTCGGCACACATAGGCGCGCCTGCGCAGTCTGTGCATATTGCCAAATCTCGTGAGACTCAGTGCACCGTGATCACCCGCTTCACTGTGCCGGCCTGAGTACGGCTGTCACTCACCGCGCCGGCCAGAGGAGGGGCGGGAATTTGAAAAGTGCAGGACAGGTTTAGCAACCTGGAGAGGCGGCGAGAACACCATCCACCCGGTCTAAACAGCAGCCTTCAGTCTCAGTAGGAGGCCAGCTCTAAACATAATATAACTATTTCAGGTTTGAGGGGCCAGTCTGGGCCCATACAGGGGTTACTAGAACCCCATTTACATCATGTAAATGCTGGTGGGCGCAGTTTAAAATGCCCAAAGGGGGTGACAGATTCCCTTTAAGCTGGATTCACATGGAGACCAAAAAATAGTAATGTGAAACCAGCCTTAGACTTATCTGAGCCTGAATACTAAACTATTCACTCATCACTAGACATGATCTCACATACCACGGTCCGGTCTGCCTTTTTCCTACCTACCTTATCTGAATGTACCCTAGGAACGAGCCTGGAGCACCAGCGACCAGGTAGGAGCATCGTGACACCCCAAACTGCATGACGCCACAGAAAAGCCACACCTACGTCTGGGCCTAATAGTGTCCCTGCACCTGCTTCCCGGGTGTGACGCATGTTACAAACGCAGCTCCCTAGTTATACTACATATGTAAATAATGCAGTATATTTACAAAGTTACTTATCTTAGTACATACTTATATCAATAATGTGCCATTATTAATCTGCATTTACAAAATGTGACATTGAGCCATGTTGCTGTACTATGTATAATCGTATGTTTCCACATTAATCCGCGGTGTCCTGTATTCCAAAGCCTTGAGCCTAAATAATGTTACTATACAGCCATTTTTCACTGCCTGTTGTCTCTTACAGCGGAGCGGAGGCTGCTGATCTTGCATTGCTGCCCCATGTATTTAGTTTTCACCTGCAATCACGTCACACAGTATTCATGCAGCGCTGACTGTAAACCAATGGGAAGTAACCATCACTAGTAATCGCAGTTATATGTGGATAAAAGCTGGAGTTTGTGAGGCATAAAGGAGGCATCAGCACAGCTCCGCTCTCTGAGCGCTCACACCAGTCACTTCTCAAGCCACAAGCACAGTAATTGTTTTGGTCACTTGCATAGTTGTAAAATTGCTCCAGTCCCGGGTGATGCATCCAAAATAGTTATGTAGCTTCAGTGTCAGCAGGAATCTAGGCAGCTGTTGATGTAGGGATACAAGATCGCAAGCCGGAAAAATAATTTTTTATATCTGTTTCCAGCAGCTGAACTGCATGAGAAAAGTAAATGTACCGGGGCTATAGAGAGGTCATAAAATACTATACACCGCTAACTATGGTTCTCTTCTAGGGCTGCATTCACCATCTGGTGTACACATAAATAGGGAACCCATGAACTTTAAGCACCACTACAGTGTTTTGTTTATCTTTCACGACTGTAGTGGCGCTGTATATCTAAGCCTCCTGCTTTTTCCTATAACTCACCTTTTGGGGTTTTCATACTTTATCGACACCACTCGTTCCTGCAGTGTCATCTTGTGCCAGTAGTTTTGACTGACTGAAAGTCACAAGCTACATCACAAGGTTTTAAAGCCTCTATAAAAGCCAGAATAAGGCCTCCATAGATATGCCTTGAAGAGTGCCCTCTGGCGCGCTCCATGAAACAGTATAGCTCCTGTCTAGTCACTCTTTAGAGCAACCGACTGGAGTGCCACAGGGAAAAGCAAGGAGGCATCAGAAGGTGAGTTACAAGCTCAGGTAACACACACAGCAATGCAATAATAAACTAGTAGTGGGCTTTAGTAAGTCACACAACCGAGCCATGTTGACGCACTGCTCACTGGATAGTATATTAAACTGCGCTGTGGAGAGTAGGATGTCCTACTGTGATGCAGGGTATGTGCACACTAACTCCGCTGCAGAGCTACTGCATGTCTGTGGTGACAGCGCACTGCCTGCCCAGACCTGAGGGAAGTCATGGATGAACTCGGGAGATCGACAGCCGCCCTGTGCCCATGATCTGCGTTTGGTGCAGGGTGGCTTCTCCCTGCCTTTACTAACTGGAGATCTGTTCCGACTCCGCAGCAGTAAATGAACATGCTGTGGATATGTGGAAGTCCAACAACCCGCACCACAGGTGAAAACATGCACAGTGAGCATGGGATTTCTTGAAATCCCATCCACTGTGCTGATACTGTACAGCACAGAGTTTTGGACACAGCTGTAAGACGTTGTTTATCCAGATTAAGTGCATGCACCCTAAGTGATCCATAGAATCATAGAATGGTGGGGTTAGAAGGGATCTCCTGTGACATCTGGTCCAACCACCTGCACTAAGCCAGAGTCACTAAATCATCCCAGACAGATGTCTGTCCAGCCTCTGTGCGAAGACTTCCATTGAAGTGGAACTCACCACCTCTCATGGCTGCCTGTTCCACTCATTGATCATCCTCACTGTCAAAATATCTAATCTGTGTCTCTTCTCATTCAGTTACATCCCGTCTAGCCAAATTGAGCAATCGTGGGAGAAGAGCCTTGGTGAGAGAGGTAAAGAAGAAACCCAAGATCACTGTAGCTGAACTTCAGAGTTGCAGTAAGGAGATGGGAGAAAATTTCACAAAGTCATCTATCACTGCAGTCCTCCACTAGTCGGGCCTTTATGGCAGAGTGGCCTGATGGAAGCCTCTCCTCAGTGCAAGACATATGAAAGCCTGCATAGAGTTTGCAAAAAAAACACACAAAGGACTCCCAGACTATGAGAAATAAGATTCTCTGGTCTGATGAGACAAAGATAGAACGTTTTGGTGATAATTCTAAGCGGTATTTGTGGAGAAAACCAGGCACTGCTCATCACCTGCCCAATACAATCCCAACAGTGAAACATGGTGGTGGCAGCATCATGCTATGGGGGTTTTTCAGCTGCAGGGACAGGATGACTGGTTGCAATTGAAAGAAAAATGAATGCGACCAAGTACAAAGATATCCTCGATGGAAACCTCTTCCAGAGTGCTCTAGACCTCAGACTTGGTTGAATGTTCACCTTCCAACAAGACAATGACCCTAAGCACACAGCTAAAATAACAAAGGAGCGGCTTCACAACAACTCTGTGACCATTCTTGACTGGCCCAGCCAGAGCCCTGACCTAAACCCAAATGAGCATCTCTGGAGAGACCTGAAAATGGTTCCACCAACGTTCACCATCCAACCTGACGGAACTGGATCTGCATCATTCCCAAGACGACTCATGGATGTACTAGCTCAAAAGGTGCAAATACTCAATACTGAGCAAAGGGTTTGAATACTTATGACCATGTGATATTTCAATTTTTCTTTTTTAATAAATTTGCACAAATATCTACATTCCTGTGTTTTTTTTCAGTCAAGATGGGGAGCAATGTGTTCATTAATGAGAAAAAAATTAACTTTTTTGAATTTACCAAATGGCTGCAATAAAACAAAGAGTGGAAAACATAAGCGGGTCTGAATAATTTCCGTACCCCCTGTATATACAATACAGACCAAAAGTTTGGACACACCTTCTCATTCAAAGAGTTTTCTGCATTTTCATGACTATGAAAATTGTAGATTCACACTGACTGCATCAAAACTATGAATTAACACATGTGGAATAATATACTTAACAAAAAAGTATGAAACAACTGAAAATATGTCTTATATTCTAGGTTCTTCAAAGTAGCCACCTTTTGCCTTGATTACTGCTTTGCGCACTCTTGGCATTTTCTTGATGAGCTTCAAGAGGTAGTCACCGGAAATGGTTTTCACTTCACAGGTGTGCCCTGTCCGGTTTAATAAGTGGGATTTCTTGCCTTATAAATGGGGTTGGGACCATCAGTTGTGTTGTGCAGAAGTCTGGTGGATACATGCTGATAGTCCTACTGGATAGACTGTTAGCTGCTTTTTTCTTGCCATAATACAAATTCTAAGTAAAGAAAAACGAGTGGCCATCATTACTTTAAGAAATGAAGGTCAGTCAGTCCAAAAAGTGCAGTTGCAAAAACCATCAAGCGCTACAAAGAAACTGGCTCACATGAGGACCGCCCCAGGAAAGGAAGACCAAGAGTCACCTCTGCTGCGAAGGATAAGTTCATCCGAGTCACCAGCCTCAGAAATCGCAGGTTAACAGCAGCTCAGATTAGAGACCAGGTCAATGCCACACAGAGTTCAAGCAGCAGACACACCTCTACAACACCTGCTAAGAGGAGACTTTGTGCAGCAGGCCTTCATGGTAAAATAGCTGCTAGGAAACCACTGCTAAGGACAGGCAACAAGCAGAAAAGACTTGTTTGGGCTAAAGAACACAAGGAATGGACATTAGACCAGTGGAAATCTGTGCTTTGGTCTGATGAGTCCAAATTTGAGACCTTTGGTTCCAACCACCGTGTCTTTGTCCGACGCAGGAAAGGTGAACGGATGGACTCTACGTGCCTGATTCCCACCGTGAAGCATGGAGGAGGAGGTGGTGTGATGTGTGGGGGTGCTTTGTTGGTGACACTGTTGAGGATTTATTCAAAATTGAAGGCATACTGAACCAGCATGGCTACCACAGCATCTTGCAGCAGCATGCTATTCCATCCAGATTGCGTTTAGTTGGATTGAGAAAGTCTGTCCAAACTTTTGGTCCGTACTGTATTACCAATTTGTCCATTAGGCCTCACGATTATCCTACATGCACTGCTTTGCATGCATATGATTGCAATATCATGAATTTCCATTTATTGAGTTTCTCTATGCTAAACACCATAAATAAAGAATTATAAAAAATAAACCACTGTTTGGGTGCACGGAAGGGTTCGAAAGGGAAGTAGCACAATTTGACTTTTTGAATGGAAAATTAGCTCCAATAGTTAGCGGACATCATGTCATGTATGGAGAGCTCCTGTGTGCCTCAACATTGGAGCTCCCCCACAAGTAACCCCATTTTGGAGACTAGACCCCCCAAGGAACTTATCTAGATGCATAGTGAGCACTTTGAACCCCCAGGTGCTTCACACTTTGATCCGTAAAAATGAAAAAGTACTTTTCTTTTCACAAAAATGTTCTTTTAGTCTCAATTTTTTTCATTTTCACATGGGCAACAGGATAAAATGGATCCTAAAATTTGTTGGGGAATTTCTCCTGAGTACACCAATACCTCATATGTGGCAGAAAACCACTATTTGGGTACACAGCTGGGCTCAGAAAGGAGGGAGTGACATTTTGTAACACAGATTTTGATGGCATGGTCTGTGGGTGTCATGTCCTTTTTGGATAGCCCCTGATGTGCCTAAACAGCAGAAACACCCCACAAGTGACAACATATTGAGTTCACTGCCACAGGGAGCCCTGGTGACTTAGCGAGTGACATCACCACTCCCCTGTGGCAGTCTCTGACTGCCGCGGGTGATGTCACTGACTGAGTCCCTGCAGTCAGTATGATTGCAGACTCTGCAAGGAGAGGATGCTTGTTCTCTCCCTGCAGACTCTGGATGAAGGATCGTGGAGGGTTATGTGGGAGTAATAATGATGGAGTTGAGATGTTTGTTTTTTGTCGTAAAATTATTTTTTTCTGATTATTTTGTATTATTTACTATTTACTATAGAGTCTTAATGGCGGGGTCTAACATTAGCCCTACATTATGAATCTCAGGCTTTTAGGGCCAGCTGCAATAAAAAAAGCAGGAATTAACCCCTTGTTTACCCAGTTTGCCACCGGCACCAGGGCTACTGAAAGAGTCTGGGTAGAGCACCAGAAAATGTGGCCTGTAATGAATGCACCGTTTTCTGAGGTGGCTATGGGCTGCAATTTGCAGCATGGGGGGGGGCCATAATATTTGGGCCTGTCCACACTAGGGATTCCAGCCCCCAGCTGCCAGGTTGTACCTGGTTGGCAACCAAAAATAAGGCAAAGTTGCACGTCTTTTTTTAGTTGTAGACATAATTAAAAAAAGATGTGGGCTGTGCCGTATTTTTGGTTGCCAGTCAGATACAACTTGGCAGCTATGGACTACCACCCACCCCCAGCTGCCTAATTGCATTTGGCTGTCAACCAAAAATACAACGAAGCCCGACATTTTTTTAAAATAGAATTTGGGGGGGGGGGGGAAATGATGTTGAGCTTTGCCATATTTTTGGTCGGGCCAGGTACAACTAGGCAGCTGGGGGCTGGAATCATTAGCATGGAGAGGCCCAAGCGTTCTGGGCCCCTCATGTTGCGAATTGCAACCCGCAGTTCCCCGCAAAAATGGCACATTCATTAAAGCGCTATTTTCTGGCGCTGTACCCAGACTCTTCCAGTTGCCCTGGTGCCGGTGGCAAACTGGGTAATAAAGGAGTTAATGCCAGCTTTTTTATTGGCAGCCGGCATTAAGCCGGAAATTCATAATATAGTGCCAATGTTAGACCCAGCCATTAGGAATCTTTAGTAAATAGTAAAAAAAAAAACACCACACAGAGAAAAATCATTTTATTATAAAAAAAAAAAAAAACTGAAACAAAATTCGAACTCCATCTTTATTAACATCCGACGTAGTTCAAAATGATCCCACGGCGCTCGATCACCTCTGCTACATCCAGAGATTGCAGCAAGGGATCAATTGTCTTCCTGTTGCAGTCTCTGGTGTCATAGCAATGATGCACTGTATGGCAGATCACTGCCATACAGTGTAGCATCACTGTGCAAACCCAACATGATCTCTGAGGCTTGGCACATAGCGGATCGCTGTGCCTGAGCTGTTAGATCGCTTCACTGAAGCCAGATCTTCATGCAGGGGATCAGACTGCAGAGAAGTGATCTGAGTGCCCGGGCACAGCGATCACATAGCACTTCACTGTGCCTGGACTGTCAGATCGTTTCTCTGCAGCCCGTTCTACTTGCAGGGGGATTCGGCTGCAGAGAAACGATCTGAAATCCCAGGCATAGTGATCACATAGCAGATCACTGTGCCTGGGCTGTCAAATCGATTTCGGGCTACAGAGAAAGGGCAGCGGGCGGCAGGCAGAAGCAGGCTGCAGTAGGCTCTTATGCCCTGCACCGCTGCTATGCTGATGCCGCTGGTGATGGGAGTGATCATCGGATCACTTCCCATCAGCCTGGAGGGGGCAATACCCGCATCCTCCCGCACTCCTGCCTATGAAAGCCCCTACCATAGCTGGATAGGAGGATCACTGTAATTGACTGTGCAACAGCCAATCACAGTAATCGTGGGGGCGGGGTGGGGAATCCACTCCCCCTCACATCAAGCCCCGTGTTCTGTGATACGAATCACAGAACACCGGGCCCGATGGCGGCTACCACGGCAACAGGCCGCGGTAACCGCCGTGATGCCACATAGGCGTCACAGTTCGGGAAGGCACCAACTTTCATGACGCCTATGTCACAGGTCGGGAAGAGGTTAAAGCAATAAATAAATAAATCACCAGAACCACCATCAGTACATGAAAACATCAATAGAAGTAAGTTGTGAAAAGTTATGAAATTATGAGGAGGATTTGGAGAGTTTCTACTAAGTTTCTGGTCCAAAAACTCATTTTAAACACAACCAAATTTTCACTGAGTTTTTAGAGCAGAAACTGCGCAGAAACTCTACAAATCCTCCTCATATCAAAACTCTAGATTTTTAAGACTTTTAATAAAGCTTTTTAGCGCGTCATCAGACTATTTAGGGATTGCAGTTAGTATAAGAAAGTCAGTATCACAAATAAACAATAACATCAAGGTGCAGTATAGGTGGTATCTTCTCTGATTAGAGTCATTCCCATCAATGTAGTACAGACATCATGATGACATTGGACGTCCACAGCTCGTCTCTGCAGACTTCCATCTTCTCTAGCCTCAACAAAATTTCTGGACAAAGTACCTTGAAGTTCGATCTGCTGCCACAATGGATACAGAAGCCCCAGAGACAACGGGATGTCTGGGTATGGTGATGACTAGTTTATTTTTCCAACGCGTTTCAGAGCCACATACCGAGCTCCTTCCTCATGGAACATCAAGATCATACTGAACACAATCGTATTTAACAAGGAAAAGGCGCCAAAAGATGATGCAGACATGATTGTGGTGACATCAGCAAGCAGGGAAGATCCAAACATGACGTCACAGTGTTTGACAACAAAACCTCGTAGAGACTACAATCATTATGAATCAAAATTTCTCAATAAAGTGGGGACATAGAGTACAGTCATATAGTGTGAACCACATCTCTATGAATAAAAAATTGAAAGAATATAAAGGAATAGAAAAAAACATCAGGCATAGTGTGGAATAGAACTCATAAAATGAAGAATAGTGATCTATATTAAGAATTGTGCTATAAATCTGTGTACTTATCCAGATAGAAAAAACAGAAAATAAGGCTGCTTTCACATCAGCGTTTTGCGCTGATCACGGCAGTTGCGGTGAAAAAAATGCAACCGCCGCGATTACCGCATAACGGCTGCACTTGCGGATCACTTGCAGCAAGCCCCATACAATGTCTATGGGGCTTGCGGTAAGTGTGCGGTAGGTGCGGCAAGTGCGGCAGCAAAAAAAAACGCGGTATGCCGCTTTTTTTCGCGGCCACACCTGCCGCAAGCGCCGACACCGCACTTGCTGCACCTGCCGCAAGCCCCATAGACATTGTATGGGGCTTGCCGCAAGTGAACCGCAAGTGCAGCCGTTATGCGGTAATCGCGGCGGTTGCATTTTTTCAACGCAACTGCCGTGATCAGCGCAAAACGCTGATGTGAAAGCAGCCTAAATCTGTCAGAAATGGAAAGAAAATTGAATGAAAAGGATCACAATTATGTTAGAGAGTAAAATTCTGTGTGTTAAAAGTGAAAGCAATATGTAAGTGAAAAATGTGTATATGTCGGGATACAGAGGTAAAAAGTAGGAATCGAACTTGTAGTGAAAAGCAGGGTAATCAGTGTGCTGAAATGGTGCATTCGGTAAATGTTATGCGCTATGCTGTCAGTACTAAATCTGCATTATTGAGAAAAAAAAAAGGAGAGGGTATGAATATTTAATTATCAATATTACTAGAGGTTATAATAATGACTTTTCTCTTTACAGATATCAAAACATTAAAGAATTACTGAGAAGGATGAAAATGAAGAAGGAAACGATGGAATCAATAACTAGTCATCAGTGATTGGAATTAAATCTATAAACAAATCACATATTTATAGATTTAATTCCAATCACTGATGACTAGTTATTGATTCCATCGTTTCCTTCTTCATTTTTATCCTTCTCAGTGACATCACCTATTGTGAATGGTGGATCCTGTGTTATCTACTGTACATAGAGGTGTTATCAGTCATTGTACAGGAGGAGGTGAGCTGTGATATCACCTATTGTGAATGGTGGATCCTGTGTTATCTACTGTATATAGAGGTGTTATCAGTCATTGTACAGGAGGAGGTGAGCTGTGATATCATCTATTGTGAATGGTGGATCCTGTGTTATCTACTGTATATAGAGGTGTTATCAGTCATTGTACAGGAGGAGGTGAGCTGTGACATCACCTATTGTGAATGGTGGATCCTGTGTTATCTACTGTATATAGAGGTGTTATCAGTCATTGTACAGGAGGAGGTGAGCTGTGATATCACCTATTGTGAATGATGGATCCTGTGTTATCTACTGTATATAGAGGTGTTATCAGTTATTGTACAGGAGGAGGAGGTGAGCTGTGATATCACCTATTGTGAATGGGGGATCCTGTGTTATCTACTGTATATAGAGGTGTTATCAGTTATTGTACAGGAGGAGGAGGTGAGCTGTGATATCACCTATTGTGAATGGTGGATCCTGTGTTATCTACTGTACATAGAGGTGTTATCAGTCATTGTACAGGAGGAGGTGAGCTGTGATATCACCTATTGTGAATGGTGGATCCTGTGTTATCTACTGTATATAGAGGTGTTATCAGTCATTGTACAGGAGGAGGTGAGCTGTGATATCACCTATTGTGAATGGTGGATCCTGTGTTATCTACTGTACATAGAGGTGTTATCAGTCATTGTACAGGAGGAGGTGAGCTGTGATATCACCTATTGTGAAAGGTGGATCCTGTGTTATCTACTGTATATAGAGGTGTTATCAGTCATTGTACAGGAGGAGGTGAGCTGTGATATCATCTATTGTGAATGGTGGATCCTGTGTTATCTACTGTATATAGAGGTGTTATCAGTCATTGTACAGGAGGAGGTGAGCTGTGACATCACCTATTGTGAATGGTGGATCCTGTGTTATCTACTGTATATAGAGGTGTTATCAGTCATTGTACAGGAGGAGGTGAGCTGTGATATCACCTATTGTGAATGATGGATCCTGTGTTATCTACTGTATATAGAGGTGTTATCAGTTATTGTACAGGAGGAGGAGGTGAGCTGTGATATCACCTATTGTGAATGGGGGATCCTGTGTTATCTACTGTATATAGCGGTGTTATCAGTCATTGTACAAGAGGAGGTGAGCTGTGACATCACCTTTTGTGAATGGTGGATCCTGTGTTATCTATTGTATATAGAGGTGTTATCAGTCATTGTACAGGAGGAGGAGGTGAGCTGTGACATCACCTATTGTGAATGGTGGATCCTGTGTTATCTACTGTATATAGAGGTATTATCAGTCA
Source organism: Allobates femoralis (assembly GCA_033576535.1). Taxonomy (NCBI): domain Eukaryota; kingdom Metazoa; phylum Chordata; class Amphibia; order Anura; family Aromobatidae; genus Allobates; species Allobates femoralis. The sequence goes on from JARQOC010000001.1 coordinate 580,948,435, forward strand.
TTGTACAGGAGGAGGTGAGCTGTGACATCACCTATTGTGAATGGTGGATCCTGTGTTATCTACTGTATATAGAGGTGTTATCAGTCATTGTACAGGAAGAGGAGGTGAGCTGTGACATCATTTATTGTGAATGGTGGATCCTGTGTTATCTGCTGTATATAGAGGTGTTATCAGTTATTGTACAGGAGGAGGAGGTGAACTGTGATATCACCAATTGTGAATGGTGGATCCTGTGTTATCTACTGTATATAGAGGTGTTATCAGTCATTGTACAGGAGGAGGAGGTGAGCTGTGATATCACCAATTGTGAATGGTGGATCCTGTGTTATCTACTGTACATAGAGGTATTATCAGTCATTGTACAGGAGGAGGAGGTGAGCTGTGACATCACCTATTGTGAATGGGGGATCCTGTGTTATCTACTGTATATAGCGGTGTTATCAGTCATTGTACAAGAGAGGTGAGCTGTGACATCACCTTTTGTGAATGGTGGGATCCTGTGTTATCTATTGTATATAGAGGTGTTATCAGTCATTGTACAGGAGGAGGTGAGCTGTGATATCACCTATTGTGAATGGTGGATCCTGTGTTATCTACTGTATATAGAGGTGTTATCAGTCATTGTACAGGAGGAGGAGGTGAGCTGTGACATCACCTATTGTGAATGGTGGATCCTGTGTTATCTGCTGTATATAGAAGTGTTATCAGTCATTGTACAGGAGGAGGAGGTGAGCTGTGATATCACCTATATTGTGAATGGTGGATCCTGTGTTATCTACTGTATATAGAAGTGATATCAGTCATTGTACAGGAGGAGGAGGTGAGCTGTGATATCACCTATTGTGAATGGTGGATCCTGTGTTATCTACTGTATATAGAGGTATTATCAGTCATTGTACAGGAGGAGGTGAGCTGTGACATCACCTATTGTGAATGGTGGATCCTGTGTTATCTACTGTATATAGAGGTGTTATCAGTCATTGTACAGGAAGAGGAGGTGAGCTGTGACATCATTTATTGTGAATGGTGGATCCTGTGTTATCTGCTGTATATAGAGGTGTTATCAGTCATTGTACAGGAGAAGGGGAGTTGTGACATCACCTATTGTGAATGCTGGATCCAGTGTTATCTACTGTATATAGAGGTATTATCAGTCATTGTACAGGAGGAGGTGAGCTGTGACATCACCTATTGTGAATGGTGGATCCTGTGTTATCTACTGTATATAGAGGTGTTATCAGTCATTGTACAGGAGGAGAAGGTGAGCTGTGATATCACCAATTGTGAATGCTGGATCCAGTGTTATCTACTGTATATAGAGGTATTATCAGTCATTGTACAGGAGGAGGTGAGCTGTGACATCACCTATTGTGAATGGTGGATCCTGTGTTATCTACTGTATATAGAGGTATTATCAGTCATTGTACAGGAGGAGGTGAGCTGTGACATCACCTATTGTGAATGGTGGATCCTGTGTTATCTACTGTATATAGAGGTGTTATCAGTCATTGTACAGGAAGAGGAGGTGAGCTGTGACATCATTTATTGTGAATGGTGGATCCTGTGTTATCTGCTGTATACAGTGCCTACAAGTAGTATTCAACCCCCTGCAGATTTAGGTGGTTTGATAAGATGCAAATAAGTTAGAGCCTTCAAACTGCAAACGAGAGTAGGATTTATTAACAGGAGCATAAATCTTACAAACCAAAAAGTTATGTTGCTCAGTTGAATTTTAAAAAATTTTAAATATAAAAGTGTGGGTCAATTATAATTCAACCCCTAGGTTTAATATTTTGTGGAATAACCCTTGTTTGCAATTACAGCTAATAATCGTCTTTTATAAGACCTGATCAGGCCAGCACAGGTCTCTGGAGTTATCTTGGCCCACTCCTCCATGCAGATCTTATCCAAGTTATCTAGGTTCTTTGGGTGTCTCATGTGGACTTTAATCTTGAGCTTCTTCCACAAGTTTTCAATTGGGTTAAGGTCAGGAGACTGACTAGGCCACTCCATCACCTTGATTTTTTCCCTCTTGAACCAGGCCTTGGTTTTCTTGGTTGTGTGCTTTGGGTCGTTGTCTTGTTGGAAGATGAAATTACGACCCATCTTAAGATCCTTGATGGAGGAGCGGAGGTTCTTGGCCAAAATCTCCAGGTAGGCCGTGCTATCCATCTTCCCATGGATGTGGACCAGATGGCCAGGCCCCTTGGCTGAGAAACAGCCCCACAGCATGATGCTGCCACCACCATGCTTGACTGTAGGGATGGTATTCTTGGGGTCGTAGGCAGTGCCATCCAGTCTCCAAACGTCACGTGTGTGGTTGGCACCAAAGATCTCGATCTTGGTCTCATTAGACCGTAGAACCTTGAACCAGTCTGTCTCAGAGTCCTCCAAGTGATCATGAGCAAACTGTAGACGAGCCTTGACATGACGCTTTGAAAGTAAAGGTATCTTACGGGCTCGTCTGGAACGGAGACCATTGCGGTGGAGTACGTTACTTATGGTATTGACTGAAACCAATGTCCCCACTGCCATGAGATCTTCCCGGAGCTCCTTCCTTGTTGTCCTTGGGTTAGCCTTGACTCTTCGGACAAGCCTGGCCTCGGCACAGGAGGAAACTTTCAAAGGCTGTCCAGGCCGTGGAAGGCTAACAGTAGTTCCATAAGCCTTCCACTTACGGATGATGCTCCCAACAGTGGAGACAGGTAGGCCCAACTCCTTGGAAAGGGTTTTGTACCCCTTGCCAGCCTTGTGACCCTCCACGATCTTGTCTCTGATGGCCTTGGAATGCTCCTTTGTCTTTCCCATGTTGACCATGTATGAGTGCTGATCACAAGTTTGCGGAGGGTCTTAAATAGTCAGAAAAGGCTGGCAAAAGAGATAATTAATCCACACATGTGAAGCTCATTGTTCTTTGTGCCTGAACTACTTCTTAATACTTTAGGGGGACCAAACAGAATGCTGGTGGTTTGAGGGGTTGAATAATAAATGACCCTCTGAATTAACTTTTAACGCTTTAAAAAAAAAAAATAAATAAATAAAAAATCTTTTGGCTGCAGTGCATTTCCCACTTCCAGGCTGATCTACAGTCCAAATGTCACAATGCCAAGTTAATTCCGCATGTGTCAACCAGCTAAATCTGCAGGGGGTTGAATACTACTTGTAGGCACTGTATACAGGTGTTATCAGTCATTGTACAGGAGAAGGGGAGTTGTGACATCACCTATTGTGAATGATGGATCCTGTGTTATCTGCTGTATATAGAGGTGTTATCAGTTTATTGTACAGGAGGAGGAGGTGAACTGTGATATCACCAATTGTGAATGGTGGATCCTGTGTTATCTACTGTATATAGAGGTGTTATCAGTCATTGTACAGGAGGAGGAGGTGAGCTGTGATATCACCAATTGTGAATGGTGGATCCTGTGTTATCTACTGTACATAGAGGTATTATCAGTCATTGTACAGGAGGAGGAGGTGAGCTGTGACATCACCTATTGTGAATTGTTGATCCTGTGTTAGGGTCATTCCATATCAAGTGATCCAAATATGAATATATTTTTTTCCCTGACTTCTTTAGATTTTTTTTATTTTTTTCTATATGAAGTACAAATTTAGTTAATCACAAATAAAAAGTTTTGATTTTTTTTCTTCATCAGTTAATTTTTTTACAGATTTTTAAAGTTTTAAAAAGTGTGAATTTTGGCCTGGTATGGCTTTACATTTTCTATGATATCTCGGGCTAGAAATAAGATAGAGAAACAACATAAACACCATTCTACTCAGAACTGTGCAGGCTTTCACTAGATATGTCACAAGAGTATCTTTGTTAATATTTTACCCATGCGAACGCAAATGCAAAATGTTAAAACGCATTTCCCAAAAAAAGTATAATTTAAAAATTCCCAAAAGCGCACATGTATCTGCTGTGCTCTTAGCCACATCTGTACCAAAATTCAAGTTGGGATCGCGATGAGATCATATTTTAAAATATTTAATTATTATAGTGTCAATGGGGTCATTCTAGATCAAGTGATCTAAATATGAATATTTTTTTACCTGTCTTTAGATTTTTAAATTTTTTTTCTATATGAAGTACAACTTTAGCTAATTACAAATTAAAAGTTTTGAATTTTTTTCTTCATCAGTTAATTTTTACAGGTGCCCTGTATATCTGCTCCGCCAAGAGCACTGCCGCAGTTCACCAGTGGGAGTCAATGCTGGAGCCTGAGGATGTCACGTTTCAGGAGGCAAAGGTAAGGACAGCGTGGGCGTGATACCAGACTATGTGTCTGGCACCAAAAATGGCTGCATGTATGATACAATGTGAGGAATGTCGTGCCCTGCATGTTATAGATAGTGTGATAATCATATTTTCCTGCAGCCCAAAGTGCGGAGCTTGTATCATGTTCTGTAGTGGTGCACGACAGCATGCCATCATGGGGAGCTATGCATAGTACTGTGAAGTCAGAGTCTATGTCCATTTTGGTGGAGTCGGAGGTTTGGCTTACCGACTGCACACTATGACTGTGGAGTTGGAGCCTGAGTCAGTGTACATTTTGATGGAGTTGGAGGTTTGGCTTACCGACTGCACACCATGACTGTGGAGTTGGAGTCTAAGTCAGTGTCCATTTTATTAAAGTCGAATTCAGGAAACTGGGGACTTGTAGTGGGAAGGATTTGGCTTACTGACTCCACAGCCCTGGCTATAAACTGAACAATGCTGCAGGGCAGACACTAGTCTCAGCCATCCTGCTACGTTGTATGATGGGGCAACCCATAGTCTGCTGTGAGTACTAAACGGTGCTAAAACGCATTAAATGAATTGGAAAAAGCAAAAACAAAATGCTGCAAAAATGCAATAATCAGAAAATATTAATAATGAACAATCCTGGGCATCTGTTGAATGTCTTTTCCTGCCCGCCGCATCTTTCATCCCTCTTTCTATTCTTCAAAAGTTGTGAGGTATGCCATCATGTGCCTCTACTAGATGCAAGCAGAACACTGCCCACAGCTGTTAACCAGTCAAATACCACTGTCTACCTTTCATAGCGTTATCACACGTTGGCAGGAGGCACGTCATTTCTCCTGCCCCATAATCGCGGGGCACCAATGGATTGCTAAAACAGCAGGGATTCTGCTGAAGACCCTGTGCTTGTCTCTATTAGTCTCCTGTGAACGCCGGAATGCATTGATATGTATAGCGTAGAGGCCAAAAAATAAAACTGCCAGGATAGTTTTTGGCTGCTGCAACATTGTAATAAAATCCAATATGAGGCAACCAAAACAATAGTAAAATAATCAGCTCAGGGTGCAAAAAATAAGCCCATAAACAGCCCCATATCCCGAAAATTGAAAATGTAACAGGTCACGGAAAACGATGACAGTAGCAATCCATAGTGAATCAACAAATGGGACGTTGGACCCAGCAATTGGGCTTTGCAGAAAACCTTTTAGAATGTAGCAGGGACATACAGTGTGTACGGAAAGTATTCAGACCCCTTTACATTTTTCACTCTTTGTTTCATTGCAGCCATTTGGTAAACTCAAAAATGTCATTTTTTTCTCATTAATTTATACTCTGCTTCCCATCTTAACTGAAAAAAAAATAGAAATGTAGATATTTGTGCAAATTTATTAAAAATAAAAATTGAAATATCACATGGTCATAAGTATTCAGACCCTTTGCTTTAGTATTGAGTAGAAGCGCCTTTGGAGCTAGCACAGCCATGAGTCTTCTTCGGAATGATGCAACAAGTTTTTCACTTCTGGATTTGGGGATCCTCTCATTCTTCCTTGCAGATCCTCTCCAGTTCCGTCAGGTTGGATGGTGAATGTTGGTGGACAGCCAATTTCAGGTCTCTCCAGAGATGCTCAATTGGGTTTAGGTCAGGGCTCGGGCTGGGCCAATCAAGAATGGTCACAGAGTTGTTGTGAAGCCTCTTCTTTGTTATTTTAGCTGTGTGCTTAGGGTCATTGACTTGTTGGAAGGTGAACCATCGGCCAAGTCTGAGGTCCTGAGCACTCTGGAAGAGGTTTCCATCGAGGATATCTTTGTACTTGGCCGCATTCATTTTTCCTTCAATTGCAACCAGCTGTCCAGTCCTTGCAGCTGAAAAACGCCCCCATAGCATGATGCTGCCACCACCATGTTTCACTGTTGGGATTGTATTGGGCAGGTGATGAGCAGTGCCTGTCTTTCTCCATAGATACCGCTTAGAATTATCACCAAAAAGTTCTATCTTCATCTCATCAGACCAGAGAATCTTATTTCTCATAGTCTGAAAGTCCTTTGTGTGTTTTTTTTGCAAACTCTATGCGGGCTTTCATATGTCTTGCACTGAAGAGAGGCTTCTGTCGGGCTGCTCTGCCATAAAGGCCCGACTGGTGGAGGGCTGCAGTGATAGTTGACTATGTGGAACTTTCTCCCATCTCCATACTGCATCTCTGGCGTTTAGCCATCGTGATCTTGGGGTTCTTCTTTACCTTGATCATCAAGGCTCTTCTCCCATGATTGCTCCGCTTGGCTGGACGACCAGGTTTAGGAAGACCCAAACTTGGTGGTCCCAAACTTTTTCCATTTAAGGATTATGGAGGCCACTGTGCTCTTAGGAACCTTGAGTACTGCAGAAATTCTTTTCTAACCTTGGCCAGATCTGTGCGCCTTGCCACAATTCTGTCTCTGAACTCTTTGGGCACTTCCTTTGACCTCATGATTCTCATTTGGTCTGACATGCACTGTAAGCTAACAGGTAAAAATGGTCACCGCACCAGGTGAACTCACGGGCTCTATATATATCCTTTCCAGCCCGTCCCCGGACGCACGTCCAGTCTAGAGAGTCCTCATCCAGATAATGAGCTTGATAAAGACCACGTGTGGTTGGTCGAAACATTGCTGCACGACCATGGAATAAAGAAGTTTATTTTTTCATCACTACCCATGCCTGTGGCGCTGTCCTTCCTGCTGGTATGCACTGTGAGCTGTGTGGTCTTATATAGACAGGTGTATGCCTTTCCAAATCAAGTCGGATCAGTTTAATTTAACACAGCTGGACTACAACGAAGGAGTAGAACCATCTCAAGGAGGATCACAAGGACAGGTACAGCATGTAACTTAAATATTAGTGTCTGAGGAAAGGGTCTGAATACTTATGACCATGGGATATTTCAGTTTTTTTCTTTTTTAAAAAATTTGCAAAAATTTCTACATTTCTATTTTTTTTTCAGTCAAGATGGGGTGCAGAGTGTACATTAACCCCTTCAGGACCCAGCCTATTTTGACCCTAAAGACCTTGCCATTTTTTGCAATTCTGACCACTGTCCCTTTATGAGGTAATCACTCTGGAACGCTTCAACGGATCCTAGCGATTCTGAGCTTGTTTTTTCGTGACATATTGGGCTTCATGTTAGTAGTAAATTTAGGTCAATAAATTTTGCGTTTATTTGTGAAAAAATCTAAAATTTGGCAAAAATTTTGAAAATTTTGCAATTTTCAAATTTTGAATTTTTGTTCTGTTAAACCAGAGAGGTATGTGAGACAAAATAGTTAATAAATAACATTTCCCACATGTCTACTTTACATCAGCCCAATTTTTGAAAACAAATTTGGGGGGGTAGGAAGTTATAAGGGTTCAAAGTTCATCAGCAATTTCTCATTTTTTACAGCAAAATTTACAAAACCATTTTTTTTTAGTGACCACATCACATTTGAAGTCCCTTTCAGGGGTTTACATGACAGAAAACACCCAAAAGTGACACCATTCCAAAAACTGCACCTCTCAAGCTACTCAAAACTACATTCAAGAAATGTATTAACCCTTCAGGTGCTTCACAGGAACTAAAGCAACGTGGAAGGAAAAAATAGACATTTTAATTTTTCCAGCAAAAATGTTATTTTAGCCTCAATTCTTTCATTTTCACATGGGCAACAGGATAAAATGGATCCTGAAATGTGTTGGGCAATTTCTCGTGAGTACACCGATACATCATATGTGGTCATAAACCACTGTTTGGGCGCACGGCAGGGCTCAGAAGGGGAAGCGCAATTTGACTTTTGGAGCCAATTTTCCATTCAAAAAGTGAAATGGCGCTCCTTCCCTTCTGAGCCCTGCCGTGTGCCCAAACAGTGGTTTATGACCACATATGAGATATCGGTGTACTCAGGGAAATTGTCCAACAAATGTTAGGATGCATTTTATCCTGTTGTCCATGTGAAAATTAAAAAATTGAGGCTAAAAGAATTTTTTTGTGAAAAAAAAAACTTTTTCAAATTTACGGATTAATTTGTGAAGCACCTGGGGGTTCAAAGTGCTCACCACCCATCTAGATAAGTTCCTTTGGGGGTCTAGTTTCCAAAATGGGGTCACTTGTGGGGGAGCTCCAATGTTTAGGCACACAGGGGATCTCCAAACGCGACATGGTGTCCGCTAACAATTTGAGCTAATTTTCCATTCAAATTGTTAGCAGACACCATGTCACGTTTGGTGAGCCCCTGTGTCCCTAAACATTGGAGCTCCCCCACAAGTGACCCCATTTTGGAAACTAGACCCCCCAAGGAACGTATCTAGATGTACAGTGAGCACTTTGAACCCCCAGGCACTTCACAAATTGATCCGTAAAAATGAAAAACAATATTTGTGTGAAAAAAAGTACTTTTTCCCTATTACGGATCAATTTGTGAAGCGCCTGGGTGTTCAAAGTGCTCACTATGCATCTAGATATGTTCCTTGGGGGGGTCTAGTTTCCGAAATAGGGTCACTTGTGGGGGAGCTCTAATGTTTAGGCACACAGGGGCTCTCCATACGCAACATCGTGTCCGCTAACAATTGGAGCTAATTTTCCATTCAACTTGTTAGCGGACACCATGTTGCATATGAAGAGCCCTTGTGTGCCACCAGCAAAGAGCAACTGGAAGAGTTGGGGTATAGCACCAGAAAAAGGCGCCTCTAATGAATGCGCTATTTTCTGGGGTGGCTGTGGGTTGCAATTCACAGCGTCGGGGGCCCACAACATTTGGATCTCTCCACGCCAAGGATTCCAGTCCCCAAGCTGCCAAATTGTACCTGGCTGGCAACCAAAAATACAGCAAACCTTTATGTAATTTTATTTGTAGAATTGAAAAAAAAAATTGATGTGGGGCTTCGCCATATTTTTGGTCCAGCCAGGTACAACTTGGCAGCTATGAACTGCCAACAACCCCCAGCTGCCTCGTTGTACCTGGCTGGCAACCAAAAATACAGTGAAGCCCATTTTTTTTCATTTATAGAGAAATGTTAGGAAAAAAAAATGACGTGGAGCTCCGCCATATTTTTAGTCTATCCACGTACAACTTTGCAGCTACAAATTGCCACCAACCCCCAGCTGCCTTGTTGTACCTGGCTGGACCAAAAATATAGCAAAGCCCTTTTTTTTTTTATAGAAGTAATTTTAGATAAAAAAATTACGTAAGGCTCTGCCATATTTTTGGTCCAGCCAGGTACAATTAGGCAGCTGGGGGCTGGAATCCTCAGCATGGAGAGGCTCAAGTATTCTGAGCCCCCCATGCTGTGAATTGCAGCCCGCAGCCGCCCCAGAAAATGGCGCATTCATTGAAGCGCCATTTTCTGGCGCTGTACCCAGACTCTTCCAGTTGCTCTGGTGCCGGTTTCAAACTGGGTAATAAAGAGGTTAATGCCAGCTTTTTTATAGGCACTAAGCCTGAGATTCATAATGTCAGGCAAATCTTAGACCCGGCCATTAGGAATCTCTAGTAAATAGTAAAAGAAAATACACCACACAGAAAAAATCTTTTTCTTTGAAAAAAACACGAACAAAATTCGGACTCCATCTTTATTATAAAGATCCGACGTAGTCCACAACGAAAGTCCCACGACACTTGATCACCTCTGCTACATCCAGAGACTGCAGCAAGGGATCAAGTGTCCTCTTCCTATAGTCTTTGGGGCTACACTGATGGTGAACTGTATGGCAATGATCTGTCATATAGTGCACCATGACTCTGACCCCAGAGACTACAACAAGAGGCCACTTTATCCTTTGTTGTAGTCTCTGGGGTCAAAGTCAAGGTGCACTGTAGGGCAATGATCTGCCGTACCGTGCACCATGACTCTGACCCCAGAGACTACAAAAAGTGGACACTTGATCCCTTGTTTTAGTCTCTGAGGTCGCAGTCATGATGCACGGTACGGCAGATCATTGCCATACAGTGCACCATGACTCTGACCCCAGAGACTACAACAAGGGATCAGGTGTCCTCTTGTAGCCTCTAGGGTCAGAGTCATGGTGCACTGTATGGCAATGATCTGCCATACCTTGTATCATGACTGTGACCCCAGAACAACAACAAGGGATCAAGTGTCCATTTGTTGTAGTCTCTGGGGTCAGAGTCATGGTGCATGGTACGGCAGATCATTGCCATACAGTGCACCATGACTCTGATCCCAGAGACTACAAGAGGACACCTGATCCCTTGTTGTAGTCTCTGGGTTCAGAGTCATGGTGCACGGTACAGCAGATCATTGCCATACAGTGCACCATGATTCCCATGCACCCATCCATCCACCTATGCATCCATCCATGCACACATCCATCCACCCATGCATGCACCCATCTAGCCATCCACCCATCCATCTATGCACCCATGCATGCACTATCCATGCATGTACCCATCCATGCATGCACCCATCCATCTATTCATGCACCCACCCATCCATGCACCGATGCATGCACCCATCTATGCACCATCCATCAATGCACCCATGCATGCACCCATCCATCCATCCATGCATGCACCCATCCATCCATATATGCACCATCCATCCATGCATGCATCTATTCTCGGTGCGGAGGAGCAGCCCAGGACAGGAGGATGGGCGCAACAGCGACGAGGCAGACCAGCTGGAACGAGGATCGGTGAGAGGGGACACGGGGATTGGCGATGGGGGGCGGAGGGAAGGGTGGTGGGCTATCTAAAGTGGGTGGGGGCTGGGGAGGGGGAGAGCACCCGCTGAACCTGCCGCAAGGAGAGGAGGATGACCGGCGGGTGCAGCTGCGCTGTGCAGGTGGAGCGGTGAGAGGGGACATTGAAATTGGAGGTGGGGGATGGAGGAAAGGGGTGGGGGGGTTCCGGAGCATGGGGGGCTGAGGAGGGGTAGGGCACCCACCGACCCACCCCTCCAGATCTGATTGGAGAGCTTCAATCAGATCTGGATGGGTGACTCGCTCTGATTGGCAGTTCACTTTCAACTGTCAGTCACAGCGACTTTAGCCATGGGGAGGCTAAGCCACCCCCCCTGGGCTAACAAGCCATGATGTTATAGAGACGACATGGGTCGGGAACGCACCGACTTTCATGACGTCTCTATAACGTCAAAGGTCAAGAAGGGGTTAATGAGAAAAAAAATAGTTTTTTGTATTTACCAAATGGCTGCAATGAAACAAAGAGTGAAAAATTTAAAGGGGTCTGAATACTTTCCGTGCGCACTGTAAGTCACTGCCAGAAGAGTCTGGCAGCAGCTCATTCAGAGGACACTGAAACTCATTTGAGCCAAACGTTAATTTGTGTATGGGTGTCTGGCACAAATATCGCTTTTCTTCACAATGCCAAAACTTTTCTCTCATTTTGGAGATCAATTGCCATACTTCCCTATTCATTATATTACTGACTGGCTATTAGAATAGAAAAATACATTATATTATGCTTCTTACCTATAGGTAACTACCTGTGTAGAGGCAAAGTTGATGACCAGCTTGGATCCAAACTAAATCGCTGTTTCCATCAGACACTGGACAAGTTGAAGGAATTGGGCTATGACCTTGTTATGCATCCCCACATTATATAATACCTAATCAAAACCCCCAGACTTCTGAATGAGAAAGAAACTGGTCTGGAAGTCAGTACACCATAACAGGTCTACAATCCCTGAGCAAGAGTGTCATAGCAGAATCCATTTAATTATATCCAGGCTTCATTTTGCTAAGGCTTGTATTTCCGTGTCAAAGTGTCTGTCCTCTGTTTATTTTAGATAGGGACTATATAGTTTCTTTGATAGAAACAAAACTTAAGGTACATTAGAATGTGACCCTAAAGGGTAGTTTACACGTAGCGAGATCGCTAACGAGATCACTGCCAGGTCGCCGGTTTTGTGACGTAGCAGCGACCTCGCCGGCGATCTCGCTGCATGTGACACTTAGCAGCGATCAGCTCCCCGCTGGGAGATCGCTGATCTTTACTAAATGGCCTAGAACGGCGATCTCCTGCTGGCCAGGCTGCATTGCTGTTTGTGACAGGCAGACTTACCAGCGATCCCCATTCTGCGCCCGAGACCTCGAACGATCCCAACGACCGTCGGGTCTGGCTGTCTGACATCTCACCAGCGACCACGTAGCCACGCACCAGCGATCCCGGTCAGGCAGGATCGTTGTCGGGATCGCTGGTGCGTTGCTACGTGTAAACCCCGCTTTAGAGTATTATTGCGCAAGTACACAATTCTCTTCCTGATGTCTTGGCTGATTGCTTTAACTTTTCCATGATGCTACACAATGAAGCAGTGTGTTTCAGGTGTGCATTACAATACATCCACAGGCATGTCTTTAATTAATTCAGATGTTGCCAATAAAGCTATCAGAAGCATCCAAACACATGACATCATCGTATGTATGTATACATGCAGGGGTGAAACTACAATAGGTGCAGGGGTTGCGATCGCACCCGGGCCCTGCAGCCTAGGGGGACACCAAAAGTCCCTTTGGCCTATAGAAAAAGACTAATACTATTAAAGATTTGCAATAATTGAGGGCCCCATTGGAGCTTTCGCATCGGGGCCCCTGGGCCTGAGGTTACACCGCTGTATCCATGTATAGTAATCTTAATGTATGTAAACTTGTGACTTTGCAGAAAGTAATAAAAATGCCTTAAAACATTCTCTCTCTCTCTCATTATTCTGGAATTTGGCAAATATTAATAATTATGATAATCCTAATTGACCTAAAACGGAAAGGTTTATTCTGATTTCATGTCAGATAGTGAGAAAAACATGCTTATGTGTCTTTTTATATAGTGTATGGAAATATCAGGTTTCAACTGTATGTGCATATCTCTGGCTTTCCTATTTAGGAGATTTATTTTAAAATGTAATGAGGTTTTGTATGTTCTGTGTGATTTTTATACATTTTTAAGATGAGATCCTAAAAGAGAATCTTGATCGCTCAGTGATCCGGTCAAATATTTAAAATCTGACCAGTGTCTCTTTATGTGACAATAACTCTGGAACGCTTTAAAATATTCCAGTGATTTTGAGATTGTTTTATCGTGACACATTATACTTTATGTTAATGGTAAATTTAGGTCGATATGTTTTGCATTTATAGAAATATCAGGTATGTGACAATGTTTTCAAATATTTTGCCATTTTAAACTTTGATCGATTATCCCTTTGACCCAGGTAGTTGCACCACACAAATAGTTATTCAATAGTTACTAAATAATTGTGGAGAGGCCATAATCCAAGCTGCTTGAGGTCTAACAATGATGGTTTGGGGAGCTATGTCATCTGCTGTTGTAGGTCCACTGTATTTTATCAAGAACAAAGTCAGCGCTGCCATCTACCAGGACATTTTACAACACTTCATGCTTCTGACTTACCCCTCGCGGGGACCGTGGGGTACTCGGAACCGGGCCCTCTCATCATTGTCTGTGGCTGCGGGATGTCACAGTGGCATGACCCAGTCCGTGATACTCTCGACGGGCGGTCAGTTATAAAAGGGGATTTGAAAAATGGATAAAAATAAATTAAAAGCAACAAAAAAAATAAGAGTGTCGTGACGCCACCTGTGGAATGCGGCCGGTATAGCCGCTGCTGCAGTCAGGACCTCTGGGGATGATAGGAGTAGCAGCGAGGATGGTTCCACTCTCCACAGGAAGAGCAGTTCCCCAGGGCAACCGGAAAGTTTATGGAGATGAATAGGGTAATCGTAGGCCAGCGGGGCTGTGCTACTGACAGAGTTCAAGGTCACACTCAGGCAGGCTGCTGCTGCCAGCTCGGCGGATCAGTCTCCCTCTCCTCAGGCGCAGAAATCACAGTCTCACACAGTGCTGAGCTTCAATCCATTTTACTTCACTTTCTCGGCAGATAGTTACAAAACAGTGCAGTGGCGGCTCCAGTAGGTTCATAGCTGCCACTGCTCGTCCAAATCACCCCCTTTCGTGTTCCTTTCATGGGCCTCTCGGTCTGTCCGCACGCAAGCTACGATTTAGCTGCCATGGGCTCTTTGTGGGAGACCGGCTTGGTCCCCTAGCCCTAGTATGGCGGCCTTCTTTTCTCTGCGCTGGATGTTGATTCGCGGGATATAAAGACCCTGCATTCTGCTGGTGTTCATGATTGGAGCGTAGAGCGTCCTAACCACTTCAGCAGAGCCGCCGCCCTGGTTCCTGTCCGATCCCTCAGCGCTCCCACTAATTCGAGCACACCTAGGACATTTTCTGCCTCTCACTACAGTTTGCAGCCCGGGATCCGGACAAGCCTCATGGTGGCACAGGCTGCTGAGTCTGTGTCCTTTCAGTCTTGTTTCTTGGTGTTCTCGCCTCTCCTTCTGACTGAACTTGACTCCTCGACTTTACTTGGCTGACTGGTTCACTAAACTTGGTATTTTCTAGTTTTGTTTCCTCCCCTAATTGTGTCCTGTCCTAACTTCCCCACCGTCCACTTGTCTCCTCCCGCCATTCCGTTGCTGGGCACAAAGTCCCTAGTCTTGTGATCGAGAGTGCATTGGGTGTGTGTTTGGGGTAACTGGACTTACCGAACCCAGTTGCTGCAGCATCCAGTAGCAACCAGTCCGCAGGGGCGCCACACTTCCCTCTGCAGGCAAGCTTTTTGGATATGGAGTTTTCATTTTCCAGCAGGACTTGGCACCTGTCCCCACTGCCAAAAGTGCCAATACCTGGTTTACTGACCACAGTATCGCTGTGCATAATTGGCCAGCAAACTCGCCTGACCTAAACCGCATAGAGAATCTATGGGCTATTGTCAAAAGGAAGATAAGAAACACCAGACCCAACAATGCAGATGAGCTGAAGGCTGCTATCAAAGCAACCTGGGCTTCCATAACACCTCAGCAGCCACAGTCTGATCACCTCCATGCCACGCTGCAGTGATGCAGTAATTCATGCAAAAGGAGCCCTGACCAAGTATTGAGTGCATTTACTGTACATACTTTTCATTAGGCCAACATTTATGAGATAAAAATCATTATTTTAGGCTACCTTCACATTTGCGTTCCCCTCCGCAGCGTTCTGCGGAGGGGATCCGCAATGTGACCGCAGCACCGCAAGCCCCTATCTTTATAATGGGAGCGCACGGTGCTGCGCATGACCGTGCGCACCCATTCACTGCTATATGTGATCTGTGCGCAGGCAGATGCCTGCGCACAAATCACCCATTCTCGTCCGCACCAGAAATGCAACGTGTCGCGTTCGTGGTGCGGACGAGACTGGGATATTTGTGCCCAGGCGTTCGCCTGCGCACAGATCACATATGGCAGTGAATGGGTGCGCACGGTCATGCGCAGCACTATGCGCTCCCATTATAAAGATAGGGGCTTGCGGTGCTGCGGTTACACTGCGGATCCCCTCCGCAGAACGCTGCGCAGGGGAACGCAAATGTGAAGGTAGCCTATGTTGGTCTCATATAATATTCTAATTTTCTGAGATAATGAATGTTGGGTTTTTATTGGTTATAAGCCATAATCATCAACATTACGAGAACACTTGAAAAGATCATTCTTTTTGTAATGACTCATATAATATATGCATTTCACTTTATGTATTGAATTACTGAAAATAATAAACTTTTTGATGATAGTCTAATTTATTGAGATGCACATGTATATGAGATGTTCAACAATTTTTCCAATGTTGTGAATTCCCATTGGCAGCAATGAATAATGATCTCATAACCAGGGTCTCCTGCCGCAGCTGATGACATCACAGAATGTTGGGAACATGTATGTTCTATCACATCAGACACAAACCCTTTGAAGGCATCCGGAGGAGGCTCTTACATAATGGATGTGATCAAAAATAGTACGAATGTCTGGGATCTGAAGGATCTTATCGCTGAGTGTACGCGTCTAGATGCTGAAAATGCTGAACTGTGCAATCCGATGGGGCCAAGTCAAGAGAACACAGAGCTTCAATCTATTTTAAAAGACCAAGAAAAAAAGTCATCTCAAGCCACAATAGGAAAAAAGAAAAAACACCACCAGGGTAAGGCTGGGTTTACACATACAGATTTCCCCCAAAACCAAAATTGTAATGTAATGATTTATGTTTCCAAAAAGAATTGATGTAATCTTAGTGGTGGCAGCGACGTATTGACATTAAGGTCCATAGTCATTGTCGCGATGTAGGACCTGAACATTGCGGGTTTCTGTATACAACTACAGATCCCTGGTAAAGTTGCATTGTAGTTTGGCTCATAAAATCAACCAGTGAGGTGGAATAAATCAGAATGATGGGAACATAAATGTAGAGGATCAACACATCAGACTCTCGCCTACCGTGGAAACCTTCAAAAGGAACCTGAAGACCCACCTCTTCCGACAAGCCTACAACCTGCAGTGACCCTCAGTCTACTGAACCACCGTATGACCAGCTCTACCCTCATCTAGTGTATCGTCACCCTTCCCTTGTAGACTGTGAGCCCTTGCGGGCAGGGTCCCTCTCTCCTTCTGTACTTATGTGTGCCTTGTATTGCTCATGTTTATTGTACTTGTCTATGTATGCCCCTTTTCACATGTAAAGCGCCATGGCATAAATGGCGCTATAATAATAAATAATAATAATTTTCTCAATTAAATGTTCCAGAACGCTCCATGAAATCAGTTTTTTGCTACCTTCTTTTAATACTATAGAATAATATTTTTATTTTCTATATTCTAGAAGAGAAACAGCCCAATGGAATCAACTATGAAAGTAAGTTATGTTTCCTACACCTGTATTTACATTATATTTTGTGTTTTCATTATTACTCAATAGTTGAAATAACATTTTTTAAATGTCCATTAGGCAGACCCCTACTAGAAACCTTATGTACTATGCCCATAGGGAGTCACCACAAACCCATGGAGCAAGGGGTTACAGTTCTCATAATGCATATATTTATGTAGATATTAGTATTTGGAGTTTATAGGACAGTCCAAGGCAGAGGAAGGGGCCTCGCTGCGACAAAGAGTAGACTATAGACACAGCAGTGTACATAGAGTATAGGCAAGTCTTGTCACCAGTGGACCAGGGGTGCTCCCTCCATGAGGCCGGGTGAGACTTTTTCTCCAGGGTATGTACAGTGTATGTAGCATTTGCATATTGATGTATGGAAAAATTGTATTTGACTATTTCAGATGTCAAGGACAGAAAACAGAAGGTGGACGCTTTCCTCCCTCTAGGTGAGTAGTTGGATAACATTATTACCCACCCATGCTCCCTGGGCACATAATGTCAGTTTCAAATTGCATTGATCCATATTCTTAATCCTTTACCTGATTTTACTAATTAATTATTGCAGATCCTGCAAAAGTAAAGAAATGTCAGCGCGTTGTAGGTGAGATGGCGTTTCAGCTGAACCGCCGTATTCTGTGCGCCATATTCCGGAATCAACCACGGCTGTATGGCTACCGAGTGGCTAATGTAGAAGAGAAGATTTTACAGGTGATAAAATTAAATTACTATTAAGTGTTTAATGAATGATTAATTTGTCAATGTGCAATTTCCAGACGTCTGATACCAACAATTTTACAGAGGCAGCAGATTATAATATAATGCTTGTTCTTAAAATGGCCCCCACTAATGGAATTGATGGGATTTGACCGGGGAATGTTGTGTAAAGCAATAAGTAATATATCTATTTGGCGGCCGTCAGACGCTTCAATATCTTGAACGATATTGTAAGCGATCACGTGCACGCGCGATCGCTAACAATATCGCTCACATCGTTGGTGAGCTGTCACACAGACAGACTCACCAGCGATGTTGGCCAGCGAGATCGCTGGTAACTATGGTACACATCGGGTTACTAGGCGCCGCGCGGCGCTTAGTAACCTGACGTTTACCATAGATACCATCTCCCAGCATAGGCTCTGCCGCTGGGAGATCGTTCATCGTGGTGTCACACACCACGATGAGGCAGATTGATCAAGCGTTTATCGCTTGATATGAGCTCCTGCTCTCATATCTGCGATGTCACGATCAAGCGATTTTACATTGTAAAATCGCTTGATTGCATGTAGCGATGCCCAGACGATATCGCTTAAGCGATCAAAAAGCAGATCGCTTAAACGATATTGTTCAAGATATTGAAGCGTCTGACGGCCGCCTTTGTTAGCTCCAGCAGCAGATCTATGAAGGTCCTGCCGGTCACTAATCTCTGCGGAAATGCCCATATGTACGACCGCTGTAGAAGCTGATTATCTGCAGTGGTCTTGTGCGCATGTACGACACCTAATCATTGCAAGACAAGTCTGGAGACCGGCGGGGTGCTGGTGCTGAAATGAATAAAAAATTAACATGAGTATTAGTTATTTTTATCTTTTACAACATCTCTTAACCCTTACAAAAGAAAAAGAATGCAAATGAAAAATGTATATTGAAGGTCTATTTTATGATTACAGGAGACGAAATGTCCACTGACCGGTAAAGTGGACGAGAAGTTACGATTTGAGTTGTACCTGCGATACCGTCAAATAATGAGTGATCTGATGAAGGTGGGCTATAACCCCGCAGTGCACATCAAGTTTACGGAATACCTAGTAAAGACTTATGGAATCATAAAGGACAGAAGCGCCGTAATCAATGCGATCTCCTTCATTAATGACTCTGAATACCTGATGACGATGGTGCTGGAGTGCATGCCAAGTACAGAGACGAAGGACATCTTAATTATTCTCAAATGTCTGGCATATTTTGCCAAAGGGAACGTCAAGTCCTTGTTCATTTGGTAAACGTGGACCCAGCCACAAATAAACATCTGAATGATGAGTCTTGTTCATTGAGTTCTTTTATTCTGCTGATTTATATTCGTTGTCATTTTGGCCATGAAATAATGAGATCTAGACTCGTAGACTCCTGTGGCGGTGGCGTGCTGTGGAATCTCCTGTTGCTCAGCCAGAGTTCAAGACAATATATCCAAAAAGAAAGATAGCGGCACTCAGCATTCCAACTGGCAGCTGATTAATTTAATGAATAAATGACAGCAGCAGGTGCATGATACAGGGAGGGAGGTGCTAGGACCGACAGTGACCGCTTTGCGGGATGTCCCGCTTCTGTGGGTCCGGTTGTAACAGCTGCAAATTGGAATGCTGAGTGCCACCATCTTTCTTTTTGGATATTTTGAAAATGACAATATTTAGTCAAAGAATGTATCTCCTCACCCCTAATGTGGTGTCTGGAGCTGCTTCTCTTTGGTTTGGCTGTGATGTTAGGTGATATTGCTCTTTTTGTGTCTCACAGCTGCTTTTCCAGGCTTATGTCAATCTGGAGTGCTGTCAACTCTTTGTGGTAATATGTTTTGTAAATCATATGCACCATATAGAGGAGAATGGGACTTTTGTATATACATCACATAGGAGATGCTGGGACTGCAGTATATACATCACATAGGAGATGCTGGGACTGCTGTGTGTACAGTGCTGTGCAAATTAATTGGGACAAAGCATTTTTTTAAGTAAAATTGTAAGCTCGGGTTACCACTGCTTTGAACAGGTGTGAGTGTACAACCTTGAGTAACAAAATGTGGTTTGACTGGTTTTAGTCAGAAAATAACAGCTAGCTGCCCCCTCAGCTTCAGTTGAGAGCTTGTTTCTGTGAGGAGTGGTTTAGTGTACTTTTTCTCTCTATGATTCGTGCCTGTAAAAATGGATGTTCCTCCACAGAAGAGATCTAGAATTATTACTCTTAATGAACATACAAGTCTGACTGTAAGAGAAATCGCTTCCACCGTTGGTATTGGAAAATCTACCGTTACAAGAATAATTCGCACACGCAATGAAACTTGATCGTTTTCTCCAAAACGAAAAGGGAAATGTGGAAGAAAAAGGTAAATTACACCAAGAACTGATAAAACACTTATCAGCAATAGTAAAACTAATGCAAGAAAAACAAGTAAAGATTTGCTTTGTCCCAATTTATTTGCACAGCATTGTACATCACATAGGAGACACTGCAACTGTTGTATACCCATCACAGGAGATGCTGGGGCTGCTGCATATAGATCACATAGGAGATGCTGAGACTGCTGTATATACATAACACAGAGACTTGGGGACTGCATTATATACATCACATAGGAGACACTGAGATTGCTGTATACACATCACATAGGAGACACCTAGACTGGTTTACATACATCACACAGGAGATTCTAAGATTGCTGTATATACATCACATAGGAGACACTGAGACTGCTGATATACATCACATAGGAAATTGTGAGACTGCTGATATACATCACAAAGGAGATGCTGAGACTGCTGTAAATACATCACATAGGAGACGGTGAGATTGCTGTGTATACATCACAAGGGGACACTGAGACTGTTGTATATACATAACAGGACATGCTGGAACTGCAGTATATACATCACTGGAGACATGGGAGCTACAATGTATGCAATACATCACAGAAGGGGCTGGGACATATACATCACAGGAGGAGCTAGGACATATAGATCACAAGAGTGACTGGGGGTATATACATCACAGGAGATGCAGGGGCATATGTGGCGCCCCGCAACCAGTGCGTCACAGGAGGGTATTGCTGCCATAAATGCTGCAGCAATATTCTCTGACCCAGCAGTCATGTGGTTAACTCAGAGATCCATACCCTGCATGCATCACTTAGCATAGAGGGCCAATCAAGGTCCTGGTGGGCGGAGTGCAAGGGTAGTGTGTAGTGGAAGTTTACGTTTAGTGCAGAACAGTCTGCAACAGTCTGCAAGAATGTAAGAACAGTTGGAGTTCGAGGGCTGAAGGTGTAACAACAACCTAGAAGACCTCTGCAGAATCCCAGCTCTGCAACCCCCTGGCCATCTTCTACCGGCCATCTCCCTACCGTCACTACGGTTGAGCACCATTACTCCCGGTGCATTACCAACCAGACTACGGGCGTCAAAATGCGGGTTCAAAACCATCCCGTGCCCATCTACAGCCGGTTTGCTGGTACCGAAGCTAGCAGCAGTTCAGCTCTGCTATGCGAACCAGAAGAGTGGAGGAATCGCTTTACAGGAGCGCCCCACCATCGCCAAATCCAGTCGTCTAACCAGCGGTGTACCCACCAAGGGACCCCAGGCTCCCCAAAGCATCCGGAACGTATACCCCGGATAGGGCATTCAAGCAGCCTCCCTGTACCCGACCTGGTATTCCTGGGCGACAACGGCAACTTACTTAGATAGAATGGAGGAACACCACGGAGAGACACCTATCACTGCTGAGTCCACCCGGTCTGCTACCTACAACTGTATACCATGTATTGCCTGCTGGTTACAGTAAAGCACCCGTTACAGAGACTTACAGTGTCCGTGCTTTCTTATGAACTGTCTGTCCGCATTTCAAGGTAACCGCAGCTGCCGCACAACATCTTAAGCAGCTCTAGCCTCCGGGGATCCATCTTGCTGCATTCCATCCCCCGGAGGCCCCGCAGCGTCGGTAAGACTTATCGAAATTACTCATAGGTGGCGTCACGACAAATTAACCCCTTAATCTGTTCCCACAAGACGTCTCTTCAAGTTTTTGATCTGCACTCAACCGGGCCCCACTACCGGCAAGCGCGGTCCACCCGTAACAAGGAGGAAGAAGCTACTGCCTGTCTAAACCGGAGTCCCGGCCGCGATAAGTCAGAAAATGGCGTCACAAACAGGATACAAGCAGGCCCATTCCCTAACGGGTATCATGTGCTTTAAAAGAACTTTATTTCAACAATTTGGACTTTGTTCGTCCCTAAAAGAATTTTTCCCGCCTTTTCACCGTTGGGCCAAGATGGCACCCAAGATGGCGTCCCCGCCATGAGGATCCACCACGTGCAAGCCCAGGGGTGAGCCACCGCCCCTCTTCGTGGGAGGGCTAAAGGCAAAGGCGCCAAAATCATTGTCCGCCCTGATTGCTCGAATCAACCATGGGGGCGAACAAAGACTTTTTCCCACAATTGGACTACAAAAACCCCCAAGGAAGTGGGAGTGGCAGAATCTTCTTGACCAGCTCTTCACCAGAATGGTTACTGGTTGGACAGGTGTGGTTCTTCTACAACGATGGCCAATTTTAGACTCCGAGACCTTATGCAACAAGTGGAAGCCGAGGCCAGAGCAGCCATAGGCCATCCCGGTCCGGGTCCTGTCCTTAACATTGATGGCAGCCCCGATTTTTGGCAAGAAGCTCTGCAAGACCTTCGAGTGAGGCTTATGGAAACTTTCGAGTGGACGATTCGTAGCTGGAGCGCGAGCCTAGGCCGCAGACTACATCATGCGATGCAGCAGAGACGACCGGGTACGACCACTCCAGGACCGGATGATGTCTCCAGTTTCACTACAACCTCCCCAACGCCTACCGCTTGCCCTGCATCTTCACCAGAGCCCATTGACTGTTTCATCCCAGTAGAGACCGCAGCTCACCCCGATTCATTGCCAGAAGCCGCGGCCGAATCTGTACCAGAGCCGGAGCTTGTAACCTGCTCCATAAAAGAAGATGACCTTTACCAAGTTCCCATTGAGGAACCCACCAACAGTCGCGTTATGCCAGAGACTGTTACCCGTTTCTCCCGCGAACCGGAGGCCTCCTCTGCAACTCCGGAGGTCTACCTGGTTACTGGGATAGAAACACCACTACCAACAGTTACAGATGAAGAGGCAGGCAGCCTGGAAGCCCTGCAGGACGTCCCTGTGGAAGGATCTGCAGCACCACCGCCCTGTTGTACAGAGGAACCTGTTCCAGCATCTCCAACCATCGAGCAGCCCGATGTGGTCGTCGAGGGAGAAAAGGAGGATGACAACGACGACGAGTCCCGCATTTATGAGGACCTCGACACCAGCTTTGCTTGGGGAGACACCGAGGAACCTCCGTCCGAGCAGCCAGCTCGGGTACACTGGTCGGGTGCATCAGCGATACCTTCTCCTGTGCCGTTTCACCAGGTGCCGATCCAGACTTCCCGCCAAGCCCAAGCTTCTTACCAATCCACCAGCCGCACCAGTCATCTTCACACCCAGAGCCGTACCGACGAGAATGTATGTCAGCGTCGCCGAGAGGAGTGGCGAGCCCGTGAAGCCGCCAACATGGAGGCCCGTGCCGCGGCTCGCCGCCAACCGCCGCTGCATGATGAACTTCGCCGTGAAGGTAGTCTCCACCTTTAATCTATCGACCGGGTGGGGGTTTGAATGAAGAGGTGTTTGTGGGGCGCCGGGAAGTTGAGTCAAATTTGCCCAGAGGACATCTCGATCGCGACCTATATAGGGGCGATATAATCACCTATGAGCGGTATGCTTGTCATGATAGGTGGTTCGCCATTCGGGTGCGCCATAGTCCTCCACGCCAGTGACTTGTCTTGCTTGGACTTACTCAATGACTCTGTTCCTGTTTAGTCACTGAGTGTGTGACCTTGCGGCTACAGCCTGGACTCTCACAAAGGACAGCCGACCATCCGCCGGGTCCGCAAAAGTGTTTACCTGCTTATCTTGCTTGCAACACCTCAGCAAATATTTACCTGTTAATAAAAGTGTATCTTTTATTGCCGGTTATAAAAATGTAAAAATCTCTCTGTAATGTTTGGGTAGTATGACACTTGGGGACAAGCGTATTTCACCAAGGATAGGGCATTCAAGCAGCCTCCCTGTACCCGACCTGGTATTGCTGAGTGACAACAGCAACTTACTTAGATAGAATGGATGAACACTGCGGATCTCTGAGGGACACCTATCACTGCTGAGTCCACCCGATCTGCTACCTACAACTGTATACCATGTATTGCCTGCTGGTTACAGTAAAGCACCCGTTACAGAGACTTACAGTGTCCGTGCTTTCTTATGAACTGTCTGTCCGCATTTCAAGGTAACCGCAGCTGCCGCACAACATCTTAAGCAGCTCTAGCCTCCGGGGATCATCGCTTAGCCTGTGGGGAGCGTTCCATCTTGCTGCTATCCATCCCCCGGAGGCCCCGCAGCGTCGGTAAGACTTATCGAAATTACTCATAGGTGGCGTCACGACAAATTAACCCCTTAATCTGTTCCCACAAGACGTCTCTTCAAGTTTTTGATCTGCACTCAACCGGGCCCCACTACCGGCAGGCGCGGTCCACCCGTGACAAGGAGGAAGAAGCTACTGCCTGTCTAAACCGGAGTCCCGGCCGCGGTGAGTCACAGACATCAATGAGGGGTATAACCATCACTTGGGGGTACATACAATAATAGGGGGCATAGAGAGCACGTCCCTGGAGGAGAACATCCATCATAGAGGACTATATACATCACTGTGGTACACATACTGCACTGCGGGGATATACAGCACTGATAATATATACAGAACTGGGAGGTCTATACTGCACTGGTGATCTATACAGCACTGGGGGTACATACAGTACTGGGGGTATTTACATCACTGGAAGTAGATAAAGCACTAGGCGTATATACAGCACTAGGCAGTAATATATACAGGACTGGGGGTATATACAACACTGGGGGGATATACAGCACTTGGAGGGGCACATACAGCCCTTGGGGGATATATAGCAGTGGGGAGTTATATACAGCACTGGTGGGGGATATACAGCACTGGCAGAGATATAGAGCATTAAAGGGGCACATACAGCCCTTGAGGGGATATACAGCAAGGGGGGATAAACAGCACTGGAGGGATATACAGCACTGGGGTGGGGGATATACAGTATTGGGGGCACATACTGTACTGTAGTGATATCCAGCACTTGTGGGTATATACAGTAGTGCGGGGCACATACAGTCCTGGGAGATATACATCACTGGGGGCAAATAGTTCACTAGGAGGCACCGAGAACACTGGGGGGGGGCACAGAGATAACTGGGGGTTACATAGCTGGGGGGCACAGAGATTGCTGGGGAAAATATGTATAGCTGGGTGGCACTTGATGGCACGTAGCGCTCCAGGGTATTTGATTCTCAGCATAGATAAATCGGACAGCTATGGGCGGCCACCCTCAGCTGCCTGACTTTATCTTGGCTGGCAATCAAAATACAGGGAAGCTCAATATTTTTTTTAGTTATTTAAATAAATAATTAAAAAAAAATGTGTGGGCTCCCAACATGATTTGATTGCCAGCCAGGTAAAACCAGACAGCTAGAGGCTGGGATTCTCAGCTTGGTAAGGCCCAAGCATTCTGGGCCCCCCATGCTGAACACTGTAGCCCACAGCAGCCCCTGAAAATGGCGCATTCATCGTGGTGGCATTTCCAGGTGCTTTACCTGGCTTTTCCAGTGGCCCTGGTGGGGATGTGACACGCTGGGTAATAATGAGATTAATATCAGCTTTGTATTCGCATCTGGTACTAAGCCCGAAATTCATGGCGCCAAGCCAAACTGGATATAACCACCATGAATTTCTAGTAAACGTAAAAAGACAAAACACAACACAGACATATTTTTATTAGAAATAAAACAAAAAATACATTTAGAGTCTCCATCTTTATTAGAAAAAGAAACCCTCAGTTGGACGTAGTGCACAGGCAGAGCAATGTCAGCTTTGCTTCATTGCTCTCAACAGACAAGCATTTATTCAGAGCCACAAGCAGGCTGAGACTGACAGTAACAGTCAGAGTTCAATCGAGTTCATAGCTGAACCATGAACTTATGTGACCCCTGACGTCACTGGAACACAGCGGAAAACTGCCAAGTTCTCAGCAGTGCACTGAATATCCCTGAAAGTTAATAAGCGTCCCCGAAAGTTAATGCAGCCGGGACAGTGAGACGGCAGGAAACACGCCGCAGGACCTAGCAAGTATAATGATATTATTTATTCCTTATATGCTTTATTTTACAGCCCCCCGCCCCATCCCATAACTGTAAAGTCCAAGCTCGGGGTTTGTATGCAAGTTTGCGTTACGTCTGGCCCTGAACTCGGACTTTACAAAATGGCCTGGGCAAACAAGCTGATCCCGAGCATCGGTGGGTTCACCCATCACTAATCATGAAGGAACACATAGCTAGTGGTCACAGAGTTCACTGGGGGTCACATAGATCATCAGGGGGAACATACCTTTAGGCCCAGAGATCACCGGGGGGCACAATGATCATCAGAGGGCATAAAGCTAGGGGGCACAGACAGCCCTCTGGACCCTCTAGCTGCGACTCCTCTTCTGTTGGACGGGAGTACATAGCGCTCTATCTCTGGCCACAAAGTGCATCCTCCCAGCCAGCGTGAGGACATACTCCTTCATGTCATACAGAAGCGTTCAGCAGTGAATGCTGCATGCTGCGTGCACTTGGGGGAGTAAAGGGTCGGCAGCCAGCAGAGACTGTAACCATAATGCTTAACTGGATTTACCTACTATGCTATGTGCATCTTAGTAAGAAAATAAAGTACCAAAAAAAGTCATACATACCTAGTCACCTAATCTTACTAAGGCATTCATAAGACAAGTCTCTATAGACCTTTTCATGACGAGCACCTAGAACTCAACTAATTAACTCTTTTTATTCTGACAGTAACTTGGCGAAGCGATGGGAGAAAGATGTAATTACAGCTGTTTCCACTTGGTTCTTAATCACACAATCGATTACCAAAAATTATTATTTAGATGCCCGGACTTGTCACACCAGTTGACTGAGATAAAATAGCAGTGGTCTTTGCGGAGAGTCTTGCTCCTGGTATCATGCTTGAGCAATACAATTGGTAGTAGAGAGCTGTTCCATTAATGACAATGGGTAAGTAAAATGACATTTATATGCATATAAACCCGTTTTTAACTCAGCATGAAATCTCTTTCTTGCAGCAAAGAGCAGAGAAAAGTGACAAATGAGCCGTAATCTAAACATGCAAGTTGGAAATCTCCCGCTGAGAGTATAAGAAAATATGTTCCGGTACGGAGATCCTGCTCGACAGCCGAGTGAATGACAACTAAATTAAGGAAAGGGGGATGTTTGTTTTTCGGAAAATTTCCAAACAAAGTATTTTACAATTATGGCACCATATCCAGTAGAAATGTAATAAGTTTAATTACAAACACCTGGAAGAATATTTCTGTTGCTGTGATTAGTGTTCTAATGTCACGTTTCATCCTGTCGTAAAACATTATGATGAAGGTCTAGATTCAAGGAGAGTGAAAAAAAACATGTTTCCACTGTCATGCAGACCACGTGCACACAATGAGTATTTGGTGAGTTTTTTACATCATTATTTGTAGCCAAAACCAGAAGTGGGTGATAAATACAGAAGTGGTGCTCAGCTTACCAGTCCTGCGGGAAAACTCACCATATACCAGGAGCGTAACTACAATAGATGCAGGGGTTGCGAGCACACCCGGGCCCTGCAGCCTAGGGGTCCCCAAAATTCCCTTTGGCCTATAGAAAAAGACTAATACTATTAAAGATTTCCAATAATTGGGGGCCCTGTTGCAGCTTTCACATCGGGGCCTCTGGGCCTGAAGTTACGCCACTGCCATATACCCAACGTGGCGTTAAAGGCACATGCCAGCTGTGTAAGACCTCATACACACAGTTGGATCTCAGGTGATCAGCAGGTTATCCCCAATCTATAGTATCCATATCTTGTGATTTTAGGAAAACGTCTTTAATCTTTGTATAACGAGAAGTTCTCCATTGTTTTCAGTGAGTAGAAGCATTTACATAGTAACATAGTAACATAGTTTTTAAGGTTGAAGGAAGACTTTACGTCCATCTAGTTCAACCCATAGCCTAACATGTTGATCCAGAGGAAGGCAAAAAAAAAACCCATGTGGCAACACTAGCTCCACATTGGGGGAAAAAAATTCCTTCCTGACTCCAGATATGGCAATTAGACTAATACACTGGATCAACGCCCTATCAAAGGATCTAGTATATATAACTAGTAATATTATAGTTTTCAAGAAAGGCATCCAGGCCCTTCTTAAATGTTAGTAGTGACTCCCTCATTACAACAGCATGTGGCAGAGAGTTCCATAGTCTCACTGCTCTTACAGTAAAGAATCCGCGTCTGTGATTATGATTAAACCTTCTTTCCTCCAGACGTAGAGGATGCCCCCTTGTCCCCATCTCAGGCCTAAGAGTAAAACGATCATTAGAAAGTTCTCTGTACTGTCCCCTCATATATTTATACATT
Source organism: Allobates femoralis (assembly GCA_033576535.1). Lineage (NCBI taxonomy): Eukaryota > Metazoa > Chordata > Amphibia > Anura > Aromobatidae > Allobates > Allobates femoralis. Next base: position 580,976,753 of record JARQOC010000001.1, read on the forward strand.
ATTATAAGATCACCCCTAAGCCTTCGTTTTTCCAAGCTAAATAACCCCAAGTTTAATAACCTGTCTTGGTATTGCAGACCCCTTAGTCCTCTAATGACTTTTGTCGCTCTTCTCTGGACCCGCTCTAGTTCAGCTATGTCTTTCTTATACACCGGAGACCAGAATTGTACACAGTATTCTAAGTGTGGTCGCACTAGTGACTTGTATAGAGGTAAAATTATGTTCTCCTCGTGAGCATTTATACCTCTTTTAATGCATCCCATTATTTTATTTGCCTTTGCAGCAGCTGCTTGATACTGGCCACTAAATGTGAGTTTGTCATCTACCCATACACCCAGGTCTTTTTCAGTGACAGTTTTGCCCAGTGTTTTACAATTAAGCACATAATTATACCTTTTGTTTCCTCTGCCCAAGTGCATGACCTTACATTTATCCCCATTAAAGCTCATTTGCCATTTATCAGCCCAAGCTTCTAGTTTACATAAATCCTCCTGTAATATAAAATTGTCCTCCTCTGTATTAATTACCCTGCAGAGTTTAGTGTCATCTGCAAATATTGAGATTCTACTCTGTATGCCCCCTACAAGGTCATTAATAAATATATTAAATAAAAGCGGGCCCAACACTGACCCCTGTGGTACCCCACTGTTAACTGTGACCCATTCTGAGTGTGTTCCATTAATGACCACCCTTTGTTTCCTATCACTAAGCCAGTTCTTAACCCACTTACACATATTTTCCCCTATCCCCATTGCTCTCATTTTATGTATCAACCTTTTGTGTGGCACCGTATCAAAAGCTTTTGAAAAGTCCATATACACCACATCCACTGCATTTCTTTGGTCCAGTCCAGAACTTCTTCATAGAAGTTTATCAGATTAGTTTGACAGGAACGGTCCCTCGTAAAACCATGTTGATATTGGGTCATGAGGTTATTTTTCTTCAGATACTCCAGTATAGCATCTCTTAGAAAACCCTCTAGGATTTTACCCACAGTAGAGGTTAAGCTTACTGGCCTACAATTTCCAAGTTCAGTTTTTGTTCCCTTTTTGAATATTGGCACCATATTTGCTATACGCCAGTCCTGTGGTACAGACCCTGTTATTACGGAATCTTTATAGATTAAAAATAATGGTCTATCTATGACAGTACTTAATTCCTGCAGCACTCTGGGGTGTATCCCATCCGGGCCGGGGATTTGTCAATTTTAGGGATTTTTAGACGATGCCGTACTTCCTGCTGGGTTAAGCTGGTGACATTTAATTGACAGTTTTTAAAAATTCATTTAAAACCTGTAGCAATCTAATACTTCTCACAGCTGACTGTTAGCTACAATTGCATCCAGTTTTGGTAATTCTTTTGCCGCAGTGTTCACACCTATGCTTCTAATGTACATCTCTCTGTTCCTTTCCGCCATGTTTCTATCATTAGAAAAGAGTAAATAGTACAGCACGATGCCCTGTGTTCCGTTATAATAAAAGTATGGAAACTCCACCGACCCATCGTTCCTTCTGCTTTTGTTGGCATTAGTCGTGCAGCAGAACAGTTTTAAGACATGATTTCCTCTGTTTTAGCTAGAGCCACAGCCAATTACATCAGTAGAATAAAATCAGGTCCGGATTTGAACTCAGGATGCCATTTCTGTGTCCGACTCTGTGATTTTGAGGGATCTGGGCACAGAAAGTGGTGGGATGAGCCCAGTGGTGTCAGGGCTGTGACGTCACACGGGGGAGGAAGAATCCTGTGTTCCTTCCCCCGTGTGACATGTCGGGGCTGAAGTCTTGCTTTTCCAGTGTATCTACATACATTGTGAAAGCAAAATAAAAGAGAAAAAAAAGTATTAAAACTAAAAAGAATAAATTCTCACCTGTCTGCCGGCTGTCAGACACCCGAGGGGAAGATGTCTGATGGATGACAGGACCTTAAAATGTGATTGGCCGGTAGCGATCAGGTGATATGTCATGTGACATACCACCTGATCACAATTTACTCACATTTTAAGGTTCTGGCAGCATTCGGACGGCTTCATCTCAGGTCCAGGACAGCAGGCGGACAGGTGAGTGTTTATTTTATTTATTTTTTTATTTTTAACACATTCCTTTATTTCATTTCACCTTAGCAGTGTAGTGTATGTAGATAGTGTATGTAGATACACTGCTAAAGTGAAATTACACTGAACAGAGCAGTGCGATCAGATGTGATTTGGCCCCCATGTAGCCCTTAATGGCATCCGATTTGTGTCGGATCCGATTTTGTCCGATTTTTTGCTGTGCCCAAAATCAGAGACTGCTCTAATTTTGGGCACAGCGGACCAAATCGGACACAATCAAATCCGACCCGGTCCGCAGGAGATAACATGGGGGCCTATGGAGCACGGGTCCGAGATAACAGTTGATCGTTTCCTGGACCCGATTTTAGTGTACTGAGCATGGTCAGTACACTAAAACTGCTCTGTACCTGTGTAATTTCACTTCCGCAATGTATAATATACATTTCGGAAGGGAAGAAAGGGTTAAAAAAAAACAAAAAAAAACGAACGGTGGGAGATTTAAAACTATGCAGTCATGTGACCGGGTCAGCTAACCCAATTGCTCCGCCCCTTCCCGATCCGCTGATTCCAAGCTCGGGAAGCGCCGGGAGATGCCGAACATTGCGGGGACCTGCGCCGGAGAGGTGACTATGTTTTTTTTTTTTTCACCCTTTCTTCACTTCCGCAATGTATATTACACATTGCGAAAGTGAAAGTGCCCTTCTGTGTTTGCGGACCCGGACACAGAGATGGCACCAGGAGGCCACATCTGATGCGGTCCTTTCCTGTCCGTGGGGTCCTGCAAAAAGTAGAAACCCCGCGGACAGGAAAAAAACGCGATGTGATCCGTGTCTATCCATTAGTGTTCGCTTTTGTCAAGGCAGCCCAAAATCGCAACAGTCTCCAATTCTGGGTACATGAAAAAAACTGACACAAACTGATCAATGACAAAACTGACACAAAAGGATGGCCATATACCGCAATCCATGCCCATAGGGTTACATGGGAGGCCAAAACAGATCCATGACTATCAGTTTTAAAACGGATAGACAATGATCACAAAAAATGCAGTGTGAAGGCAGCCTAAGGCTGTTTTCACACTGGCAGATTTGCAAATCCGTCTCCATCCGTTTTGAAATGGATGGCCATTATGAGCTCCCATGTTATCCTATGGGCATGGATGGGTCCTAAGGTGGTCATCCGTGCGTCTCCGTTTTGTCATGGATATGTTGGCGTCTGCATTTTTCATTTACCCAGAAACGAAAACTGCTCAGTTTCTGGGCTTCCTTAAATATCGCAGACATCAATGGACAGATATGAATATGGTGTCTGTATTAAATTAACATGGAGCTCTATGGAGGATGGATCCGTACAGATCCGTGAAAACAATGAATCCGTGAAACATCCATTTTGCTGTATTGAGCATGCTCAGAAGCAAGGTACAGCTCATCCCACCCCTATCTCTGGTGATCCGTTAAAAAAACGTTCCGTGGACATCCGTTGGCATCCTTTTGCACAGATCTGTGCCTGTCCATGACTGTACATGAGTTTCATGTAACCATATTGATTTGCAAATTTGCCAGTGTGAAAGCAGCCTAAAGCAATATGCCCACACTGACACATTTGCTTTGTATTTTTACAGTGTATTGTAAAAATGTGCATGGCATATTGGTCAGCCAGTAAAGTCAATGTGACTTTGGCTGTGCTGTGCCGACATGGGCGCATTTTCATACAGCCGAAACAAGTAAGTGCCTGCCAGTAAGCAAGGTAAGCACCGTACTGAACAGAACAGGGTGGGCGCTGACAGGGACGGATGCAGAATTTTCAGTATCAATTTTGCTACGTAATTTCTACAAAAAGCGGATGCAGATTTGATGCAGAAAATTCAGCATCACTTATGGACCGTCGGCACATAACCTAAAGGTATAAAATTGAAGTCAGAAGCCTTTTCCAGAACATAAAATCTAATGTAGTATGCAGCTGAATATGAAAGGAAGTACATGCCCTCATCTCGACCATATGACATGACTGTTGTCCTAGTGGCAAGGAGGATCTGTCGCCAAATTATTAAATAGCTCCTTCAGATGTAATGAGGCTGGTTCACTTATTCTGAAAAAAAAAGTATAATATATATATATACTTTTGATCGCCAGTGTGTGTGTGTGTGTATATATATATAGCCATCAAAATTAGAGAATAGCACAACATTTTCTTAATGTCAAGGTCATTGTGTTCTATGTGACAATATCCTAACTTGAGTGAATTTGCAGGATTTTAAGCTTACCGTATATACTCGCTTATAAGCCGAGTTTTTCAGCCCAAAAATTGGGCTGAAAAGTTTCCCCCTCGGCTTATACGCGAGTCATTACACACGGGCGCCCCGCCATCAGTATCCAGGGCCCCCCCCCATGCTCCACAGACCTGTAAAGTAAGATCATTATACTTATCACTGTCCTGTCGCCGCCGTCCCCGCCGCTGCCATCGTGCTCCTCCGGCTTCATCCGTCTTCTTCCGGCTTCCTCTGGTCGGCGCAGGCAATGACGTCATTGTCTGCGCCGACCAGAGAAAGCCGGAAGACGCTGGATGAAGACGGAGGAGCGTGATGGCAGCGGCGGGGATGGCGGCGTCAGGACAGTGATAAGTATAATGATCTTACTTTACAGGTTTGCGGAGCATGGGGGGGCCCTGGATACTGATGGGGGGGCGCCTGTATACCTCTGGGGCTGCTGCTGTATATACCTCTGGGGCTGCTGTATACTACCTCTGGGGCAGCTGTATACTACCACTGGGGCTGCTGTATATACCTCTGGGGCTGCTGTATATACCTCTGGGGCTGCTGTATACTACCTCTGGGGCTGCTGTATACTACCACTGGGGCTGCTGTATATACCTCTGGGGCTGCTGTATACTACCACTGGGGCTGCTGTTGTATATACCACTGGGGAGGCTGCTGTAACACTGCTGGGGCCTGTATATACCACTGGGGGGGCTGCTATATACCACACCGCTGGGGGCTGTATACCTGTGCTGGGGTCCACCCTAGGCTTATACACGAGTCAATAGGTTTTCCCAGATTTTGGGGGCAAAAGTAGGGGGGTCGGCTTATACACGGGTCGGCTTATACACGAGTATATACGGTATTTCATAAATTGAATATATTCTAAAGCACAGAATAAAAATGTAAATGAGATAAATAGAAAAGGCACTGATCAAAATTAGAGAACACTTTCTAATTCCTGCAAGTTATTGGTGTTAATCTCGCACCTGGTGCTATTTTCCTTAATTATCTGACAAACCCTATTTAACTGGCAGCCTAACTTTCCAGTTTGCACTCACTTTGCACGAATAGTGTGTAGTTCCAAAGTGAATGAAACCTTCTGGCAGCGGGTCCAGATGAAAGTCAAAGGGGTCACCTTATCATCCATAGCAACAGAAGTTGGTCATTCCAAGCCTGTGATTTGTAGAATATTGCATCTTTACAACATCACAAACTTTTTAAAGTCCCCAAGAAGGCTGGTCGCCCTCGAATGACAAATGCAAAAGAGAACAGGATAATGCAGAGGATCTCCATGGGTAATTATTTCAACACTGCAGCTGGACTGGCTCGTCAGTTCAGCACTGAACAGGGTAAGGATTTGTCTTGTTATAGAGTGTCACAATGTTTAAGAGCATTTGGACTGAAAGTCCACTCTGCAGTGACCAAACCTCTGATTAGCAGAAAGAATCAAAAGACTCGACTCCCCTTTGGTGAGGAGCACGTTGTGTGGACAGAGGAGAAGTTGGTTCACAGTTCATTTTAGTGTTGAAAACAAGTTTAATTTATTTGGGTCTGATAGGAAACATTATATTCTAAACAAACTGAGGAAAGACTGAACCCAAAGTGTGTAAAGAAGTCAGTGAAAGGTGGTGGAGGAGGTGTCATGGTTTAGGGCAGGGGCGGGGAACCATTTTTCTGCCGAGGGCCATTTGGAAATTTCTACAATTCCTCAGGGGCCGTACAAAATTATCAACTTGAAAATTACCCACTATATTTGGTTAAACAATCAACTCACCCCTACTATAGTGGCTGGAGCTGCTTCTCTATGGCGTGGCTGATGTTAGGTGATATTGGTCATGTTGCTTCTCAGCTGTTTTTCCAGTTTTGCTAGAGCCCTAGACATTACAGGAGAGACTGGAAGCATATACCTCACTGGGGAGGCAAAGGCTGGGGCATAGAGATCACTGCAGAGCTGGATTTAAAGGACTCGTCTACCAGCTTCAGCACTACAGGCCCCAGGTATCTGCCCGGGGGCTGCAAAAAAGTCATCGGGGGCTGCATTCAGCCCTGGGACCTGAGGTTCCCCACCCCTGGTTTAGGGAATATTTTTGCAGGTGTTGGACCTCTCATACAGCTACATGGCAGAGTGAATGCAAGTGTGTATCAGACCCTTCTTCAACATCACTCAATCAGCCAGCAATTTTCATGCAGGACAATGCCCCTTTCACACAGCAATATGGGTAAAGCAGTTCATTGACACAGAAAACATTGAAACAATGAAATGGCTGCCCAGAGTCCTAATCTAAACCCTACAGAAAATCTCTGGAAAATCCTTGGTGACAAAGTTATGGCCGAGAAACCCACAACAGTCACAGAACTGTGGAAGAGACTGGAAGAAGAGTGAACAAAATCCCCCCAGAGCAGTGTGAGAGACTAGTGATGTCCTTCGGCCCAGGGACGTCGCTATGCATTAAGAATCGGGGCTGCAGCCCCGATTCTTAAGCATAGAGCCCCGAATCTTGCCGGTGTCAGCTGTCTGGGGGGCCCGGAGGTGATCTGCTGCAGCCTGCAGGACAGCGTCTCCTGCCCTGCATCCTCCGATGGCTGTGGGACAGTGGGCGCTGTTAATGTGCCCCTGATAGTTGGCCCCCGGGAGCCCCCCTGTGTGCTGCTACGGCCCCCACCCTCTCCTCTCACTCCTAACCTGTCACTGTGTTCAGCTATGTGGCAGACGCTCTGAGCTGCTGGAGGACCACAGATCATAGATGTCAGGACCAGGCTCAGTGCAGATGGGCATGTGAATCACATGCCCTTCTGCACTGAGCCTGCAGCTGAAGTCTATGACCTGTAGTTCTCCTCCAGCAGCTCAGTGATGATCGCGTCTGCCACATAATAGCTGCATGCAGGTTAGGAGTGAGAGGAGAGAGGGTCCCCCGGAACACAGGGAGCCTGGTCCCCCCAGCACACAGGGAGCCGGGCCCCCCAGAACACAGGGAGGCTGGCCCCCCCAGAACACAGGGAGCCTGGCCCCCCCAGCACACAGGGAGCCGGGCCCCCCCAGCACAAAGGGAGCCGGGCCCCCCGGAACACAGGGAGCCTGGCCCCCCCAGCACACAGGGAGCCGGGCCCCCCAGAACACAGGGAGCCTGGTCCCCCCAGCACACAGGGAGCCGGGCCCCCCGGAACACAGGGAGCCTGGCCCCCCCAGAACACAGGGAGCCTGGCCCCCCCAGCACACAGGGAGCCTGCCCCCCCCAGCACATAAGGAGCCTGGCCCCCCCAGCACACAGGGAGCCTGGTCCCTATGTCAGGAACAAAAACACAGTGCCCAGGGGCCCACAGCAGAGGGGACCCCGGGGCTGCTCTGTGTTCCTGGAGTTGCACTGTGTGCCCTGGGCTGCGCTGTGTGCCCTGGGCTGCGCTGTGTGCCCGGGGCTGCGCTGTGTGCCTGGAGCTGCTCTGTGTGCCCGGGGCTGCGCTGTGTGCCCGGGGCTGCGCTGTGTGCCTGGAGCTGTGCTGTGTGCCCTGGGCTGCACTGTGTGCCCGGGGCTGCGCTGTGTGCCTGGAGCTGCTCTGTGTGCCCGGGGCTGCGCTGTGTGCCTGGAGCTGCTCTGTGTGCCCGGGGCTGCGCTGTGTGCCCTGGGCTGCGCTGTGTGTCCTGGGCTGCGCTGTGTGCCTGGAGCTGCGCTGTGTGCCTGGAGCTGCTCTGTGTGCCCGGGGCTGCTCTGTGTGCCTGGGGCTGCTCTGTGTATCCAGGGCTGCGCTGTTTATGTCTAGTGCCCACTGCTCTGCAGATCATGTATTGTGTCCAGTGCTCAGCTATTCTGCTGCAGTTGTGTGCATGTGATGGGCAGGGGCTGCAGAGCATTGCATCCCACCCCACCAGCCCTGCTCTGTGCACTGGCTGCTGCATTGCACTGAGCACAGGTGTAGACTGGAGGACTCTGCTGCCGCCGGTGGGCTCTGCTGTCTGTGCTCTGCTGTCCGGTGTTCTTTGCTGTCACTGTGTTCTGCTGTCAGTGGGCTCTGCTGTCTGTGCACTGCCGTCCGGTGTGCTCTGCTGTCACTGCAAGAGAAAAATTGTTGTGCCAACTGTGCGGTTTTTTTTTTGCTGCGGATAATGTGTGTTTTTGTTTTCATTTCGGTTCCAGACTCTACCAAATTAATGTTTCTCTCTTTTTTCCTCTATCGCCATCTCACCCAGAAACAGACAGAGAGAGACAGTGTACAAGGGGGAGACTGGCACAGAGAGGGAAAACAGCGCACATGGGGGAGAGACATCATACAGGGAAGAGACAGACGCAGGGGAGAGGCACAGCGCACAGGAGGAAACGGGCACCTGCCGACCTGCCTTATTGAGGTAAGAACAGGGGGCACCTGGGGCAGGACATAGGGGCCAGTGGCCACAGACGTGCCACAGGGGCACAGGCAGCAGTGCAGGGGGCCAGCCAGGGGCACACTGGCCACAAGGGCTCACAGGAAGGACCCACCGGACCCTCAACCACCTCTAGTGGTAAGGACAGGCGGGAACCTGTTAAAAATATGAATCCCACCCTTGCAGCTGCCGCTTATTTAAATTTATTCCGAAAAATGCAGCTCAGTGGGCCCGAGCCCCGGATGTTTTTTGACCCTAGCAACGCCCCTGCTTCGGCCGCAGATGTGCTGAAGTCATTCACAGCAAAGGCCTGTACAAAGCAAAGGCCTGTACACTTCCTACTGATTGGTGACTGTTGTAACCTTCACTACATTTAGTTTTAATCTTTCTCTATCTACAGTCATTGTTAATCATCATGTTACGTTTAAAATAAAGGTTTTAAGTTGATTACCTTTGGATATTTTGGAAAACGCAAAAAACACAAAATGTTGATCAATGTAGATTACATTCTGTCTAAAAAAAAACCAAGTGATCATACATTGCTCTCTAATTATGATCGTCAGTGTATATATTTCTATTATACAGTTTCATGCTGTTGCAGCCCCCGAACACCAGATGGGGATATCTGTTAATAATATTACCCTGCCTGGGGGAAATCAAGATTTACTACAAAACTAATCTACTTACATGATTACTCTATGTTGTATGTCGCTCACTTCCATGGAGATGAAGCTGAATCTCACATTCCACTGTGCCAACCAGAAGTACGCAAGAACCAATATTGGAACACCTAGGTGATGGGTATCCCAATACAGCACACCCTTGCGCGGTACCACCAGCGAGACACCGCCACACACCCACTGACTCCACCTGCCGGACACCCCACCAGGAATCGCCTGTCCCACTGCAACTGCCCATCTGCCCTACCGAACATCACGACACGCTGCACCCACCGCTGCCCAGCCACAGCAGGCAGGAAAGTCCACGGTTTGAGGCCTGTGGAGGAGATGGCGTGCGGCCACCCTCATTCAGCACAGACTTTCTGCTGGCTGTGGCTGGGTGCAGGTGGCGCCACACACACACACACACATGTACACACATACATATACATACACATGCATATGCACACATACATGTACACACATGCATAAATGTACACAAGCATACACGCACATGCATGTACACACATATACACACACATGTATGCACATACACATGCATACGCACACAGGTACATATACATGTGGTGCCCCGCAACGAGTGCGTCACAAGAGGGTATTGCAGCCATAAATGCAGCCGCAATATTCTCTGACCCAGCAATGATTTGGTTAACTGAGAAATCCAAACCTGCATGCATCACCTAGAACAGAGGGCCAATGCTAGGTCCTGGTGGGCGGAGTGCTAGGGTAGTGTGTAGGAGAACACACAATAGAACACTAGAGAAGAGTCTAGAGCAGAGCCTAGAACAGAGAACTTGAACTTGGAGAGGAGCGGGGGCTCCGCACCCCGTGCAGCCCCCGGGCCGTCACCGGTCGGGTGTCATCACCTGAGGCCTTAACAACCGGGATTGGGCATCATTCACACGGGTTCCCAAAAGACTCCCGTGCCCACAACTCACAGCCAGTTCACTGGTACCGAAGCTGGCAGCAGTTCACCTCTGCTATGCGAACCAGAAGCGTGGAGGAGCAGCTTCACAGGAGCACCCCACCACCAGCCAACTTCCAGTCGTCTAACCAGCGGTGTACCCACCGAGGGACCCAAGGCTCCCCAAAACATCCACAACGTACATCATGGATAGGGCATTGAAGCAGCCTCCCCGTACCCGACCTGGTATTACTGGGCGACACTGGCAATCACTTAGTTAGAATGGAGGAACACTGCTGATTTCTAAGGGACACCATCATTGCTGAGTCCACCCGGTCCACTACCCTTGAACTGTATACCATGTACTGCCTGCTGGTTACAGTAAAGACCCGTTGCAGAGACTTTCTGTGTCCGTGCTTCCTTATGAACTGTCCGTCCGCACTACAAGGTAACCGCAGCTGCCGCACAACATCTTAAGCAGCTCCAGCCTCCGGGGATCACCGCTCAGCCTGTGGGGAGTGTTCCATCTTGCTGCTGTCCATCCCCCGGAGGTTCCGCAGCGTTGGTAACGATTACCAAACTACTCATAGGTGGCGTCACGAACAAATTAAAAACCCCTTTAATCTGTTCCTACAAGACGTCTTCAACCCTTTTGATCTGCACTACACCGGGCCCCACTACCGGCAGGCGCGGCCCACCCGTGACAAGGAGGAAGGAAGCATCGCCTGTCTAAACCGGAGTCCCGGCCACGGTGAGTCATACACATGCAGACGCACACAGTATAATATCTTCACAAATACATACTCACAGTATGATGTCCCCACACACAAATATACACATACACACATATATTATATACACAAACATACATTCACATTCACACCCACATACACACATAAACACGCAATTATACACAAGGATATGCATACACATGCACATATATACACACATAAACGCATATGCATACATATGCACACACACACACCCATGCACATACACACACAAATATGCACATACGCACACACTCACATACACACATGTGCATACACATGCACAAAAACACATGCACACACACATACACGCACAAACATGCGCACGAACATACGCACACATACACATACACACATGCACATACATACACAAAAATGCATACACACACATACACACATGCACATGCACACATGCAGCACATACATGCACACACACATACATGTACATATACATGCACATACACTTGCACATTCACACACATGTGCATTCACACATCCACATACATACACATGTACATACACATGCATATATTTGCATACACCACACACATACATGCCCATACACACACGCACATATATACATGCACTCATACGCATACACACATACTCATGCACATACATATACGCACATACACACATGTGCATACATGCACAAATATGCATACACACATGCATACACATTCACGTGCATACACATGCACACACAGACACATACTTGCATGCACACACATGCACATACATGCATACATGTGCATACACGCACACATACAAACACACATACACACGTGGCCACCATCTTTTGACACTCAGGTATACAAAGACGGGGGCCGCATGACGCATTACACTGCCTCACAGAGGTACATCAGAGGGCAACATGGTGGGAGCTAATAAAATGAATATCTATTTTATATGTAATAAAAGATTTCTCTGTGTTTTTTTTCTCTTTACTGAAAGTATTGATTATGGCCTGCTGTCATCCTTACAGCTGACATTAGCAATATGGCTTGATGTCAGCTGCCAAAAAAAAGCTGACATCAACCCCTTTATTACCCAGTCTGCCACCGCTTGACGACTGCTGGAAGAGCGGAGTAACCGCCAGTTTTGGCATCCCTTATAAAGGCGCCAATTCTGGGGTGGCTGCTAGCTACAATTTTATAGGACGGGGGTCGAGAACGCTTGGGCCTTACCACCCTGAGAATTCCAACCCCCAGCTGCCTGAGTTACCGTGGCTGGCAACAGAAAATACAGAGAAGCTCACACCAGTTTTTTGTTATTTATTTGAATAACTGAAAAAAATGGCTTCCCTGTATTTTTCATTGCCAGCAAAGGTAACACCAGGCAGCGGGGGTTGGCAGAAAGTAGCTGCCTGGTTTACCTGCGCTGGCAAGAAAAAATACAATGAAGCCCTACACATTTTTTACCAGGAAATGCAACACTTTATTATCAAACCCCCCCCAGAAACAGGTTTTTTTTTTTTTTTCAGAAAATATTGTTTATTAAAGTTTAGCATAACAATTATCAATCAAGAAAGAATGGTAATACATAGTAAAGTAGAAAGAAAATAATAAAGTAGAAAGAAAATAAAAATAGTACATGAAAGTATCTTACAATAGTAAAGCCAGAATACACGAAGGTACATGGTATAAATGGCAAGCGATCCGCCTGTTTGAGGCTAAGGAAGGAGTAGACATCATGCATGCCGGGTCCACTAGAGATGTAGTCCCATGAGTTTCCCAGTACTCCGGCGGGTATAATAATCAGAAGAATACTAGTTTGAGATGCAGAAAAGAGAAAGGGCCAAGAGGGGTAGAAAAGAGCACACGGGATCAAAGGAGGGAGAGAAGGAGGGTAAGCAGGGAAGCGGTATTCAAGATGTCCAGGTCATGTCTGTGCGTTTCGCAGAAGAGACTCAAGTAGAGGTCCATCCCGGTAATACCACCAGGGAGACCAAAGCTGCTTGTGTTGTTCCCAGGTCTCATGGTCGTGGGCCATAAGTCCCTCGATGCGGCATATCCTGTCCATTTCTTTTACCCATTCTCCTATGGAGGGGGCGACTGTTGATTTCCAGTGTCGTGGAATCAAGACCCTGGCCGCCATCAGGCAGAAACGAAACAGACCACGTTTGCACGATTTGAGTGGGCCGGGGATAAGGGACAGAAGCGCGATTTGTGGAGAAGGTGAATGGCGTATTCCTGAGATAGATTCGTAAATCGAGAATATTGAGAGCCAATAGGCTTGGATAGGGCCACATTGCCACCAAATATGTAGCATGGAACCCGGTCCTTCGCCACACCTCCAGCACAGGTCGGGCACTGAGGGAAACATTTTATGGAGGAGCGCTGGGCACCTATACCACCTAGTTAAGATCTTATAATTCGTCTCCTGAAAGCTGCAGGATACTGACAACTTATGTGTCAGTGTAAAAATCTTAGTCCGGTCAGAGTCTGAGAATGTCACCTGCAGGTCAGATTGCCAGGTCCCTACAAATGAGGGGATGGCAGATGGGCCCGCATCTGAAAGCACGCCATATAAAAGGGAGATGACGTGAGCAGGGGGCTCAGTCAAGAGAAACAATGCTTCTAAGCCTGAGAGTGACTTCCCCCGCAAGGATCGAGAAACGTGTCCAACTGAGATACCTCCAACCAGGACTCCTGCCCTCCTAACGACCCTCTCCCCCCCTCGCCCCCCCCGCGCTGCTCCGCCACCTGAGCCAGACAGGGATCGTCGCTAGCACGCCAAGCCAAAAAGACCCGTCTCCCAGATGTCGGGGGAAAGTCAGGATTATTAAACAAGGGTCCAAGTAGGGATGGATGATCGCCATCACTTCTCCCCCCTCGCCACAAATCCCAATAGTCTAGCACCACGCGTGTTAGTCGGGGAAACAACGAGATCAGAGGACGGGAGCTCCTCCGGATCCATGGTAGCCACTGCAGTGGGAAGGGCGAAAGGAGGTTTTCGACCTTCACCCATTGTTTGTGATATTGATTATACTTCCAGTCTAACATTCGGGATAATAGAACAGAGTGATAATAGCGTTGAAAGTTAGGTAAGCCTGCCCCACCTCTACGCTTCGAATCGGTCAGGGTCGAAAAGCGAACCCGAGGTCTGGTCGAGTTCCATATAAATTTGCGTAATGCAGAGTGCAGGCAGCGAAAGAAAGAGGGAGGGACGTCTGCAGGGACTGTCTGAAACAAATAAAGGAATTTAGGTAGAATGTCCATTTTTATGGCATTAATACGGCCAAACCAGGATAGCTGGGTACTGCGAAGTCTTTTGAGTTCAAGAAGTGTGGAATGTAAGAGTGGGGTATAATTAAGAGCAAATAAGTCCTTGGGGTCTCCAGGAATAGAGATACCCAAGTATTTCAAGCCCCTGTCCACCCAACGAAAAGAAAAGGAGGACTGAAGCTGGGTGACAAGTGGGCCCGGAAGTGTCAGGTTTATTACTTCTGTCTTGGAATAATTAACTTTGAAATGAGAGACCTCACCAAACCTCTTAAATTCCCGCATGAGCACCGGGAATGCGACCAGGGGATTAGTAATATAAACCAGAAGGTCGTCTGCATAAAGGGCCAATTTGAAATGTTCCTCATGTATCTGGACGCCTCTAATATCCGTAGATCCCCTTAGTGCACACGCCAGGTGCTCCATTGCGATGGCATACAGCAGGGGCGACAAAGGGCACCCCTGTCGCGTCCCATTAGAGACCTCAAAGGCCGAGGAAAGGAGCCCATTGACCCTCAACCGAGCAGTGGGGCCATGGTAGAGTGCCTGTATCTTCCCTATAATAACCGGCCCTAAGCCCAATTGTTTCAAAGAAGCAAAAAGAAATTCCCAGCCCAGGCGGTCAAATGCCTTTTCGGCGTCAACCGAGAGGAAGCATGCAGGGATCTTATTGTCATGAACGTAGTCTGAGATGAGTAACGTCTTAATGGTATTATCTCTAGCCTCGCGGCCTAGAATAAATCCAGTCTGGTCATAATGGATAGAAGCCGGTAGTAGTGGGCCAAGTCTGGAGGCAAGAATTTTGGCGAGGATCTTTACGTCAAGATTTAATAAGGAGATAGGGCGATAACTAGCGCAGGATAGAGGGTCCTTCCCTGGCTTTGGTATGACCGTTATCGTGGCTGCCAGTGTCTGGGGGGCGAAAGGGCATGAATCAGAAATTAAGTTATAGAGGGAAGTTAGTTGTGGGGCCAGTTCACGTGCGAATAATTTATAAAAGTTTGCTGAGAAACCGTCAGGGCCTGGACTCTTCCCATTAGGAAGTGCAGCGATAGTATCTGACACCTCTTGTTCCGTAAAGGGCAATTCTAAAGTTTCCGAGTCTCCCTCAATGATAGGTGGCAGCGGCGTGTCTCCAATATAGTCTGACACCCGACGTCGAAAGTCATCGGTGGGCATGTCAGCTAAGGGTCCTCTAAGATTGTATAAAGATTTGTAGTAGTCTCCAAACGCCTCCACTATATCACGTGGCCCGTGAAGGAGACCACCCAGTCTCGACTTTATAGAAGGAATGAAGGTGGAGGGGAGTCGGGGGTGCAAGAATCTAGCCAATGCTTTCCCCGGCTTGTTTGAGAACTCATACAAATACTTACGGAAGCGGTCTTGTTGGCGACTAGACGTCGTATCCATGATAGTACGTAGGTCTGATCTAGCCTTAGTGAGGTCCGCAAGAAGCTGTGGAGATTGTGACTGTTTATGTCTGGTCTCTAATTGGTGTATAGACGTCATCAGGTCTGAGACCTCACGTGTTCGCTCACGTTTCAATCTAGCCCCCTGCTGAATGAGAATCCCCCGAATGACACTCTTTAGAGCTTCCCACCGCAGGGGGAGGGCCGTAGGGTCTGTTTCGTGGTCAGCTAAAAAGTTCGTGATTGCAGAGCGGACAGCCAACACGCAAGACGGTTGCTTCAGTAGTCCAGGATTGAGTGACCAGGTCCACTCCGTCGGCGCCAAACCCGAGAGGCCAAGAGACAGAAAGATTGGAGCGTGATCCGACCAGATCATGGAACCAATGTCTACAACAGGGTCAGCTAGTAAAAGTTTATGACTGATCAGAAAAAGATCAAGTCGACTGTACATATCATGCACAGCCGAATAGTAAGTATAATCTCTGACCCTCGGGTTCAGAAGCCGCCAGACATCAACCATTCTAATCTCAAGGAGCTTAGTCTTCAAAGATTCTAGGTGAGAAACAGGTACAGAGGATCTACGAGTAGATGAGTCCAAGTCACGATCAAAAACAAAATTAAGGTCACCTCCCAGTATCACCGAGCCCTCAGCGAAGTCCGTCAGGGTACGTAGATAAGATAGGAGTCTACGGGCCGGGTCCTGATTTGGGAGGTACAGGTTGGCAATTGTGAAGATGTCATTCGCAATCTGCAGCTTCAGGAAGACGAATCTACCCTGCGGGTCTATTCTGGAGTCAAGGACCCGTGCCTGTAAGGATCTATGAAGAGCCACACTGACCCCTTTGGACTTAGCATCCGGGTTTGAACTGTGGTACCATCTGTTGTATTGTTTATGTTTTATCAAGGGGGTTTTGTCAGTTCTGAAATGCGTTTCTTGTAGAAGGAGAATATGTACATGTTTTTTGTGCATATGAGAGAGAACCTGGGAACGTTTTTCAGGAACATTAAAGCCCCTAATGTTCAAGGAACACGTGTTGAGCCTGGACATGGTGAAACCTGGGGAGGGTGGGGCAGTGGGTTCAGAAGAGAAAAGAGAGGGAGAGAAGAGAGCTGACTAGCAGCCAAGTAGAAAGGGAGAGAAGGAAACTGGGTAAAAGAAGATGAAAAAGAAGGAAAAGAAAGAGAAAATAAATAAAACAAAATAGGTGAATCGGACCAGGAATCTGATTCCGGTCCCAGAGGTCTGAGAGTGAAGGACCGTCAGACCAAGAGAGTGAACAGATTAAACTCTGTAAAGTGTGTCAGAGACACTCCCTAATTGTGGGGTAACCAGAACACGGTAGGGATCCTGTGCACCCGAGTCCCACACACAGCCCTTACTAAATGCGGTATCCCTAACAAGTAAGAGGCGGGTAGAGGAACTCCGCATGCAAACACAGCAATAATAAAACATAAAATGCAAATAACAATAATAAACAAGACGGCAAATTAGTGCAGCCGAGTATCCCAAAATTGTAACTTATAAAACCTCAAAGGGGAAGGGAGGGTTGGGGGGGGTCAGGAGGAAAGAAAAGGGAGGGGAAGGTAAGATGGGGAGGGTAGGAGAAGGGTTGGCAGGGATGGAGAGGGAAGGGAGGGACGGAGGAGGAGGGGAAAGGGGATAGGGGGGAGGTACTGAGGGTAGAAGGGGGGGGAGGTCAGGTTTGGGAGGCACATATAAGGTGAGACGTCATCAGCTGTCCTCCAAGCGGGACAGTGTGGACAGCCAGGACCGCCCCCCAGGTACCACCGTAGCCAAGGGGAAAGTCTCCGCCAGAGAACAATAGTCTTCAAAAACAAAATACCTCAGTAAGGAGGTAATATCCACCAGGGGGTCCCCGACGGGACCCCATCTAGAAAGAGAAAAAAAGCAAGAAAGGTTCAAATGCAGAAGTTCAGGTGGTAGCTACAGGAGACGTTGATTGATGTTTAGGGCCTCTCTTCCTCTTCCGGTCCTCAGTGAAGGGCAACCGTAGTGCAGGTATAGGGCCCCTGCGGAGGAAGGTGGACAGTTGAGGCCAATTGAGGATGGGCACCAGGGGCAACCCGAGTGCTGAGCAGAACTCAGGGACGTCAGCCGGAGATCTGAGGACGTGCATCCCAGAGTCCCTGCGAACTTGAAGTTGAAAGGGAAAGCCCCACGAATAAGGAATCGCCTGTTCCCGGAGAATGTCCAGCAGGGGGCGCAGGGCTCTGCGTTTGGCCAAAGTGATGGGTGAGAGATCTGCCAAAAGCTGGATAGATTCACCATTAAAGTCAATGGATTCAGACTCTCTCGCTTTTCTCATGATATCGTCTTTCATCTGATAGAAGTGTATTCTGCAAATGATGTCCCTGGGACGGGTTGAGTCAGCTCGCTTAGGGCCCAAGGACCTATGAGCCCTGTCCATTTCAATATGGTCGTCTCGGGGTCTGTTAAGCAGGGAATTAAACACTCGTTGCAAAACTGGGGCGATGTCGCGGGGTGCCACTGACTCAGGGATACCTCGGAGCCGTATATTGTTCCGTCTATTACGGTTTTCGGAATCTTCTAACATATCCAGCACCGTGTGGAAGTTTTGTTCATGCAGATCAAGGCGTTGTTGTTGTTGTTTCACCAATAAGGAAAGATCCGCAACTTCCCGGGTAACTGTCTGGACCGAGGTCTGAAGCTGAGTAGTGTCCTCTCTGAGTGACCCGATCTCTGACCTACAGACAGCCTCCAGTCTTCTTATGTATACCTCCATATCATCTTTAGTAGGCAGACACTGCATCCCAGATCTAATGTCATGTAGGTCATCTGCCTGAGAGGGAGGGGGGCCACTGAGCTGAGGTCCTGCAGGGGAGCCAGGAAGGGAGGCGTCTGCAAGCCGAGGGCCACAGGAGCTATGAGGAGAGGCTTGGTCATATTCTGAGGCAGGAGCAGAGGGTCCATGAGAGGAGCTGGAGCCCGGGCTAGATGTATGAGTACTGGTACCAGACTGTCCCGTGCATGTCATTCCTGTATTAAGTGTTTGAGCTGCAGCAGCGTCTCTCCCCTCTGAGAGGGGGGAGGGGGAGTGAGACACTCGTCTATCTTGCCCTCTGTCTCCAGTAATGGCGGTGTTCGCGCCTTTTCCTGCGCCCCCCTTTCCCCCGTTCGGTACCTTGAGTGTTGATGTGTGGAATCCAGACACACTTCTGGTATTCCGTCTGGTGGACGGAGTTGACGTCTGCTTTGAGCTGGGTGTCAGATTCCCGGAGTGTGTAGCCCCTGCTGTAGTGCTGGAAGCCATTGCAGTGGGGCTGGCTGAGTGGTGGCAGGCACCCGGAGGGATAAAAAACTGGGCTATGTCTCGTTTACCGGGCATCTGATGAAATGCAGCTGTCCACCCTGGTTCCAGGAGACTGTAGCTGTACACGGGTACACCGAGCAGGCTTATAATTGCAAATGCAGGCTGTGTAAGGGGATCAGGCACGGGAGCTCTCCTCAAGTGCGACTTGTCTCCTCCATGTCCAGGTCACGCCCCCAGAAACAGGTTTTTAACTAAAAATACATTTATTTACATACAATGGGAGAGAGCACGGGGGCAGTGTGAAGAGACACAGGGTGGAGACAGCGCTGCCTCCAGTGCCACAGAGCTGCCTCCATTGTGATGTCACCGCTCTCTTAATGCGACAGCATCGGGTCCACATCTAGTGTTTCTATAAGTACCAATAATAACACTACATAAGATTGAATTATTATAATATCGCAATAATAATTTTGCAGTGTAAACAAATACCAACAAAGCATATCCAAATATTACCTGCATGTACAGTAGTGATAACACCATCATACTGATTGCTAAAGGGGTTGAGGTTAACCCCTTCTGCCCCAGCGATTTTGCATTTTATGGTTTCCGTTTTTCCCTCCCCTGCTTCCAAGAGCCATAACCTTTTTTATTTTTCTGTCAATATAGACATATGAGGGCTTGTTTTTTGCAGGACGAGTTGTACTTTCAGATGACATCATTTATTTTACCATATAGTGTACAGGACGAATGGGGAAAAAAAAATTCAAGTACTGTGAAATTGCAAAAAAAAGTGCAATTACATTTTTTTTTTGTTCACTATATGGTAAAACTGACGTGTCAGTATGACGCCTCGGGTCAGTATGAGTTC
Organism: Allobates femoralis; assembly: GCA_033576535.1. Classification (NCBI taxonomy): domain Eukaryota; kingdom Metazoa; phylum Chordata; class Amphibia; order Anura; family Aromobatidae; genus Allobates; species Allobates femoralis. The sequence goes on from JARQOC010000001.1 coordinate 580,996,562, forward strand.
GTAGATACCAAACATGTATACTTTTACTGCTATCTAAGTGGTGAAAAAAATTCAGAAGTTTTTAAAGGAAAAGAATTGCACTTTTTGTGCCATGTTCTATGACCCGTAGCGTTCTCATTTTTCAAGATCTGGGGCTGAGTGACGGCTTATTTTTTGCGGCTTGAGCTGATGTTTCTCATGATACCATATTTGGGTGGATGTGATGTTTTGATCGTCCGATATTACATTTTATTGCAATGTTTTGGCGACCAAGAAAATATAATTTTGGTGCTTGGACTTTCTTTCCGTTATTCAGTTTACACATCAGATTAATTGATTTTGTATTTTAATAGATCGGGCATTTCTGAACGTGGCGATGATACCAAGTGTGTTTGTTTTTTAAAATTATTTTAATAATTTTATCTTCAATGGCCCAAAAGAGGGGTGATTTGAACTTTTATGTTTTTTTTCTTCTTCACACTTTTAAGGCTATGTTCATATGTAGCGTTTTTTTTGCGCACTTTTTGCCACGTTTTGCAGCCGCGCTTCTTAGCACCATAAAAAAACACACTGCATTCACACACGGCATTTTTTTATGGCCGCACTTCTCCCCAAAAAGCTCAGGGGGGAAGTGATGTCATACAGGGGAGGAAGAATCCTGTGTCCCTCCCCCGTGTGACATATCTGACAGCCCCTTTTGGGTTTCGCAGTGTATTCACATACACTGCGAAACCTAAATAAAAGTCATCCAAATGCTATTAAAAAGAATAAAAATTGAATACTTACCCTCTGCCGGCTGTTCGGGTTACCGGGAGCCGAGACACCCACATCTACTCTGCTTCCAGGCCCTTGCAAGATCTGTGATTGGCCGCTCGCGATCATGTGATATGTGACGTGAATATCACATGATCGTGACCAGCCAATCACAGATCACAGGTCTTGGAAGCAAAGTAGATGTGGATGTGTTTGGTGCCGGTAACTGAACAGCCGGCGGACGGGTCAGTATTCATTATTTATTATTATTAACTAGATTAAGGCCCTATGCTATCGCATCGGGAGTGCGGTGAACTGAACAGGTGCCTTAGAAATAGCCGCTGAATAGTACAGTCCTCTCTCCAGAAAGAACGCTGTTGTTGCGGGATTTACATGCTGTATTCTAAAGAATCGGGTAGTCTAGAATCCAAATATAGTTTATTTATTAAGAGTTAATAATAATGCAATTAATACATGATATCTATCCATCAACTACCTATGTTTGTATGGTGTATGTAATTTTTGGAAATTTAATAGTTATATGCTAAGGCGCTTGGTACACATACTGGCCAATACTTGTGTGCCCATCAAGTAGCTCCATTTAAGAAATCAATGTTCATAGTCTACATATTTGGCAGTCTGTGTTTGCCCATCAACCACGTCACGGTAGCCTTAGATCTGATGGGTCCCTAATCTACCATATTACTATTTATTAACACTTAGACCCCTTTCACATCAGCGGTTTTCTGCTATTTGCAGAAGGTGGGGATGAAAAAATACAATTTGTGCACTTGCTACCTAAGGGCCTACCTGCGGCACACTTGCAGCAAGTCCCATGCATTGTATATAGGACTTGCGGTTAACTTGGCATAGATGCGGCAAACGTGGCTTCGGCAGATGCAGCAAATGCGGCCGCTAAAAAACCGCTGGTAAGCGCGGTATTCGCGGCTGAAACTACGTTTGCTGCACCTGCCACAAGTGAACCACAAATCCCATATACATTGAATGAGACTTGCCGCAAGTGTGGCGTAGGTCAGTCCTTAGGCAGCAAGTGAGGAAAATGTTTTTTTTTCATTGCAACTTCCGCAAATAGCAGAAAAACGCTGATGTGAAAGCTAAATCTCTATTTTTCATATCTATCTATTTACCTATCTATCTATGTGTACAGAACACACCTTGAGATGGAGATGTGTGTGAACAGCCATCCCGCCCGTCTCTTAGCTGTTCACAAAAACCCCTCCCTGTTTAAAAAGAGAAGCAAATTTCTCAGCAGCTCTACTGCTGGAGCTTAACATGCGGGTTCATATCACCAAATAAAGGAATTTGGATGATACACATCTATCGTCTTCTATTTAATGTGTGTTCCAGTAATATAGATAATTATGTTTAAATGTAAGACACTTATGTTTCAATGTGGATAGGATGTTTACATACTGAACCTCCACACGGACAGTATTACTGATGTCTGTAAAGTGCTATTGAAATAATAGAAGTCTATAAATAAATAACTTTTATAATGACCAAAGATATGAAGGTATGTGCTACCTATGCAGTTGAAATCTACATATGTGTGCCTAATTTTTTTTGTGTGTTAAATCTATATATACCTATACCAATTGGTTTATTTTTTTTTTTTGACCAGGCACAACAACCCTCATTTAATTTAGTGTCTCCAAGCAGCTGGCTCAAAGACACCATAATGATGAGGACAGTAGACACCTGATCCACATAGCACAGAGCAGAACAGAACTCACAAGCTCAAGTGATCCAACAGCCCAAACCTCCCAATGGAGCTAGGATTACAGGTGCGCACCACAGCACCCGGCGAAGGACAGAGTTTCACTGTGTTGCTCAGTCTACTCCATTCTGGCTATGCATATACCTATACCAATATATGTTTGTATGGATTTAAATGTGTGTATGACATATATGTGAAAGAGATAATTAGTGTACGATATATCTCTATCTGTTGTGAGGCATGCCAGCGCTATAGCACGTGGCTGGTATGACTCACATGGCCTGCAGCAATCTGGGTGATTGCTGGAGCTAGTGGTACACACAGGATTAATGGCAGCTAAGTGTGTGCATGAGTCATGGTGGGTTTACACATTGCAATATCGGCGTCCAACTCCAACCAAAAGTCACGTCGTTCGTGCGCTGGACCCGATATCGTTTGTGCGTTGTACGGTGTGAACATCCGATACGATGCAGGAACGATGGCAAACCGATATTGGGGGTCGAATGAGCGTGCTATTCAACCGCCCGATATCGGATGCCGGTTGGAGCCGTATCGTCCTGTGTGACAGCCCAACTCCGATGTGTAGTACAACGTCACCCATTGACTCCCATGTTAAATGGTCGTTCCTGGGTCAGGGGGCGTAGACATCGTAGGGACGTTGTATCCCGATATCGCAACGTGTAAACCGCAGATGCGATTCTTTGAAAACCGGGCACAAGATACGCACTCCCGCACCTTTGTATACGATATCGGAACGATATCGTGACGTGTAAACCCACCATGAGAGGTGCTGATTGCCACTGTGTTGCAGCTGTGGGTTTTGTCAGGCAGGATGTTAGCCTGCCCAGTGCTGTGTGAGGCAGTCTTCCACAAGCCTGCAAAGGTGCAGGACCATTATATGAGACAACTGCAGAGCAGGCAGTGTGATGGTGGGTTTACACGTCACGATATCGTTCCGATATCGTATACAACGGCGCGGGAGCGCGCATTTTGTGCCCTGTTTTCAAAGAATCGCATCGGCGGTTTACACGTTGCGATATCAGGATAGAACGTCCCTACGATGTCTACGCCCCCCGACCCAGGAACGACCATTTAACATGGGAGTGAATGGGTGACGTTGTACTACACATCGGAGTTGGGCTGTCACACAGGACGATCCGGCTCCAACCAGCACCCGATATCGGGTGGTTGAATAGCACGCTCATTCGACCCCCGATATCGGTTTGCCATCGTTCCTGCATCGTATTGGATGTTCACACCCAGGCCCGGACTGACAGGCGGGAGGGGCGGGACTTTTCCCTATGGGCCGCCCACTTGTGGGGTGCGGGTGAGCTGCCCGCTCCTCCAGCCTCAGCATTGCTTTAAATCTGTCACCGAGCGGCCACGGCATGCAGGGGGCGGGGCCATGGACGTGAAGGGGGCGGGGCCGTTTCCCCAAAGCAGTGCCCTTTTCTCAGCAATCAGGATGACAGGGGCAGGTCCCAAGCCCTCCCACCATCTTCATCACATTCCTGATCTCTCTCTGAGATGATCATGTGACCCCTGATGCCTCCCCTCCATGTGACATCATCACAGGTCCTCCTGATATATGTGAGTATCATGTCTGTGTGTGTCTTTCTGAGTGTTGTTCTGTCTGTCTGAGTGTCTCTATCTGTGTGTTTGACAGTGTCTGTCTGTGTGTCTCTCTGTCTCTACACAACACTATACAGTATATACAGGTCCACACTACATGCTGTACTAGTGTGCCTATATACTGTGTATATATAGTGTGGCCCTGTATATACAGTATAGTGCTGTGTATGCAAAATATAACCAACAGTCTCAGATGTGCCCAGAGTCCACAGCGTGTAACGAGCCCAGAGTCCACAGCGTGTAACGTGCCCAGAGTCCACAGCGTGTAACGAGCCCAGAGTCCACAGCGTGTAACGTGCCCATAGTCCGTAGCGTGTAACGTGCCCAGAGTCCGCAGCGTGCAACGTGCCCAGAGTCCGCAGCGTGTAACGTGCCCAGAGTCCACAGCGTGTAACGTGCCCAGAGTCCACAGCGTGTAACGTGCCCAGAGTCCGCAGCGTGTAACGAGCCCAGAGTCCACAGTGTGTAACGTGCCCAGAGTCCACACCGTGTAACGTGCCCAGAGTCCACAGTGTGTAACGAGTCCAGAGTCCACAGCGTGTAACGAGCCCAGAGTCCACAGCGTGTATCGAGCCCAGAGTCCGCAGCGTGTAACGTGCCCAGAGTCCGCAGCGTGTAACGAGCACAGAGTCCCCACCGTGTAATGAGCCCAGAGTCCACAGCGTGTAACGTGCCCAGAGTCCACAGCGTGTAACGTGCCCAGAGTCCACAGCGTGTAACGAGCCCAGAGTCCGCAGCGTGTAACGAGCCCAGATTCCACAGCGTGTAACAAGCCCAGAGTCCGCAGCGTGTAACGTGCCCAGAGTCTGCAGCGTGTAACGAGCCCAGAGTCCGCAACGTGTAACGAGCCCAGAGTCCGCAGCGTGTAACGTGCCCAGAGTCCGCAGCATGTAACGTGCCCAGAGTCCGCAGCGTGTAACGTGCCCAGAGTCCGCAGCGTGTAACGTGCCCAGAGTCCACAGCATGTAATGTGCCCAGAGCCCGCAGTGTGTAATGTGTATACAGCAAGCAGCTTCTAGTGTGTACACAGCGGACAGTCTGTGTTGTGTATACGGCCAGCAGTCTGTAATGTGCAGCAACAGAAAATTTTCCTGAGAGTTCTCTTTGTGTTGTTTCCGGTGTCTCCATGAATTCTGTTCTCTCTGTGCCTAGCACTGGACTTTTTGCCTCCACCTTTCATCTTTACCCATCTTTAGGATCAGGCTGAGTCTTGGCTATCTATATACCACAACATCCTATCTATAAAGCACAGCCTCCTGGGTATGCTGGGTATAATTCTTCTGTCTACTGAGTGTAATCCTCAGTATCTGTATTCTGTATATATACACTGCACAGTACCACTTCTACTGTCCTGTATACTGGGTGTAATCCTCAGTATCTGTATTATTCTGTATATATACTCTGCACAGTACCACTTCTTCTGTCCTGTATACTGGGTGTAATCCTCAGTATTTGTATTATTCTGTATATATACACTGCACAGTACCACTTCTCCTGTCCTGTATACTGGGTGTAATCCTCAGTATCTGTATTATTCTGTATATATACTCTGCACAGTACCACTTCTTCTGTCCTGTATACTGGGTGTAATCCTCAGTATTTGTATTATTCTGTATATATACACTGCACAGTACCACTTCTCCTGTCCTGTATACTGGGTGTAATCCTCAGTATCTGTATTATTCTGTATATACACACTGCACAGTACCACTTCTCCTGTCCTGTATACTGGGTGTAATCCTCAGTATCTGTATTATTCTGTATATATACACTGCACAGTACCACTTCTTCTGTCCTGTATACTGGGTGTAATCCTCAGTATCTGTATTATTCTGTATATACACACTGCACAGTACCACTTCTCCTGTCCTGTATACTGGGTGTAATCCTCAGTATCTGTATTATTCTGTATATATACACTGCACAGTACCACTTCTTCTGTCCTGTATACTGGGTATAATCCTCAGTATCTGTATTATTCTGTATATATACACCGCACAGCACCACTTCTCCTGTCCTGTATACTGGGTGTAATCCTCAGTATCTGTATTATTGTGTATATATACCCTACACAGCACCACTTCCCCTGTCCTGTATACTGGGTGTCATTCTCGGTATCTGTATTATTCTATATATATACACTGCACAGTACCACTTCTCCAGTTCTGTATACTGGGTGTAATCCTCAGTATCTGTATTATTCTGTATATACACACTGCACAGTACCACTTCTTCTGTCCTGTATACTGGGTGTAATCCTCAATTTCTGTATTATTCTATATATATACTCTGCACAGTACCACTTCTCCTGTCCTTTATACTGGGTGTAATCCTCAGTATCTGTATTATTCTGTATATATACACTGCACAGTACCACTTCTTCTGTCCTGTATACTGGGTGTAATCCTCAGTATCTGTATTATTCTGTATATATACACTGCACCATACCACTTCTCCTGTCCTGTATACTGGGTGTAATCCTCAGTATCTGTATTATTCTGTATATATACACTGCACAGTACCTCTTCTCCTGTCCTGTATCCTGGGTGTAATCCTCAATTTCTGTATTATTCTATATATATACTCTGCACAGTACCACTTCTCCTGTCCTTTATACTGGGTGTAATCCTCAGTATCTGTATTATTCTGTATATATACACTGCACAGTACCTCTTCTCCTGTCCTGTATACTGGGTGTAATCCTCAGTATCTGTATTATTCTGTATATATACACTGCAAAGTATCACTTCTCCTGTCAGAGCCGGTATTGGACTTTGATTTTCAGCATTTAACTGTTGTTTAAATTAATTATCCCCAATATGGAAGTCATCACTTCTCTTCTGTATAGATGGTGACTTGCCCTTCGCTCTAGATCTGACCACTGGGACCCCACGATCCCAAGAAACGTGGCTGTAAGCGGTGGGGGGGGGTTTTCGCAGCCGCAAGTGGCGGATCTGCCGCACCTGGCAGAACAGCACTTGCCGTACACAATGCATGGGGCTTGCCGCATCTGGGCTGCAAGTCGGCTGATCCGGCAGATGCGGTGCCACCTGCTGGATTGGCCGCAAACATCAGTTTACCGCTAATGTGAAAGCAGCCTGCGAAAGTGATGAGGTCATGACAACGTAAAAGCAAATTTCACTGATCGAGGCTGATGGGTGATATAGTATGTGGGCTGGTGGGGCTTGTTTTCCAGGGCTGCTTTTTGGTCCCAGTCCAGCCCTGTTCACACCGTACAACGCACGAACGATATCGTGTCCAACGCACGAACCACGTGACTTTTGGTCGGAGTTGGACGCCGATATCGCAACGTGTAAACCCACCATGAGAGGTACGGTTTGAACCTCTCTGTGCGAGGTTGCTGGGAGCATCGGAGGAGTTCTATGTGAGTAATGAGCGGCCTGTGTACCGAGTATTCACTGACTGAAGACGGTGAATGGACACTGGGAGTGCTCCACTAATGTACTGTTGATAATCCATTAACACGTGTGTGAATACTGCCCTGGGACACTCAGGGAGAAGTGTACCTCAACCTGTACAGGAATCCACGCATTATGATAAATGGACTATGGAGATATATGGACATTTATGCTGAAGCTGAAGGAAAGCCTCATGTTTGTGTTATGGAGCACGGTTTAAGAAGTTTTAAATAAACCGGATTAACTTTTGTAAAGAATCCATTGCCGTGTGCGTCAATTCTGCTGCCAAGCGTGTCCCCCAGGGTGCGCTACCTCACACTGTTTATAAAATGTATAGATGTAACATATTAAGCTATGTATAGAAGTCTTAGAAGTCTATGATCTATATCTACTTTAAATGTAACTATTATTTATATATATACATATTAATGTATTCCAACACCAACTTAAAGAGTTTAAAGTAATACATTTTTGTAAACCACATTTCTAGTGAAGATTTTTGGGCTATTAGGTAGCAATTGTCCTTGTAGTGGTGTATCGACCACTTTGACCCTAACATTGCTGCGTTGCTGTACTCGGGAGAAAGCAACATATAATTGTCCATGTGCAAATACAGGTTGTGGTAAAAAAATGCCAACGCGATTGAGGGTCTGTCCTTGGGATTTGTTAATGGTCATAGCAAAGGCAGGTTTTATAGGAAACTGTCGACGTTTTAATTTAAAAGGTAACCCAGTTTCTGAAGGACACAAATCAATTTGTGGAATAAAGACAATGTCTCCTTCAGCTGATCCAGTAATTACTTTAGCCTGTATGATGTTGCGGAGTAAGGCAGTGACAATGAGGTTAGTGCCATTGCATAGACCTTTCTTGGTGTTTAGGTTTCTTAACAGCATGACAATGGTGCCAATTTTAAGTTTTAACCTCCCTGGCGGTATGATTATGTCAGGAATTTTGTACTAAAAGCGGTACCATTTTTTTGGTAAAAAATTTCTTTTCTGGGCAGAAATTTTATATATTTATATTTCCCGCCCAGTTCCTCCTCCAATGAGCCGCTGCGGCTCACAGAGACGGAACCAGGAAGTCATATGGAGGCATCTGAAGGGGGCTCTCACCGGTGATCACAGCAGGGACATCGCTGGATCACCAGGAGAAGGTAAGGAGACTCGGCTGCTCCGAGCGTCAGGGGCGGACTTATCGTGGTGCAGCTGGTTCAGCTGCACTAGGGCCCCGACTGGGTAGGGGGCCCCTCAAGCATCAGTGACCTTGTGACAGAGCAGAGGAGGGTAACTGAGGGAAGCATCCTGCTTCCCTTGGGTGTTCCCACCCCTCCTCTCGTCTGCAGCCCAGGCCCTAGCCCTTGCCCTAACCCTAGCCCTAGCCCTAACCCTAGCCCTAACCCTAGCCCTAATCCTAGCCCTAACCCCAGTGGCGTAACTTCAGGCCTCGGGGCCCCGATGTGAAAGCTCCAACAGGGCCCCCAATTATTGCAAATCTTTAGTAGTATTAGTCTTTTTCTATAGGCCAAAGGGACTTTTGGGGCCCCCCTAGGCTGCAGGGCCCGGGTGCGATCGCAACCCCTGCACCTATTGTAGTTACTCCCCTGCCTAACCCTAGCCCTAGCCCTAGGAGAAGGGGGCGGCGCCACATTCCTGTCATGGCGCCGGCGGCAAGGGGCAGGTAAGACCCCATGCAGGTAAGACCCCCCCCCCCAGTCCTCACCCGCGGCTGCAGCAGGGGCGGCGGTGCTCTGACAGCACATCCCACCCCCCCCGGACCTCACCTGCGGCTGCAGCAGGGGCGGCTGTGCTCTGACAGCATTCCCCTCAACCCCCCCCCCGGAACTCACACGTGGCTGCAGAAGTAGGAGGTAGTTGAATGTGCGGGATAGGGACGCTGGCGATGGTACCGATGCCGGTAGTGACGAGCCCCGCTACCGGCAAAGGTCGGCCATATTGGATCACCCCGAGCGGGTGTATACATGCAGCTTCTGTCCGGATGTGAAGTAGGGATACGGGTGAATCCAGACGGAAGCTGCATTAGGGCTTTTATACTAATAGATACCATTTGGATGACTTTTATTTAGGTTTCACAGTGTATAATAATACACTACGAAACCCAAATAGGGCTGTCAGATAAGTCACACAGGGTAAGAACACAGCATTCTTCCTCCCCTGTGTGACGTCACTTCCTGCAGCACCGGCATTATACGCCCTGGAATTGCGTATTGTCTGAACGGCAATGCGTAAGTCTAGCGGGTATAATGGCCCCAATGTGAGAAAGCGCAGGCGCACTTGCGTAAAGAATTGACATGTTGATCCTTTTTACACTCACGCTTTCCATTCATAAAAGAGCAGCGTATATTTATGCAGCGTCAGCACGGCAAAAATGAAAGTCCATTCACTTTGCCCGCAGACACAGGTGCGCTTTGGGAGCAAAGAGAGCAAAAAAGCGCAATGTGTGAATGTAGCCTCAAAACTAATTTTTTTCATTATTTTACACTGGCCACTAGAGGGCCTAGGTACTGCACACTGAAATTGCTTCTTTTGTCTTCAGATGGGCTACAGCTGTCTGTGACCTCCTGCATACTGGTAGCTGTGTATGGTGTGGAGCCCCCACGGGACGGGGTACTCGGTACCGGACCGGACGGTACTGGGGAAGTCACAGGTGGCTTGGTCCGGACCATGTCCCTGGGCCCGCTCAATAAAGATGGGGATATTTACAAGGGATTTGTCACGGGTGACGCCACCCACTTGGTGCGGCCAGTGATGGGGCCGCCGCTGCTGCAGAACCTCCGGGGGTGATGGAGTGGCAGCGGAGATTATATAGTTCCAGTGGGAAGAACTGTACCCCCCGGGGCAGTAAGGGTTAAGTCTCTGGTGCAGGTGTAACACACTTACTTGCAGGCTGCAGGGATCTCTCCTCCTGGCTGGTGCTGACAGGCTGGATCTGTATGAGGGAGAATGGGGTGCAGGTAGAGGCAGACAAGAGAGGCAATTCAGGGTTTTCCAAAGCTTTACTCTTTGTTCTTTCCAAGCAGTCTACAAGTCATTTGTAGGTCTTTACAAGTTAAGCACAGTTCTCAACACACGGGCGCATTCTCCCTTTCCGGGTTCCCTTCTCTTCTGCAGCCAGGCCTCTCTCCCTGTGACCTCTCACACAGTCTGTAGTGTCCCTTTCCGGGCTATTGCATTCTCTTTCTCTGTGTTGTGCGACACTGGACAGTATGGCGGTGACTCGGGCTTCTGTGAGTCCTAGTGCGTCACTTAGCTGCCTGTCCTTTAGGGTTAGGGATCTCAATCTGGAACTCAGACCTCTCGTCGTATTGTCTGGGGATGCCGGGTGAACTACGGTCCCCTCTAGAGCCGACACTCTACTTAGCCCAGCCTCCAATAGTCCTCAGCACGAGGCTCTACCAGGCTCCTTCTCTCTGTTCCTTCTAGTATTCTAGGAGGGCTTCTCCACCTGCAGTCAGTGGCTTCAGCTGCTGTCTAGGGCACGGGTTCCACCGTCCCTCTCTGTTCTGTCACACTCCTGGTGGCATCAGCATCGGACGGGCTTTCTCTCCCCTCTGGCTCACACTGGCTCAGTACGGATTCTGCGCTCCTAGCCTTGCACTCACAGAAGTGTGATTGTCCTTCAGTCTTTCTGTCTTCACAGCTCAGCCTACCTCGGCCTACTAACTTCCTTCACTCCTCCCCTCACTATATACTGTCAGTCACCTGACCTCTGTTGTGCCCAACCCACTCCTCTGAATCCACCACCCCTCCGATCTCATATAGTTTCTAATCTCAGGGCTGGATGTAACCTTCTCTGACACGTGGGTTGTGTGGGCTGTGAGGGTGTTGTTGTGCAACAATGTCCTACCTGCCTGGCTGCAGTTCCCTTTGTGGCCTCCTGGACGCAGGGGCGCCACAATGGCCTCTGGCTATATACTGGGGGCTGTGTGCAGCCTCCTGTTGTATACTGAAGTCTGTGTGTGGCCTCTTGCTGTATACTGGGGCTGTTAGTGGTGTTCTGCTGTATACTGGGGTCTGTGTAAGGCCTCCTGGTATATACTGGGTCTTTGTCTGGTCTCTTGCTGTATACTGGGGGCTGTGTGTGGCCTCATGCTATAATACTGGGGGCTGTGTGTGGTCTCTTATTGTATACATGGGCTATATGTGGGTTTCTGCTTGCTGTATACTGGGAGCTGTGTATGGCCTCCTGCTATATACTGGGGGCTGTGTGCGGCCTCCTGCAGTATACTGGGGGCTGTGTGTGGCCTCCTGCGGTATACTGGGGGCTGTGTGCAGCCTCTTGTGACACACCCACTCCAGGGTCAGGGAAGACTCGGGAACTGGGCGGTTACTCGTTCTGCTTCTCTTCGGTTCTTTTCACGGGGACACACAGGGGCCGAGACCCGGTCCTATGACCCTGGTGGTGTCATTTTAATTACATGGGGAGTTGTTAGGGAAAGTCTGAAGGGATAAAGGGGTATTCGTGACTCCACCTGTAGTATGTGGCCAGGACGGCAGCTTGATGGCATCGCTCCCCGCAGATGGAGCAGAGTCCCAGGGCAGTGGAGTGGTTTCCCCTGGCTCGTACCTTGGCAGTTGGTCACTTGGTCAGCAGTACCCTCGGTGTTCCAGGCAGCCTCTGAGGCCGATGGTCTCTGCAAATAAAAGTCTCTCACACCACAGCTGCAGTTCCGTTACGTTTATTCAGGTGTTAAACAGAGAGGTACATAATGGTGACACACGCCATCTTCGTGCAAAAAGCATTAAAAGAATTTTTAGAGCAAAAAGGGGCGGGGACTGGAACGGTCATTACATTGGCGTGAAATTTATTGGGTTCTTGCCCTCAACACGAGATTTCCTGATGGATTAAATTTTAAAACTGATCTGTCCTATTTCTATTAGTTGTCCACCATTGTTGTACAATATTGATAATATAGTTTCTATATAGCATTACCAACATCTGTTGTTTGTTATCAGTTTATTATATTTGCTCATGTTGGTACTGCCTTAGATTATATGGTGGTGCAATTTAGTAGTTAATTTTTTCTGTGTATATAAATATGATTTGCTTCTGAATCTACATATTGTCTGTAACAGGAGGGTCAAGCCTTTAGCCTGTAATATAAAGTGTTAAATCCTTAATTTCATCATTAAACATGTGTGGTTTTCCCAGGGCAGGTTTTGTTTTACATGTATATATTGGGGGGATTTGTTTTCTATTTTATGCTGTAGACTAAGGATATTTGCTGTGCGAGACTGTGTTTCCTCTACAACATTTTTATGCTTGGGAAATCATGAAATAAAGCAATATTGAGTCCATCCGGATTTTCTACCCTTCTTCTGCAACCGATGGTCTCCGCAAATAAAAGTCTCTCACAGCACAGCTGCAGTTCCGTTACTTTTACTCAGGTGTTAAACATGGCCGCCGGGTACAACTCCTGCCAGGCTCCAGGTTGCACTTTCTCCAGAGCCGGGTTAGTGCAGCCAAGCCACAGTTGGTGCCCTCTCTTTCCTCTCTAGGTGTCTCAGTCTCTAGTGGTCTGTCTCTCTCAGGACTTTAAAGGGAACCAACCACCCCCACTGACCCCCCCGGACTATTAATATTGGGCCCTACACACAGCACATACATGTGCTGCAATGATTTTTGCTAAAAAAACCGGTTTTTAAAACTTGAGATAATGCTTTTTAAAGTTTAAAACGAAGGGACGGTTGGGCGGTACTTATCTGTTTGAAAAGCCGGGTTGCATCTGTCAGTCATCCCCCCCCGTGTCCCGCAGCAGCAGTAACGTCCAGCCCTTTGCAGCGTCACAGCCCTGTGCACGGGCTCGCATGCCCGTGCACACGTCATCATCTACAGCCGGGAAGCGAGCGCGCGCTCTGACTTCCACAGCCGAGCGCAGGAAGTCAGAGCGCGCGCTCGCTTCCCGGCTGTAGATGATGACGTGTGCACGGGCATGCGAGCCCGTGCACAGGGCTGTGACGCTGCAAAGGGCTGGACGTTACTGCTGCTGCGGGACACGGGGGGATGACTGACAGATGCAACCCGGCTTTTCAAACAGATAAGTACCGCCCATCCGTCCCTTCGTTTTAAACTTTAAAAAGCATTATCTCAAGTTTTAAAAACCGTTTTTTTTAGCAAAAATCATTGCAGCACATGTATGTGCTGTGTGTAGGGCCCAATATTAATAGTCCGGGGGGTCATTGGGGGTGGTTGGTTCCCTTTAAGGAGTAGTTCTCATATGGAGCGAGCGTAGCATCGCTCTGCCCCCCAGGCTCTCAACTCTCTCCACAGCACAGAGCTCAAGTACCAGTGCCAATGTGGCACCCTGGCACCTGTTGGGCACCACAGAAATCCTTAGGTACAAATGGAGTAAGTAACAGCACAGCAAAACCACAACACAAACAACACTTAGAACACCTGGTTTCACCCCGAGCCTCTAGGGGGAGCTACCACTGGTCACTTGAGCCAGTTCCCCCTATAAAAAGAGTCTTGGAGGGAGAAACTTCAGAGTGTGGTAGACGCTACAAGAGCTGCCTGCCTGTGTGAAACCTCCACCCTATGAGGAACACACTAGGCCCTGCTAGCCTGTTAGCCAGTGGAGATCCCTGCAATTGGGATAATAGGAAGAAGGAGATCACCTCTCAGGAATACAGAGTTAATCCAACTCTTTCCAAACCATCCGGTTACTGGAACCGAAGCTGTGGAAGCTACAAAGCCCTCACAGAGAACCAGCTACATCCAACAGGAGTTTTAGCCACCTGTTCCACCTGATGCACCTACCCACAAGAGCCCAGGGAAGAGTACTGATCCTGCTCAGACCCTTTTACAGTGCCCTCAGTGCTGACAACCAGGTGAAGCAAGTTCCATTGAACACCCTGCCCGGTCCGGCTGGATTCCACATCCACCCGACCTTAGCACCAGAAGTAGAGAAAGGAAGCCTAACACTGCTTGCTGTGAAACTCCATAAGTGCCAACTTCACTATCCCGGTCCGAGTGTACCTGACTACCATCCAGTAAAGGTACCTAAAAGAGACTTTGTGTGGTTGTGCATTACTCCTGGATTCAGCGCAGCGTCCCGCAGCTGCCTCACAACATCTTGCGCAGCTCCCGGCTCTGGGGATTCCCGCTCATCCTGTGGGGAGCGTTCCATCTCGCTGTGTACCATCCCCCGGAGACCCGAACAGCGCTGGTAAAGTTACCAGAACACCCGCAGGTGGCGTCACGAAGACAAATCACCCCCACTGTTCCGCCATTCCCCTATTGATCTGGACCACCGGGCCTACACCACCGCAGGTGCGGTTCCGTGACTGGAGGAGAAACAACGCCCGCTACGTGTACCCCCCGGCTACGGTGAGTCAGAATTTGGCGTCACGAACAGGATACGAGCAGGCCCGTTATCACGGGTATTGTGTGCTATTTATTGACTGTAAATATCGAACTGTACATTTGGTCCGCCATTGCTGCGCGAAAAGGCGGGAAAAGAAGGGGCGTGACTGTGCAGAGGGCGCGAAGATTGGCCCCACCCCCACGCTCTGACGACTTCCTCCGTACGCAGCAGGAACCGGAAACTCCCGTGGTGCCTCACTCCTCACCGCGAGGCCGACACTTCCGTTTGCAACCGAGGGAAAGGCTACGCTTAACTAAGGGGGAGCGACCATGAGTAACCCGGCTCCCGATCACGCGGTGCCCCCGCTAGACCAAGCGGCACCTCAAAATATACCTCTTGATGGACAGCAACAAGTCGGCGGTATGCTACCGCAACCCGCCCCGATTATGCCGATGTCTCTACCCTACGTTCCTAGTGCGACCTGGTTACCCAAATACAGCGGCGTACCCAGCACCTTGGAAAACTTCCAGAGGAAGATATGCCAAGCCCTGGACATGTACCCGATGACCGGTAAGCAAAGAGCTTCAGTTATTATGGGACAATTAACCGGTGCAGCCGAACTGCAGAGCCGCAGCTGGCCTGTAGAAGTTCAGGAATCTGTGGAGCAGATATTCGCTAGATTAACCCGGGTCTTTGAGTGCCATACCGAAGCTGGATTAAGACTGTCATTCTATCGTTGTAACCAAGGGGCACAAGAAACTGTCCTTGATTATTCACTGCGCTTGCAAGAAGCATACAGACTGTTAAAACAAGTCGATCCTGACAGTGCTCGAGATGAGAACAAAGCGTTAATTGGACAATTTATTGTGGGCCTTAAACTATCTGAGGATAGGAAGCAAGCAAGCTGGTGGTCCATACAAAACCCAGGCGCAGAGTTTGATACCTTGAGAGACTTAACAGTTTGGGGACAGCGACTCGCTGAAGTACCTGATCCCGCTTCGCAGCAGCAGCAGTACGCTGACACCCCTTCCGTGCCGGCAGCAACATCTCCAATCCCTGCGATTCAGTCCAGTGCACAGACTGTAACACCTGACCGGTTTGATCAACTGTGTGCTAATGTCGAGCAACTGATGAAGGACGTGGCCAAGCTACAAGCTGGGAGAAGACCCAAGACAGATGCAAGGCCATCGGACAAGATTCTACTCGCCGACAGTCCAGACGACGTCCCGTGGATGAGGAGAAAGACACAGCCGTCGCGAGGAAAACCTGCAGACCGCCGCAGTCCTGACAGACGCCGCAACAGTCAGCAGAACGACTTAGGAGGACGCAACGTGCAATCCCGTCCTTTAAACGAGCGACCCCTGGGCGAGAAGGGCCAACCCCAGGAGTAGACTGTGCAGGCCCTACGTCCAGCTGGGAACACAAGTATGTGGGAGACTGTCCATACTTACCAATCGTCATCGATGGCATCGCTATCTCCGCCTTGATAGACACTGGATCCCAGGTGACATCCATCCCCAGTACCCTTTACAAGCAGTTCTGGCCAGATGTTAAGTTAGAACCCCCAAATCCCGAGATGAACCTTGAAGCCACTAATGGTATTCCGGTTACCATAGAGGGACAGTGGGAAGCTACAGTAAAGGTGGGGAGGGTGCAGTTGAAAAACCAGGGTATCTTAGTGGTTCAGGACAAGCCTAACCACAAGGATCCATATGTCATATTGGGTACCAATGTCATGACAAATGCCTCGATGAAGTGTTGTTTTTGCTCCAACAGAGTGCTGAAGCCGGTAAACCCAGAGAAAAGAGGGCTATCCAAAAGCAGATCAGAGCTCTGGTGTATCAACAACAGGTAACATTGTCAAATGGTGAGATTGGCAGAGTAAGGGTCACAGATCCCATTCCAATTGTGGTACCACCCAGAAGTGAAATGATGATCTGGTGTCGAGCAGCCATAGGCCTCAGAGGGCAGGACTACCAAGCTGTAGTAGAACCTGTAATGTCCGACAGTAGTCCTACGCTCTTGACAGCCAGAGGGTTGGTTGATGTAAGAAAGGGGAGAGTCCCCGTACGCATATTGAATTATGGTGATGACGAAGTCAGACTACCTAGATATGCAACTGTTGCAAAATTGTACCAAGTAAAAGATGATGCTGTGATTGATGTAAAATCCTCAAACCAAATAGTCACTGATGAACCCCCTCACTCCAAAGATCAGTTAGAGAAATGGTGTCAAGACCTCAGTGTAGGAACTGACAATACACCCTCTCACCAGAAAAATGGAGTATACCGGGTAGTTCGGGAGTATGAGCAAGTGTTCAGCAAACACCCACTTGACTTTGGGAGGATTAAAGGGGTACAACATCATATCCCCACAAACAACCATGCACCTATCAAAGAAAGGTACAGGCCTATACCACCCACACACTACCAGAAAGCAAAAGAGATGCTTCAGGACATGAAGAATGCAGGAGTCATTAGGGATAGCTGTAGTCCCTGGGCCGCACCACTAGTCCTGGTTAAAAAGAAAGATGGTAGTATGAGGATGTGTGTAGATTATAGGCAAATCAACAAAGTCACACACAAAGATGCATACCCCGTTACCCCGCATAGAAGAGTCACTAGCTGCACTCAAATCTGCCAACTACTTCTCCACATTAGATCTTACTAGTGGGTACTGGCAGGTTGCCGTTGCAGAGGAGGATCGTGAGAAGACAGCCTTCACTACTCCCATGGGCTTATGCGAGTTCAACAGTATGCCATTCGGTTTGTGCAATGCCCCAGGAACATTTCAGAGACTTATGGAGTGTTGTTTGGGCCATAAGAACTTTGAGACTGTCTTGTTATACCTTGATGATGTCATTGTCTACTCTCAGACCTATGAAGATCACCTCCAACACCTGAGTGAAGTGTTCGAGTCACTGTCCAAGTACGGGATGAAACTGAAACCGTCCAAGTGCCACCTGCTGAAACCCAAGGTCCAATACCTAGGACATGTGGTCAGCGCCGAAGGCGTAGCACCGGATCCGGATAAGGTCACCGTCATCAAGGACTGGCCAGCACCAATCAATCACAAAGAGGTACGTCAATTTCTAGGACTGGTCGGGTACTACCGACGATTCATCAAGGGCTATACCAAGATAGCCGCACCTATGCAAGATCTCCTAGTAGGTCAATCCAAAAACGGCAAGATCAGGGGACCCCCGTTCCACTGGGGCCCAGAGCAGGACAAGTCCTTCCAAACGTTAAAAGATGCTTTAACTGGAGAAGAAATTCTGGCTTACCCTGACTACAATCTACCGTTTCTGTTGTACACTGACGCAAGTAATGAAGGTTTAGGAGCAGTCCTATCTCAACGTCAGCAGGGCAAGGAGAAGGTGATAGCCTACGCAAGCAGAAAGCTTCGTCCCACCGAAAGGAACCCGGAAAACTACAGCTCCTTCAAGCTGGAGTTCCTGGCCCTGGTCTGGGCGATCACAGAGCGTTTCAAGCATTACCTGGCATCCGCCCCGTTCACAGCTTTCACAGACAACAATCCTCTAACACACTTAGAGACTGCAAAGCTGGGAGCCCTAGAACAGCGTTGGGTAGCAAGACTCGCTAACTACGACTTCACTGTAAAGTATCGGGCAGGTCACAAGAACGGCAATGCTGATGCCCTGTCCCGAATGCCCCACCTTCCTGAAGAGGGGAAGACATGGATGACCTAGAAGAGATTGAACTACCTGCTTTCCACCGTTCCGGTACAGCAACATGTCATCAGAGAAACCAGACACGTGTAGAGAGGACCGTGAACCCGTTACCTCACCATGACTGGAAGGAGGCTCAAGCCAACGACCCAGATGTCAGCCTGGTAAGGGATCTCATCACTCAAGAGCACGCCAATATGGACTCTGATGCCTCACCAACTGCTAAACGCCTGTGGAAGGAGAAAGGAGGTTGTTCGTCTACCAAGGTAAACTATGCAGAAGATACCTCAACCCACGAACCCATGAACTCATCTGGCAGATTGTAGTTCCCAAGACTGAAGTCCAAATGATCCTTGAAGCATACCATGATGATGCCGGACACTTTGGATGGAAGAAACTGGAGAGACTCCTGAAGGATCGGTTCTACTGGGTCGGTATGAGAGGTTCCATTGACAAATGGTGTAAAAATTGTGGACCATGTCACCTTCGAAGAAAAGACCACTTAACTCAGAAAGCTCCGTTGCAACCAATCGTTACCACCAAACCTCTTGAAATAGTTGCTCTCGACCATGTGAAGCTTACCCCAAGTCGAACCGGGTACACCTACGCTCTCACCATCGTTGATCACTACTCAAGATTCCTGGTAGTCGTTCCAGTTAAGGATTTAACTGCTGAGGTAGCAGCAAAAGCGTTCCAGAGTTACTTCTGTCGCCCCCATGGGTATCCAGACCAGGTCTTAACTGACCAAGGGCCAGCCTTCGAATCAGCTCTGTTCCAAGAATTCTTAGGGCTGTATGGGTGTAAGAAAATCCGCACCACACCTTATCATCCTCAGACGAACGGTTTATGTGAGAAGATGAACCACATAGTCATTGACATGCTCAAGACCTTACCAGTTGAAGAGAGAAATCAATGGCCAGAGAAACTTCCAGATCTCGTGGACATCTACAACCACATACCTGTCAGTTCGACAAATTACACACCTGCTTACTTGATGAGAGCAAGACCAGGTAAACTGCCTATTGATTTGCAGATGGGAACCATTGAACCCACAGAAGACTCTTCTGATGAAGACTGGGTCAGCCAACGCCAAGAAAAGTACAGAAAAGTACAAGAAAGCGTGGAAAGGAACCTTGAAATCAGTAGGACCAAACAAGAAAAAGACTTTAACAAGCACGCCTCAGCTGAACCACATAGGTGATGTAGTGCTGAAAAGAAAAAGAAAAACTAACAAATTGGATAACAGTTGGGAATCCATACCCTACACCGTTATGCCGTCACACTTTGATAACTCAAAAACTTGTGTTATTAGCAAAGACAATGGGAACACTATTGCAACTGTCTCAAGGGATCATTTGAAGAAATGTCCGCCACAGTTAATCCCACAAGCAACCAGTTACCCTACTGTAACTACAGATGAAGAAACAAAAGAAAATCTAGTCCTTACAGAAATTGGATACTTACCAGCTGATTGGCCACAAATAGGTGATGCATTCCTCATACCAGTTATGCACTTCTACCAGCCTACAGAAGGTCAGCCAAAGCCAAATCCAATTCCACAAGTCCAACAAGAAGAAGTCCAAGTGCAAGAATTGCAGCCTGTTATCATGGAACCTGAGATTCCTGTAATCGGTCAGCCTGCTAGTCCCACAGTAAGAGAAGCCATTCCTAATCAACTACCTACAGAGGTCAGTCCAGTTGATAGACTCCGCACTTACTATGGTCTTACACAAAGCAGACATAGAGAAGTACCAACCACTTCGTACACTACACAAACAGCTTTTGAAACACCCACACTACGCAGATCCACACGTAGTACATTAGGTCAACCCCCACATAAACTTGGAGAATGGGTTTAAAATGTAGTGGAAAATATAACCTGTAAGTGTTTGTATATAATACTGTTTTTCAAAACCTGTAAAAAGTAGTGTACAGAAGGGTGGAGGAACTGGGCTATGTCCCAAGTATACTAAGTTGGGAACAGAAAGCGCCTGGTAAGGTATAGAAGGTTAGTACCGGCCTCCCAAGCAGAGACACCCGTAGGGAATGTATAAAGTTTACCGTGTATCCCTGGACTTTACCTTTTTTTTTCCTTTTCAAAAACTTTGAACAATTGTCACAGGACTTGTGTGACCACTAACTTTACCTTTTTCCAGCCTGCGGCAGATGGACTAGTGCCGTACGGACTGCTTTTCACCTTTTCCACATTTGTCACTTCCTTTTCAGTGATTTTTGTGTTTTCTTTAAGACTTTGTAAATTGAATGTTATAAATGCTTAGTGGTAAGTTGTAAAAAGAACCTTTTGCTCAG
This sequence comes from Allobates femoralis, assembly GCA_033576535.1. NCBI lineage: Eukaryota > Metazoa > Chordata > Amphibia > Anura > Aromobatidae > Allobates > Allobates femoralis. Next base: position 581,017,405 of record JARQOC010000001.1, read on the forward strand.
CCGGGAGAACTGAGGTTAACTAAGGGGGAATGTGGCACCCTGGCACCTGTTGGGCACCACAGAAATCCTTAGGTACAAATGGAGTAAGTAACAGCACAGCAAAACCACAACACAAACAACACTTAGAACACCTGGTTTCACCCCGAGCCTCTAGGGGGAGCTACCACTGGTCACTTGAGCCAGTTCCCCCTATAAAAAGAGTCTTGGAGGGAGAAACTTCAGAGTGTGGTAGACGCTACAAGAGCTGCCTGCCTGTGTGAAACCTCCACCCTATGAGGAACACACTAGGCCCTGCTAGCCTGTTAGCCAGTGGAGATCCCTGCAATTGGGATAATAGGAAGAAGGAGATCACCTCTCAGGAATACAGAGTTAATCCAACTCTTTCCAAACCATCCGGTTACTGGAACCGAAGCTGTGGAAGCTACAAAGCCCTCACAGAGAACCAGCACATCCAACAGGAGGTTTAGCCACCTGTTCCACCTGATGCACCTACCCACGAGAGCCCAGGGAAGAGTACTGATCCTGCTCAGACCCTTTTACAGTGCCCTCAGTGCTGACAACCAGGTGAAGCAAGTTCCATTGAACACCCTGCCCGGTCCGGCTGGATTCCACATCCACCCGACCTTAGCACCAGAAGTAGAGAAAGGAAGCCTAACACTGCTTGCTGTGAAACTCCATAAGTGCCAACTTCACTATCCCGGTCCGAGTGTACCTGACTACCATCCAGTAAAGGTACCTAATAGAGACTTTGTGTGGTTGTGCATTACTCCTGGATTCAGCGCAGCGTCCCGCAGCTGCCTCACAACATCTTGCGCAGCTCCCGGCTCCGGGGATTCCCGCTCATCCTGTGGGGAGCGTTCCATCTCGCTGTGTACCATCCCCCGGAGACCCGAACAGCGCTGGTAAAGTTACCAGAACACCCGCAGGTGGCGTCACGAAGACAAATCACCCCCACTGTTCCGCCATTCCCCTATTGATCTGGACCACCGGGCCTACACCACCGCAGGCGCGGTTCCGTGACTGGAGGAGAAACAACGCCCGCTACGTGTACCCCCCGGCTACGGTGAGTCACCCACAGGTGCTGTTGTGTCCCAGGCGCCATTAGGTTCCTCTCTCATGGGCACTGCTCCTTAGTTCTGCCACCTTCCCCAAGATGTGTCGAGTGTTCAGCCACACCTCCTGTTAGATGTCTGGGGCCTCCTGGTTTACGGCTTGGGCATGAAGGATCCGCACTGTCTGCAGGTCCGGGTCCCTGCCTCCACCAACCCCTTTGTCTCATCAGATTCGGGCGTACGGGGCTCGCTGTCTCTTCCGCACCCCAAGGGCTCTTCTGTTCCTCTGCCGGTCAGTTTCTCCCTCCCGTGGGTGAGCGTGGTAGTATTACTCTAACCCACGGCAATCGGCACCACACCGCCTCTACACTCCCGACTACCACTCCTTGTCAGTTGGTGTTACTCCTCCAGTCTCTTTCCACTGACTCTACTGTCTGTCTACTTACCTGTCCCCCTTTTTGTGACCTGGGTCCTCCCTGAGGGTCCATCCACCGTCCCAGGGGCCTGTCACTCCGTGTGTGTGTGTCTTGGGCTCAACTGCACCTGGAGAATAGGGGCACTACACTCCCTAACCGTGGTAATGCAGTATCTCTGGTGGCAGCTCACCCGGTGGGGCGCCACACCTGTGGTATACTGGGGGCTGTGTGCGGCCTTCTGATTTAATCCTGGGGGTTTTGTGTGGCCTCCTGCTGTATTCTGGGGGCTGGGTGGGGCCTTCTGCTTTAATACTGGGGGTTTTGAGTGGCCTCTTGCTGTATACTGGGGGCTCTGTGTGACCTCCAACTGTGTAATTGAGCTTTTTGTGGCCTCCTGCTGTATACTGGGGGATGTGACTTCCTGCTGTATACTGTGGGCTGTGTGTGGCCTCCTGCTGTATACAGGGGGCTGTGTGTGACCTCCTTCTATATACAGGGCATTGTGTGTGACCTCCTGCTTCACAAAGGGGTTGTATATGGCCTCCTGCTGTATACTGAGGGCTGTGCGCAGCCTCCTGCTCTATAGAGAGGGCTGTATGTGACCTCCTGCTGTACACAGGGGTTGTATATGGTTTCCTGCTGTATACTGAGGGCTGTATGTTGTCTCCTGTTGTATACTTTGGGCTGTGTACGGCCTCCTGCTGTATACTGGGAGCTGTCTGTGACCTCCGGCTGTATATTGGGGGCTGTGTGCGTCCTCCTGTATAATGGGGGCTGTGTGCGGGCTTCTACTGTATAGTGGGTCTTTATGCGGCCTCCTACTGTATACAGGGGGCTGTGTACAACCTCCTGCTGTATACTATGGGCTGTATGTGGCCTCCTGCTATATAATGGGGGCTGTGTGCGGCCTCCTGCTGTATAATGGGGCTGTGTGCGGGCTTCTACTGTATACTGGGGTCTTTATGCGGCTTCCTACTGTACAATGGGGCTGTGTGCGGGTTTCTACTGTATACTGAGGTCTTTATGCAGCCTCCTACTGTATACAGGGTGCTGTGTACAACCTCCTGCTGAATACTATGGGCTGTATGTGGCCTCCTGCTATATAATGGGGGCTGTGTGCGGCCTCCTACTGTATACAGGGGGCTGTGCGCAACCTCCTGCTGTATACTATGGGCTGTATGTGGCCTCCTGCTATATAATGGCAGCTGTGTGCGACCTCTGGCTGTATACTGGGGCTGTGCTCAGCCTCTGGCTGTACACTGGGGGCTGTATGTGACCTGCTGTACACAGGGGTTGTATGTGGCTTCCTGCTGTAAATTGGGGGCTGTATGTGGGCTCCTACTGTATACTGGGGGATGTGTGCGGTCTACTGCTGTATACTCTGGGCTGTGTGCGGCCTCCTGCTCTATACTGTGGGCTGTGTGCGGGATTCTACTGTATGCTGTATACGTTGGGGTTTGTGTGGCTGCTTTACTGAGAGGCATATCCCTCTTTGCACCATTTTCCAGAAGTCAAGCTTGATGTGTGGAGCTTGCTGTGGTATACTGGGGGCTGTGTGCGGCCTGCTGCGGTATACTGGGGGCTGTGTGCGGCCTGCTGCGGTATACTGGAGGCTGTTTGGAGCCTGCTGTGGTATACTGTGGGCTGTGTGGAGCCTGCTGTGGTATACTGTGGGCTGTATGCGGCCTGCTGCAGTATACTGGTATTTCCTGCTTGGGGCACATTCTTGTGCATGAGCTAATATAGTTTGATAAATCTAATTTCCCACTTTTACTATGAGGGACACATTCCTATTACCATATCTAAGCACCTCACAACACCCTATGGGGTGGCTCAGTGGCATGATGGCTTAGTGGTTATCACTGCAGCCTTGCAGCAATGGTTCTTAACCTTGCAGTCCTAGGTTCAAATCCCACCAAGGATGACATCCACCAGTTTGTATGTTCTCCCTGTGTCCTTGTAGGGTTCCCCACACACTACAATTATATACTGATAGGATGTTTAGATTGTGAGCCCCAGTGGAGACAAAGTTGCAAATGTATATAAAGCGCTATAGAATAAATAATGCTATATAAGTGAATATGATTGTCCACCCCACAATGCCCTATATCATAATATTGTTTACCCCACAGTGACAAATATAATATGATGGTCCCCCACCCCCCCCAAAATAAAAATAATCCTTATAGTCACCCAATCCAGAATCCTTGTCCACTGCACTGCCCGTCTCCCCAGTTTTGCAGTGGACACTGGTGCGCGATGCAGTGACATCTCCCCCTTGGTGCCAGCCTCAGGTGGGCCAGAATCCCGTTCTCTGCCAGGGTAAGTGATAGGGCCTGTCATTCCGTCACAACTGTTAACCGTATCAGTGTCCTCAGAACGCCGATACTGCTAACAGTATAGCAGACAAGATGGCCCATGGCCAGACCGGCCCTACTGGCATTTGCCAGGGATGTCAGCTATCCAGTCCAGCTCTGCATAGGAGTAATATAAAAATACCCAGAGCTCTAGAGCTATCAAGACCTAGTGTGAGCCAAATGTAGGGGCCCAGGAGCCACTGCTACCACACTGAACTAATATTATTATTATTATTATCTACTATATAATTGTCTAAGGCGTCTGTCTGAAGCTGAAATCGCGCGCCAGGCAGAGGCCTCCGGCGGCCACCAATGAGCGCAGACTATGCAAAACAGCCACGAGCGTGATTTCCCTCAGACACAGACACCGCGCTGTCAGCCTCCTCCTGCCCGCCGCTGCCACCCGCTGCTCCATTCACCTCCCCCCCCGCTGCTCCATTCACCTCCCCCCCCGCTGCTCCATTCACCTCCCACCGTTGCTTCATTCACCTCCCCCCGCTGCTCTATTTCCTTCCCCCCCCCTTCCGCTCCATTTCCCCCCTTCCCCGCTCCGTCTCACCCGCACCCGGTGTCCACATCGCCGCTACAGCAGGTAATGAGCAGTCATGTGGTAGGCGGGCTGAAGTGACGTGCACAGAGCGTGTCACATGACCGCTCATTACCTGCTGTAGCTGCGAAGTAAACACCGGATGCGGGTGAGACCGGAGGGGATAGGAGGGGGGATCCATCCTGCGCTGACCACTGGCCCTCCATCCTGTGCTGACCACTGAGCCCCATCCTGCGCTCTAACGGAAAGATTTACCAGCCGTGGCTATCCAAAAAAGGTCATCTCCGAGGCCTTTCAAAGGGCACGTACACAGAATCAAAAATCTCTACTGGAGGCTAAGGACCGCCCGACACGACAAGAGGATTAGAATAATCACCCAATACCACAACCAATGGGCAGAGGTGGGTACCATCATCCAAAAACACTGGGGTCTACTCACGTGTGACCCAAAGATCAAACCACTCATTGAGGATAGACCTTTGCTTACTGCTAGAAGAGCTCCAAACCTGAGGGATAGACTCACCGCTAGTCATTTCACCAGGCCTACTATGTCCACCACAGGGGTACTAAACTTCATGGCTCTTTTCCCTGTGGTTCCTGCAATATTTGCCAGTATATGATACCAACGTATAACTATTTCAGTAATCCATATGATTCAAAGGAGTATACTCTCAGGCAATATATAAACTGTAAAACCCGCAATGTCATCTACACCTTAACGTGCTCCTGCAATAAGGTATATGTGGGTGAAACCACTCAGGAACTTAGGAAAAGGGCACAGAAGCATATTTCTACTATAAACCTCGCCGCGGAACATCAGGCAAGTGGGTTTACTCTTACCCCTGTGGCAGCACATTTCCTTGCATGCCTCAATAGTAACCCAAGAGGTATACGAATCACTGGAATTGATCAAGTCAGACTTGGGATTCGTGGCGGAAATGTCAAGAAAATGCTACTTCAATTGGAGACAAAATGGATTTATATGTTGAATTGTATGTCCCCAACAGGTCTGAACGAGGAATTCACATTCTCTGGTTTTCTCGGATAAAGAATCCTTGGTCGACTGATCTACTAGATGAACTTGATTGGGACCTTCTTCATTGGCTTTCGTGGATGCCTGCTATGGGAAATGGGACAACTCTCAACATGAAACCATTGTGACAAGGACATGGACTTACATGCCTGTTGGATGACGTGCTTTTTCTGTTTCTGATCATTTTCGGATTTTTCGGATCTTTCCCTATGGGCTGCGATGGGGAGTTCTTGTACCAACAGTGATATTCCTTCTTCCTGTCTTACACTCCAAGAGGCCCTTGCCTCCTGGTCAACTATGTGACCCTTTTTTCTCTGTAATGGACCCCTAAAAATGTTTCATCTTACTGGCTGGTAACAATACCAGAGGGTACCTTTGCTTCGGCTGTGGTCTCCCTCTTTTGGGCTGTATAGTCTTGCTTCAATGTATACAACAGCATATTCCTCCACTATGTCAGCATATTGGCCACACAATGGGTTTACAAGTGAGTAACATATATTCCGTGGTGTTCTGTTATAGGGTATTCTTTGAGAATAGTACATGTTTTTGCACTAGGTGGTCTCACTGTGTCTACAAGTGATGTCTGGGGTATATGTATCTTGACCTTTGGTTGAATAAAATTAATTGGTGTCCAAACCTTCTTGTTCGCTATGAGTCTCTGCTATCTAGATACCACTGGCACATGCTTTAGAGTTACATTGTTTATAGAGCTTGGTGCCTAGGGACATATATGGTTAATTTCTTCTATGCTTGTACATAGGACTCATACTAACTATTTATTTATATGGCTATATCTACCAATTCTATACCTGGTCACCTAGATAATGCCTCATTTGGTATTATCTTGTGGATCAAAATGGGCAATATAATACTAAGCCCTTATCCCAGGAGTATGTGTACCACTGTTTGCTATTTACCATTGTGGGTGCTATACTATGTCTGCATCCACACCTGTAACATGTCTGTAAAAGATCAAATCTGACCTATATGCCACGATGAATATGTGCATGTATACTCTCTTTCATCTATGTATACGGCCTGTTGCTGCTAAACAGCTTTTTATGCTTGATCGCAGTGAGCCGCACGCTATTTATGCTGTCTTGGTGGATTATGGCTGGTCTCTATGACTACCACCATGTGACGCGATTCGTCACTTCCGGTCGCGGTGTACAAGCCGCTCTGTCAATTTGTTTACTGGTCTCCCAGACTACCGTCACATGACGCGCCTCGTCATTTCCGGTTTGCGTCTGCTTGCTTAACCGCTCAGCAACGCAACCAGGTGTACGCTCTTAGGCTCTGGCCGGACCAGGAGGCGGCGACTACATACACTGGTATTTAAGCTTTACATTCACGCTGCCCGGACATCCCCTGACGAAGCCGCACCCCCTTGCGGCGACACGCGTTGGGAAGGGCAGTCTCGGGTTCCCGCACTTGTGCACCATACTCCCTATACTTACTGGTAACTAGTAGCGCTATGTCTCTCGACATTGCCTCTATACTTAAACTGAGGGCACTTTCTTAGGTCTCTTTATGGTCACTGGTTGTGATCATAGGTCGTCTTACTAGAGAGAGATTCTACCTCTCCTATATTGTTTATGGTGATGTGTAGTGTTACCTCTAGACTGGCATTTTGGTGATTCACTGTTTATACTACAGTTTAATTGGATTATCCAGCCTAATTGCCTGAGGTGACTCACACTATCCAGCTGTATGTGCAAAACTCTTAGACCTGTTAAATATTAGCATTTGCTTAAGATACTTGTAACATCTAACACATGAGACCATCTAGTGCCCCTGAGACTAATGTGTTATTTACAAACATAGTGCCACTGTGTATTGCATCCTACTTACCGCATATGGGTATAGGGAGGTTTGTAATTATGTATTCCCAGTCTTGGGATAATGTACTGAACTTATATTGATCACCCACATATATGTTGCTTTTCAGTGCAATTGCCCATACGGGTGTTTAAGAGGGGTATACACTCTATCTCTCACTGTATGACGGTCAATTTTTGCTGGTTAATATCTGTATTGTGCAGTGTATTATATATACAGATTGCTGACACACACTAGTGTCACTCTCCATTGACCTGTGTTTTATGTATATCTATATTACCCATGATAACTGCACTGTATTATATGCTATTTAGCTTCATGATAATCTTATACCTTACATATTGTGGGCTATTCATCTATTGTTGATGCTTATAAGTACATTTGGCTTACTTCACTAAGCATGGGAACCCTTGATTTCGGTTTTTAAATTTGTTTTAATATATTTGTCTGGATTTGTGTGAATAAAATTATATATGTATATTTTTGACTATATACCTGTGTGCTCCCATTCTTATGCCATGTCTGTTTCTTATATATACTTTGTGAATTTCGTGGCATGGTGAGCACCTGGATCGCATTTACCCTTATACTGTGGTGCTCCTCTTAGTCTTCTCTACACCCCCCATCCTGCGCTCACCACTGGCCTTCCATCCTGCGTTGACCACTCTGCCTCCGTCCTGCGCTGACCACTCTGCCTCCGTCCTGCGCTGACCACTCTGCCTGCGTCCTGCGCTGACCACTCTGCCTCCGTCCTGCGCTGACCACTCTGCCTCCGTCCTGCGCTGACCATTCCATCCAGTGCTGACCACTGTGCCTCCATCCTGCACTCACCATGGAGCCTCCATCCTACGCTGACCACTGTGCCTCCATCCTGCGCTGACCACTGTGTCTCCATCCTGCGCTGACCACGGAGCCTCCATCCTGCACTGACTACGGAGCCCCCATCCTGTGCTGACCACGGAGCCCCCATCCTGTGCTGACCACGGAGCCTTCATCCTGCGCTGACCACGGAGCCTCCATCCTGCGCTGACCATGGAGCCTCCATCCTGCGCTGACCACGGAACCTCCATCCTGCGCTGACCACGGAGCCTCCACCCTGTGCTGACCACTCCATCCTGCGCTCACCACGGAGCCTCCATCCTGCGCTCACCACGGAGCCTCCATCCTGCGCTCACCACGGAGCCTCCATCCAGTACTGACCACTCCATCCGGTGCTGACCACTGTGCCTCCATCCTGCACTCACCAAGGAGCCTCCATCCTGCGCTGACCACGGAGCCTCCATCCTGCGCGGACCACGGAGCCTCCATCCTGCACTGACCACAGAGCCTCCATCCTGCGCTGACCACGGAGCCTCCATCCTGCGCTGACCACAGAGCCTCCATCCTGCGCTGACCACTCAGCCTCCATCCTGCGCTGACCACTCAGCCTCCATCCTGCGCTGACCATTCTGCCTCCATCCTGCGCTGACCAATGAGCCACCGCGCAGTGCTAACCACTGAGCCACCATACAGTGCTAACCACTGAGCCACCATACTGTGCTAGCCACTGAGCCACCATACTGTGCTAGCCACTGAGCCACCATATATAGTGCTAACCACTGAGCCACCATATACAGTGCTAACCACTGAGCCACCATACTGTTCCACATTACTGTTCTAATTATTGAGCCACAATATACAGTGCCAACCACTGAGCCACCATAGAGTGCTAACCACTGAGGCTCCGTATACAGTGCTAACCACTGAGCCACCATATACAGTGCCAACCACTGAGCCACTATAGAGTGCTAACCACTTAAGCTCCGTATACAGTGCTAACTACTGAGCCAGCTTATACTGTGCTAACCACTGAGCCCCCGTATGCTCTGCTAACCACTGAGCCCCTGTATACTCTGCTAACCACTGAGCCGCCGTATACTCTGCTAAGCACTCTGCTGCGGGCAGGAGGGGGTCGGGGAACAGCGGCTGGATGCGGGCAGGAGGGGCCCACCCGCCCCCTCTTGTCCGCACCCGGCCGCTGTTCCCCGGCCCCCTACTGCCTGCACCCGGTCACTGTCCCCCCGGCCCCCTCCTGCCCGCGCCCGGCCGCTCTTTCCCGATCCCTTCCTGCCCGCACCCAGCCGCTCTTACCTGGCCCCTCCTGCCCGCTGTTCCCCAGTGCCTTCCTGCCCGCACCTGGCCGCTATCCCCCGGCCCCCTCCTGGACTCAGGCACTGCTGCACACTGGCACCGCTGCTGTAGGTATCTACTATATAATTGTCTACTTCTGTCTGTTTGTCTGTAATGCAAATCCTGCGTTGCTGATTGGTCAGGCCAGCCGCCCACGACCAATCAGCATCAGGGACAGTCCGCCCGCAAATTGGCGCGCAATTTCAACCACGCTTCGCTGATTGGTTGCGCCCAGCCGGTTGCCAGCAATCAGCGATATTGGCACAGGGTTTAAACCCATCTTTGCTTTACATTATTCTTAAATCTTCATAAATAAAATATATACATATTGTAGAATACCCGATGCATTAGAATCGGACCACCTCTAGTTAACAATAAACTGAACGTGATTAGATCACTAAGCATTCATATATCATCAGTGGTAATGACATTTCTATTTGTTTTTTTTTAACTTGCTGTTGTTAATTTTATTTTAATTATGGGGTGGAAATAACTCAAAAATTCCCATGGAATCAGTAATTCTTACACTTCACCAATAGGTGATCAATATCACATTAGGGCACAACTCCAATAAGTTCAGGGCGGATTCCAAAGGTCTCATAGAAATTCTCCTTGTAGAGCTGATACAATACTAAAATACAAATACAAATCAGTTCACCATACAATACACACATAATGCCGTCATACAATGCTAACATTAAAAATCACCAAAAATTGCAAAACTAATTCCCTCCTAAGAGATCCGAGTAATAGTCACACACACATAGACAGTAGCCAGGTGGGGAGACCAAGAAGCTTGAAATAATACTGACAGTATGACATTACACAGGAGTTTGTACCTTCTCCCTGTATTTGCTGGGTTTCCCCCCACACTTTAAGGACATTCTGATGGGGAATTTATATTGTTAGCCTCAATGATTATAAAGATGATGATTTCTGTAAAGTGCTGCGGAAGAGGATGGCGCTATGTAAGCAAAGCTAAATAATAACAATAATCATTATAATTAATAATTGTGATTAATAATGTTAAAATTGGAATTAATTTGCGCATTGAAACAGCGCCATCTAGTGGGGAGACTAGAAATAGGTCATTACGCCTCATCACATGCTTATGATGCTATACCACAACGACAACCTCTATAACTAAAGACGAACGACCTGTAATGCTCAGGGTGTGTACCGGTCCGGAGCTTGATCTCGAGCACATACTTCTCACAGACGTCCATAGCAGAGTTCAAAGTTTGGATGCTGTTAATGTGCTGATACATTGTTGTAAGGCTGCCAATCAACAAGCTTTTAGCTGTGGGCACTTGCACGGCCTTCGCCACCATGCCAAGTACTGGCATGGCTGTGTCTGGATGGACGCACCGTATCATCGGGTCTGTATAAAACGTGATGCTCGGCACACACCTTCTCAGGAAAGTTATAAAAGCAAAGTCCCAACCTACATATTGTACACATACACCCTTTAGTGCTTTTCATGGGGCGCTAAAGAGTGATTTTAGACTTGTTTAACTAATAAATCCGTTAATTTAGAAAACAGTGTGTTGTCTCCCGCTATTTTTGATAACAAGCCAAGGTAAAGCAGACAGATGTAGGCTGCAGCCCACAGCTTTCTCCTTTACTTTGGCTGGTTATCAAAAATAGAGGGAACCACATGTGATTTTAAAATAAATATATTCCCTATCCACATTTGTTTGTGAGCAATTGTCCTACTATTACCCCCATTTTGATTCCTTTTGCAGCCCCTAGCCTTATTCTGAACATTTTACAGCCATTTTAGAGCACCAATACACTTTTCACTAAGGTTTGGCTGAACCCTAACATCCATGGGTCCGCTCATCCCTATTTATATCCACTACGGATGTCATCTATAGTAGTCATGGCTACTATGTACTAAATGAAGTGCAGATCAGTGATCAGAATTTGCTTCTGCTGTGTCTCCTCTCCTTAAAGAGAATCCGTTACCATGAAAATGCAGTGCAATCGGCAGGCACCATGTTATAGAGCAGGTGAAACCGAGTAGATTGATATGTGGTTTTGTGAGAAAAGATTCAGTATAACCTGTGATTTCCTCACTTAATCCTCAGCTCTTTCTGGGATTTTGAGTCCAGTGGGCGGGGCTATCAGTTAGTGACAGCGGTTTCTGTATGCACACTTATACAAGGTTAGCTCAGTCACTGATAGCCCCGCCCTCTGGACCCCAGATCCCAGAAAGAGCAGAGGATTAAGTGAGGAAATCACAGGTTATACTGAATCTTTTCTTATAAATCTATATATCAATCTACTCAGTTTCCCCGACTCTATAACATAGTGCCTGCAGACTGCACTGCATTTTTCTGGTGACAGGATCCCTTTAACTGTCTGCTTTCCATATCAATAATAACAGGTGTCTGTGGACAAATACCCACAATTGACTCGGGTGCAAGAGTTGGAAAATTCTGAGTTTACTAGGAAGTGCATAAGTTACACAAACAATTCTGGGGGTGGTAACCCCGGAGCAAGATCATTCATTAATTGGTTAAAAAATATTAAACATAACTAACCATTGGTCACTAATAGCTGAAAGCTGATTGGATTATGCAAATACATTCTAAAAACGTATGTATTCTTGTATGTTTTCCATAATTTGGTGTTATTGACTCATCACGTTCCTTCATCATCTGCTGTTATGGAGCATCATGGAACATTTCCCCTTGTTTCTAAAACATGCTAGGCATTGGCAACACTCCCAGACCTTGTAACCTTCACTGTCAGTCTACATACAGTTTATAACTCGCAGTGAATAACATCTTCTTACAGGTAGAGATACATACAGTATATGCTAGATATGCGGTACAATAGAGAATACAGGATATGAACACATTGGCCAATCTTGGGATACTTTCATATATTCATTTCCATAACACTTCTTCTGTGTTGTGTTCGGTGTCACCTCTACAAATAATAATGATAATAATGATTTCTCACTTCCAGATTTCTGGGCACTAACTTGTCATCATTTTTAAGATCTTTGCTGTCGGTGATTAGGAACATTCTTCAATACAAATAATGGCTATGAAACAGTACACGGCTAAAATGTCATCATTTTAGACTCAAAAGGGGTCCGACCTCTGGGACCCCAACAATACTGAGACTTAACCAGCGGACGTCTTCAGTGCGCAGCTGCCTCTGTCCAACCCCGATGTACAGAAATCTGCATCGACTTTAACTATGAAATAAAAGGGATGGAAAATGAATAAGTATAATACATTGAATACGGTAATTAACTAAAAAATGTATTTATCGTGTACAAAATTCCTACAGACATTTTACACCATTTAGATTGTGATAGAAGTGAAATAGTTATTATTTATTTTCCATCCAGAGTTCTGCATCAAGTTTTTAAATTGTGAGACTCTGCTGCCACCTAGTGGTGCATATTTGGAATTGGAACAGTATAGTTTATTATTTTTATTTATTTATATAGCGCCATTAATTCCATGGTGCTGTACATGAGAAGGGGTTACATACAAAATTATAGATATAGTTTACAGTAAACAAATTAACAATGACAGACTGGTAGAGGGGGGATAAATATTGGTCTCGCGTCAATTTCCAAAATCGATTGCAGCAAGAATCATTTGCAAAAATCTAAAGGATTAATACAAATGGTGGAAAATAATAGTTGACTCAAGATTTACAAAGACTTTTATTTATTTCTTTTGTATCTTAATCTATATAGTATATTAACGACAGTACCTGTAAATCTGGCCTTTATCCACCTATAAATGTCAATTAAACTGTTAAGAATATCTTTACAACAGTGATATTTCTAACGTCCGTTCAATTCAATGCAAATTGACTGTATATGTACAGCATCTACTCTAATGATAGGGATGTCAACAGTCTGATTGATATGTCTATTATTATTATTTATCGCCCTTCAGCTCGATTTCGAGCCATGGTGACTTGATGGATGAAGGTTCTGTAAGGAGATCGATCTTGTGCAGCCTAGATAGGTCCACCAGGGTCTTCTCCACTGTTATCTTGATTGTATCGTCTTTGTAGGATCTTCAGCAGTATTTAAGCTGGCATGAGGTGTGAGCGCAATAGTCCGATAGTTCCCACATTTAGTATTATCCCCCTTCTTTGGAATATGAATAAACACCAATCTTGTCCCATCCTTGGGCCATTTACCAGTTGTCCATATCTGTTAAAACAAGTGTCGAGCCCACTGGGACGAGGGTACTCGGTACCGGACCGGGTCTTTACTGGGGAAGTCATGGGTGGTCCTGGTCCGGTCCGTGTCCCGGGCCCTGGCAATTAAAGGGGAATATTTACAGGGGATGTCAGTTGTGACGCCACCCACTTGATGCGGCCAGTGATGGGGGCCGCCGCTGCTGCAGAACCTCCGGGGGTGATGTGATGGCAGCGGAGATGGTGTAGTTCCAGTGGGAAGAACTGTATCCCCCGGGGCAGTAAGGGTTAAGTCTATGGTGAAGTTGTAGCACACTTGCAGACGCTGCAGGGATCTCTCCTCAGCGTTGGTGCTGACAGGCTGGAGCTGTGGCTCTGCAGGTGGAGGTCTTTCTGATGCAATCCTGTTAGGAGAGAATCACTTTCGTGCAGAGACACAAGGGAAGCAGTTCCAGGGTTTTCCAAAGCTTTACTCAAAGTTCTTTCAGTTACTTTACAAGTCATTTGCAGTTCTTACAAGTTACAGTACACGGGCACATTCTCCCTCTCCGGGTTCCCTTTGCTCCCTGCAGCCAGGCCTATCTCTGTGACCCCTCACACAATCTGCAATGTCCTTTCCAGGCTATAACGGTCTCCGTCTCCACGGGTGTGTGTGAAATGCTGGACAGTATGGCGGTGACTCGGGCTTCTGTGAGTCCTAGTGTGTCACTTAGCTGCCTGTCCTTTAGGGTAGGGATCTCAATCTGAAACTCAGACCCCCCGTCGTGTTATTTGGAGATGCCGTGTGAACTACGGTCCCCTCTAGAGCCGACACTCTACTTCAGCCCAGCCTCCAGCAGTCCTCAAGTCTGAGGCTCTACCAGGCTCCTTTCCTTCTGTGTCTCTTGGTATATAGGAGGGCTACTCCGCCTGCAGTCAGTTGCTTTAGCTGTGGTTCTAGGGCCCGGGTTACACAGTCCCTCTCTGCTCTCCCACACTTCTGGGGATCCGGCTCTGGATAGGCTTTCTCTCCCCTCTGGCTCACACTGGCTCAGTACGGATTCTGCGTTCCTTCTGCCCTCACTCTTCCAGAACGTGTGGCTTTCTCCTGCTCAGCTTCAGCTCAACTTGCTGCTGTTCTCTGGCCTTTGCATCTCAGCTTCTCTGCTGCTCTTGGTCTTTGCTGTTCAGCCTACCTCGGCCTACTGAACTCCTTCACTCCTCCCCCTTCCTATATACTCTCAAGTCACCTGACTTCTGGTGTGCCCAACCCACTCCTCTGAATCCACCACCCCTCAATCTCATAGAGTATCTAATCTCAGGGCTGGATGTTACCTCCTCTTACACGTGGGTATGTGGGCTGTGAGGGTGTTGGTGTGCAACATGTCCTACCTGCCTGGCTGCAGTTCCCTTTGTGGCCTCCTGGATGCAGGGGCGCCACACAAGCTGTGATAACTTCTACTGCTGCTTTAGAAGACTTTATTATATCTATTGGAATATTGTCACTTCCAGGCGCTTTGTTTTTTGACAGAAGCTGTATTGCTGCAAAGACTTCTTCTTTCAAGATGTTCGGTTCGCCATCATTTCCAGTCTGTTTCTATCTGTGTCACTAACTCATTCTTGCAGAGACGTGTTGTGTATTCTTTCCAACTTTTCTTAAGCTGTCCTGGCTCCATTAGTTTGTTCACATTAGCATCTTTCAGCATTCCCAAATTTAGCTGAAACAATTGTTGTGTTATCTCTTTGGTCATTGGCGTAAGATCACCTTGGCGGGCCCTGGTGCAGCAAAAGCACCGGGACCCCATAGGTGAGGAGCGGGGGGATTTGCTGGTGTGAATTTTGCCTGGCCTCATTAACAGTTGATGAGCGGGGAGGGGGGTGCTGGATAGTTGCATTTGTGCTTGCCGTACTGTGCCTCCCGCGGTTCAGCTGCCCCGCCGTTAAGAGGAGAGGAGGGGCGGGCGCAGCTGCAGGAAGTAAAGCTTCACTCACTTCTCATCCTCTCTCCACTCCTCAGACACACGCGAGCGTGGTCACGGCGGGCGGCTGGGAGCATGGGCCCCCCTGCAGGGAGGTGCGACTGCGATTGTTACGCCTCTGTCTTTGGTCTTTTGGTATGCCTTTCTGGTCTTGCCCTTCATATATTTATATCTCTGTACATATCTTCTGGTAGTAAAGTTCTTTGTCTGCTCGAATGACTCTCTTTAGTCTTTTACTGATGTTATCTGCATCCTGCTATTTATCTTTTGCTTTTGCCATTTCTCTTCGATGATCTTCAGGGTCTCTTCTGTTAACCATGGTTGCAGGGGTCTCTTCTGCCTCATGTTTATTGTCCTTCTGGCTTCTTCAGTAATTAAATCTTTTTATTTGTCCATAATTCCTCGGGCTTCCACTTTGTCCAGTGATTTAAATTGGTTTTGCATACCATTCCAAAAATCTTCAGGTGTGTTGGTCAAATAGAAATTGGAAATGACCTGTCGTCTTTTCCATTTGCGCAGCTTGACTCTAATCTTTGCTGTCAAAAATTCATGATCAGTTCCACAGTCAGCTTCTGGCCTTGTTTATGTGGTAATTGTTAATGACTTCCATCTTTGGCAAACACATATGTAGTCAATCAAGGACTCATTCGGTGAGGTCCATGTAGAGTGTCACCGTTAGTGATGTTGGCAGATGGTGTTCATGATGGAGAGCTGATTTGTTGTGCAAAAGTCAATGAATCTTCCTCCAACCTTGTTCCTTTCAACAAGTCCAAAGTTTCTAACAACAGTCCAGTGTTTTCAATGACCCAATTTGGCATTTAAGTCTCCCATGATAATGAATAAGTCTTGTTTTGGCGTCTTGTCAATTTTGGCTTGAACCTGATCATATAATTGTTTAACGTCCTCCTCCTCAGCATCTGTTGTTGGTGAGTAGACTTGTATAATTGTGACATGTATTGGCATTCCTTGCAGTCATATCAAGCTGAATCTATCACTGACTTCATTGTACTTCAGGACAGTGGAAGCCAACTTTCCTTTTGAAATAAAAGTGACACCATATCTTCTTTGGTTATCATTGCCAGAATAACAGATCCAATGTTTGTTTGACTGGAAATGTCCGAATTGAGTCCATCTTAGTTTGCTAATTTCGAGAAAGTCGAGTTAGGTTCTGTCCATTTCGGCTTTAACAATGTCAAGTTTGCCTTGGTTCATAGGTTGAACGTTCTAAGTTCCAAACTTTATGATACTCGTATCTCTGCAGCTTTTGAACTTCCCTTTTGACCAAGTGATAGCAACACCAAGACATCCTTGTGGCTTTTATCCTGTTGCATCATGAGACATCAGGAGATCATACTCAGGTCAACCATTGGCTCTTCCCCAGTAGCTTGTTGAGTTCCTTCAGACCTAGATGTGCATCTTCCAGCACTATATGAAATTCCTTTAGTTGTATTATTCATCAAGTTTTCTTGACATGATACAGAGATAGATTATAAGTCCTTTCTTCTGCGCAGTAATGTGGTTCCACTGAATCAAAGTTGTGTCTTGTCAATATAAACCCGCCTCATTGTGCATCGTCCAACTGCTGACGCTGGCACTGGGCAGTATGCTTTCTTTGGTATCTCAGTTAAAACCTGTCCGCCTAGGGTGCTCCTGATGGCAAAAATACATTGCTTCATGACAAGGCTTTCAACATCACTGATCCACAGATATACACACAACATAAAATGCACAATATAGTCATAAAATACACAATGCAGACTACAAAATCACAATACATACATTAAAAATGCAATAAAATACACATAACAAATATGCACAGAAAATAAATAATAATCAGAGACAAAAATACATAGTACAGATATTGTCTGTTGGTGTAGACATAACTATGCTGTTGCAGATTACAGACAAAATTCGAACAATGAAGACAGTGCCATCTATTCACTGCTCAATAGTGATGAGTGGACGCACGGATATTTGGGTTAACCATATCTACACAGACTAAAAATACAGGTCGGGTTCGGGAACCAAACTTGACCCCGGATAAGGCTGGCTTCACACCACGGCACAATCCAATCTGGGGCTGTCCGGTGTAAACCGGACAGTCCAGGACCGGATTTTGGCCCCATAGTATCCTATGGGGCCGGATGGAGCCGGATGGCAGCTCTCTGGGAGAATCCGGGAGGAATCGGATTTTTCTCCTGGACACAAAATCGGAGCATGCACCATTTTTGTGTCCGGGGAGAAAAATCTCCCCAAATTGAATCCTCCCAGATCCTCCTGGGAGGATCCGGAAACTGGACACCTGCGGCTGCATGCTGATGTAATTTCAGGACCGCGGCTTGCTCCCCGCAAGCCACGGTCCTGAATTAGCAGCGTCAGCTGCGTGTGGCTGCACACCGGACCAGAGGGCATATTAGCCCTCCGGTTCTGTGTGCTGATCTAGTCCGGGGCTGTCAGGATCGGACCTGAACACAGTGTGCAGCCAGCCTAAGTCAATGGGGACCCAAGCTGAGAAATGGCTGTAAGATGGTTGTAGCAAGGGCTGGAGGCTGCAAATGGAGGCAAAATGGGGGTAAGAGCAGCTGAAGAACAGTTATACTTACAGTGTTTCTCAGAACACTGCAGTCAAACTCTTTTATAGGTCCTCTCATTAAGCTTCATGAATATTGACTGTTTCCCTTGCCCACCCTCTGTGGCAGCATCTGTGATTGGTTACAGACTGCTATACACATCCCTGTCCTCTGTGCCAGTGTGGTGCCCTTGAGGGTCCAGTCTCCACAGAGGTACTGCACCTTAGCCAGAAGTGTGGTACCCCACTCTTGGGTAAGGAGGTGACGCTACCCAATACCCACACACAGCATTCAACATCACACCACCTCTGGCCAGGAGGTGGGGGTGAGATTCTCCTAAGGGAGAGCACAGTCCCCCATCTTGAGTTAGAGGGGGAGTTAGGTAATGGGGGTGGTAACAGAGCTTAGAAAATGGGTAGAGTAGGAAGAGACTGGGAGAACATCGGAGGAGGCGAGAGAGAGAGGAGCCACCAGGAGGAAGAGAAGGAGGGAGCCTTAGGGGAACTATGGCCCTGGGGAGGAGTGAAGACCAGTGAGTAGGTTGCCAATGGAACCCATGGCAGAGTGGACCCGTCTCCACTCTAACCCTTTAAGGGTGGAGGGGCTCTACTGTAAACAGCGACCGGCCCCAAACTGGCCTCAGTCTTCAGGACTGGCCAGAAAACCAGAGGTCACTGTCCCTGCATGGTCAGTGGCCGCAGCCATGGGCAGCCTCACAACAGTGGCCGGAACTAGGGCCCGGTCTCAGGACCCGGAGTAGGCCCGAGGCCACCAGCATGGGCCCCTGACCATGAAGGCACTTAGGAAGAAGAGCAGGATAATGCAGGAGGAAGGGCAGCAAAGGCAGGTTTCCAAGAAGGGGGGTCTCAGTGGGAAGGAACCCTGATGACCTAGGTGTTAGCCGGATAGCTGACCCTGAAGAACACGGTGCCCCTGCCTGGGCTGGAGTGACTGAATCCCATCAAGTAAAGGCACTAAACTGTAAAGGCCACAGTGTCCTCCAGTCATTCCTGCGTGCCTCCCTGCTGCCCCTGTGCTCAGTGGGATAACCACCATCATCCCTGCTCAGACTTTACTTTACTTCCATGGGGCCTCGCTCTACCCATGGAGAGCTGTAACATCCTTGCTGCGTCACCAACAGCCCAGTGGATCTGGCCATCCATCTAATTGCTGAACACCACGGGTGGCGCCACCACTCAATTCCATATAAATTAAATGGAGGCATTTTATGACATAGCCAGGGCCACAGAGCCGGGTCTCGGTCCCATGACCTCCCCAAAGAACTGTCCGACTCGGTTCCGAGTACCCCACGGCCCTGGTGGGTGTGTCACTAGCATCTGTTGCAAACTGCTGTACACACCCTTGCCTTCTGTATCAGCATCTGTGATTGTTTGCAAACAAGTTTGCTGTACATCAGTGTAAAAATAAATAGTTGAATATAAATTGATATGGACTCTCAACCTATTTTTATAATAAATGTGGATAAAACAGACAACATAGGCTGCAACCCTCAGCAGTCTGCTTTATCGGGTCTGACAGTGGTTATCAAAAATAGAGGGGATCCCATAATTAAAAAAATGGCATGGGGTCTAACATTTTTTATAATCAGCCATGGTAAAGAGCACAGGTGTGCTGGTATTCTCAGCCTGTGGAGTCCCATGGTTATTGGTCTCTTCCAAAGCTACATATACTAGCCCCCAGGTGCCTTAGAATTTGGCACACCCATTAGATGCACTAATCCTGGCGCTTACCCAGCTAATCTAATAGATATGCAGTGGCAATTGGGGTAATATAAGGGGTTTATGACAGCTGTGATTTTACTATGAGACCCACCCATCATTAACTTGTAAGTCAAAAGAAATAAACACAGACACTGAAAAATCCTTTATTTGGGATTAAAAACACACACACCCTCTTTCACCTCTTTATTAACCCCCAAAACACCCTGGCAGGTTCGAAGTAGTCCACATGAGGTCCCTTGATGAATCCGGGTCTGCTACATCTCCGAGGGTGCAGTGATGGAATATGGGACCACTCACTGCAGCTTCTGGGATACACTTAAAGCCACGTGGAAGCCCACAGCTATGAGAAGCGGTGACATCACTGAGTTTACCTCAGTGATGTCATCACTTCTCATAGCCATGGTATTCGTCATGGCTGTCAGTGTAATCAAGAAATTGCAGAGTGTGGTCACATATTCCGTCACTTCACCCTCAGGTATGTAGCAGACCCAGATTAATCAAGGGACCTCATGTGGACTACTTCAGACCTGCCGGGGTGTTTTGGGGGTTAATAAAGAGGTAAAAGAGGCTGCGTGCATTTTTTATTCCAAATAAAGGATTTTTTGGTGTTTATTTTTATTCCAACGCTTGCACAGGTTGTTCGCTGTTGCAGACATAAAGCGAAATCCATATTCTAGAAAAGGATCAGATTGTATTTGTATTCAGGATGCCCAATCCTCTCACAAAATATAAACCACTACAAGAGGAGTTTGGTCTTGCTTTATTTTCTTCCCCTTATTGCAAATACATGTGACTCACCGTTGTCGGATTCTCACGTCTCAGGCGATGCAGCACTTGTCACGGTTCCGCGCCTGAGGCTGTGGGGCCCGGTGGTCAAATAAAAAGGGATTAAAGGATTGGGATAAAGTTTTGATTGTCGTGACGCCACCTGTGGGTATCCGGTGATAGCATCGGCGCTGCGTGGGCCTCCGGGGGATGTACGGCAGCTAGATGGGATGCTCCCCACAGGATGAGCAGGAGTCCCCAGGGCCAGGAGCTGCTCCAGATGGAATATGGCAGCTCGGGTAGTTTGATAAGCAAAGTTAATAACAGTTCTGGAAGAAATGCACTGACACAATGCTCATCTGTAACGGGTCTTTACTGTAAGGTCGGTGCGGTACACGATATACAGTTTGTCAGGTCACGGACCGGGTGGTCCCAATGATGAATAGCCTCAGTCCAGAGCTCCACGGTGTTCCTCCTTTATCTAGCCTTTTTTCTATTCTGGTTGACATGCTGCCTTAGTGCACCGGATCGGGTACTGGGAGGACTTCAACTTAGTCACGTTAACCAAAGAAGAGTCCTGGATCCCAACGGTGGGTACCTCGCCGGTAAGACTGCTGATTTGGGGCTGTAGTGAGGTGCTCCTAAAAAGCTGCTCCGTCACTCCGGTTTTGCAGAACAGCGGTGGACGTCTGTTTGCCTCGGAACCGGTGTCCGGTGAGATTGGGCCTGGGTGTCTTTTTACCTGTTGCTTATTTGCTTCTGTTGCCCGTTTCCCGGTCTGGGTCACCACTTGATCGTGCCCTGCCGGTTAGGTTACTGTTCCAGGGCTGCACGGCACTGTGCAGGTCCCTGTTCCTTCACTCTTTCCTCCCGACTCCTTCTCCTAACTTACTTTCCCCCACACTACACCTTGCACTCCTCCCACCAGGATCTGATTGGCCCTCTACCTCTGGTGTGCTGTGTGGTGTATGGAGCTCTGGGTTTAACCATTTCATCACTGAGACGGAAGATATTACATCTTCAGTCAGGGATGCAATACCTTCCTGTGACGCACTCGTTGCGGGGCGCCACACATGCATGCCCAGCTGAGTGGAGCATGCATCTGTATAGGTGGGTTGGAAGGAAAAGCTTTCACATTAATGCTACATAATGTTCGACACACCCTGCATCCCTTGATAATATACCCTATAGCCTGCACTGCTGCATAATATTCCCCACACCTTAAATCTCTCTATAATATCCCCCACACCCTTCATTACTCCATATTATGTCCCACATTGCCCTCTGCATGCTTTGTTCCTATCCACTGAACTCCAAATTTTCCTCCTATAATAGTGCATACAATATTTGACTCATCCTGGAGCATTTACTATTTCCAGGTGCGTCCCCTGCACTGTGGTGCCAGTGATCGTAGCAGTGAGATGAGGTCACAGCATGATGACCTCATCACACTGCTGCATGCCAGAATGGGGGATAATGTGTGATTCTCTTCTCTCCCTCATTCCTGGTGTTCAAGTATTCAACTCTATTCTATTAGGAAAATGGGAACCAGAGCCACTCAGTTTCTCGTGGGCCACACAATGGCCTTCTATAAGCCATATGCCAGGGTATTTCCCCAGAATACAGTGAATAATGAATTAGAAAATCGACTCCAACCCCAATTCTCTCACCAAATATATTTTACTTAAGTTATGTGAATGCACAAATGCCAGAAGTAGAAATAACACTCAAAATATTCTACAATCACTCAGTTAAGAAGCCGAGACGCCTGTGCTACACAGCCGAGCACCTTTGCAATATGTACCAACTATAAACACCATCAATTTACCTACTGACGAATCTGTGTAAACCGTATGCCAATTACCTATTAGCCTCCTTGGATCTGAGTCCGAGCTCTCCAGCGGTGCAGCACAACAGTTCACAAACTTATATCTAGTTTTCTCTATACCTCAGCTAAATGCATTTTCTCCCCAGGGTGACTTTTAGAAAAAACCTAGAAATTCTTTCTCGATGATATTGAGTATACCTAAATGATTAATCAAATTCAGCAGCTGATAAACAGAAAAACAACTGACCCGCCCCAGGGCCGTGGTGCACTCGGTCCCGGGCGTTGTTTCATGGGGGATTGTCTCTGGGGCCTGTGCCCAGTCCCATGACCCTAGTGGTCGCTGAAAAGAGTCAATAAAAATTATAAAAATGATATAAATAGTTAATGACACCACCTACGGTACCGGTAATGTTAACGGCGCGGCGGGACAGATCTCCGGGGTGATGGTGGAGCAGCAAGATGGTTAAGCTCCCCTTAGATGGAGCGGGATCCCCGGGGTAGTAGTGGAAGGTATAGTTGTTTTTACACAGGGACACAGTTTACACCAGGCCTTGTCTCTTGTCCTCTCCCAGGTGCGGTCGGCGGCATGTCAGGTGGAAATAATAAAATGCGCCACACAGTCTTTTCACTCTGTAAGGATTTACTTTCAGTTTTTTTAAGTGGGTTGACAATTAGCACAGTCTTTTCAAGTCTGCCTGGACTAGGTACTCACTGGGGAACCAGAATGCTTTACTCAAGACCCCCGGTGGTATATGTGCCATTCCTTTCCGGTCCCTTCCTGTGCTCTTCCCTGTCTCCTTCAGTGCCCCCGTGCGCAGAGCCTCAAGACAGCTCCCACGGATCTTCTCTGCGGGACTCCTCACCGAGTCCTTGGAACCCTATACCAGGCCCTCTTATGGATCGGCTGGGTGTTCGGCCGTGATTTCCTCTAGAAGCTTGGGCCTCTGGTTCGACGGGTCGGGGATGAACACCTGCACTGTGCTCAGAGCCGATCCTCTGTTTCGGGACAGATCCCTCCGGTTGGTAGACGTACCGGCTCCGGATTCAGGCGCACCACACTACCTGGAACCCTTAGGATCCCCTTCCTTCCCGACGGCTTCTCCACCACCCTGCACTCCTCACTCCCCATCGGAGCTCTCCAACTCTCTGTCTGACTGGCCTCACTCTTCTCCCACCCACACACTTTTCTTCTCTGTCACTCCTCCCATGGGACTGGGTCCTCCCTATAGTGGGTCCACCCAAGGTCCCCTACCAAGGGTGTGTGTGGATGTGTGTTATGAGGGTCCCTTATGCGAATTGGGAATTCTCCAGTCACAGGAATACTACACGATCTTATGTGGGTGCAGTGCCCCTCCGTGGCGTCCCGACCAGTGGGGCACTGTGGCACCCTGCGGTACAGGCAGCCACAGGAACACCTAGTGCATGAAGGGATTTCCACGTCTGGTGCCCATACACACACAACACCTTCCACCCCAGGCTTGTTGGGGGAGCTCCATTTGCTGCCTTAGGCAAGATCCCCTATAAATACAGGGGCTGGGGGTGGAGTTAGTTAGTCTGTGTGTGGCGCCCCACTGGTCAGTGCGCCACAGGAGGGGTACTGCACCCAGATCAATGTGTGTGGTATCCCAGTGACCAGAGGATGTGATGTTAATCTGAGGCCCTCATCCCTGCATTCACACACCTAGAATAGGGGGACTAAAGGGTTAACCTATTTACTTGGGAGACGTAGCCCCCGGTGGGAGGAGCTTAGGTGTAGTGGAAAGAGCAGGAAGAAGGGAGTTAGGCAGAACAGCCATGGACAGAGACTGAGGAGGAAGGAACCCAAGAGTGAGTGTTAGAGGCAAGGCGAGAGACAGAGTGGGGGCAAAGAAACCATACCGATTCACCCCAGGAAGAAACCCGGACACCGGAGTCCGAGTCTGCTAAGGAGCACTTAACCCAGCAGAAAACACCGGTTCACCAAGGAGACGCTAGTCTCCCGGACACCTGTATCAGCAACCAACACAAGAGGCAGGAACCGCAAGAGAGAGAGAGTCAGCGGTGATCCACTACCTACCATACTGGTGAGAGACACAGAGGAGGCCAGGCCAGGTTTTACATAGGTCAGGGCTTGAACACAAGTAAGACAGAGACAAGGAGGTCTTACAAATCACTCGCTGTGGAAATCCTGAAGTGCTTCCCGACCACCTAGAGTGTAACCTGGACAGTGCAAGGTTAACATCAGTAAAGGTACGGAACACTACTAGTGTGTGTGTCAGTTCTTACAGCCCTAATATTGTCCAACCCAGAGACTGTAGAGACATCACGCCTGCCAAGCCACCTTCCTGTGCCAAATCCTATTCCCACATCACTGTCCCGGGGATTCCGCTCCCCCTACGGGGAGCAACACCATCAGGCTGCCCATCCATCATTCCCGGAGGTCTGCAGCAGCGCTGGTGCCATCACCAGACACCGTAGGTGGCGTCACAAACTATTCAACAAAACCCCTGTATTTATTTTTTTTTAAAAAAACCTTTTTAAGCGACCACCAGGGCCATGGACCCGGGTATCGACCGCCCGTGACAATCCCCTGTAACCGACGCCCAGGATCCGAGTCCCACACAAACACAAAGCTTCCTGGCGTCACGAACAGGATCCTGTGCCCGATATCACTGGGTACTGTATGTGATGTATTGACTGTGTTTTGTGAACTGTTGATATCGGGCCACCATTACTGTGCCGCAGAGTGGGAAGAAAGGGGGCATAACGGCTGAAAGGGCGCAAAGACAGGCCCCGCCCTGCGCTCTGCCGAGAACTGCTGAAGCGCATCGACCCGATACGGAAATCCCCGAGTACTCAGCTCTCTGCCTAAGGAGCCACCGCTTGTTTTTTTTTAAAGAGACTGTCCGCAATTCACTAGGGGAGAGAGAGGATGGATGCAGAAGGGGATGCAACGGTTCCCAACCCAGATCCCACTGGCAATGCAGCACCAGCCGGTACCTCAGCCAGGACTTCAGCCGGTGGAGTAGCCACAGCTATAGGAGCGGTAGCACCAATCATGACAATCTCCTTGCCATATAAATAGTTACCTCAGTATGATGGCCGGCCAGACAACTTGGCTGGATTCAAGCGAAAAATATGCAGCGTATTAGATATGTATGCAATGACTGGTAAACAACGAGCGTCTGTTATAATGGGACAATTGACAGGTGCAGCAGAGTTGGAGATAGAAACCTGGTCAGAGGAAGACCAGGAATCAGTCACCACTATCTTTGATAAACTTAAAGCCATTTTTGAAAACCGCACCGAGGCTGACCTGAGGATAAGGTTCTATCACTGTAAGCAGAGGCCGCAGGACAGTATCAGAGACTATGCCTTGCGCCTACTGGAGGTGCTGCAAGCCTTAAAGCAGGTAAACCCAACCAATGTGCAGGATGAGAACAGAATTCTAGTTGAACAATTCATTAAGGGATTACGGTCACCACATGACAGCAGACAAGTACGCTGGTGGGCCCTAGAACACCCTGATGTAGACTTTGCTACCGTAAAAGCCTTTGCCATCAGGGGGCTGCAATCCCTTGCAATCCAAGATCCTGCACTTCAACAGTGGCAGGGTAGCCCCTCTCCTGTACAAGTAATCCCTTCTTCCTCACCTTTTGCAGAAACAAGTGTGCAGACTGTGACACCGGGTAAATTTGACAGCCTGCACTCTGAGGTGCGCCAGCTGAGTAAAGACGTGACCACAGTCCTGAAAGCCCTACAGCTTAAGACGGAGACAAAGCCATCTGAGAAGATTCAGCTTGCTGACAGTCTAGAGGACGTCCCATGGATGAGAGGAAAGAAGAACATGTTGCTCCGAGGAAGGACCAACAATTGCTACAGCTCTACAGTAGAGCCCATCTGTCGCCGTTGCAACAAGATAGGCAACTTCGCAAGATTGTGTCCTTTAAAGCAGCAATCCCTGGGGTCACGGGCCAACCACCAGGAATAGATCCATCAGGGCCATCAGACTGGTATGATAGGTACATAGGAGGACGACTGTACCTGCCCATCACGCTAGATGGCATACCTACACCTGCATTGCTGGACACAGGTTCGCAGGTGATCACCATCCCTCATATCCTTTATAAAAGATTCTGTTCTGATGCTGAACTTGAACCACCAGATCCTAACCTCACTGTGCATGCTTCAAATTGGTTACCACTTAACCTAGTAGGGGTTAGAAAGGTAGCAAAAAAAGTGGGGAGGTTGGAATTACAAGACCAAGGACTTATAGTGATTGAAACACACCCTAGCGTGAAGGATCCATGTATTATTCTTGGTACAAATATCATTGGTACCGTATATACTCGTGTATAAGCCGACTTTTTCAGCCCAAAAATTGGGCTGAAAAGTCCCCCCTCGGCTTATACACGAGTATATACTGTGTGTGGTGTGGTGGGGGCTGTTGTCCGGGTACTGCAGGAGGCAGGAGGAGGCGGGGGGAAGCTGCAGAATGAGCGGCACGTCACGTGGTGCCGCTCATTAATTATGCATGGGGAGCAGCGCATAGTACATTGCTGCTCCCCAGCACAGTATAGCCTCCCCCGCTGTCTCCCTGCCCCCCCCCATGTATACAGAGGCTCCCCCCAGCAGTGGTAATCTCACCCCCTCGGTGTGCAGGCACCCGGGTCCTCCAGCTGCTCCGTCTGCAAGCGCGGCTTCTAATACCGGCGTCCTCCCGCTCTTCCTGTTTGATTGCGATCATGTGACCGGTCACATGATCGCAATCAAACAGGAAGAGCGGGGAGGTCGCCGGTATTAGAAGCCGCGCTTGCAGACGGAGCAGCTGGAGGACCCGGGTGCCTGCACACCGAGGGGGTGAGATTACCCCTGCTGGGGGGAGGCTCTGTATTACCACTGCTGGGGCCCTCTGTATTACCCCTGCTGGGGGCCTCTGTATTACCCCTGCTGGGGGCCTCTGTATTACCCCTGCTGGGGCCCTCTGTAGTACCCCTGCTGGGGCCCTCTGTATTACCCCTGCTGGGGCCCTCTGTATTACCCCTGCTGGGGCCCTCTGTATTACCCCTGCTGGGGCCCTCTGTATTACCCCTGCTGGGGGCCTCTGTATTACCCCTGCTGGGGCCCTCTGTATTACCCCTGCTGGGGCCCTCTGTATTACCCCTGCTGGGGCCCTCTGTGTTACCCCTGCTGGGGCCCTCTGTGTTACCCCTGCTGGGGGCCTCTGTGCTACCCCTGCTGGGGCCCTCTGTATTACCCCTGCTGGGGGCCTCTGTATTACCCCTGCTGGGGGCCTCTGTATTACCCCTGCTGGGGCCTCTGTATTACCCCTGCTGGGGGTCTCTGTATTACCCCTGCTGGGGGCCTCTGTATTACCCCTGCTGGGGCCCTCTGTATTACCCCTGCTGGGGCCCTCTGTATTACCCCTGCTGGGGCCCTCTGTATTACCCCTGCTGGGGCCCTCTGTATTACCCCTGCTGGGGCCTCTGTGTTACCCCTGCTGGGGGCCTCTGTATTACCCCTGCTGGGGGCCTCTGTGTTACCCCTGCTGGGGGCCTCTGTGTTACCCCTGCTGGGGGCCTCTGTGTTACCCCTGCTGGGGCCCTCTGTATTACCCCTGCTGGGGGCCTCTGTATTACCCTGCTGGGGGCCTCTGTATTACCCCTGCTGGGGGCCTCTGTATTACCCCTGCTGGGGGCCTCTGTATTACCCCTGCTGGGGCCCTCTGTGTTACCCCTGCTGGGGGCCTCTGTGTTACCCCTGCTGGGGCCTCTGTGTTACCCCTGCTGGGGGCCTCTGTGTTACCCCTGCTGGGGGCCTCTGTGTTACCCCTGCTGGGGCCCTCTGTATTACCCCTGCTGGGGGCCTCTGTATTACCCCTGCTGGGGGCCTCTGTGTTACCCCTGCTGGGGGCCTCTGTGTTACCCCTGCTGGGGGGCCTCCGTGTTACCCCTGCTGGCAGCAACTGTATACTAGTTATGGCTGCTATATACAGGGATGGTGGGCTATATACCAGTGATAGGGGGCTTTATAACAGGACGGTGGTCTGCTGCATTGGTAGTTTACTATTTAGAATAAAAGTTCAACATTTTATTTGTATCTATTTTCATTTTTAAAATTTTTTCAGTACCGGTAGCTGCTGCATTGTCCACCCTCGGCTTATACGCGAGTCAATAGGTTTTCCCAGTTTTTGGGGGCAAAAGTAGGGGGGTCGGCTTATACACGGGTCGGCTTATACACGAGTATATACGGTAATTGTTTAGGTGAAGTGTTGTTCTTGCTCCAACAGATTGCAGATACTGCCAATCCCCGGCAGCGGAGAGTTCTTCAGAAGGAAATCAGAGCCCTCCAGCACCAACAACAGGTAAACCTGACCAGTGAAGAAATTGGTAGTGTACGGGTAACAGACCCGCTTTCCAATTGTGGTACCACCGTTGAGTGAAATGATAATCTGGTGTTGGGCAGCAATAGGCTTCAGCGAGTAGGACTACCAGGCAGTAGTAGAACACATAAGCCCAGAAAGCAGGTCTACAATCCTGACAGCCAGGGGGTGGTTGATGTACGCAAGGGAAGGGTGCCCATACGCATATTAAACCGTGGAGAAGACAAGGTTAAATTACCCAGATATTCCACCGTTGCTAAACTGCACACTGTAGATAATAACGCAATACATGCAGTGAACTTTTGACCCCGCCTGACTTGGCAGAGGATAACAGTTCCAAGGGGCAGTTGATAGACTGGTGTTAAGAGCTCCATATAGAAACTTACCACATTCCTTTCCACCAAAAGCATGGTGTCTATCAGGTAGTTCAGGAGTATGAGTGGGTATTCAATAAGCATCCACTTGATTTTGGGAGGATAAAGGGGGTACATCACCACAGGAGACCATCCACCCATCAAAGAGCAATATAGATCAGCTCACTACCGATTTCACCAGCTCACTACCAGCGTACACAACCACTCGAGATCATAGCCTTGGATCACCTGAAGCTAGCACCCAGCAGGACAGGCTACACCTACGCCTTAACCATGGTTGACCACTATTCAAGATTCCTAGTGGTAGCTCCAGTAAAAGACTTAACTGCAGAAACAGCAGCATAAACCTTTCAAGCCTACTTCTGTAGACCACATGGGTATCCAGAGCAGGTATTGAGTGACCAAGGTTCTGCATTTGAAGCTGAGATATTTCAAGAGTTTTGTCATTTATAATGGATGCAATAAGATTTGAACCACACCTTACCATCCACAAATCAATGCTATGTGTAAGAAAATGAACAGTATAGTAATAGATATGCTGAAAAATCAATGGCCAGAAAAGTTACCAGACTTAGTGGACATGTATAACAATATATCCGTAAGTTCCACCAATTGTACGCCAGCATACCTTATGAGAGCAAGACCTGGAAGATTACCAGTTGATCTTGAAATGGGGATTGTAGTACCAGAAACAGATTCACCTGAAACTGATTGGGACTCCAACCGCCAAGAGCAATACAAAATGATACAAGCGTTGAGAACAGCCTAAATCATAATCGAGAAAGACAAGAGAGAAACTACAACAGAAATGCACAAGCTGAACCTCTGACTCCTAGAGAGATGGTACTCAAGAGAAACCATAAACTCGATGATCAATGGGAACAAGAACCCTACACAGTGTTAAATTCCAATTTTGACAACAGTAAAACTTATGTCATCAGTAGAGATGGAAGAAAAACTACTGCGACAGTTTCAAGAGATTACCTCATAATATGTCCTGACCAATTGAAACCTCAAGATGAAGAAACATTATGTATACTTGGAGAAGAGGAAAAGAAAGAAAAAGTGATACATACAGTCAGGGTCATACTGGGGTCTCTGTGGCCCACCAGGGAAATTGACTCCAGGGGCCCACCCACCCTTCAGCTATATGCAAATACCTGTTATCCGTTATACCCATTATAGTGGAGCGTCGACTGTAAAATACAGGGGGATCCTGCACATCACTGTGCGCTCACCATTACTGCGATGTACAATTACTATAATTTGCATTAAAGGGATTCTTTGGTGAAAACAAGTTGTCAGCGATCCGCAGGTTTGGTAGGTGATCACTTATTTATTGGTGACATCCGACCAGTGGTAACCACACTGTCAGAAGAATGTGGCACTTTTATCCCCATTATAAAATGCAGCAGCCGGTCGGATGTGTGACTACAACTCCATTCATTCTTTTTAGGGCAGCCTGAAAAAGCCTACTGCAGCGCTCATAGTCACTGAGGGAATGAACGGATCCGTGGTTGAGTCGTACATGAGCTCCAGTCTAAGGCTACATTCACACTGTCCGTTTTTTATTAGTTTTTTTGTAGTGCACTACAAAAAACGGATCACTCAAATTACATCCCTGCAAAGTCTATGGGTTTTCATTTTTGCCATTCAGACTGGTCTCTTCTAAAGGGATCTGTTTTTTCACTTTAGGAGGCTCCGTTTTTGAAAATGACATGTCAATTTGTGCTGCGTTTTTCCCATAGGAGACCTTCAAAATGGGGAAACAAACGCAGCACTCAAAAACAGATCCTTTTTTTTGGTGCGTTTTTATCACAGCTCCTGTCCTGCAGCTAAAAATGCAGAAGAAAAAAAAAACGCACAGTCTGAATGTAGTCTAAGAATATGAGCACATGATCCGAAGGCTCTACATGTTGGACACAGTGTCTATGAACCTGCGGGAACCCACGGGTGAATGCCTAGTGATCACCACCGCCCTGTGCCCATGATCTGTGTTCAGCACAGGCGGCCTCTCCCTGCATTCACCCGCTGGAGATCTTTCCCATCTCTGCAGCAATAAATTAACATGCTGTGGAGATGCGGAAGTCCAGCAACCTGAACAAGGTGTAAGATAACGCTGCAGAGGGGAGAAGCACAGTGAGCATGGGATTTCTAGATATCTCATTCACTTTGCTTGTACTGCACAACGCAGAGTTTTGGACGCAGCGCTAACATGTTGCTTCCAAAACGCTGCTATTCCGGATTATGTGCATGCAGCCTTATGGGGATAAAAGTGCAGGTCTCACCAACCAATAATATCACTTATCCAAAGGCCTCATATACACATTGAGTATTTAAGTTTTTTACCTCAGAATTTGTAGCCAAAATCAGGAGTGGAACAATCAGAGGAAAAGTATAATAGAAACACGTCACCACTTCTGTATTTATCACCCACTCCTGGTTTTGACTACAAATACTGAGGTAAAAACTCCCCAAATACTGAACGTCTGAACGTGTTCTTAGAAAAAATGACTACGGTACTTGTTGTCACTGGAGAACCTCTGTAAGTGCATATTTGACATTATGTAATAGTTACAGGACAGGGACGGGATAAACAACTTCCAAGTATTTAATCTCTATTGGAAATAAAGAATCTTCCCCTTATTAATAACAGATAGAACAAATCACCAACCACAATCCACTACACGAAGACCAATAATACCACATACAACGGAGAAATACCACCACACTGTAAACAGACCACTTATTACCACCACATAGTCACTGAATAATACCACATAGGGAGAAATACCATATCATTAACAAATCACATATTAATTTACCACCACATAGTGATCAGTATTGTAGTATTCAGTCACTAATAAAAACCACATTACTAATAACACTAATATTATCATCAGTGACAATATACAGTCATCATGGCCAAAAGTTTTGAGAATGACACCAAAATGATATTTTCACATGATCTGCTGCCCTCTGGTTTTTATTTGTGTTTGTCTGATGTTTATATCACATACAGAAATATAATTGCAATCATATTATGATACCAAAAGGTTATATTGACAGAATGAGTTAATGCAGCAGGTCAATATTTGCAGATTTGACCCTTCTTCTTCAGGACCTCTGCAATTCTCCCTGGCATGCTCTCAATCATCTTCTGGACCAAATCCTGACTGATAGCCGTCCATTCTTGCATAATCAATGCTTGCATTTTGGCAGAATTTGTTGGTTTTTGTTTGTCCACCCGTCTCTTGATGATTGACCACAAGTTCTCAATGGGATTAAGATTTGGGGAGTTTCCAGGCCATGGACCCAAAATCTCTATGTTTTGTTCCCTGAGCCATTTAGTTATCACCTTTGCTTTATGGCAAGGTGCTCCATCATGCTGGAAAAGGCATTGTTGGGCGCCAAACTGCTCTTGGACGGTTGGGAGAAGTTGCTCTTGGAGGACATTCTGGTACCATTCTTATTCATGGCTGTGTTTTAGGCAAGACTGTGAGTGAGCCGATTCCCTTGGCTGAGAAGCAACCCCACACATGAATGGTTTCAGGATGCTTTACAGTTGGCATGGGACAAGACTGGTGGTAGCGCTCACGTCTTCTTCTCCGAATAAGCTGTTTTCCAGATGTCCCAAACAATCGAAAAGACAAGAGGTAGGGGAACAAGAGACGCAATAGTGTCTTATCACTAAAGACCATCAAAATGTGGGTGGTAAAACAAGGTTCACTCACCTAGCCCAGTTGTGTGACCCACAACTGGCTTGAAGGCAAAGGATTATATTTGGCTGCTGCAGGACCTCCACCGACCACTCACACGTGGAACGACCATCAAAGGATTGGGAAAACAAGGTTTGTTACAGTCCACGCTGCCAAGTCATCACAAATCACCAGGAATCCAATTTGGATAGCAAAAGATCTTCTTTATTTCCTTTCCTACGTGTTTCGATGCCCCTCCTGGCACCTTTATTTAATTTTGATCAAAATATCATGATAGCTTTTATTTATTCTTTATGTTTTATTACTCTATAGTTGTTATGCTTTAAAAAAACATTTTTAGCATTACTTTTATCAAATAAAAATTATTTTTATTTTTATATTTATACCAATTTTTAGCCTTTTTTTTCAATAAACTTTTATCTTCTCAAACTAGCTGGGTGCCCGATGCACATGCATCGGGATTCTAGAAGAGCGAGTCTCTGACTCGCAATGGCCGCTTCGCGGCCAATGCTTCGCGCTGCTAAGGCGACTCGCCATGCCCGCTGCGCGGGCATAGCGAGTCGCCTTAGAACTGCTCGCAATGGCCGCTGCGAGGCCAATGCTTCGGGCGTATCCACATGACCACGCTGACTCGCAGCGCGAGCGGACTCAGAAGGGGCAAAAAACCCATTCGTGATTATATAATAGATTCTTTCCTAAAAATTACAAATAGAAATGATCACTTAGATACAAAATTCTCATTTTTAACACTTATCTTAATTTTTTTATTACATCCATATAAGAGTATACCCGGGTGACACTTATATAGCAAGAAGGCAGTGGCGCAAGTCACTAAAATATGAATGATTAAAAGAACCACCATAAACACGGGTTCTATTACCCTGTAGGTAGGATGGCATGGCTATTCACACGCATTTTATTTATTTATTATTTTTTTCTCTGGATGTCTAAAGCATTATAGGAGCGGTTCCGCTCTGATTTTCACCGATTTTGTTGCATCAATCGTTTTATAGGATTTTTACTAATGTTTTAGAGCAGTGTTTCCCAACTCCAGTCCTCAAGGCACACCAACAGGTCATGTTTTCAGGATTTCCTTAGGATTGCACAGGTGTTAGTTTAATCACTTGCACAGGGATAATTCCATCATCTGTCTAATGATAAGGAAATCCTGAAAACATGACCTGTTGGTGTGCCTTGAGGACTGGAGTTGGGAAACACTGTTTTAGAGATACTTTGATGTTAAATATGTGTATAGAATGAGAACTTTATTGAAAATTGTGGGAAAACTGAGGCTCCTCCTACAGAAGTGACATCACATGTAAACAAATCACACCCCTAATTACCTGTACTTGGGGCTATAAAAACCCTGACATGTTGTACCATGTAATATCCCTGAGGAAGGTGCCAGGAGGGGCATCGAAACACGTAAGAAAGGAAATAAAGAAGATCTTTTGCTATCCAAATTGGATTCCTGGTAATTTGTGATGACTTGGCAGCGCGGACTGTAACACACCTTGTTTTCCCAATCCTTTGATAAACAATCGAAAAGGGGATTCATCAGATATAATGAATTTACCCCAGTCCTCAGCAGTCCACTCCCTGTACCTTTCCCCCAGTCCTCAGCAGTTCACTCCCTGTACCTTTTGCAGAATATCAGTCGGTCCCTGATGTTTTGTCGGGAGAGAAGTGGCTTCTTTGCTGCCCTCCTTGAAACCAGGCCTTGCTCAAAGAGTCTCCGCCTCACAGTGCGTGCAGAAGCACTCACACCAGCCTGCTGCCATTCCTGAGCAAGCTCGGCACTGCTGGTAGTCCGATCCCGCAGCTGAAACAGTTTTAAGATACGGTCCTGGCGCTTGCTGGTCTTTCTTGGGCTCCCTGGAGCCTTTTTGACAACAATGGAAGCTCTCTCCTTGAAGTTCTTGATGATGCGATAGATTGTTGACTGAGGTGCAATCTTTCTAGTGCAATGATGGCTGCACGTGTTTATTTAGAGATAACCATGGTTAACTGAAGAGAAACAATGGTACCAAGCACCAGCCTCCTTTTAAAGTGTCCAGTGGTGTCATTCTTACTTAATCATGACTGATTGATCGCCAGCCCTGTCCTCGTCAACACCCACACCTGTGTTAATGGAACAATCACTAAAACGATGTTAGCTGCTCCTTTTAAGGCAGGACTGCAATGATGTTGAAATGAGTTTTGGGGGTTAAAGTTCATTTTCTAGGCATATATTGACTTAGCAAGTAATTGCTGTTAATCTGATCACTCTTTATGACATTCTGGAGTATATGCAAATTGCCATTAGAAAAACTGAAGCAGTAGACTTTGTTAAAATTAATATTTGTATCATTCTCAAAACCTTTGGCCATGACTGTACACAGGAGTTCTGTATATAGAGTATAGTGTAAGTGTACAGGTAATACTGTGACTTACCAGTGATGTCTCTAGGTGAAGTCATTCATTTTTGCTTTTCCTCTTCATAGAACGCAAAGCATTATCATGTCTTACAGCAATTAGGTCCCCAGGCTGTCACTAAAAGCTAATAATGTATCTTACGTATTCTGGCCCCCATACAGTAAATATGTCCCCCATCCTGGCCCCTTCCAAAATAATAACACTGACACTGGGGTACAGGATAATGACATTCAGGGTACAGGGTAATAACACTGGGGGTACCGAATAATGACACTGACACTGGGGGTATAGGATAATGACACTAGGGGTACAGGATAATGACACTGGTGTACAGGAAAATGACACTGACACTGGGGTACAGGATAATGACACTGGGGGCACACGATTATGACACTGACACTTGGGGTACAGGGTAATGACACTGATGGTACAGGATAATGATACTCAGGTACAGGGTAATGACAGTGGGGTACAGGATAATGATGCTGACACTGGTGAACAGGATAATGACATTAGAGGTACAGGATAATAACACTGAGGTAGAGGATAATGACACTGGAGGTACAGGATAATGACACTGGGGGTACAGGATAATGACACTGATACTGGGGGAACAGGATAATGACACTGGAGGTACAGGATAATAACACTGGAGTTACAGGATAATGACACTGACACTGGGGGAACAGGATAATGACACTGACACTGGGGGAACAGGATAATGACACTGGGGGAACAGGATAATGACACTGGGGGAACAGAATAATGACACTGGGGGCACACGATTATGACACTGACACTTGGGGTACAGGATAATGACACTGATGGTACAGGATAATGATACTCAGGTACAGGGTAATGACAGTGGGGTACAGGATAATGATGCTGACACTGGTGAACAGGATAATGACACTAGAGGTACAGGATAATAACACTGAGGTAGAGGATAATGACACTGGAGGTACAGGATAATTACACTGGGGGTACAGGATAATGACACTGATACTGGGGGAACAGGATAATGACACTGGAGGTACAGGATAATAACACTGGAGTTACAGGATAATGACACTGACACTGGGGGAACAGGATAATGACACTGGGGGAACAGGATAATGACACTGGGGGAACAGGATAATGACACTGGGGGCACACGATTATGACACTGACACTTGGGGTACAGGGTAATGACACTGATGGTACAGGATAATGATACTCAGGTACAGGGTAATGACAGTGGGGTACAGGATAATGATGCTGACACTGGTGAACAGGATAATGACACTAGAGGTACAGGATAATAACACTGGGGTAGAGGATAATGACACTGGAGGTACAGGATAATGACACTGGGGGTACAGGATAATGACACTGATACTGGGGGAACAGGATAATGACACTGGAGGTACAGGATAATAACACTGGAGTTACAGGATAATGACACTGACACTGGGGGAACAGGATAATGACACTGGGGGTACAGGATAATGACACTGGGGGTACAGGATAATGACACTGACACTGGGGGAACAGGATAATGACACTGGAGGTACAGGATAATAACACTGGGGGTACAGGATAATGATGCTGACACTGGGGGTACAAAGCAGGAACACTGACACTTGGGGTACAGAGCAGGGGCGTCAAAACTCAGGGCACAGGGCAGGGGCGCTGACACTCGGGGTGCAGGGCAGGGGCGCTGATGTGGCACCCCGCAACGAGCAGTGGGGAACGAGCAGATTAGCGTTAGTTCAGGAAGTAAGCACAAGGAACAGGAACAATGCCGTGCAGCTCAGAGAGGAAAAGTGAAACTAACAGAGAGGGCACTAAGAAGCAGTGACCCAGACGTGGAAGGGGCCAAGCAACCAAGTAAGCAAGTAACAGGTCCAAAGACACCCAAGCCCAGTCCATCCGGAGACCGGTTCCGAGGTAGCACAGACGTTCACCACTGTACTACAAACCGGAGTGATAGAAGAGCTTCATAGGATCGCATCACTACAGCCACGACTTCCGCAGTCTTACCAGGAGGGTACCCACCACGGGAGTCTAGGACCCTTTGTAGCCGGTTGAATAACATGGAGCAGGCAATCCAATCGAGAGACCCCAGTATCCTAACCTGGTGCAACAAGGCAGCGACGGCAACACAAAGGGACAGTAGATAAAGAAGGAACATTGTGGAGCTTTGGACAGAGACTGTTCATCACTGGGACCACCCGATCTGTTACCTAAAGAACTGTATTACCGTGTACCGTGCCAGAAATACAGTAAAGACCCGTTACAGAGGAGCATCGTGTCAGTACCTTTTCTTCCGAACTGTTATTGACCCATGCATTCCTCAAACTAGCTGAGCTGCCGTATTCCACTCAGTGCAGCTCCTGGCCCCGGGGACTACTGCTCATCCTGTGGGGAGCATCCCATCTGGCTGCTGCACATCCCCCGGAGGCCCAAGCAGCGCCGGTGCCATCACCGGACACCCACAGGTGGCGTCACGAAACTAAGACTTTATCCCAATTCCCAAGCCCGTCATTTGACCACCGGGCCTCACAGCCTCAGGCACGGAACCGTGACAAGTGAAGCAGCACCTGAGACCTGAGAACTCGGCAACGGTGAGTCACTGACACTCGGGGCGCAGGGCAGGGGCGCTGACACTCGAGGCACAGGGCAGGGGCGCTGACACTCGGGGCGCAGGGCAGGGGTGCTGACACTCAGGGAGCAGGGCAGGGGGGCTGATACTTGGGGCGCAGGGCAGGGGCGCTGGCACTCAGGATACAGGGCAGGGGCGCTGACACTCGGGGTACATTGCAGGGGCGTTGACATTCAGGGTACAGGGCAGGAGTGCTGAAACTTTGGGGTATAACATGGGATAATTACGTTAACACACGTCTCTTTCCCTCAGCAACAAGCTATCTCATGATATCCAACATTAGGATTAGCTAGATGCTGAGTAAAGAGCTTCTTTCCTCAGTATATACTGTGCCTGCTCCACACCGGCCTTATAGCAGTATATATATACTGTGCCTGCACCATCCTTTTAGCAATATATATAGATATACTGTGCCTGTGTAGTGAGGTGAGCAATTCAGATTGTATCATAGAAATGGATATAGAAATGAACTGTGCACAGTCCGCTACTGCCCCTTGTGGACAAATGCTGAAACAAACGCAGGGAAGTGGGAAATTCCCTTTTCAGCAAGTGTGTTTACTCAGGAAGAGAGAGCAGCAGGAAGTCAGTGCAGACTCAGAGCTGAGCCAGGGAAGATCTGCCTGTGGATGTCTGTTGAAAGAGGGCTACTTTGCTACACCTTGCCGGAAAAATCACCCCGCAGAAGCCCTCGTGACTGATCCTGGGCCACTGGACTTTGGTGCTGTGACTCTGGCCGCTCTGCAAAACCTTGCCCGCCGAGCACCCAGAGTGCATGTGCAGGGGCCGTGACCGACATAAGGGAGCCATTTGTACTGCCGTGATCTTCCTTCTGCTGCTCGGTGTGCCCTGAGACTAGGAGAGACATTAAAAGAAAAATTCCGTTACCTGCGGAAGGAGACCAAAGAAGAAGACTGAGGAGTTTCCCCCTTCAGCGCTGCACTGGGACCCGTCATCGTGAGATCCCCAGGCCTGCGACGTGGGAGCGACATCTTCTTCTGTGATAGACTGGTACGTGATTTTAGGGAAAGTTAGGGAAAGATACCTTCATTGTTGTGTTTTTTTCTTTTCTTGCTGCGTACCCGGCAGAAGTGAAGATTCAGAGACTCTAATATATACAAGTGCGCATATAGTTCGGTTGACTGTGATATAAACATGTTTGACAGTAAAGAAACGTTATTATCGGTTAAACCTGAGTATGGGGATTCTGTTGAGAAAGATCATACACACACACCCGTGGCCTTACCACCGGTCGCTACATCTGGCGTAGTCGGCAGGATGTGTGATCAACAGAATCTCCTCCCGGTAGTAACTTATAACCAGACTTATACTACGGCCTGCAGGTCCATATCATGTGCCAGCACTCCGAACAGTGACACGGAAGAATTGAAGCAGATAGTAGCAGAGTTGCAGAAACAGATACTACAGCTACAGCTCATGCTAGACCAACAGGCGGACAGGCAAGCGAGACAGCAACCCAGCCGGCCTATGGGAAGGTGCTGGACTTGCGGCGACCCCCGTCATAGGGCAAACCGTTGTCCGCATCCTCCACCCGTGGTCCGATATACCAGAACCCGCAAGTCGTGCCCCACAACAGCAGCCACCTTTAAACTAGACGCCCCAGCCAAAGCAGCTCGCTCGGCAGGGGAGATCAGGGAAAAGGGTGTGAAGAGACAGAGCCAGACCGATAAGCAAGTACTGGCCACTCGGGTCCAGGGGACGGTGAAGTGGTTTAATGTCCGCGATGGGTATGGCTTCATCAACAGGAATGACACAAAGGATGACGTGTTTGTACATCAGACTGCCATAAAGCGTAACAATCCTCGTAAGTGCCTCCGCAGCGTTGGTGATGGGGAGGTGGTACAGTTTGATGTTGTGAAGGGAGAGAGGGGTACAGAGACCGCCGACGTCACCGGTCCTGGGGGTGTTCCCGTTAAAGGAAGCAGATT
Organism: Allobates femoralis; assembly: GCA_033576535.1. NCBI lineage: Eukaryota > Metazoa > Chordata > Amphibia > Anura > Aromobatidae > Allobates > Allobates femoralis. The sequence continues at coordinate 581,057,319 of JARQOC010000001.1, forward strand.
TGCCCCCAACTGGCGCCGCTACCGCCGGCGATCCTACTCTCCCCGGGTAGAAAACGGGACTGAGTTTATTGGAGATATTGTGAGCCCTGAATAAGGGAACAAAGGTGAACGGGGGGATGACGGTTTCCCCCAACAGAGGTCCCTACTCCGCCGGAGATCAATCCCTGTGATATCCACAGCCATCACTGCCTTGGAGCCGATGGTTGTTGACAGGGACTGTCAACCTTTAAGTGGGGGGGTATGTAGTGAGGTGAGCAATTCAGATTGTATCATAGAAATGGATATAGAAATGAACTGTGCACAGTCCGCTACTGCCCCTTGTGGGCAAGTGCTGAAACAAACGCAGGGAAGTGGGAAATTCCCTTTTCAGCAAGTGTGTTTACTCAGGAAGAGAGAGCAGCAGATAGTCAGTGCAGACTCAGAGCTGAGCCAGGGAAGATCTGCCTGTGGATGTCTGTTGAAAGAGGGCTACTTTGCTACACCTTGCCGGAAAAATCACCCCGCAGAAGCCCTCGTGACTGATCCTGGGCCACTGGACTTTGGTGCTGTGACTCTGGCTGCTCTGCAAAACCTTGCCCGCCGAGCACCCAGAGTGCATGTGCAGGGGCCGTGACTGACATAAGGGAGCCATTTGTACTGCCGTGATCTTCCTTCTGCTGCTCGGTGTGCCCTGAGACTGGGAGAGACATTAAAAGAAAAATTACGTTACCTGCGGAAGGAGACCAAAGAAGAAGACTGAGGAGTTTCCCCTTCAGCGCTGCACTGGGACCCGTCATCGTGAGATCCCCAGGCCTGCAACGTGGGAGCGACATCTTCTTCTGTGATAGACTGGTACGTGATTTTAGGGAAAGTTAGGGAAAGATACCTTCATTGTTGTGTTTTTTTCTTTTCTTGCTGCGTACCCGGCAGAAGTGAAGATTCAGAGACTCTAATATATACAAGTGCGCATATAGTTCGGTTGACTGTGATATAAACATGTTTGACAGTAAAGAAACGTTATTATCGGTTAAACCTGAGTATGGCGATTCTGTTGAGAAAGATCATACACACACACCCGCGGCCTTACCACCGGTCGCTACACCTGCACCAGCCTTAGAGAAATATATATATATATATACTGTGCCTGCACCAGCCTTATAGCAGAATATATATTGTATATATATATATATATATATATATATATATATACTGTGCCTGCACTAGCCTTATAGCAGTATACATATACTGTGCCTGCACCAGACTTATAGCAGTATATATATACTGTGCGTGCACCAGCTTTATAGCAGTATATATATATATATATTGTACATTGTACAGGCATCATGCACATTGCAAAGTCAACACACCCATCGCGCAGGCACCACGCACATTGTATAGGCATCACGCACAGACACCATGCACATCACACACGCACTACGCACATTGCACAGGCACCACGCACAAGAAACACAAGAACCATGCATGCACATCACACACATGAAACAAGTGCAGTGTACACATGTACAGCACAAACACATTCTCCACATGACAGTAAATTCATAGTTTTTTACCCCATCCCATGCTGTGTCCATTCCACCAAGATGTGTCCTGCACATGTAGTTGTGGGACCCAAACCTTAAGCTCCGCCCACCCACGCTGCTAACCTCTGCCCCCACGACAGCACGTTACTATGAGTTATTTCTGCCCCACACTGATGCCTTACTCATTGTGCAGCTGTTGTATTCTAGAGACTGAGCAGCAGACTGCACAGCAGCATAAGAAGAAGGGCCGGGAGTGAAGGAACCCCATCTCTGACCCCCTCAGAAGGCACCTTAACCCCGGGGTCTGGTGAGCAGAAGGGTCCTGTTCAACCACACAGGACTTCCAAATGGCAGCAGGCAGTCCTCCTCCTCCTGATTGCGCCACCACATGGATAATTTGCATCACAAATTAGCCATGTAGAGTGTTAGCGTCTCAGCACTTGCTGCAGTGCTCTCAGTGTCTGCGGAACCCCCCTGCTAACCGCCAGTCACCAGGCCTAGCGCCATATGGACTGCACCATAGCTTGTTTTCACCATTTTTCAGTGTTTTTTGTAATTTTTCATTTTTGAGACTATGTTATCATACCAGTTATTGTTATTGTTGTAAATGGTTTGAAAAATTGTTTTCTCAGTCCGGGAGTACTGAAGTTAACTAGGGGGGAATGTGGTACCCTGCGGTCCAGGTAGCCACAGGAACACCTAGTGCATGGAGGGATTTCCACCTCAGGTGCCCATACACACACAACACCTTCCACCCCAGGCCTGTAGGGGGAGCTCCACTTGCTGCCTTAGGCAAGGTCCCCTATAAATATAGGTGCTGGGGGCGGAGTTAGTTAGACCGTGTAGTACGAAGCACTACTATGAAGAGAACCTGGTAGCGGAGCCACGCTAGGCCCAAACCAGAGGACAGCCTAGCCAGAGTAAGGAACCCAAGAGTGAGGGTCGGAGGCAAAGCGAGAGACAAAGTGGGGACAGAGGAACCATACCGGTTCACCTCAGGAAGCAACCTGGACACCGGAGTCCGAGTCTGCTAAGGAGCACTTAGCCCAGCAGAAAACACCCGTTCACCGAGGAGACTCCAGTCTCCCGGACACCTATATCAGCAACCATCACAAGATCACAAGAGCCAGGAACCGCAAGAAAAAGAGAGAGTCCGCGGTGATGCACAGAAGGTACTTACTACCTACCATATGGGTGAGAGACACAGAGGAGGCCAGGCCAGGTTTTACACAGGTCAGGGCTTCAACACAAGTAAGACCTCTGGACAAGGACAAGAAGGCCTTACAAATCACTTGCTTTTGTCTTTTGGCATTGATGGTAAGTTTTTTGATGCTGCTTTTTCTAGTAGTTTTTGTATAATTTTGATAGAACTCATGAGCATGGGAATCCGTGACGTGGATCATGAGCGTAAGTGTCTTGGCCAACACATGAACCAATATCCCATTTGTAAAAGTTTTTTGTTCATCATACAAAAAACTTTTCTGCACTTTTTTTTATTCATTTCAGGATGTTAATTGGGCCCCAGGGGGCGCCATTCATCTAGTGGTGCAGAAACATTGTACTGTGCGGCCCATTGCTCAGTCAGCAGAGCTTTTGGGTAGCTTTCAGACACTCTGCACCATATGTATCAGTGTGAATGGTGCCCTTTGCAGGCCCTTAGTGTGCATGGCAAGTCGCCTCCCACAACTTGTTTGGTTGAGGTGATTTATCAGCCTGCACCTGGGCTTGCTACACCAGTGGGGTCTGACTGCGTCCTATAAGTGCAGTATTGGTTTTTGTCTATGGCATTGGTGGTAAGATTTTTGATGCTGCTTTTTCTAGTAGTTTTTGTATAAATCACTCGCTGTGGAAATCCTGAAGTGCATCCCGACCACCTGGAGTGTACCCTGGACAGTGCCAGTTTAACATCAGTAAAGGTACGGAAAACTACTCCCAGTATGTATGTCAGTTCTTACAGCCCTGATCCTGTCCAACCCAGAGACTGTGGACATCCTGCCTGTAGAGCCACCTCCCTGTGCCAAATCCTATTCCCACATCACTGCCCCGGGGATCCCGCTCCACCTATGGGGAGCATCACCATCAGGCTGCCCATCCATCATCCCCGGAAGTCTGCAGCAGCTCTGGTGCATCATCAGACACCATAGGTGGTGTCACAAACTATTCAACAAAACCCCTTTGTTTTTGAAAACCTCCCTTTTTAAGTGACCACTAAGGCCACAGACACGGGTATCGATTGCCCGTGACAATCCCCTGTAACCAACGCCCAGGATCCGAGTCCCCACGGCCTTGGTGTGGGTCAGCGCCACACAACCATAAGCAATTATCTAACACCAAAATGTCTTTTTCATGCCCAGATGGCACCTAAATGTGGATAATAAATCCTTTATAACAGAAGGGCAAGATGAAGCGACCTTGGAGGGTCCGGACACTGATCTTAGCCTGGACCAGATAATATACCTAACGACCAGATAATATACCTAACTAACTACATTTATTCAAATCCTTGTTAAAATTATGGCAGGATATCAAAATAGAATGGGGTAGCTAATCTCTTATGAGCATGTTCATACAGTCTTTACGTGTTTCAATCCACGAGTGGGTCTTAATCAATCTTGATTAAGACCCGCTTGTGGGTTGAAACGCGTACACATTGTGTGAACATGCTCATATAAGATTAGCTATCCCTTTGTATTTTGATCTCCTGCCATAATTTTAACAAGGATTTGACTAAAAATATACTTTTTATTCTTAAAAGATATGCTGGATATCTTTAGATTTGGATTACATGCTGGATTGAACGCTTTTCCTTGCACCTTCGCTGATGACTTTATCTGCTGAGTATCTTCCAAGGGTTTCAGTGACCTAAGCTACAGAATCCAGGAACGATCAATACACAGTGCAGGGATCGGTCCTTTTCCAGGTCTTTACATCCATCCTCTGGATGGGCATCGGACCCCACCCATCTGATACTGATAACCTATACTAGGGATAGGTCCTTGATATGTCAGTTTTAGACAATCCCTGTTGATTGTTAGTAATAGTTAAAATAAGGGAATACAAATGATATACTGTAGTAGGCGCTGACCATATACTTCAAATGGATGCAATTAGGCATAATTAGATTTTTTTTTTTTCAGAAGCAACAGGATATGCATTTTGTCATGACCGTAGGGTAAATGGCCACCCATCATTAGAGATAACAAATCTGATCATTATCATATCTAGTTTTGTGCAATAATGATATGCATAAAATTAGATGGGTGTGTGGCGCCCCACTGGTCAGGTGTCACAGTTGGGGTACTGCACCCATAAATGAGTGTGCGGTTATCCCTGTCACAGTGGAATGTAGGATTTGTAGGAGGATCCTGTGGCGCTCCACCTGGTCAGGCATCACAGTTGGGGTACTGCACCCATAAATGAGTGTGCTGTTACCCCTGTCACAACGGAATGCAAATGTTCTGCAGGAGGCTCCCATCCTAGCACTCCCGCACACACCCACTTAGGCAGAGGGCAGAGGTCCCATACCCTAGGGGGGGAGTTAGGGCAGGAGGGAGGACACACAGTGGAGTTTGAGTCATCACTGAGGGAAGACGGAGATCGGGGATCCTCCAAGTGAGTGAAGGAGGAATCCCAAGAAGGGGGCCCGGAGAGAGCAAACAGGCAGCCCAGACAGAAGGAGGGAACCCCCCGAGCGACCATACTCAGGAGGAAACCTTGGTCTGTTTTACCGGAGCACCGGTTCCGAAGGCGGCGAGGGAGTTCAGCCCCTCACCGAGTACACCGGAGGTCGCGGACTGTTTACCAGTCTCGACACCCTGTCCAGAGGAATTGTCACACCAGGATTCCCATCTGCAACGGGCCTGGTACGAAGTGGGCACCTCAAGACAGGTACAGAGAGCAGGACACAGGGCAGATCCAAGCAGGCATTCCACGGGAGACTCCCAAAGACTCTGCAGCCCGTTGTGACTACGTGGACAACTGTTTAATCCAGAGACTTACCTGCTGTGAACTGTATTACGATCTGCATCGTTCCAGTAAAGTACCCGGGTAGAGTGAACGAGTCTCCGTGTCTTTGTCTCTCCGCTACGCCGGGTCCCTGCTTATCCATCCATCCATTACCAGCACCCTTACCATCACCGGTGCATCCCTGCCCCGGGGGATTAGCTCCACCTGCAGGGAGCTGTACCATCAAGGCCGCTATACCACCACCCTCAGGAGGACTGAAGCGGCGCTGGTGCTCAATCACCAGAAGTCTATCTCTCTTCAGGCGCAATAATTACAGTGTCACACAGCATAGAGCTTTAACCGGGTTTATTCCCTTTCTCAGCAGATGGTTAGTTTACGTATAGTACAGTGGCGGCTATGGTGTGGTCTAAGCAGCCAGGACAGCTCATCACAATCATCCCCTTTCTTGTACCTTTCATATGCCTTTTTTGGTCTGTCCACACGCTAGTGATACGCTCACTCCAGGGCCAGGGAAGACTTGGAAACCGGGCTGTTACTGGTTGTTCTACTTCATCTATCTTTGGTTCTTTTTTTTTTTTGCTTCAATATTTTTTATTAAGGTTTCAAAATTACAAACATAAGTAAAGCTTCCATCAAGTAGTAATACAGAAACGCAGTCGAAATTATTTCCGACTTCGAAACAATGGAGAACGTACAATGAAAATAATTTAAAAAATAGGTAATTTTGGGTAACAACAAGGGAATCTTAAAGATTGGGGAAAAAGGGAAGGGAGGGGGATGAGAACCAGTAGGGGGGAGGAAGGGTGTGGGGTAAAGAGTAGGAGAAGAAATAGTATAAGAAAGGAAATTAGAAAAAAGAAAAGAGAAAAGATCCCTCAGATTGAGAGAAACTATCCATCAATCACAAATGAGATATACAATAAGATGTCAAACCCAAAGACACCTTTCAAAGATAGTCGGGTAAATCTTATATGTCTGGACCATGGGATGACATGAGCCATGGGTCCCACCAAGATAAGATTTTACTTCTCTGTTTGGCACTGTGTGCTAGCAACAGTTCATAATGGAAACGAGTGTTGACGGAGCTGACCAATTCGGCTTTAGTTGGTGGAGTAAACGATTTCCAGTGTCGTGCTACACAAGTGCAAGCAGAGATTAAGATGTTGGCAATACTTGGTTTATGAAGATGTGAGAAATCGTCTAAACCTAAGCCCAACAGTGCCAAACTTGGTGTTAGATTGACTGGGTAATGAGTGATTTCAGTGAGGAGTCCATCCACTGTGTCCCAGAAGTCAGACACCATGGGACACAACCACCACATGTGTTGAGTATCTCCCTGAAGGCCGCATCCTCTCCAGCAGAGCGGCGAGGGGGCAGGTAAGGATTTAGAAAATCTAGAGATCCGAAGTGGTGTCAGATACCAGTCCATGTGCAATTTTTTAAGTTGTTCAAAGTGGGTGATACACTTAGAGTAAGCTGTTGCCTGGGTCGATGAATTCCGCCATTGTTGTAGGTCTGCTGTGAAATGTAGGCGGGATTCCCACTTTTCCATATATGGGAGTTTTATGGTACTCCTGGCTAGGCAAAGTGCATTATATATGATAGAGACTCCATGGTCCTCTTGAGAGGTTGATCTGAAGTATCTGTGCAAGGATCCGTCAACGTCAACAGGACTCAACTCGGGAAGGGCCAAGGAATCGAGAAAATGCCTCAGTTGCAGGTATCGGTAGAATGTGGAGCGTGGAAGATCAAATCTAGCAGTCAATTCCGAAAAGGATTTGACCCCAGCCCCTTCCCTCACCTGTCGCAAGTACACCACCCCAAGCACTCTCCATGAGGAGAGAGAGAGAGAGTCAATTAACAGTTCCACTGCTGAGGTAGTGATATAGTGGTGTAGGAATAGGAGGAGGTCTCTGCTATGTGAATTCCAAATGTGTAGGAGTGCTGTCATAGACTTAAGGTGATTTGGTCCCTTCCATTTGTTCAGGAGGGTGCTTTCAAGCAGGAGCCTGGTGGAATTTCGAGGGGCATAATGCCTTTCAATTTGTAGCCATAGGCAATGGGATTCCTCTTTCCACCACACTCCGGCTGCGGCAATATGTATTGCCTGGAAATATGAGACAATATCAGGAAGAGCAAGGCCCCCTAGTTTGGTGGGTAAGGTGAGAATTTTGTGACTTATTCGGTGTGGTTTGGAGTTCCATACAAATCTGCCAATCAGGGACTGCAGGGAATTTAGGAGTTTTCGGGGAAATCTAAAAGGGAGGCATCTCAGAACATGAAGAATTTTTGGGAGATACGTCATTTTTATTATTTGTATCCTTGCCATCCAGGAGAGGCCCAGTGAAGAATGAGAGTCAAGTCCAGACTTCAGGTTGTTGTACAAAGTATCGTAGTTACAACGTACGATCCCAGACGTGGGAGTAATCTGTATTCCCAAGTATGGGAAGCCACCTGGTGACCAGGTAAAAGGCATGCTTTGCTGGAGTTGAAAGGCCATATCAGGGGGGACATTCACCGGGAAAAAGAGCGATTTGGAGGAGTTCAACTTATAGTAGGAGACCTCCGAGAACTCTGCTTGCAGACTTATGATATTTGGAATGGTTTTCGAAAGGTCTGTGCATATGAACACTACGTCGTCCGCATAGAGGCCGATTTTGTGTTCATAGATTCCAACTTTGACCCCGATAATATCTGGGTCATTCCGAACCCTCTCAGCCAGGGGCTCCATCACCAGCGCAAATATCAAGGGCGAGAGGGGGCACCCCTGCCTCGTTCCATTCGCTATGGTGAAGCTCAAGGACGTAAAGCCAGAAGACCTCACCCTCGCGTTGGGATTGGAGTAAAGGGCCATCACTGAGTTCTGGAAGTCTCCCACTATACCAAATCTGTTAAGAACTTCTTTTAGGTACCCCCAGTGCACTCTGTCAAAAGCTTTTTCAGCATCCAATGAGAGAAGTGCACTGGGGGACGAGTCTCCTTCCATCAATTCTAGAAGATCCAATAATCTCCGGGTTCCATCTGCCGCCTGTCTTGCCGGGATAAAACCGACTTGATCTGGGCCAATCAAGGAGGGCAAGACAGTCATTAGTCTGAGCGCAAGTACTTTAGCATATATTTTCAGGTCTCCGTTAAGGAGGGCTATGGGGCGGAAATTAGTAGTAGAGGTAGTTACTTTCCCCGGTTTCGGAAGGGTGGAGATGAGAGCCTCCAAGCCTTCTGGAGCAATCTGCCCCTGATCACGCCAACAGTTAAAAAGTCTAAGTAAGTAAGGTGACAAATACTGTTGAAAGGAGTTATAGTATGTGTATGTGAATCCGTCAGGACCCGGGGCTGTGTTAGTTTTAGTTGATTTAATAGCCATTTGAATTTCGTCTAATCTAAGCGGAGCATTCAGGAGGGCTTCTTGGGCTTGTGTAACCCTGGGGAGGTTGACTTGATTTAAAAATTGATTGATGCATTCAGAAGTAGGTTGTATTGTATGCACGTCTTCATTGAGGTTGTATAAAGTAGAGTAATATTTGCGAAACTCTTCAGCAATTAGCAGTGGGTTTTTGATTGGGGTATTATGCTGATCAAGGAGGTGATCGATTTTGGTGGCAAGGTGGCGCTTTTTAATGCGGCGGGCCAGGAGTTTCCCCGCCTTATCTCCCATTCCATAGAAGTTTGCCCTCATCTTTTTAAGATTATGTTCGATCTTACCCATAAGAACGTTCCGTAATTTAAGGCGAGCATCTGAGAGTTCCACCAGGACCTCTGGGGTGTGGGTGCTTTTGTGCTTTTGTTCTAGGTGCGCTATTTTGTTAGTCAGATATTTGGTCAGCTCCTCTGTTTTCCGTTTAGCTCTAGAGGAAATTTTGATTAACACTCCTCTGATATATGCCTTGTGCGCAAACCAGAGGGTTTCTGGGGAGGTCACTCCGTTGTCATTGTGTTCAAAGTATTCAGTTAAATGAGTAGTTACTTGTTTTAATTTGTCAGGGATAGATAGGATATAGTCGTTTAGTCGCCAGGATATGGTCGGTTGGATATGCGAGGTATCCGTCACAGTGAGAGATGCGGGGGCGTGATCAGTCCAGGTAATATGTCCTATGTCTGTGTGCTGGCAAAGAGGGAGTAAAAGATCATTGACTAGAAAAAAATCGATTCTGCTATATGTGTTATGTCTAGGTGACATGTATGTGTAGTCTCTCTCTTCCCCATGCATGTATCGCCAGATATTGTGGAGTTGATACTGGTCAATTAGTTTGCCCAGATCCTTGCGACAGTGAGAGGAGGAGGAAGAGTCAAGTCTCCCACACGGAGGGATGTTAAAATCTCCAGCTATAATCAGGGGTCCCCTTGCAAGGCCATCAAGTTTGGACAAGAGGGACCGATGAAATTTCATCTGGCCCGTATTTGGTCCATACACCGAGATCAATGAATACAGCTGGTTATTCAGGGATATCCTCAATATTAGATATCTACCCCGTGGGTCAGGGATCTCCTCCACCAGAGATACCGATAGGGATTTGTGTATAAAGATTGCTACTCCTGCCTTTTTCTCACCAGAACCTGCAAAAAATCTATGTAGGAAGTTTGGATGGGACATTCTAAAATTATCCTGCTGGAGCAAATGAGTTTCCTGCAGGAAGATTACCTCACTGTGGAGATTCTTGATTTGATTCCACACCAGAGACCTCTTGCCCGGGGAGTTGAGTCCGTTGACGTTGATTGTGGAGTACTTGACAGACATCTTTGACTAATAGTATGAATCAAAAATAGAAAACAACTTTAGGTATAAATATGCTTAAATTCAGATAATGTGATACACAATTACAGTAATCCAATCTGGGGGTCCTGAGAGGGTTAAAGAGAAGAGTAGAAGGGGAGTACTGAGAAGGGAAAAGGGGGGAGAGGGAAGGGAAAGGGAGGGTGGGGGAGAGGAAAATTAAAGTAAACCAACTATTTACAGTACCACTTTTCCAAGTGGGCGGTGTCAAGCACCTATCTGGCCCAGAGTGCCCTAGTTTATGGGGCACTAGGAGTCAGAATTGTATGGTACTATTAACGTACCTGTGGGGCAATCACTATCCCAAGAGAGGATTTAAAGAAGAGCAGATAAAATAAAGAAGAGAAAGTAAGATTGAGATAGGTTAGAAAGAAGAGACAATGTTTGTGGAAGAGTTACAAGTATAGAGAAAAGAAGAGTTTAGATTAGAGTCAAAAGGCAGAACGTGAAGTAAGGATTAAGAATAGGAAGAATTAGGAATAGAGGCCCAAGTCTAATTAGAATCAGGTAAAATTAAACTGTACACCCGGCATATTAATAACAAGAGCGGTACACCGGACAGCAGTTCAAGCAGGCTCCATATGTTGAGTGGGAACAGAAGATCCGTCCGGATCTGGTCCGTCCTGGGGAGATGGCGAACGTCGCTGTTGAGGGAAAATTTTCCATTTCTTCAGGAAGTCCTTCACTTGATGGGGGCTTGCACAGGGGTAAATTGTATTATCCTTCTTGATGAGCAGTTTTAGTGGAAATCCCCAGCGATAGCCAATGTGCTGCTCCCGTAAAATGGCTGTGACCTCCTGGAAAGCTCTCCTCCTCGCCAATGTGCCCGCAGAGAGATCCAGAAACACGGAGATCTGCTGGAACTCTTCTGGGACCTCCACCCCACTCCTCAGAGCTCTCAGGAAGTCCTCCTTTATTTCAAGAAAATGGATTCTTGCCAGAACATCTCGTGGCAGAGTTGGGTCAATATTAGCTGGTCTGGGAAGTCTGTGAATCCTATCAATGATTATATCTGTGTTCTGCAATGTAGGCAGGACTGAGGAGACAAACTTCTGCAGCAGTGGTCTTAACTCTATAGGAGAAACAGAATCAGGGATCCCCCTCAGCTTTATGTTGTTCCTTCTGGAACGATCCTCAAGATCCATCTGTTTCAGGGTCTGTTTCTCCAGCTTTTCCTGCAGCACTGCGTGTGCATCAAGTAGATCATTGTGCGATTTGACCAGTTCACCCATCTTTGTTTCCAAATGGTTAGTACGTGTAGTCAGATCACCCACTTCACCTCTCAATCCCGCCAGCATCCCCTGCATGTCGTCCTGCAGCGAGGATCTAAGATCTGCCAGAAGGTCCCGCATTGCCGCGTGTGTGACCGGGGTCCCCGCCATCAGTCCCGGAGAAGGGGGTATGGAGCTTGTTGAGGCGGTGGAGTTTCGCCTGGAAGCCCGCGTGTTGCGGTGTGGGGATAAGGGCGGGAGCGCCATCTTAGTTGTAGCAGAGGGGAAGCTGCTGGTCTGGGCGGGAGTGAAGAAATCAGTGACCCGGCGTGGTGGAGCTCGCCTAGCGGGTCTTACTCTGCCCATTCGGTGCCTGACCTGTTCCGCCGCTGCTTTGTGCTGTCCTGAGCATCGGGAAGCCGGTGGGTGCTGGGTTTAGACGCTGGAAAGACTCGGGACCTCAGAGCTCCCGTATTATGCGGCCATCACCGTTCAGGTCCAGGCCACGCCCCTATCTTTGGTTCTTTTTAAGGGGAGAGACAGGGGCCGAGACCCGGTCCTGTGAGCCTGACAGTGTCATTTAAAATAAATGGGGAATGATGACAGGGAAAGTTTGAGGGAATAAGGAGGTATTCGTGACGCCACCTGCGGTAAGCAGCCAGGACGGCTGCTGCTGCTTCAGAACCTCTTGGGACGATATCTGGCAGCTTGGGTGGCATCGCTCCCCGCAGGTGGAGTGTAGTTCCCAGAGCAGTGGAGTGGTTCCCCTGGCTCGTACCTTGGCAGATGTTCACTCAGTCAACAGTACCCTCGGTGTTCCGGGCAGCCTCTGGACGCTGCAAATAAAAGTCTCACACACCACAGCTGCAGTTCCATTGCTTTTGCTCAGGTGTTAAAACATGGTTGTCGGGTACGTTCCTTGCCACTCTCTGGAAGAGCTCTTTCTCTAGAGCCGGGTTAGTACAGTCCAGCCACGATTGGTTCCCTTTCCTTCTCTTCTAGGTGTCTCGGTCTCTGGTGGGTCTTTGTTCTCTCAGTGCTATAAGGGATGTTCTCTGAGGCGAGCGGGTTGTCACTCTGCTCCCCAGGCTCTCAATGCTCTCCTGCAGCACCCCAGTAATTGATACATTGCTGGAATCAGAGTTTGTATTCTGACATCATACTGCTCTCAGATGGGGTAGCAAAAAACGGGCAACAGATTACCTTCAAATGCCAATCTCTGACAGCAGCATTTTTACTTGGTGCAACCTTGGTTGTGAGCCATTTTGGAGCCATTAAATAGTTTTTGATGGGTTTGAAGCCAGGACTCCCATCGCTGCAAGCCTATAGGGCTGCCCACTGAGCCATTTGTTAAGGCCGCGTTACACGTCGCGATATCGTTCCGATACTGCATACAACTTTCACGGGAGCGCGCACGTTTTTGGCACTTGTCCAAGATCGCATAGGAGCTGTCACACAGGGAGATATCGGCAGGCAACACAACTACAATGTAGTACGCCCCTTTTTCACACTGTGTATGAGCAACTCAGGGAACGACCATTTAACATTGGAGTGAATAGGGGAAGTTGCGCTCCAAATCGTAGTTGCGCTGTCACATAGCACGATCCTGCCACATCACACATACAATATTGTACAGTTGAAGGGCTTGCACAATCTTCATGCAATATCGTAGTTAGGTTGTTTTCGCGTCGCATTGCCCATTACCACGACACAACGCACGAACGATATCAACTGCAACGGCCACACCACGTGACTTTTTATCGATTTGAGTTGCGATATCGCGACGTGTAAAGCGGCCTTTACTGGCATATTACATAGATTTTGAATCAATCAAAATATAAAATTATATAATAAATACCATAAAAACAAGGAAAAAAAAATGCTATAAAATATGCTCAAAATGTCAACTCCCCATGCAACAAGCATGTTGTCACATAGCTTTATTAACAAGAAAGTGAAAACTTATGGGTCTTAGGAAATGGAGACACAAACCCCCATTTTTTTTTTTTTTATAAAATTTTTAATTTATTTAGACAATAAAGGCCCAGTTACACACACAGATATCTGTGCAGAGATTGTTCGCAGATCTCTGGTTGCAGTGAAATCATGGACACATTGCTCCATTTTGTGGCCGTGAACAAATGTTACAATGTGTCCATGATTTCACTGCAACCAGAGATCTGCAAACAATCTCTGCACAATTATCTGTGTGTGTAACTGGGCCTTTATATAGAAGAAAAAACTATATGAGTAATCATAGTGCCCTGAATTATGTTGCGGTGTAAGACTATGTTCACAATGGACGTTTTTGATGCTGCGTTTTTTTGTTTTTTTTAAACTGCAGAAAAAACAGATCAGTCACTACACCTGTCATCAAAGTGAATAGGATTCTCAACTTGCTGTTCAGACGCTGCGTTTTTGACTATTGCGTTAGTGATGCAGAAAGCGCATCCAGAAAATAATGAGCGTCAATTATTGCTCCATTTTTCTGCTGCGCTTTCTGCACCACCAACGCTCCATTACTTACCCTCCCCAGCGATCCCACAGTGATCCCCAGTGATGTCTTACTTCCGGGCATTGGCAGGACATGCGGGTAGAGTACTGACAGCACCTGGCACCATGTGACTCAGCCAGTCAGTCCTGAATAACTCATACTACTCCTAAGTGTTGCCAGTGCCCGGAAGGAACACAATGTCGGGGCTCACCGTGGGATCACTAAGGAAGGTGATAAAATGGGTGTGTCTCTGTTCGTGTCCCCTGAAAACAGAGCAAAAAGCAACACATACGGATGATGTGCTTGGGATGCTCTTTTGCAAAAAAAAGAGGATCTGTTTTGGGTGCAGAAACTGTGCTAAAAATGCTACAAAAACGGAGAACAAACGCGTACTGCACAATGATCTCCATGTGTATGAAATTCAAAAACCCATTGAAGGAACTGACTTTTTTCCCCATTTCACCCGCTTAGATATTTTTTTCACCATCTTTCACTTCATTATATGATACCGAATAGTGTTATTCCAAACTATAAAAAAAAAACAAGTGAATGGAAAAGTTAAAAAGTTTTGGGGAGAAAGAAATGAAGGCGAAAAGAAAAAAGAAACCCGCCCTTTCATGAATGGGTTACGGTAAGTCTACACGTAAATTGTTGCCGTATTTACAGAATGAGAAAATAGACAAATTGCTTTGACTTTTGCACTTCGAGAAAGTTTTAACCTACTTTTCGCGGAACCTGACAATTTCCCATTTGAATGAACGCATACATTACACTTCAATTAAATGATCAAAACAGAGACGTACATATAGTTAAAAGCACAAGATTATTATCAGCCTCATAAAAATAGCGTCTCCATCATATGTTTTAAAAGGTCTATTAGATAGCTCGTCTTGCAAAATACGTTCTCTCGCAGAGACGGCGCATTCAGCTGGTAATTGCAAATGATGGTAACAATTCAAAATCTGTAATATACTTCAGATAAAATTGTAATTTCCCGAATTACTTCTATTGTTAATTTCGCTGAGCGATGTGTGCAACAAACAGAGTAGCCTATAATTTCCCATCTAATTATAATACTCTTCTATTGGCCTTTTATTTTAAGACTTTTAAAATGACATGTGTAGTCGGTGAATTACCTGGACCCCCGCTGATCGCCTATTCTAGGATTGCAGAAGTGAGATTTCATTCAATATAAAGTCGAAGGAGAACGCAGCAACAACACTACAGAGGGTTAAGATATGAAAACATCTCAAGTGCGCTGTGCACCTGTCTATTCCCATTATTTACCCCGGGGAAAGGACATGCTGGCTCACAAGTGCCTTAAAGTACTTCTCAAAAATGGAATAAAAAAAAGACAAAAATAATGAATGTGCAAATAATATTTTCAAACTTTTGGGATTTAAAAAAATACATTAAGATGTAGAAGTTTGGTGTGTAGCAATTATTTTTCCTCCTTTGTGTAAGGCTGGGTTCACATTTGCGCTTGTGTCTGCATGCGGAGGGCATGCAGACCCAAACGCAAGGCGAACGCTGCCATACTGAAGAGGTGATGTCGACAATGGAGATTTAAACAGCTGTCAGATCAGCTGTTTCTTCAAATCTCCCGCACCAACACCGCCGGGAGATCAGCAGCAGCCGTGCCTGGGTGATCAGCGGCTGCTCCAGCTGATCTCCCGGTGGCCGCTGCTGATCTCCTGGTGGCCGCCTCTGATCTCCTGTCACGGTCGCAGGGTCCTCTGCATCCGTCTTCTCTGCTGTCTTACACCGTCTGACTGACTAGCTGTCACTCCCTGTCTACCGCTCCTCTAGGCTCCACCCCCTGGGACCTACTGAATATATGGTCCCCTGTACTAAGGTGGCCTGTTGTATGGGTGTTGGGTGGCAGACTCTGTAGGGTCCTCCTAACTACAGCTACGGAGGCACTACACCTTCTGTTTGGGGTGCAGTACCTCCCTGTGGCGCCTTGCCATAGGGGCGCCACAAGACATCAGTTGGAGTCATTGTGAGCTGTATATGGCATTCTAGAATAAAGTATATAAGGCAATCTGTACATTGTAAAAAAAGAGCTTTTATTATACTCCCTGGGGGTGGCGGTCTGGTCCTGATGAGCATCGCTGGTCTTGGTCCAGCGCCTTCTCTCTTCTCTTCTTGTGATTTCTGTCCTCCTTCTCTGCTTCTAGTGAGTGACACATCCTACGTCTTCCATACACTGTCCTCCATTGGTCTCCTGTCATGCACACTTGTTTCTGCCTTGCTGAGAGTAAAGCAAAGTATTGCAAAGCGCAGGCATGGGGAAAGGTTAAAGAATGCCTGCGTAGTGAGCATGTGCGGGCGTTCTTTGACCTTCATCATCGCCTGTGCATTACAATACTTTGACAGACAATTACACTAACAGAGTGCTGCTGAAAGGGCACACAGGTACGAGTTTACTTTGACAAACAAATGAACACTGACAGTTTGCAGCAATCACTGACGCTGCACCGAGGGGTGGGCAAGAGAATATGCATGAGAAAGGATAACAGGGTATTGTTAGTATGGTACACAAAAATCACCCGACAGATTCCCTTTAATGCAAAGAAGTGGAATTCATTACTGACACCCGTTATTAAAAGGAATATCTATCTACTATCATCCCAATTCACCTTAATTATCACTAAACTCAGAAAAAAATATTCATATGGAAAGACACAGCCCTTTTACCTACTTTGTGATGAAGCAACGGTTGCATAACTGCTACTTGTGAGTGCAGGATAGATAAATGTTATTACAAGGGATTTATGGGTATGAAGGTTCAAAAGATTACAGGTGGCCATATAACAAGTAAATCTTTTGTATTCTTGCGGAATTGCAATGCATAGTTTGATGATTTACAGATATAGCACATGTCCTCTTCACTTTATAAAGTGGCTCCTGCCATTCTCTGGAAGTGCACCTCACAGTCACTATCTGTATGCAATTTCACAGGAAGAAGAAAATAACAACTGTACACACTTCTGTAGATAGATTACACTTGACAACAGGCAGGGAGATAACCATTGATCGACACTATAGGTGAGTTTTTTAGGGATTAGACAACATCATTAACATTAATATATTTATTCCCTTATGTAGCGCCATTAATTCAACATCGCTTTACATTAGCAACATTGTCCCCATTGGTACTCACAATCAACATTCCCCATCAGTATGTCTTTTGAGTGTGAGAGGAAACTGGAGAACCTAGAGGAAACCATGCAAACATGGAGAGAACATACCCAAACTCTTTCCAGATATTGTCCTTGGTGGCATTTTATTCTAGGACCCCAGTGCTGCAAAGCAACAGTGTAACAACAGTGTTAACCACTGACCCACCATACAGTGCTAACCACTGAGCCACGTGCCACCCCAATCTCTAAAATCTACCCTCTCCAATCTATCGCGAATGCATAAATCAAACTCGTATTTCATTCCAGCTACTACATTGATATCTCCTCCCTATTCCAGTCATGCACTGGTTGCCCATCCGCTTTAAAATGCAATATAAATGTATTATTCTCACCAACAAAGCTTTCCACAGTGCTGCACTGCCTAACATATCCTCCCTAATCTGTATTTACCCCTCTACTCATGCTCTACATTCTGCTAATCAGAGCTGTGGAGTCAGTAAGGGCCACTTTACACACACCAACTTATCTGTCCAACTTCTGACCAACTTTCTGGTTGCAGTGAAATCATGGACACATAGTTCCATTGTACACAGTCACAAAATGGAGCAATGTGTCCATGATTTCACTGCAACCAGCAAGTTGGTCAGAAGTTGGACAGATAAATTGGTGTGTGTAAAGTGGCCATATGGCGGCCGTCACACGCTACAATATCGTGAGCGATATTGTAAGCGATCACGTGCACGCGCGATCGCAAACGATATCGCTCACATCGCTGGTGAGCTGTCACACAGACAGACTCACCAGCGATGTGGAGCAGCGAGATCGCTGGTAACTATGGTACACATCGGGTTACTAGGCGCCGCGCGGCGCTTAGTAACCCGACTTTTACCATAGATACCATCTCCCAGCATAGGCTCTGCCGCTGGGAGATCGTTCATCGTGGTGTCACACACCACTATGAAGCAGATTGTTCAAGCGATGATCGCTTGATATGAGCTCCGGCTCCCATATCTGCGATGTAACGATCAAGCGATTTTACATTGTAAAATTGCTTGATCGCATGTAACGATGCACAAACGATATCGCTTAAGCGATCAAAAAGCAAATCACTTAAAACGATATCGTTCGCAATATTGAACCGTGTGACAGCCGCCTAAGACAAACATCCAACTCCGACTCCTCAATTTCACTAAATCGACTCCACCAAAATGTACACACGCTCCCACTCCCTGACTCTGACTCCACAGCCCTGCTGCTAATGATCTAAAGCTGACATCCTTCATGATTTATTTTCCACTCCTGTCTCCAAGTCTTTTCTTGTGCTGTACAGGATCTTTAGATTGCTTTACCTCAAACAATTCATGTAATTCCCAAATTCCAAAGTCATAAAAACACATAATTTTAGGCAGGCCTACCACATCACAAATATAACTTATTCCTGTTCTCTCATCCTACATTATTCATTAAAATCTGGTCCCTTCTATCAACTATTTACCCCACACTTCTTTTTGTCCTTACAGATTGTAAACCCAAGAGTAGGGCTCTCACGCCTCTTGTTTAAATTGGTGAATTATGTGTTACTGTAATTATGTATAATTCAGATGTCCTGAAAATTGTAAAGCGCTGTGAAATGTGCTAGTTCTATATAAAGATTCTTATTAGTAATAATGCACAGCAGTTAGTTTACCGCTAACCAATATATCTAGTATTAAAATTCTATCATAATGTGTTCCGATTCTTCCCGAGATAATCGCCCTGTAGTCATTGAACTAAGGTCAGTTATAATCTGCGTGCACTCGCCTGAACCTTAGTGGTACAGTAATTACACCTTCTGATGACACGTCTACTGTAGATAAGTAGTAGAAAAGTTTAATCTGAGAAGTTATTGCAGGGCAGTCAGGTTAAAGGTTTTGTTATTATCCAACAGAAGAGATTATATGCCCCAGAAATCTAGTAATCTATTACTATAATAGTAAATTAAGTCTCATTTTCTTGTTAGAATTCTTACAAATAACTATGTTTATTGAATTCACATTGACAATATACATTAGATGTTGATACTACAAATACTTAAAGGGTTGTGGCTGTAGAGGTTGAATGTAGACAGTGTGGTAAAAAGTTTAGAAATTTGCCAAGTTATAAGTTTGTCTTTGAAACTTCACTAGAAGCGTTAAAGGGGGGTATTAATCATGTTATTAATTTGTTTTAGTTAGACAGCATGAAAATAAGCAAGTTTACAATTTGACTTGCTTATTCTATTTGTTATAATTCTCTTGCAATGAGAGCTTTTATCTTTCATAATGTACAGCTGGTTTACATGGAGCTTGGCCCCAATGCCTGGCCAGACTCTGACCCTGTGCGCTCTGTTGTTACATTCCAGGAGAGGTGTTAACTCCTAAAACACCAGCCACTTCTTTCCAGCCAGTTTATTTCTAAAAAGCAGTTGCTGCTAATTTCACTCCCCCTCCATCTCAGGTCTTAATAAGCAGCTGTTATAAATCTGGCAAAATCACCAGTTCACCATTATTGGCTGCCCTCAGAGCAAGAGCCTAATTACAGGCTCTCACTCTCTGATGCTGCCTGCTTCTTCAACATCCTTGTTATCTACATTTGTAGACATAGTGATAGGAGTGTAGACTCAAGGCCCAGTCACACATAACGATATCATTAGCGAGATCGTTGTAACTGTGACATTACAACGATCTCTCCAGCGATGTCGTTATGTGTGACATCTAGCAGCGATCAGGCCCCTGCTGTGAGGTCGCTGATCACTGCAAAGTGCTCTGGGTCATTTTTTGATCGTTGGTGTTCCACTGGTCAGCACGCATCACTGCGTGTGACAGCAATAGACCAGCGATTAGTGACCTCACGGGGCTGGTAACCATGGTAAACACCGGGTATCTAGGCAGCGCGTGCTGCCTGGATACCTGGTGTTTATCATAGTTACCAGCTTCCTCCCTGCTTAGCGCTGCCTGTAAGCAGGGAGGACGCTGGTAACTATGATAAACAGTGGGTATCTAGGCAATGCGCGCAGCCTAGATACCCGGTGTTTATCATAGTTACCAGCGTCCTCCCTGCTTACAGGCTGAAATAAGCAGGGAGGATGCTGGTAACATCGCTTCCAGCGATGTGGGAGGTGGCTCCCAGGTCCCTGATCGCTGGGGAGATCTGTTTGTTTGACAGCTCCCCATCAACCAGGTAACGACGCTCCAGCGATCCCGGCAGGTCGTTATTGCTGTCGGGATCGCTGGGGCATCGTTGTGAGTGACAGGACCTTAACATGTGGCTTTTTAAAACACTGAAATCCTCATTCAATGGCTAATTCATGTCACATGGGCACCAACACTATCAGAGGGGATTCTTATTTGTGATTTATCACAGGCGAGTGACAGCGAGAAACCAGCGATCAGTGACCTCACAGGCTGGTAACCATGGTAAACACCGGGTATCCAGGCAGCACACACTGCCTCGATACCCGGTGTTTGTCATAGTTACCAGCGTTTTCCCTGCTTAGCTCAGCCTGTAAGCAGGGAGGAAGCTGGTAACTATTATAAACACTGGGTATCTAGGCAGCGTGCGCTGCCTGGATACCTGGTGTTTATCATAGTTGTCAGCGTCCTCCCTGCTTACAGGCAGTGCTAAGCAGGGAGAATGCTGGTAACATTGCATTCAGCGATGTGGGAGGTGGCTCCCAGGTCCCTGATCGCTGGGGAGATCTGCCTGTTTGACAGCTCCCCAGGGACCAGGTAACGACACTCCAGCGATCCCAGCAAGTCGTTATCACTGTCGGGACCGCTGGAGCGTCGTTGTGTGTGACAGGGCCTTCAGAAAAAAACCACTGATAGCTGAATGTGTTGCAACAGAACTTGTGCGGAGCTTTCCTGCTAATATAGCTCTGCTACTCACCAGAACTGCTAATCAAGGAGAATAACCAGCCCTGCCGGAAAGCAAGAAATGAAAGAGATGGGAAAGTAGCGTGCTACTACAGAGGCAACTTGAGAATAACCTCTTAAGAAAAGCATACAGTAAAGCATAGCACTCTGACATGAATGAATAGTTGGGTGGGTATTCCTAGTATCCCAATGAGTCCTTTATCTCTACTGGTTTGATTCATGTCCCACAGGACAAAGTACATGAGGTTCAGTTGGTATATGATATTTATGTAGTGAATTGAATAATTATGTGTAACCAGTAGTATACCAGGTGAAAGGGGGGGCAGAGGGTGCGGTCAACCCAGGCCCTTCGCTCAGAGGACTAAAATGGGGACCTTGTACAGTTTGTACAGCTCTTATACATTGTA